>CM028133.1:219745000-220945000 GCA_016271365.2 Neoceratodus forsteri | reverse complement strand
GGCTGCCAGGTGGGAGTTAATGTGAGCAGGGAGCACACATTGAAAATCATAGTGGGCTGCCTGGTGGGAGTCAGTGTGAGCATGGAGCGCTCAGTGAAAATGAAAACAGGCTTCCAGGTGGGAGTCAGTGTGAGCAGGGAGCGCTCAGTGAAAATGATAAGGGCTGTTAGGCAGGTGTCAGTGTGAGCAGGGAGCATGCAATGAAAATGAAAGCAGGCTTCCTGGTGGGAGTTAGTGTTAGCAGGTGACGTTCAGTGAAAATGAAAGCCGGCTGCCAGGCGGAAGTCAGTGTGAGCAGGGAAATAGGTGTACATGATATAACATGCAAATCTTTTGTATATATTCTAAAGATATTGTGCAATGCACAATATCTTTAGAATGTGTACAACAGGTTTTGAGAGGTACTGAATTTCATACACAATAAGCCCTTATCATATACTATAATCAAATTGCTTTTTTTTTTTTTGCTTACTCTTTCTCCCCATTGGCCCACTGGTCAGCTTCTTCTCTCCTGGCATCCTCCTCTTCCAGCTGCTGTTCATCCCACACTCATTTCCAATTCAGGCCACCACCTTACTACCCCCATAGCTTGCCCACCGTGGTGGTGTGATGGTGAGCCCCCTAACTAACCCACCAGGATCGGATCCAGTATAGGTGGTGCCCTTCCAGAGATGGTGTGTTGTGTCAGACAGCCGTCAAGCCGCTCTACCCAGGCTGCCCTTTTCCATGTTCTTTTTTGTGGTGGTGGAGCATATAATGCTGACAGTGGGTGTGCCATGCACACGTCCACACAGCATTTCCGCCAGCTGCTCCAGCTCCGTGCCCCACTGTACTGGGCCAAGCGTGCCAACAGCCAGCCTCTGCTAGGTGTCAGGCAATCACTGGCTTCTGTTCCCCTCCCTCCCCTGGAGAAGAGAGCTGTCTTCTGGATGCTCAATGCTCTCCCACCCCGGCCAGCCCCAGATGATCCATTCGCACCACAAACACAGGTCACCAGCATGGCAGGAGGTAATGCATCGCTGCCTCAGCCCTCCACACCACCGGGCCAGCTTATCAAATTGCTTATTATAAAATAGATAATAATGGTTAGGCAAGTGAGTGTTATGGATATTTTTTTCACACCCAAGGTGTGTGATGACCCATAAACCTTGAGAGTGACTTACAGGGAAACCAAATGTGTTTTTTTTGTCATTTTATGGTGCTCCATATCTCAAAAACTGAACAAGACAACATCACAACATTTTTTGCATCTTGAGACTCTGGCAGTTTGATCGTGTACACCAAAGTTGGGGCTATTTCATTAAATGACGTCAAAGTTATTTAGGTGCAAAAATTGGGGTTTAACATTAAACTGCCTACTCAACCCTAACTATAGGGGTGCTACCGCAGCCCTATAATAGTAGACAGGAAATCATAAGTCACAAGGCTGTAACTCCAACAGTAACTAGGCTTGTAATTCCATTAAGGGATTCTGGTGACATTATAAACCACGAGAACAAAGCTCAAATAGTTTGTGATGTCGCTGGAATCCCGAGCTGACATTACAAGCCTAGTTGCATTTGATTTCCTATCTGTTATTGTTTCCAGTATATTGAACGTTCCATCTCATAATACCAGTGATCTGATGTCAGCATGATAGTATTATGACTTTCTGATGTCAGAGCGATGGTGTTAGGAGTTCTTGATGTCGCTATGGTGAGTATCCTGAGAGCAATCACCTGACAGAGGCAGAGCTGCCGTCAGGGGTGAGTACACAGATATATATATATTTTTTTTTTTTTATGTAAAACTTCGTTAACCAGTTGAGTAGCATTGGGCCACGTGGCCCTTTTACAGGCCAGACCCGGGGTCAGAGATACACAAGACAAATGTAAGTACAGTCCAGTATAATAAATCACTGCATATGAAATATACATATTGGCCCAGATATTCAAAAGGGTTGCGCATGGCGCAACAGTGTTGCACCATGCACAACCCACTGATGCGCCCTGGCATGATATTCAAAAGGGAAAAGTGTGCCGCACAAATCCCGATGCGCCGGAGCGTATCAGTACTGTATGCAGGCACATGTGTGTGGGGGGGTGCCCATGCATAACCTGCACAGTCCGATATTCAGCCCTGGGTGTGCAGAGCCATGCATGCACAACCCCTACTTGCACCTGCACAAAGTTAAACCAAAAAAAAAAAAAAGGAACAAATAATGGCCACCCACAGGTGAGCTGTCACATTGCAGGCTGCAACACGACAGCTGCCACCTGTGGGTGGCCACCCCAGTTCTGGCCACACCTAGCGGCGCCCCCCATGCCCCATAGTGGGCATCTGTGTACATAAACCCCCCCTTCCAATATCCCTGGTGGTCCAGTGAACTGAGTGCTGCCCGATTGCGGGCATCTGGTTAAATAAAACACCCCCATCCTATATCTCTGGTGGTCCAGTGAACCACTATGTGCCCGATCGCGGGCATTTATCTAAAGAATAATCCCCCTCTAATATCCCTGGTGGTGCAGTGGACTGCTATGTGCCTGATTGTGGGCATTGGTATTATAACCCCCCGTCCAATATCCCTGGTGGTCCAGATATGTGAATGATTCATTCACATATCTGGGCTGTGTAGTACAGTATGGGCTGCACGCCCATTGGATCACGCTGTGAACCAATGGGTGTGCAGCCCTACTGAGCTGTCAGTCGGCGGGCAGCAGGGCGGCAGGTGGTTGGGGTGCTGCCGCCCGCCGGCTGACCGGGGGGGAGCGGGGCAGTGGGGCTCAGTGGGCAGGTGGGGAGGGAGGTACACTAGACCACCAGGGTAATAGGTCATTTTATATATTTGACAGATGCCCGTGATTGGGCAGCGATTGGTCCACTGGACCACCAGCGATATTAGAGGGGGATTTTTCTTTCAGACAAATGCCCACGATCGGGCCACAGGGGGCGTTGGTCCCGACGGCTGCTGCCTGGCAGGCGCCAGGCAGAAGTCGCCGGATCGCACCTGCATGCTAATGGGATGCAAATGGGGCCATAATGACGTACAAATGTTGTCATATAAGTGTATTTGTTATGTCCTTCCCTTTGAATAACGCAGGTATTGTGCGCATGCGCAATGTGCTCTGGCGCTAGGGCATCTCCATGCTGCACTCTGGCCACTTGCGCTGGCGCAGTGCCACTGTGCCATGCACAGTGGGGCTGGCCAGGGTGTGATATTCAAAGCTGCTGCACCATAGTGCAGCTCCGTTGAATGTCACCCAGGCCACACCCCTGCGCAACCGAGTTGAGCTGCGCCCAGGCTTGTGCCACAGCCTGGCGCAGTTTGAATATCAGGGCCATTCAATTTAAACAAAGTGTTAGCACTCAGCTTTAAAAATATTACATATATGATATGCAGTAGCGACCTGTGTGATACATTATTTATTTACACAGGAGCAGTTTGATCCCAGGTAACTTCATGAGTGCTATAAGACCTGAGTGATGTGCTCGAGGTCAAACTGCTTGAGTGTAGATAAATAATGTATCACACAGGTCTCTAATCTATGTCCTGTTTATACACTAAACTGGTGTTTTTTTTGAGGGGGTGATCGACAGGTAGAGTATTTCCAACTTATGCGTGATAAATTCCAGGTTTTAACATTTATTATTCATATGTGGGGATAGCATTTTTGTATGACATTGGATATTTCACAAAGACTGGTAGATAGATGTTAATATTCAGAAAGGGGCTCATGGTCTATCCTGTCTGCCAAGTTCATGTCTAGGCCCCCATTAGTCTAGAATTGGCAAGGTCTTTAGCGGATTAATCATCCCTCAGTTCCACTTGACCTAACCCTCCACTCCTAATTAGCACCAAGGAGAAGGTACAGGTCTGATGTATGCAGTGACTGTATAAAGTAATGAATGCTCCTAGTCACAAAGAAAGTCAGGCCCTGTGCAAAGCAATAACTCAGCAATGATGTTTTTGTACAGGATACAACACTATTCATAACTTCAAATCAAAAAATAAATAAATTCCCCTCCCCTTGATAACTTATACTTTCGCTGGAGCCAATAGCTGGAACAAGGCTGTTTTCAGAATGTCTTTACAATATGCCAGGAATGGCGGCTCATCCCTGTTGTGCAGCAAAGGAGTGATTTGGCTCTATAAAGGTGTAGGTGTTTGTAAAGAGGAGCCAACTTCAATTTAGTTTAATTTAGCCAGGTCAGAAAATTAAATATTTGTCCAGTTCACAAGTGAACATCGCTAAAATTGTGGATTTACCCCATATAGGTGATTGCAGAGTTTTCTAAATTAGATTGCTTATGGGATCTGAAAGGCTTTCACAGGTAGAGCAGGGTTACCAGATGAGACTCGAGGTCAAATGTGGAAATCAGCACTTCTTTTCAGTTCCTTCAGGTTTTAAAAGCAATCTTTTTTTTCTGCAAACATTTAGCATACTAAGCTAGGTAAGTGTGGTGTACAAAGGGAATACTGCCACTGGGGGGCATTAATGAGGCTGTGTAATTAGCCACAGCACATCTTGACCCTCAGAGTGGAGCAATATACTTTCCGGCCAGCAGTAGGGCAGCTTCATTTAACTTTGGAAATAAAACAAAATGCCTTACTTAAAACTTATTATAAATCACTTTTGTTATCTCAAGAGATTTATAATTAGTTAATGGGGCCACTGGGTGTTTCTCTTATGGTACAAGAGATTCTTCTCATCAGCTTTGGGCAGCTAGGACTGCTCAGCTTCGCCTTGTTGTGGTCCCCTTGCCCCAGCCTCACACTCGGAACCTCCTATTCTACAAGAGACACCTTTACACAGTCAAACGTACAATTTCTTTGTTTGTTCAATAAGAGGTCAAACGATATGCCTCTCAGTGATTCTCTCTGTCCTTGACAAAAGGGCCCGATTTTCAAAGGTTAACATTTGGCGTAACTGTGTCAAACTCCTTTAATGCAGCTGCACCCAATTTTAGTACATTGGGTGCAGCTGCAACACTTTCCATGATATGCAGCAAGTGTTTTTAAGGCTGATTAAAACAAAAATTCCGTAAGTCCCACAAAGAATCATTCCCTTCACTAAGTCAAACTGCAGTGCATCATAGTTCTTTTCTTCTTGCTACCTGATATTTGGATGCCTTAGTAGTCATAAATGTAACCTTTCATTTTTGCAAAAAGAATGTGTAGCTACATGATACTCTGTTGTTAAAGCAGCAGTATTTGTTAGTCATGATGTCAATTTTGTTTTGTTAGTTAATAAGACATTTCTGGCAAAACCATCTGTCATCGAGGCACAGGAAAAGAAGCATAAGAAAACCAGGAGCAGTTTCAAAATTTGCAAATAGCGTTTTATTTTTTTCAATAACAGCAAAATAAAAAAATAAAATATTTGTTTAGTATAACTATTTGCAAAGGCAGTACAAACAGAGAAAACTAAGTCTTTCTTCTGAGGGTATCTCTTAATTCCAAGTTTCAGTCTCTCACTCTGCTTGTCTCTCTAGCAAAAACATTGCTTCTTTTTTTTAAGTCTTTGCCTGGGATCTTTTTAAGAAATCTTCTGCTTCTCACAGAATATTCTTGTAAGTTTCATTTCTTGCAGGTGCAGAAAAAAGAACATAGTGACTCAGAACTGACCTCTTGTCTACAACTCTGCAAAGGACTTAAAAACTGCATTTCATGTTAACCCCTTGAGTTCCAAATAGCTTTTTGCTATCAATTCAATGGTATAACTATATACATTTTCAATCAAAGGGATCCCGGTATCAGTGACATTTTCACATAATGATTCACATATATTTTAAAACCCACAGATATGCAAGGGGAAAGAAAAGACAGAAATAGCAAGGGAAGGCAGAGAGATAGCGGGAGGCAGAAAATTGTGAAACCGTTGGCGTGATCAGTTCCTAGATCTCACGAGAAAATTTGGTTGTGCAACCAAACAGAGAACAGACAGAAAAGGAAAGGATAGAACAGACCCTTGTGTTTAAACTCTTTCTGCATGACAGATGGGGCAGGGCCTTATTCAACCCTATTACCCCCCCCTTAAGAGGGAACCTGTTTTACAAAAACATGTTTCCAAAACATTCTATTAAATTCCTGTACAACATTAGCTTATAAACTTAACAGTTCTGTGCATATGCAGCGTAACAGAGAAGTTTCAACTCACATTTTTTCGACCTTCAGAATTCTCAATTTATGATCCATATCTTGACAGAAAATTTGCATTTACATTCTCTTTCCCAGATTTGTGCATCACTGTAAATTTAAATGGCTATAGTGCCATGTACCACCATGTGATTCTGGAATTTGTATCCATCATTTGGTTAAGCCAACAAGGAGGATTGTGATCTGTTACAAGTACAAAGTCAGCTCCAGGTAAGTAAAGCTTAAGGGATTCCATGGCCCACTTTCACTTTGGTTTGGGGGACAGGGTTTTTAGCTACAGCTTCTATCTTGGAAACCACTGGCTTGATTTCTCCATTTCCAAAAACATAGCCTAAATATCTGGTTTCCTACATACCCAATGCACATTTGGTAGGATTAATTGTCAGACCTGCCTTTTTGATTGAGTGGATAACTGCTTGTAGGTGTTCCAGGTGGCTTTTCCAGTCTGGACTGTACACCACGACATCATCCAGATACGCAGCACAATAACCAGTGTGAGGGGATAAAATTACATCCATGTACCACTGGAATGTAGCAGGTGTGCCATGTAAACCAAATGGCATGGTGGTGAACTGACAGAATCCTATAGGAGTGGCAAATGCAGTTTTGTCTCTGGATTCTTTAGCTAGGGGGATTTGTCAGCAACCCTTGGTGAGATCGAAGATACTGATATACATGGCACTTCTCAGTCTGTGCACCAAATCATCTATTCTGAGCATAGGAAAACTGTTGAATTCTGACACTTAAGTTTCCTAAAATTAAGGCAGATTCTTACACCCCATTCTTTTTTATTTACAGTCACCATTGTTGATGACCAAGCACTTCTCAACTCTTCTATGATATCCAATTCTTTCATTTTTTGTATTTCCTTAACCACATCTGCTCTTAACTGCTCTGGTAATCTGCATGTCTTTTGTCTAATAGGGCAAGCATTCCTTGTCACTATTACATGCTTGACCCCTTTTGCTTGGCCTGGCACTGTGGTAAAAGTACTGTTAAATGCCTTTAGCAAGTTATAAATTTCTGTGGTTTGTTCGGAGGTTAAGGAAACATTTACCTTTACAGCATCAGCAGTAACAGTTTGTTCCAGTCTATCATGAGCTACATCAATATCTTCTTTATCAGTTTCTGTTAAAACCAGCAGAACAGCTTCTGGTGTTTTTTCAACCTATTTCTTGAGGAGGTTAGCATGGTATATTTTAGTAGAATTGTTCCTATCAGGGGTCTCAATCTCATAGTTAACTATGCCAGTATGTCTAAACATTTTATACGGCCCTTGCCACTTCATTAACAGTTTATTTTCTGTAGTGGGTAACAGTAGCAAGACCTTTTCACCTGGCTCAAAACCTTTTTCTTTTACCCCATGGTCACAATACACCTTCTGCTGGTTTGGGGTCTCTTCTTGATTACTATGGGTGATTTCAACATATTTTGCCACCTTCTTTCTCAGGGCACACACATATAAGATGTAATAGATTGTTTCCAACTGGGGTTATCTTCCCATGTTTCTTTTATTACATCTAGTGGCCCTCTAGGTTTTCTACCATACAGCATTTCAAATGGTGAAAAACCTGTTGATGCCTGTGGCACTTCTCTGTATGCAAAAAGCAGGTAAGGTAAGGTAAGTATTGGTCCCAGTCTTTCCCTTCCACTTTTACAAACCTTTTTAACATGCATTTTAGGGTTTGATTAAAATGCTCAACAAGACCATCTGTCTGAGGGTGATATGGGGAGGTTCTTATGGCATTGATACCTAGTAGTCGGTACAGTTCCTTCAGTAATGCAGCAACAAAATTAGTACACTGATCAGTAATTAACACTTTAGGTATGCCCACCCTGCCAAAAATTTTGGCAAGCTCTACTGCCACTTATGAGGGCTATGACAGTAAGCATAGGAACTGGCTCTGGGTATAGAGTAGCATAGTTACATACTACCAAAATAAATCAATTACACTTTTTACTTTTGTCTAAGGGACTAACCGCATCCATTGCAATGCTCTCAAAAGGCACATCTATCAAGGGTAGGGGCACCATAAGCACGTTGTCTGTTTTAGTTACTGGGGTTATTTTCTGACATTCTGCAGAAAAACTGCAATAGGTAGCAACACCTTCATGAATTCCAGGCTAGTAAAATCTGTACAGCAATCTGTCAAGGGTACGATCCCTTCCCAAGTGACCAGCCATAGGACTATCGTGTGGTATCTGTAGCAACTCAGATCTATATGATTGTGATATAACCAGTTTTTCTGTCTGATCCCGTGTCTGAGGTTTAACCCAAACTCTGTATAGTAGCCCATTACATTTTTTAAACATAGGTTCACCCTGTTTTGGTTTCACCTCCAGCTGCCTAAAATAACCCTGGAGAGAAACATTGGTAGCTTGTTCTGAAAGAAAATCACAATCAGTGATCAGTTTAGTTTCAGCATTTTCATATGTCAATCCCTTATGTCCATCAGTATTTTGTTGTCACTGTTTCTTCAGGCATCATCTTTCTTTTCTAGGTTAATGGATCTTGAAGCTGTGGTCAAACAAGTCTGAATCAAAATCAGTGAAAAGAAAAGAGTTCCCACCATCTGAGATTTTTTTTTTGCCTGAGTTCTTGTCATCACAGCTGCTGAAACATCAGGATTCACTCCCTCTTTGATTAACTCAGTAAATCCTGGAAAGTCATTTCCAATAATCATAGTTACAGGTAACTTTGGTACTACCCCCACTTTCATTTGGTGTGACACCCGATTTAATAGTCAGAGTCACTTGGCTGGTGGGATAGTATTGACTGTCCCCATGGTTGCAGATGACACCAGTATCTGATCCTTTTGGACATTGTTTTCCCAGCACTTCAATATACACTAGGGTCTGTCTGCTTCCCAAATCTATAAGTCCCTTCACAAACTTATCTCCCACCTTCACATCTGTTAAGTACTTGCACCAATTTGCTAAGGACAAATCTGCTCCAGTGTCACTTTTCTTACGATGGCAATTTCTTGCAATATGACCTGACTTATTACAATTATAACAAATACAGTCTTTGAGTGCAGATTTGTTACCCCCACCAGAGTTCTTATCAGACTTGGAGTTTAAATGGGAAAAAGAGTGTCTTGCCGGTGCACAGCTGTTACCTTGCTGCTGTGGCATCTGTCTGCCCATTTGGTAATCTTCAGCCAAAGAAACAGCCTTTTCCCCACTTTCTGGTCGGTGTTCTTTTTCCCAAAGCTGTACATCTATGGGTAGGATGTTGGTGAACTGCTCCATTACAAATGATCCAATGATCTGTGGGAGTGTTTTGCCCTCTGGTTGGAGCCATTTCATAAGGAGTTCTCTGAGTCGGGTGAAGGCTTCTTGAGAATTGTCAACTGAGTTGTACTTCAGAGACTGGAATCTTTGCCTGTAGGTCTCCCCTGAGATGTCATATCTTTTAAGGACCTCTCTTTTCACCAGCTCATAGTTTTCTGACTGTGCAATGTCCATATTGTTGTAGGCAAGTTGGGATTTCCCTGTCAGGTAAAGTACCAGTCTCATTGCCCAGTGATGCTTTGGTCACTGGCAGACAGCGGCAACTCTTTCAAAAGTTGTCAGGTATACTTCAGTATCATCTGATGTACACAACTTTGCAAGTTTAATGTATTTTAAGTTGCTTTTGTCTTGTTGCTCTGCTGGACCAGCACCAGATCCACCAGCTTTGATAACTTGCAAGGCATCCATCCATCACTGCATCTCTTCTCTTCTTTGCTGCTCCTGTTGCTGCATTGCATCTCTTCTCTTCTCTTCTCTTCTCTTCTCTTCTCTTCTCTTCTCTTCTCTTCCCTCCTCTCCTCTCCTCTCCTCTCCTCTTCTCTTTTCTTTTCTCCATCTCTTGTTGTTATATAGCCCACCATTTGAAAAAGGCAATCAGGCTTTCAGGTTCTGTCACTGCCTACTCTTTTTTTCCATGAGTGGTTCTGGCTGTACAGTCTCAGCTTGGACTTTTGTTTCTGCTTCTAGTTTGGCTGACATTCTTCTGGTAATCAGTCCTGGACCTGCTGCTGCAGAATCCATACATTTCTTCTATACTTCCCTGGTAACAGGTCTAGTACCCATGCACAAAACTCCTGGCTTACAGTATACACAGCGTAAATCCCATTTGAGCTGACACCATCTGTTGTCGAGGCACAGGTCAAGAAGCATAGGAAAACCAGGAGCAGTTTCTAAATCTGCAAATAGCATTTTAGTTTTCTCAATAACAGCAACATGAAAAAATTAAAAATGTGCTCTGTATAACTATTTACAAAGGCAGTACAAACAGAGAAAACTAAGTCCTTCTTCTGGGGGTATCTCTTAATTCCAAGTTTCAGTCTTTCAGTCTCTCACTCTGCTTGTCTCTCTAGCAAAAACATTGCTTCTCTTTTTTAAGTCTTTGCCTGAGAACCTTGTTAAGAGATCTTCTGCTTCTCACAGAATATTCTTGTAAGTTTACAGAATGTTCTTGTAAGTTTCATTTCTTGCAGGTGCAGCAAAAAGAACATAGTGACCCAGAACTGACCTCTTGTTTACAACTCTCCAAAGGACTTAAAAAATGGTATCTTAGGTTAATCCCTTGAGTTCCAAATAACTTTCTGCAATCATTTCAACACTATAACTATATGCATTTTCAAACAAAGGGATCCCAGTATCAGTGACATTTCCACATAAAGATTCACATATATTTTTATACCCATAGATATGCAAGAGGGAAGAAAAGACAGAAAAGACAGAAATAGCAAGGGAAGGCAGAGAGATAGTGATAGGAGGAGAATTGTGAAACCGTTGGAATGATTAGTTCCTAGGTCTCACAAGACAATTTGGTTTGTCAACCAGACAAAGAACAGACAGAAAAGGAGAGGATAGATCAGACCCTTGCATTTAAACTCTTTCTCCATAACAAATGGGGCAGGGCCTTATTCAATCCTGTCACACAATTATAAAGCACTTGGAACAGAAAAAGATGGAACACCATATCATAAATCCATTTATCACCATTTATTTTTTACATTACATGGAAATTGAACAATGTTTCTTGGTTTGGTGCCATTTCATTAGGCCCACTGTGTTAAACACCTGTAAAAAAAATACAGAAAACTGTATTCATATATTTGTCAAATTGAAAATGTATTGCATAGCACTGATGTACCACCATCACCAACTGAACAGTGCTCACAGCACACCCAATAATTATATACTATAAACTTCATTATTTGTGTTTTCTATATGTTTGACTGGGTCTAGCCAGCAGGAGTAAAGATTTTGCTTTTAAAGTTTTTTAATTTTGTCAAACTACACTCAGCCATAAAAAACACACAAATCACCCTAAGTCATCAATGCTATAATCTAGCTGTTCTCTTATAGAATGCTCACTCAATTAGACCTCAAGTGATTGCTAATCTGTAAACGTGCCCTTCAGTGCTTACTGGATAAGGAAAGTGACATCAAATCACAGCTGTACTGCTCTGAAATTGACTGTAAACCAGTACTTGCTGAATCTATGGTCCCAGACACATCACTGTCTCATGGGACAGGAGACATTGTAGGCAACAGAAGAGCAATAAACCATGGTAACATGGAGTGCCACAGAGGCCATAAAATTAATAGGAGAGGCCATAAAATTAGTAGGCAAACTGAGAAAAAAATCCTAATAATGAACAAAAGGAAGGGCACTCCAGGACTAAACATAGAAATCAAACCATTCTGCACAACATACGTTTCTGAAAATTTTTACTGTAGTACTTCTTTAAGTAACACTAAAAAACTGATAGTGAGCTGTATTTATAATCCCCCAAAGATTAAAATGCCTGGATCTGAGGAACTAACAACTGTACTGGGTAATTTTAAAAATAAGGACATTATATTTATTTATGTTGGTTTTTGTTAACTGGGTAAGTGCACTAGATAAATTCTGCCTATTTTGATACACAACTCGGGGAAGGGGGATTCAGATGAATGCCAACTGACCTTGAACCAGATTAAGCTGTTGGTGGTATTTTTAGTGATTGGGGGGTAATTTGTCCAGGGCACCATGGAAATTCCCTTACTCCGTGATAGGGGGCACGGTGTCTCTCCGGTCAGCAAGAATGGAGGTCAGTTTGAGTGGAGACACTGACGAAGGAGATTTGTGAGTGGCAGGCTCTGATCCAGACCATATTCGCTTCTGCAGTTCCATGGAGATTCCTGAGCATACGTTAGAGGAAGACACACCGATGGACATTACTGTGGAAAAGGAAGTAGCACTCATCAATAAAGATCAGGCTTTACCCACACCCATTGTTTTGGATGCAACTCCAGATATGGATGAAATGGTTGCAGAACAGAAAGCTGTGATCGTTCATGGTCCAGAGGCAGCTAAAGCCTTATGAGTTACCTTGCTGCAGAGAACACAGCAACTACATGACTGACTGGAACACTCCACTTTGGAAAGTTGAAAACTTCAGACCAAAACAAGTGAACTGGAGCAGTGGATGGATATAAATGATCCTTGGTCACCAGAGTGAGCTTTGCATGCCACTGGGTGGAAACTGGCCCCAGATGGTAAGTGCTGGTTCCCTGTTGCCCCCCTCCCCAACTGCAAAAGACATTCAGGGATTAATTACTAAGGACCTTACCAGGCGACCTGGAGGGTCGATTCCAAACAAGGTGTAGCAGCTCAGATATAACCACAGCAGGTGACTGAATATACCTCAGTGGCAACTATAGCTCCTACTACTACAACATGGGGATCCTCTTCATCAGGTACTGTGTCGCATTCTGTGAGCATTACTTGTGATGTTACTAACACCAAAACCAAGGGCATTGATAATGTTGTTCCTAATTCTAGTAAAAAGTCCCAAACCGCACATGAGGCACCAGTATAATGGTCCTCAAATGTGGCTGAATAGCCCTAATCTCCTACCTGGGATGAAACAGTAGACAGTACAGAAAATATGCATGACATGTCAACAAACTGGTGCCCCCCCCCCCACAGCTGGATAGAGAAAGGCCACAAACCAACCCCAGAGCAAGGATGACTGATTTATTTGCAAATTTGGGAAAACCTAGAATGCGGAGAAATGCAGTTCATCTTAAGCACAAGGGTAGTTGGGAGCTCCCTCCTGACAGGGTGTATGTGGTCAGGAGATTGCTAAAGTAGTCTATACAATTCCTGGCTTCAGACATATTCACACTGATCCATATCTCAGGAGACCCAATATTCAATGTCAGTTTTAACACTCCTGTGCAGTTGGAAAAATTCTGTGCAAAATATTCTATCCTAAAACAAACCTTAGGTCACCTTTTATAGTGATCCCCTTGACAAAGTCTTCTGTGAAAATTATCATGATTCTAGTCTGAAATGAAAATGTACATATCCAAAATAACCTACACTGGGTAAAACTAAGGGCAGAGGTACTGGAACGGCCTACATCTATCCTACACAGCGAAAATATCTGGACTGGGGGGGATGGAAAATCAAAGTAAAGTTTTAAATGGCAGAGGAGGGTCCTGTACATCTACCCAGCTGTTTCTACTTGGGCCTAGAGTGCGGCTTCTGTTTTTATCCAGGTCAGCCCAAGACATGCCATAGGTGTGGCTCCTTTACACATTTAAACAATACATGTGATGCTCTAGTTTGCAGTCTTTGTCTACAAATTGGTCATGCTACCACCTGGTGCAGAAGTCCTCCCAAGTGCAATCTACGCAAGGAAATGGACCACCTGTAGTGCTGTGTGGAATTTTCAAATTCAAGCAGAATGGAATTCTGTGTAAGTTTTAAAATTCCACTGAAATTCCAACGAATTTCATCAGAGATGGAAGGGTGAAATTCTGCGGCAGAAAGTAGTTGTGGAATGATTTTCTGTGAAAAGAAATGCTGTTCTGTGGAATATTATTCCACGGATCTCAATATTTTCCACAGAAGTTGTTGCAGAATAATTTTCCACAGAAAAATTGCTGTTCCACAGAAAATTATTCCGCAGATAACAGTAGGTAGAATTCCACAGAAGAACCAGTGAAATTCTGCTGAACATTTCACCAGCGGAATGGTCGTTCCACATTAATTCTGCTGGCAGAATTCCACATTCCACACAGCACTAGCCACCTATTTTTGCAATGCCCATGGGTGGTCCACAATAAGGGGACATTCTGGAACCAGGACGATATCATTCACACTGCCCAGGAAAAACACTCAACAACATCTAGAACTTTCACCCCACAGAATCAATCACTCAACGTCTTGCAGCCGGCTCCATCAGTAAACACCCAGGGAGGTACTGAAGACACTTTGACTGATCATTCCGCCTGCATGCAGGACAACTTACCCAAAGACACTGAACCACAAACTGTGGCTACGGAGGAACAGGAAAATTATACTAATAATACACAGCTTCCAAAACACTCTATTATGCCCCCCAACTGAGGGTTTCAAAACAGTGAAAGGCAACAGGTGATCTGCTCGCAGCATTTCCAAATCTAAAATGCCAAAACTGGATAAAACAACCACTTCAAATAAATACTTCACTTTACAAGACCATCATGCTAAAGAGGATGAAGACTCCAAGGCCCAGATATTCAAAAGGGTTATGCATGGCGCAACCCACTGATGTGCCCCGACATGATATTTAAATGGGGATTGTGTCTGGCACAAATCCTGATGCACCGGAGTGCATCAGTAATGTATGTGGCGCAGGTGGGGGGGCATGCCCATGCATACTCTGCACATCCCGTTATTGAGCCCGGGATGTGCTGAGTCCATGCATGCACAACCCCTACTTGCGCCGCACACACGTGAGCCAAAAAAAAAGGAACAATGGCTGGCCACCTACAGGTGAGCTGCCATATTGCAGGGTGCAACACGGCAGCTGCCACCTGTGGGTGGCCACCCGAGCTCTGGCTGCACCTCCGTGGTGGTGCCCCCCCATGCTGATCGTGGGTATCTGTTTAAAATAAAAACATCCCATCTCCCTGGTGGTCAAGTGGACCGCTGTCAGCCCAATCACTGTTATTTGTAAAAAATAAATTATGTCCTATATCCCTGGTGGTCCAGTGGACTGCTGTCAGCCCGACCGCGGGCATTTGTAAAACATAAATCACGTCCTGTATCCCTGGTGGTCCAGTGGACCACTCGCAGCCTGATCACGGGCATTTGTATGAAAAATAATGAAGTCCAACATCCCTGGTGGTCCAGCAGTACCCCCCTCCTCACCCATACAGATCCCCACCACCCGCCCCCTGGACAGCGGCGGGCGGCAACCACCCCTGCCACCCGCCGCCCACTGACTGACACCGTAGGAGCTATGCCCATTGGTCCCAGTGTGAGCCAATGGGCATGCACATCCTCCTACACATTCAGATATGTGAATGGATCTATTCACATATCTGGAATGTAGTATAGTATGGGCTGCACCCCATTGGCTCATGCTGTGGACCAATGGGCATGCCCCACTCCTACGGTGTCAGTCGGCAGGCAGCGGGGCAGCAGGCAGGTGGGGTGCTGCCACCCACCGTTGACCAGGGGGGAGTGGGGTGGTGGGGCTCAGTGGGTCGGTGGGGAGGGGGGTACCACTGGACCACCAGGGATATTGGACTTCATTATTTTTCATACAAATGCCCATGATCGGGCTACGAGCAGTCCACTGGACCACCAGGGATTTTGGAACTTTAATGTTTCATTACAAATGCCTACGATCGGGCTATGAGGCATATTGCCGTGCTGTGCAGGATTGGCGCACCTGTATGCAAATGGGGCTATAATGACATGCAAATGGCCCCATTTGTGCCTTGCATACATTATGGCTCCATTTTCATGTGCACTTTTGAATATCACAGTTGTTGCACATAGCACAACAGAACTTACGCTAGCGCATCCCCCAGCTCCACTCTGGCCACTTGCGCTAGCACAGTGCCACTGTTGGGGCTAGGGTATGATATTCAATGATGCTGTGCCATGGCACAGCTCCATTGAATATCATCCAGTCAACGCCCCTGTGCAGTCAAGTTGCGCTGTGCCCAGGCTTGCGTCACAGCCTGGAGCAGTCTGAATATCCAGGCCCAAGTCACCTTTAGCATTATCCCAAAAAGATACTTCGGACGTTGAGTGAGACATAATGGTAAAGCCAAAAGTGAAGAAAAGAAGTAAAGAAGAAACCCTGAATACTTGAATACATCTCTACACCCACTACATGCCAGGACAAACGGGATTCTTTGACTGTTCTCACATTAAATGTGAATAGCATTAAAAATTACAAACAGAGATGCATCACATTTCAGGCATTGCATGATTCTCAAACCACTATCTGTCTACTTCAGGATACCAGATTACATTCTGAAGCAGATGCATCACGCCCAAAAATCCTAGCATTGGGGACCAACAGCCTGGCCATTAGGAGATGAACTATGTTCTGATGTGGGTATCCTCTTCCATGAACAAGTTACAATCTAGAAAGTCATGGACTTGGAACCAGGATAAGCCCTTTTTTTGGACATTCAAATCCAATCTCAAGATTTGAGGTTCATGGTAATATATGCCCCACAAACCAAACACAGAGGAATTAACTTTTCCAGTTAATTCAACAATACTTGCATGCTAACAGAAAGATTGACTGTTACCTTGAGTTAACAGATAATACAGGGCAAATATTAAAATTATATTGTGACACTCATGTTTTGAAACATATCTTATCTTCTGCTGATTTAAGAGATGTTTATAGGCAAGTACATCCATGAGGAGGTTATACTTATTGTAGAGGTAGTTTTTCGTCTAGAATTGATTATATATTTATTCCTAAACATTGGAAAGTCCTACAGGCCAAGATATTACCTACCGCACCTGCTGACCATCTAGAGTTACAAATTGGTCTGGGACAGTTACATACCAGCTACAAAGGTCTGGGCTACTGGCATATTAACAGCGAGTCCTTGACAGACAAAGCTATACAAGACCATACTATAGATTTTTTGAAAGCCAGGGCTACATTGGTAGTATGTTATGAGACAGTCGGGGATTGGTGGGTAGATACTAAACTCATGCTTCATCAGCTATTTCAAAATTGGGGAAAATAAAAAGGGCAAACATCTTATTCACAATACCTATGGCTTTGTAAACAATTATTTAAACTTATATCCTTACAAAACATAGAACATCTAGACCTCTTTACACAAATACAACAAACAAAAGCAGAGATGAGAAACTACTTCTACAATAGGATAAGATCCCTAAAAATGAAACAGTCCACTGGTATCAGGGTACTAAAAACTCCCTTGATATTTTTAAAGATTGCCAATCTAGAGTACAGAAGAAAGTGTGGAATGTAATTAGGGACCATGATGGTACTATTCACAGGGAATTTAAAGACATCCTGGACACAGTCTCACAAAAACTTCTCTTTACCTTTAGTACTTCTGTACCTACAGAGGAGACACTACAAGATTTCTTAACAGATGTCACTATTAACCCACTATAAACAGAGGGGATAGACCTAACCTCTCCAGTTACGACAGAAGAAATTCTGAAGGCTATTAATAAGCTTAAGGGAAATATAGCCCCAGACCCAGAAGGCCTAAGTCCAAATTTTTATAAAACGTTCCGTGATATTCTGACCCCTTTACTTGTAGACACATATAATGACATCTTATGTAATTTAGATATGAAGGATTCATTAGCTTCAGCATTCCTAATTATATTATTCAAAAAAAGAGATAGGCTGGAGTGCTCCAATTGGAGACCCATCTCTTTACTCAACTTAGATCATAAAATATTGTCAATTATTTTCTACCAGAGATTAGAGCAATTAGCCCAACAGGTAATTTCTCCTTCTCAAACCTGTGCTGTTGCAGGTAGAAATCTGCAAGACTATCTTTTTTGTCTTTGTGAAGTATTTTATAGAGGTCAGGTGAAGAAAGCCCAGGGCTGTGTATTACCCCTTGACCAGGAAATAGCTTTCAACGCCGTTTCTTATGATATCCTTTTTAGTACTTAAGCTTTTATGGACTCCCTGATTCTTTCCTTTCTTGGCTTAAATTACTTTCTACACAAGCTCATTTTTCCCCATCTGATAAATGCACTATAGGTCCTAAAATTTTGATCCAAAGGGGTGTCTGACAGCTGTGTCATTTGAACCCCCTGCTGTACACCTTTTACATTGATATTGTCATTAGAAAACTCTTATCAGGCACAAGTTTAACTGGGATATCTCTATCACCAGAAACACAACCACTACGAGTTATGGCCCATGCTGATGATTTGTGTCTGGTTTTAGGACATGAAAGAGAATGTGCACCAGCCTTTCACATTCTCAGGAGGTATTCCAACCTTACTGGTGCACACATAAATTTAAACAGGAACGTCGCAATTGCACTTAGAGAAACTACGTTACAATCAGGGGATACTATACAGAGAACAGCCATAGTTCCCAAAGCAGAAATCTTGGACATACAATTTGGTCCAAGCAACATGGATGTTATTAACTTGGAGGCTAAATTGGCACTGTGTGAGAAAAGATCTGCATGGCATAAAATGCAGGTCTCAAAACTAAAAAGGGTGTATTTAATTAAAACGTTCATACTACCAATATTACTTTTCATAGGATCTGTCCTCCCTCCACCAGTATCTATAGAAACACGGCTATATAGTGTATTTTTTCGCACCATTTGCTGAAGCCGATTAAACCCATTTAAATGTAATGTGACCTATAGGTCTAGTACACGAGGGGGTTTAGGCATGGTCCTTCTGCTCTTTTTTCCCACACACTATTTTGGTATTTAAACATTGCACCTTTATTGAAAAAAATACGACAAGTGTGGGCACCTTGGAGGTAGGAATGGTTGGAACATATATTACCCATATGGTCACTCAACAAATGGACTTTTAAATTAACTACAAATATTTTTCCTGATTATTTCAGAATTATAGCACAAAAACTTAAAATCTGGAAAGTTAAAATGGAAGATTTCAAATCACTACCAAGGCACCTATTATATAAACAACTTGGCTTAACCATATCGGGTCAGTATCTCATACACTTAATAGTGTACGTTAAAATTGCGCAACAGAAACAGTGTGGTAGGGTACAGCGAGAGGGTACAAAACTGCAAAAGGGTGTATATATGGTAGTGCACCCTCTCACTCTTCCCAGGTAGAGGATGAGGCCTGTGCTGGGAGAAGGGGCCAGCTTGCAGCTGCCATGGCTCAACAGAATGAGCCACAGGCAGCAGGAAAGGGAGGAAGTGCGTTTGGGACCAGTTTTCAATTCCTGGTCCCAGACGCAAGGCACTTCTTTTATTTTTCACACTTTGGGCAAAGTTAACTGTTACCCCCCCGCCAGAGTTGGTTATTTTAGTTGAAGGGATTCGGGGGCACAGCCATCTGTAACAGGTAGTGCAGGTGGCAGAGCCCCCCGCAAAAGAAAGACATATGCTGCTTGCAATGTATCTCACGGTACTGGTAGCACAGTATATTGCTGCAGCATAATGTCTTGAGACATTATGACCCCGTACTTTACAGAACAATTCTATTTTCCCAAAAGTAACTCATAGAATTTTTCCCAAACTATAAAACAGCTCACAGATCATAGAATTCCCAGGTAACTGTGGGATGTATGTTGGCTTACATGTCATGGCAAGCTTGGTGTGAAAGATAATCATAAACATAAGGCACTAGATGAGAGATATTGCCCTAGAGAACTGTGTAATATAGTAATCAGGAGCACTTGTTTTTTTTTCCTGCCCTTATGTGACTTCCTTTTGCAATCTCTTGGCAAACTCAGTGCAGGATACTAATTTTACAAAAATAACATATGACATTTTGATACTAGGTTTATATACTGGACCATAGATGATATATCCTGTGAGGACTTTGCATCTTATATGCAGTATTTTAAAATACCATATTTGGCAATTCAGTTGTCATTAGACCCTACGGTCACAACATATACCCCAACAAGAACTGGTTAGATTGATTCTTGGACAAACCAATATGTTATATAAAAAAGAAGAAAAAAAGAATATATACCAACACTGGATAAATTATGGAAGCATTTTTTGGGGTGGATGTCGTAAAACAAGGGGAGCAGGTAAAACATAGGGAAAACAACTAAGGGGTGCAGAGGTAGGAAAGATTTTGGAACAAGAAGAAAAATAAAACCCATTCAGATGTTCTGTTTGGCAAACATTGTATTTTTAAATGGGCCACATCCCCCCAAGAATACATATAGATCCAATCAGTTTGTCATCAGTATTGTGTGACCACCACACTAAAATCTTCCCCTATACCTTTCGAGATGTGCCATGGGATCTTTAACATTCACCTGAACTACCACCAGAACAGGCAGATGGGACCTTGGTTTAATGTCTCATCCGAAAGACAGATATTATTAGGAGACTTAGGCCCTGTTCACACTACAGCACAGTAATTAAAACATTTTTAAACATGGATTACTTACCGTGCTGTAGCATCCGTGTTGCTCTGTCCACACTGTCACTGACGTGTTGTAAACTGTTATTAAAAACAGTTTACAGCATCCACACTACTGCCTCAGGACCAGATTAACTATCAGCCGGTTCCAAATTGGAGACATCCAGCTTTATTAAAGGGAATCGTGTCAGACCGTCTGCTCTGCAGGTTAGTCTGATTTAACTCTGGAACCATTTTTTAAATCATGCTTCAGCCTACCTCAAATCAGGGTTTGAGCGCAGTTTACTAAAATGGTCCAGAAGTTGTGTTTAGTGTGAATGCACACCGTGCTTGTGGCTTCTTAAAACGTTTTATGGTGGATAAAACATTTTAAGTAGCCCAGTGTGAACAGGGCCTTACATTTAAATCTGAATTGAGTGGGTTCTTAAAATAAGTAAGTACAAAATTGTTTTGTAGAAAGCGAATCTTGTGCAGATCATAAATAATGTAACAAGAAAAAACAATCGGACTGGCCTGGATTCCCTAATTGACTGGGTACTAGTTATTAAAATTAGATATGTAGTGAGCTCTGAGACTATGCCCGATTCACTTAGTGGCCACATGACTATCTATTGTGTCTGGAGTAAAAAAGAGACCTAAGGGAAAAGGTAGAATAACAACTACTATATTAGTCATTAGCAAGTATTTAAATAAGATCAAAATAGATTTTAGTTAACTGGGATGTCCTGGACAATTCTGAAGCAGTACCTAGTGCGCCTGAGCAATATTTAGCTTTGTGTATTGAAGTACTCAATAAACTCACTCCATTACAAAGGAGAACATTCAGCACAAAAATAATGGGTAAATGGGGAAGTAATGGCCATATTAAAGCATAGAGACACAGCTTGGGTAAAATTAAAATGCACTGAAAAACAAGAAGACTGAACCACCTTTAGGGAACTAAGAAACAGATGTTAAAATTTTTTTTTATTATTATTCTTTCCATTCTTCATTTTTATACCCCGGTCGGCCTCTGTCTGCAGAGTGCCCAGTCTTGTCACCCCAGTATCCACTGGGATTTACCACTGCCGTCTTCCCCAACCCAACTATGTAATGGAGCCAGTTCTGGCTGCATGCCCAACTGGTCAGGTGCAGGGCCTACAGGCACTTGGTACCATCCTTCTGCTGGCTTTTCCCTCCTGGTAGTGTCCCCTGGGAGGCCCAGTGCATAAAGGTGTCATGGCTCATGCCACATGCTTCTGAGTGCCACCCCCCCCAAGTGTTGGCTCAGGCTGCCTTTCCCCAAGCTTCCACTAGGGGCCAGACAGGCCAGTACCAGGCTCTGACCATTCTCCCTCACTGGATTAAGAGAGCAGTCCTACAGATACTCGATCCCCCCCTCCCCGGCTGGCCCTCTGACATCCCGAATTCACTTCCAAACCCAGGTCATTGGTGTTATAAGTGGTAGTGCTACCACTTCCCTGGCAGGCCAACCAACAGATGTAAAATAGCATATTAGAAAAAGAGAGCAGGTTCCAAATCTGGGGTGAGGAGCACCAGTGGGGTGCTCATCTCCTCAGATGTGGAGAAGGCCTTTGATTGGGTGGCATGGCATTTTCTATTTGATCTTTTACCCAAATATGGTTTTCCTGAGGATTTTGTTCAATGGATTAAGTTACTTTATACCTGCCCCACAGCAAACATTTTCAGCAATGGGGTGCTCCCCTCAAGTTTTTCCCTGACCAGAGGCACACGTCAGGGCTGCCCCCTTTCTCCTATGCTTTTTAATCACTATATAGAGCCCCCGGCTAGGAAAATCAATGCCTCCACTAGGGTAAAAGGGATTGAGATAGGCCCCCATGTTTTCAAATTATCAATGTTTGCCGACGATGTGCTTTTGCGCCTATCAGATTGTAATGCGTCTTTTCCTACAGTCCTCAATAATACTTCAGAGTATAGCATTTTATCAGGCTATAAGTTGAAAACACATAAAACCAAAGTTCTGCCCCTCTCATCAGAATGTACTCAGGCCAAGGTTATGGAGTTGGGCCTGAAAT
Organism: Neoceratodus forsteri; assembly: GCA_016271365.2. NCBI lineage: Eukaryota > Metazoa > Chordata > Ceratodontiformes > Ceratodontidae > Neoceratodus > Neoceratodus forsteri. The sequence continues at coordinate 220,922,439 of CM028133.1, read as the reverse complement.
GGGCTCCTAAATCTATTTCTTTTCTAGGAATAGTGCTTACCCCTGACCTTTCGGCCTTAAAGAAACTAAATCTTGATTTGGTGGTCTCCCAAGTAGAACAAGACTTATGTAGATGGCAACATGTGCCCTACACCCTTTGGGGGAGAGCTAATGTCTTAAAGATGGTCACCTTTCCTAGGTTGATGTACTCTATTTATTTATTTATTCACTTTTGTTGACCAGGTAAGTACACTAGACAAACAATTGCCTATTTTCAGGTACGACCCGGGAGAGTACAATAACAGTGGGTACAGTAATAGACAAGTTCCATGTTAAACATTCCCCTCTCAAAGCAGTGGTTCACTAAAATACATGCTATGGTCCACATTTTTGTGGTTGGGGAAACAACCTCAGTGAGCATATTGAAAGCTCTGTCAGTCCAGGGCTCTGAGAGGATCACATCTTCCTCATTTATTTCTTTACTACTTGACTTTCCATGGGGTAAAGTACTTTATGTGGCCTCTGTCAGGGAATGTAGACCTTAAGATCCCTGATTGGTTAAAGATTGTACAAGCGAGATTAGAACCTTTTCATATTTCACTTTCTTCACTGTTATTTGCCCCGCTTGGAAGTTTACCCTCACCTTTAAGAACTTCCCCTATCGTGTGGTCATTGCAGGGCCACCAGCAGTTGTGTCAGTATTTTAAAGTCCTTGTGAGGAGAGATTTGGGATAGGCACTCTTCAAGAATCCTAACATACTTCTTGGTAATAAAGTAATTGTACATGCTTTTTGGCAAGATTTGCAGACATCTTCCCTCACAGACTTTGTCATTCAAGATAGAATTCTAAGCTTTTCAGAATTTGGATCCTTATTTCACCTCCCAGTATATAATTTTTTTTTCAAATATATTCCAGTTAAACATTACTTGCAATCTTTCCTGGGAAAACTGCATTGGTCTACAGCTGCTGGGATTTTTTTCTGGGCAGTCTCTAACATGGTGGTACAAACTCAACCTATATCTAGGGTTTACAAACAACTAGAAAGTCAGGCCTGGAATAAGTGCTCTCCTATAGCTTATTATTGGCAATAAGCTGTGAACCTCAATTATAACTCAGATACATGGACACAAGTTTGGTCTAATGTATGTTGGCTTGTAAAGCAGGACAGACTATGCTTAGTCCATTTTAATATCTTGCATAATCTTTATTGTACACCTTTCAGACTTTTTAGGATGAAACAAACTGACAAAAAATTCAATGTCCTAGGTGTACTCTTTTTTTTTCAATACACTTTATTAACTTTACAGAGAATAAATGCACCATAACCATTGTACATATGCCAACAACAGATTACATTGAGTAGTAGTTGTATGAATAAACAACGTTGAAAATAAGATTCTCCGTAAAGACTTTTAACTTCCCAACCATACAGCTCCGTGCACCCTTCCTTGCACGGATAATCCCCAGCCCTCCCCCAGCATCTACCCACACAAGGGAACCACTCAGTTTCCTTAAAATTAAATAGAGTAACATTAGGTAGGTAAGGGCTCGGGAGGTATGGTAAGACCCACACCAGGGTTTGAAAGGCATTTAAAAACTATGGTTTTCAAGTCATCAAGACCGCCTCTAGCAGTCCCCATTTTGTTTTGTAGGATTGTGTCCTATTATTCATTCTTGCTATATGCAATTCTAATTGCAGTGCCAACATGACCTCACTATACCATTCAACCACCGATGGAGTCTTAACCTCTTTCCAGTGTCTGAGAATTACAGCCTTTGCAGCTGCAGATAAGATAGCCATAAAGGCTTTCCTTTGAGTACCCATATCACTGGGGAACACATTTAACAAGCATACTTCTGGTGTGAAAAATGGTTCTAGCCCAAATATTGATTGCACGGATTTACCAATAGAGTTCCAGAATGGGCGAACTATGGAGCAGGTCCATAAAACATGGTATAGGTCTCCCTCTTCAGTCCCGCATCTGTTGCATTTAGGCAGTTCTAAATTTCCCATTTTGTGTAATTTTGAGGGAGTGTAATATAAGTTATGTATTATATTGAATTGTTGCAGTTTATATCGATCCTGCCTACTATATTTGCTATTGTTTTCCCATACCTGCTCCCATACTTTTTCCTCCTCAAGCTTTAATCTCTGTTTACAGTATTCACTAATTTTGGTGGGGTGCCATTTATCTCTGACCTGGAGTTCTTGGTATATTTTGGACACTGGATGTTTTTGATTTGCAATCTCCTGGAGAGAAGACATCTTAAATCCCTCTTCATCCTTTTTTCCAACTTTCGCTAAGTGGGCTTTAATTGAGTCCCGAATCTGCAAGTACTTGTAAATCTTCTTGTTTAACTCTGGTAATCGAATGCAAGCTTGTTTATATGCTAATAATTCCCCTTTGGGGGCCAAGTCTCCCAGCGTTAACCCGTTTAGTGATTTCAGGAACTTTGCAGTGATTGGAGCTCCTTGCAGTAGAAAATGTTTATTATATAAGATAGGTTGATCGGGCGAATTCCGCCAATTTATCCTTAGGAATTTCTGCACTTGTTGTAAGGCTCTTAGTGTCCAGCCTATCGGGGTATTTTTCAATGCGCTAGGTAGGAGTCTGAAAGATAGAAATGGAATTGAACCCAGTGCAAGGGCCAAATTTTGAACTAATTCCCTCGCTATGATTATCAAGGGGGGGGGTACATATTGGTTGGGATTCTCCATATTGAGTGGGGAAGTCCATTGTGCTAACTTACTGACATGTGACGCCATATAGTACTTGTAAAAAGATGGAAGCTCTAGTCCACCAGACTTCCTTGGTGCCGTGAGTTTCCTATATGAATGTCTAACAGCTTTCCCTTTCCATATGAATTTGCTCAGGATCTTTTGTAGTGGATGGAACCATATTTTTGGCAAGTAGGGTGCTAGCATATTTAAAGGGTACATAATCCTCGGCAGTATATTCATCTTGACTATTTCAATTCTGGCCCAAAGAGACAGTGGTAGCAGGGTCCATCTATTTAGATCTTGTTTGATTATTTTAACCTGACTATTCATATTTTCATTTATCATTGTGGTTATGTCCTGTGTAACCAAACCCCATCTCTTTGGCTATACTCGGGAAACATCTGGAATTAAGCTGGAACAACTTTGTTTTGGAGATGTTGAGTTTGTAATTGGAGACCTCTGAGAATTGTGTGACTTCATACATCACCTTTGGGATACCTATTTCTGGATCCTCAATATGCAGGAGCAGGTCGTCCGCATATGCCAAAATCAAGTACCTCCAATTACCAACTTGTACCCCCTTAATCTCCTGTACCATGTGCAATCTGAGAATTAAGGGTTCCAGGTATAAACTGAACAAAAATGGGGAGAGTGGACAACCCTGTCTCGTGCCACATGAAAGGGAAAAGGGGTCTGACAATATTCCATTGCATCATATTTGAGCTTTGGGAGACCTGTATAATAATCTGACCCACTGTATGAAAACCCTCTGGTAACCCAAATTTGGAAAGAACGGCAAATAGGAAATCCCATGAGACCCTGTCAAACGCCTTTTCTGCATCTATTGCTAGTAAGGCTGCAGGGGTCGGTGCCTCTTGTGCTCGTTTAATTAGATAGTGCAATTTATGTAAGTGATCACTTGATGCTCTGTCACTCATGAATCCTACTTGCACATCACTAACCATTTTGGGCATAAATGGTCCTAGTCTGCCAGCCAGAATTTTTGCTACAATTTTAATATCTACGTTTAGTAGGGAGATTGGTCTGTAATTCCCCGGAAGGGTTGGGTCTCGACCAGGTTTGGGGATGAGTGTCACGAGGGCCTCAAGGAAATTACTCTCTGAGAAGCCTTCACAGTACCAATGGTTATATACCTTAGTCAGGATAGGGGAAATTATGTCTGTGAAGGCTTTGTATATGTTGGTAGTTAGGCCATCTGGACCAGGAGATTTGCCTGGTGCAAGCTGAGTTATCGCTTGCTTCACTTCCTGTACTTGAATGGGAGTGTCCAATACTGTCACCTCCATGCGGTCCAATTTCTCTAACTCTACCGTGCTTAGATAATTGTTAATCTCACATATGCTAGCCCAGTCCTCCAACGGGATGGAGTAAACCTCCCTGAGGTGGTCCTTGAACACTTCTGCTATTTTTTTGGGGGTCTGTAGCAACAGGGTCACCAATTTTACTTTGTATAGCGTTAACATGTGTGTTGGAGTCAAGTTGCCTGATCCTAAATGCTAAAAGTTTTCCAGCCCTATCTCCAGCCTCCAGGTATTTAATCTTGGTTCACCGGAGTGCTAGTTCAGCCTTCTGTAGCATAATGGAGGAATGTTGGGAGTGTAACTGGTGCAGCCTAACCCAATCTGCTGCTGATGCTTGTTTAGTAATGGTACGTTCCATTTCTTTAATAGCCTTAATGATTTCCTCTAACCTCGATTTTTCTTTCTTATTTTTAGTAGATGTGATTCTGATACATTCCCCCCTTAAAGCACACTTCAGAGTTGCCCAGACAATATCAATTTTATTGACTGAACCCAAATTGTGTTCAGAAACTGAGTAATGAAATTGTTTAGGTGATCATGAGTCATGAATCCTGCAGTAGCTGGTTATTAAATCTCCATCTAAAGTCCCTGTCATGGCTCGGGTTTGGCACATATTTTATTGACACTGGGGAGTGGTCCGAGATTACCCTGGTATGAATTTGTGCATCCAGGATCGAGGGAAGTACCCTACTTACTAGCCAGTAATCTATTCTGGAACAGGTTTTGTGTGGCATTGAAAAGAATGTATAATGCCTCCCCACTGGATTATTGAGTCTCCAGACATCCACTAGGCTCAATCCTTCCATCAACTCTCTCAAGGCTCTCTGAGCCAGGGATAGCCCAGATCTTCTGTTATCCGACCTGTCCCCTACCAACTGGGGAGTTATATTCCAATCCCCACCTAGCAGTATACCCCTAGTGAATTGTGGGTCTAACTTATCCAACAGTTGTACAAAAAATTGCGGGGAATCAATATTGGGGCCGTATATTGAACCTATAGTGATCTGTTGTGTCACTAAAATTCCAGTTATCAAAATATATCGTCCTTGTATGTCCCATATTCCTTTTTCTTGTTTAAAACTTAATCTCTTATGAAGCAAGATAATGACCCCCCCCCTTTATTAGTTGAGGAACCTGCTCCATAAACCTGCCCTACCCAATGCTTCCTAAACAAATGAGCATCTTCTCTCTTAAGATGTGTTTCTTGAAGGCATGCCATGTCACAATGCCCTAGGTGTTTTCAAGAGGAAGAATCATTACACCATATTTATTTATTTTATTTTTTATTTATTTGTATTTCAGATGACACCTTTGAGCCGAGGGCTGTTTTACAAAGGTTCCACGTCAAGGCAATAAGGACAATGAGGTACAAAACACAACATGATCATTACAATTGAACTTACAAAAAAAAAAAGACAAATAAGGTTACAATAATAGCAGCCAAAGGCATTGTCAAGGAATTGTGTTGCGAGTTAATTATACAGTACAAGTAATAGGCGGCTCAGTGACGTTTTGTTAGAAGTGGGTTAGTGGGAAAAGAGAAAGAAGAGTGGTGGTGAGCTGGTGGTATGGGAGACAGAGAAAGGGAGGAGGGAGAAATGGGGAGGGCATTGCATTGGGTATGTGGTAGATGGGGAACAGCAAGGGACGAGGAAGGGGGGGATGAAAAAGAAAAGAAGACAGATTCATCCTATACCCAGAAATGGGGGGTTGGAGAGGAGGAGGAGGAGCTGTTTATGTCATTTTCCCTCCTTCTGGCTACGAAGTAAGCCAACAAGTGTTATTCTTAGTGACATATTATTTTTTATTGCAGGTACCTTTTCTTCTATAAACGTCTGCTTCCATTGTATCATTAGCAATGTCTTTCACCTGTCACAGGTGGGGTGGAGGGAGGGGGGTAATGGACAGGGTGGACCTTTTTCTTTTGTTTTCCTTTTGTGCAGTGACATGATACATCAGTGTTTGACTGTGATTCCTTCTGTGGGGGAAGGGGGACATGAGTTGAAGTAACTGTTTACTCGCGATATGTATTTTTTCAATTTTCTTTTGTATATAATTTAATTTCATTAATAAAGTGTATTAAATTGGAAAAAAAAAGAAAAAAGAGCAGGAAATCAGTTTTGGTAATAAAACATCATTCTGGGAGGAATAAATAATTTATTAAACCAAAGAAAAGGGAGGATACTGAATACCTCAGAAATGGTGACCCGGGCTTAAAACGGAGTTAGGATATAGTGAACTACTTAAATGCGTTTTTTATTGATTTATCTAGCTATGTTAGGAACGTTACTAATACACAAGTTCTTGATATTGTGACTTTTTTTAAGCAGACTGAAATTCTATTTTCAACGGATTATGAAACATTAGGGCCCAGATATTCAAAAGGGTTGCGCCATGCACAAGTCCTACATTGCGCCATTCTGCGATATTCAGCAGGAGGCAGTTACGCCACTGACAACAGGTTGCGCAACAGCGCAATGCAAATGAATGCATGTTCAACAGGAGGGGGAGGAACCATGCATAAACTGCGCAACCCCATATTCAGTCGGGTTGTGCAGAGTTGTGCATGGGCAACCCCCAACCTGCGCCTGCACATCCTTGAGCAAAAAAAAAAGGATCAAGTTGAGGGCCACCCACAGGTGAGCTGCTGTATTGCAGGGCGCAACACAGCAGCTGCCACTAGCTGGCCCCAACTCAGTCCCTGTACCCCCCCACCAGCCCGATCATGGGCAGAATGTAAAACAACCCCTCACACATCTCCCAATGCCCGATCGTGGGCAGAAAGTAACATGAACCCCCACACACATCTCCGAGCCCGATCACGGGCAGAAAGTATCATGAACCCCCACATCTTCGAAGCCTGATCGTGGGCAGAAAGTATCATGAACCCCCCCACATCTCCTGAAGCCCGATCATGGGCAGCATTAAAACAACCCCCCAGTGCCCGATCGCGGGCAGAATGTAAAAACCCCCAACCCGAATATCTCCCTGTGGTCCAGTGGACCGTAATGCCCGATCGCGGGCGAATGTCAGATTACAACCCCCAAACATCTCCCTGGTGTCTAGTGTCCCCACCCACCACGAAGCCCTCCACCCTGCTCCCCCAGCAGCGGCAGGCAGCAGCATCCCACCTCCCGCCCGCCGCCCGCTGACTGACTATCGGTAGGGCTGCCGCCCATTAGTGCAGAGCTACAGCCAATAGCCATGCAGCCCATACCGTACATGACAGTCCAGATTTGTGAATGAACATCATTCACCAATCTGAACTATCATATCACGATATGGAACTGCTCGCCCGTGCTGTAGCTCTACCAATCAAATACTACCGGTACAATGTCGATGGCGGCAGGAGTAACAGGCGGGTGAGATGCTACCCGCCCGCCCGGCTGCGGGGGCGGGTGGAGGGCCGTGGGTAGGTGGGGGACACTAGACACCAGGGAGATGTTTGAGGAATTGCTAACCGACATTCTGCTGCGATCGGCTTTAAGGTCCACTGGACCACCAGGGAGATATTCGCTGGGGGCTTTACATTCTGCCCACGATCGGGCACTGGGGGTTGTTCATCGCTCTGCCCGTGGATCGGGCTTTGGGAGATGTGTGGGGGTTCATGATACTTTCTGCCCGCGATCGGGCTTCGGAGATGTGGGGGTTCATGATACTTTCTGCCCACGATCGGGCTTCGGGAGATGTGTGGGGGTTCATGATACTTTCTGCCCGCAAATCGGGCTTCGAGATGCGTGGGGGGTTCATGATACTTTCTGCCTGTGATCGGGCTTCAGGAGCTGTGTGGGGGAATGTATGCACAGATACTGCCCGCGATCAGGCTGCCGGTGCGTCGGTCACGGCGGCTGCTGCCCGGCAACCGTATGAGCGCAAAGTCGTCGGGGATCAGTGCACCTACATGCTAATGGATACAAATGGGGCTATAAATAGATGCAAATGCCCCCCTCGCCTTGCATAAATTATGGCCCCATTTGCATGTCACCTTTTGAATATCAGAAATTTGCGCATGGCGCAATGGTACTAGTGCCACCGCAAGTTTAATGCTCAACTCTGGCAACTTGCAGTGGCACAAGTTCCACTGCACCATACGCAGTGGCTGTGGCTGGGGGGTGATATTCAAAGGAGTTGCTCAATAGCGCAACTCCTTTGAATATCGCCCTGGCCACGCCCCAGCTCAACTATTTTGAGCAGCGCAGGGGCTTGCACCTCAGAATGGCGCAGTTTGAATATCTGGGCCTAGGTGTTTAAATGGTTAACCAAGTTACACTGAACAAAAAGGCCAGGAGCAGATTAAGTGGAAGCCAGACTGTAGAATGACGCTGTGGCAAAATTGTCTCTACTATTCGAAAAATTTTAAATGTATCACTCAGCAAACAAGCGGTTCGTGATCCGTGAAAAGAGGCATATGTAATCCTGATCCACAAGGGTGGTTCTAGAACATCTATAGAGAATTATAAACTTATTTTTTAGTCTATTGTTGTTGGGTTAAATCCAGAAAAGATTATTACACACTCAGTTTTTTTCTTCCCCCATCTGGCTCTCTATTGGTCCACTACCACCTTGCCCCATTCCCCAGGACATACCTGCTGCCAACTGGTGTTCACCCTGGATTGCTCCTCAGGGTGGGGCCATCAGGAGAGCCACCCCACAACTCCCCGAACAGCACCACATGGTTAATCCAGTGGAAAAGTGCCTCAGCTTGCTGCATGGGGCTCGGTAGAGGCAGACATCACCTGGCTTTGGCTGGAGTTGTTTTCCTCATTACTGTTGGGAGGTGTGACTTGCAATGATGTAAGGGTGCAAGTGCCTATGTCTGGCATACCTTCCAGGATCCTGCAAGCAGCAACTGTGATGTCCCCCAGCCTCCATCAAGGGTTAGTCATATGCTGAGTGCTATGCCACCCTTCCCCCGGAGGAGGAGAGCAATCCCTCGGACACTCAATCCTCCTCTCCCCGTCCAGCCCTCTGACTCCCCAGGCTCACATCGAAGCATGGGTTGTCAGAGTTGCAAGAGGAAATCCAACCACTGTGGTGGTCGGCTGATTATTACATACTCAGCTGATAGAATAATGACAGAATTATAATATAGTATCAAAGGCACAGCATGGCTTCAGGAGGGATTGCATTATGGTGACCACTTTGGTCAGGTTCACAATTGCCCTGTATGTGAACATGGAGAGTGGCTTGGTCCTAGGGGCAGTGTTCATGGACCTGAGCAAGGCATTCAACCTAGTTGACCACTCCCTCCTGAAGCTAAGGTTGAGCAAAGTTGGCCTGGGTAACCCAATAGTAAACTGGATCACAAATTACCTGAAAGATTGAAAACAAATAGAGTTAACCGAGTTGTCTCTGATTTATGTAACATTAGGTATGGGGTCCACAGGGGTCTATAGTTGGACACATGTTGTTTTCTTTATTCATTAATGACATGCCACAAACATTCAGCACAGCAAAAAATCATTCTGTACACAGACAATGCTGTCCTGAATACAGCAAACAAGGAAATGAATGCCCTAAATACAAAACTGAATGTAGAATTTGGGAAGATGATGAAATGGTTTATGCAAACAAATTATTGACAAACAAAAGTAAAACAAATCCAATGGTATCTTGTGCTTTATAGGAATCACATAAAAATATTAACAAGTTTCTGGTCAGTTTTGATGGAGAGAACAATCTTTTTTTTTTTTTTAATTATTTATATCCCTCCTCCCTCCATTGGATTGGAACTCATTCAGCCAATTCCAGCAACTCCAGCATTCTTATCACATCCGTCTGAGACTCTCCTGCTCATGGTTCTCCCCCTGTTCATGGTTCACCCCCCCCCCCGGTTCCACCCTTAATAACACACTTGGTGGCCAGATCCCTCAGCTTTGTCCTTGATGCGGGGTTGCCTTGTGTGCCTTGGCAAACTCCCTAATGTATCCAAATTGGCCACAGGCAGAGGTGAATGTCAGGGACAGCCAGGCCCAAGTCCGCTTCAAGGAATAAAAAGCACTCTCAGACCGACACTGCATTTAATCCATTGATTTAACCCACCCCTCAGAAATCTTTGCATTGGCTAGCAGATTGGAGCTTAGCAGGTAAGATCCGGGGGTGGATGAGGTGGGCAGGAATGGCATCACCATCCCATCCTGGTGACATCATGCATGCTCCCACACCTGATGCTTCGATGTCTGCCTCTCCTCCAGTCCTCTTGCCTGTGTGGTCTCTTGCTCACTGACCCCCAGCAATCACTTGGGGATGGACTGTCACCGAGCTTCACAACCCATCCACCCAGATGAGGAGAACTGTTCACTGGATGCTTGATCCTGCTTCCTTGGCTTGTTCCCAGACCTGGGTCTTTGGCAGTGCAAGAAGAAACACTACCACATGCACCAGCTGGCCAGCAGTAAGAGAATGATCTTGAGGTACTGTAGTTAGTGATTTTTGGTATTAAGGTGTAGCACTTCTATTAAAGAATTAGGCCTTGCGCACCACCTCCATGAAAACAGCGTCTAGGAATCCTCCATTTCTTATTCAGAGCACATTTTATTTATGATTTAAAGCAGAATCTTAAAAACAGATCATTAAAAATTCCTGGACCTACAGATGCCCGATGCATTTTGGATCTTCCCGACCCTTTCTCAAAGGCAAGATCCAAAATGCATCAGAGATCTATGGGTCCAGAAATTTTTAATTAACTGTTTTTAAGATGCTGGTTTTAAATCATAAGTACAGTGTACCACAAATAAGAAGCAGAGGATTCCTGTGGCATTGATTTTTATGAGGTGGTGAGTACCCAATTTTTTGGTAAAAGTAATACTGTTGTATTCTGAGCGCCACCATCCTTGTGCAACTCTTTTTAACTGTTGAAATGTACGTGTAACACTTGGTTCACATTTGAGTTACAAAAACCATGGAAGCAAGTCGACACGCAATGACACAAGAAAGTAGGAGCCTTAAATACAATTAGAGATTTGTTAACTAATGATACTCATAAGATTTCTTCTCAGACATGTCTGTTACCTTCAATAGACTATGAGAGTATAGTCTGGGAGGGGGTCTGATAGGGTTTTAACCAAAGAAACTGCATGTATAGTGCTATACACTGATTGGCTCTTCGTGCTAAGCACCGGGAACACCACTGCCATCTGTATGCTAGATTAATCTGGCTGCCATTAGAGTACAGAGATAAGCTTTACATGAATTGTTGGTTCATGAAGCATTAGAAAAGGCAGCTGCGTGCTCCTTATCTGGTATTATTGTACAAGAATGCAAATCAACATCATTGTGCTCTGATGATACTGTAACCCCGCCAATTCCATTGTTCAAGACTGCTAAAGGTCAGGAGTCCTTTATGAACACAGCTGCTAAATCCTGGAATGGGTTTGTTCCAAATATTTGGGATTTTTTTTTTTTTTTACCATTAGAGACACACTAAGCTAAAAAGCTGGTTTACAGTTGTGACTTGGGAGCACAGGGAAGTTAATTGACTTGCTTAGTGTCACACAGTATGCAGGCGGGGGCTGTGGAATTCAAACCCAGGTCTCCAGGTTTGCAACTCAGTGCTTTTTTTTTTTAAACCACTGTGCTATACTGCCTCCTAAATAATATACAAAATCTTAATTTAAACTACTGATCAAAAGTCATTCACAGTCAGAAGCAATCTGCAGCTGTTTTAACTATAATAATTTACACAGAATGTATGTATACTTGTCATGTTGGTCTCTGCTCCTCTCATTTGTAATATGGATCAATGGTTATGGCTATATCTGTCTGTATCTCCTCACAAACTGTAGTGAGAAAGAAGTAATGTGACCTACTAGGAATTGAACCCTTACCCCCAGAATACTGTCCCAGTGCTCTAACCACTAAGCAGCTGGCTCACATGGTTGGAGCTTAGATTTTCTATTCATTCAATCTTTGTGATAGCATGGTACCCAGATCTGGCAGCAGCGGTGCTACAAACAGCAGCAAAGTTGGTATCAAATGCCAGGGCTTGCACTGTCACTTGCCAACAGTGCAAGAAAAGATTGTCTGTGTCGATCCATGTTCTTTTGTTGCAACAATAGTGATTCATTTTAAAGCAGCAGTATTTGTTATTCATCATATAGTTTTTTTTTTCAGCAATAATGTTTTTCTGTCAAAAATATTAAGATACCCAATTTTTTTATTTCTTTCATTTCTGAACCAAGATACAAGATTTTGAGGTTTTTAAAAGTTTCTACTCCCGAGCCATGCCTGCCATGAAAAAATGAAATATCTTGATACAGTGCTGCACTGTTTACCATTAGAAACTTGTGGTAACACCATCCTAATACATCCTCTTCATGAATCTAATATCTACATTCAACAGGTTACGAGAGCTGCAAAGAGAGCTAGCGGCACCTCTGGCAGCACTGTTCATGGAGTCACTCAACACAGGTGTGATTCCAGAGGACTGGAAGAGGGCACATGTAGTCCCTCTACACAAAAGTAGTAGTAGGGAGGAGGCATGGAACTATAGGCTGGTCAGCCTCAGCTCAGTAGTGGGTAAGATCATGGAGGCACTGCTTAAAGAAAGAATAATGGCACACTTGGAATCCAGTGGTGCTCAGTATCTGAGGTAACATGGATTCACAGCAGAAAGGTCATGTCAGATGAATCTGATAGATTTTTTTTTGACTGGTGGACAAGGGAGCTAATCGGGAGTGGGGGTAGTCATCACCTATCTCAATTTCAGCAAAGCCTTCAACACCATCCCACATGAAAGGCTGGTCAACAAAATGAATAGTCTGGGTATGGGCACAAGGTGGTAAACTGGGTTAGAAACTGGCTAACAGACAACAGGCATGGGGTGGTGGTAAATGGAATCCAATCAGGGAAGGGGGGGTGACCAGCAGGGGACCGCAGGGATCAGTTCTTGGGCCAGTTCTGTTTAATGTCTTCATTAGTGACATTGCAGTAGGACTGGAGGGAATGGCCTGCCTGTTTGCAGATAACACCAAGCTCTGCAACAGGGTGGATACTCTGGATGGGGTAGAGAGAATGAGGAGGGATCTGGAGAAGCTTGAAAAATGGTCTGAAGTGTGGCAACTAAGGTTCAATTCCAAGAAGTGCAAAATAATGCACCTGAGAAGTGGAACCCTGGGGAGAGCTACAGGATGAGGGGGGGGAGAGTTGCTGACTATCACCAAGGAAGAAAGGGACCTGGGGTGTTGTCATTTCTGATGATCTAAATATATCTAAGCGGAGTACAAAGGCTACAGGGAGGGCCAGTGGCATGCTAGGGTACATAGGCAGAGGTATCACTAGCAGAGGGTGGGAGATGGTGATGCCATTGTTTAAAACACTGGTGAGGCCTCAGCTAGACTACTGTGTGCAATTCTGGAGGCTGCACCTCCCCCGAGCAAAAGGAATCCCCTGCAGCATTTCCCCAGCATTCAAGGGTTCCCCACCAAGGGTGGAGGTTATGAGGGTACGAGACCCTCCCCCAAGCAAAAGGAATCCCCTGCAGCATTTCCCCAGGTAAACATGTGCTTCTCTACGCCTCTGCAGAAACACAGATCGGAAGTCAAGTTCCACTGAAAACTTGGGAGTAAAGGACTATTTCTACCAGCCTCTTTATATTTGATTTAAATGTTTTAAAGTTTTTTTTTTACCCCACACATGTGGAGATAGTTTTTTTCTGAGGACTTCTCAGCATGTCTGTCCTGAACATGTGCAGTACCCAGCAGGTGCCTTAAGAGACATTTTTTGTTTTTGGCGCCCTTTTTCGGGTTTAAATTAAGGTGCTCTCACCTTGTACTGCCTATGCTTGTATCTTTGTTTAAAATAACTGCCTACTATTTTGCTAACATGACTGCTATGTAACTTATTATGTATGAAACACAAAAAAACAAGCATTTGTCAATGCCGAATGTTTGCTTGCTGGCATTGGCACTGGTAGTGTAGGAGTTAGAGAGCTGCATAATAGGAATGGCAGTGAAGTATTGAACTGAAGCCAACCCCACCACCACCCTGCAGAGACTGACAGGCATTAGGGTGTGCCTTTGGGTCGTCGGGCATTACGGCCATGCCATTTCACCACACCTTTCCCTGCAGACACTGACAAGTGTCGTGGTGTGCCTTGGGGGGTCTTTGGCCCTTATGCTCACCCCATTCCATCAGGAAATACAGTGAGATGGGTCCTGTATAGGAAAATGGGGTGAACTTTGGGGCCAAAGAGTCCAAGGCACACCTCAAAGCCTTTCACTGGCTGCAGGGTGTGGAATGATATGAGCATTACAGGCGAGAATCCCAAGTCACACCCTGACGCCTGTCAATCTCTACAGGCTGGGGCATTATAGTCGAAAACCCTAATGCCTCAGGCGTTCATTGGCATTACTCAATCCAAATTTTCAACATGAGTTTTTTGTGATCCCCACCTTATGAACAGTGGCAATATCAGTTTGTTAGCTGAAAGCTAATTTCGCACAGTGACTATGCCATTTGGCACCACAGGTGCGAAAAAACATTTTGAACAGGATTTGAAAAATGACAGCTATACTGTTCATGGGGAAGTACAAAAAATGGCAATGTTGAAATTCTGCAGTGAAAATATAAAAAAAACTGGTGAAGTCACGAGCATGCATAGGAAATGTGCAACGCACACACGTAATGCAATTAGTTTGGGGATTTTTTACAGCAGATTGTCAACACAGGGATTTTGGAACCTCCACTCATGACCAGTGTCATTGTGATTTTCTTAATCTGTCCTGAACAGTGATTTCCCACAGCGACCACGCATTTCTGTGCTGAAAGTGCAAAAACACATTTCGGCCATGGTGTGAAAAATGACAGCTGCACTGTGATTTTCTTAATCTGTCCCAAACATTGATTTAGCACACCAACTGCCCCATTGTGTGCTACATGCGTGGAAACACATTTTGGGCAAGGTGTGAGAAATGACAGCTGCACTGCTCATAAAGTGGTATAATAAAATGGCAATGTTGAAAATCTGGAGTGAACATATTGAAAATTTGCGAATTTATGAGTGTGTGTAAGAACAGCGTAACGCATGCTCGTAAAACAGTCATTTTGGGTAATTTTTTTTCCAAATTTTCAACATAGGGTTTTTGGGGGCCTACCTCATGAACTGTGACACTGTCATTTTGTAAATCGGTCCTGAAAGGTGGTTCTGAGCAGTGACCGCCAAATCACCTTTTGGGGCTGAATAACACCATGACAGTGAAAGAATTCATGAGGTGGGGTGCCAAAACCCCATGTTGAAAATTTGGTGAAAAAATTCCCCAAAGTGCCCGAGATATGCACTAAAGTTGAAAAAACCCTATTTATTGCATTATGCAGCTTACCAGCATTTCCTCAGTTCACGGTTTGCTTTGAAGAGTGCAGACGTGTTCCCGGTCCACCGAAGATCATCGTGCCAGACTCTGGAGGTAAGTATGGGGAGAGGCGGGGGTGTGGGGAGGCAGGTTGTGCAGAGGGTTGGCACGGGTGGGGGGAAATGGGGTCAGGACAGTCAGCGAGGGAAGGTTTTTTCTTTCAGGTTTTTTTTAGGAAGACAATGCGGGACTTGTACCACGCTGGGGAGGGCTCCCAGTGTGGCAGCTGGAAGGCTGTTTGGGGGGGCTGTGGAGCCAACGGGGGATTGAGCACCCCCCGTCGGCCTTAGGAACTGTTGCCACACTGGGGTGGGCTCCCAGTGTGGCTCCAGATAGTCTCTTTGGGGTGAACAGTGGAGCTGACAGGGGCTTCGGCACCCCGGTTGGCCATACAGACTGCTGCCACACTGGGGTGAGCTCCCAGCGTGGCATCTGGAACTCTGTTGGGGGGTGCAGCACAGCCGATGGGGGATTGGGCACCCCCGTCGGCTATACAGTGTGTGCGTGGAGGGGGAGTGCACAAGCACACAATATGCATGTGTATGGGTGGGTGTGGGTGTGTGTGTGTGAGGCGCGTATGAACACACGATATCTTATCGCTGCTCACTGAAGTGTAGCTCTCCCTTTCAACTGTATGGCACTGCATTTTCACATCATGGTACTATGTTTCTTGCACAAGTGTGCAAGCAAACGTAAAAAAGCTAGGGTCAAATTTTTGCCAAACTTTCATTGCACTGCTGCTTTAATGCTCAGTCTCACAGTTTTTCTGCAGATGCTTTTCCAGGGATCACCCAGTTTCTATTCTTCTCTATATGCTGTAGTGGCAATCAGAAATAAGACTCTATAGAATGGGTTGCATACTGCAGTCTTTTTTACAATAGGACCCTGGCATAGCAAATAACCTTACAGATAGGTGACTAATCTCTGGGAAATGAGGAGATGAGGGCAGTCAGCAGGTAAGGGACGGTGAAGAATAGGGAACATAAAACACAAGCAAAGTGTGCGCTATCATCCAAACCTGCTTTTTCAGGACACAAAAAAATCCTCATCTGCATCTGTAAGCATTGTTGTTTTATATTTAACTCTTACTAGTGGTACACATTTGGCAGTTTGTTCATTCACAATTTACAGGCTATGAAAAGCAAGGGTTGCATTAGGGGATCACAGGGGAGTGAGAGATTGAGGGACAGTTTGGGGAATGGTGGTGGGGGGTGACAACATTGAGAGAAGCAAAGAAAGTAGTTTGTTTTTCAAGGTCATGCAGTGAGTGGTGGTGGTTGTATATGGATCTCTAGGTTCATAGCTCTGCCCTCTGATTACTTGGCCATACTGCTTACCGGGAATATCAGTGTATGTTCTGACTGCACCCATTTCTGGCAAATGAATACTTATAAAAATTGTTGTCATGTGTACTGAAAATTATACTGGGACAGTGGTGGTATGTGTGTGTACATGTGGGGGCTATGTTTATCCTTTTTATCTTTGCCTCCTCTCATCTCTGCTCAAGTCCTTTTTCAGGTTACCCAACATGTACTATTGGATAATGTTACTTTACTCCATATGGGACTGCATCATTTTCACTTGCACCTGTATTTATGCTTGCTGTCATGCCACATATGGATTTTAAGTCCTAATATGGTAGAGAATCTATATGGGACAGTAACAGCAGCAAGTATATTTGATGCAACTTCAGCAATGACCTTTTCAAGTAAATTGCTGGCACTGCAAGTCACCTGAAGATACATACACAACAGAGACCAATGCCCAGCACTTTTAGAAATATCTAAATTGCTGTAGTAGATACCTGTCCTGAGTCTGACTCATTTGTGGAAAAGAAACAAAAAACTAATTTTAAGTGCCAATATGGTCCTAAAGTCATATGCAATACTAAAGGTCTTGTTTTACCCAGAGCAGATCTTTGTAAGTATCTTCTGCTGGGACAGGGTGCAGAACAATTTGCAGTTATTTTTCGTAGAGAAGTGTTAAAATAGGTTCAGAGACAAGCAAAGAAAAGCAAAAAGTGCTAATAGCAGGGTTAAACCATTATATCGGAATTGCCCCAATGCCGAAGTTGCATGTGATGGATCAATTACCCACAATGTGGGGAACTGGTGAAGTTCTGCCACTTACAAAACTTTTATTTCCCATATGTGTATACTCAGGCACTGACATTATTTTTGCGACGTTAAGTGTTTTAAGATTGACCAATAATTCTCAGCCCTTAGCACTGATATGTGGGTCATTGTAGACCACTACCTCTCAACCCTTAGCACTAAAATGTGGATCATAGATTGAACTCACAAAATGTGGGCCACATCAAGAAAACTGAAGTTCAGAACACAGTGGAAACTTTAGTATTGATTTAGCATTAGCATTATTGATCATTATGAATTTCTTTACAGTCTGTGTTCACAGTGTGAGCACCAACTTCAGGTGGGGCAGCACCTTTTGTCAGACAGAACAGTTCTGAGTGGTACAGAGAAGGAGGCCCCTCATTAATAGGAACAGTTGAGACGCATAAAAGAGATTAATACTAAAATGTGAGTCAACCAAACTGACAGCAATATTATTATTTGTATGGGCTCCTGCAATTTACACTTAATTTTTGGGTTAATTACAAAGCTGGTCAAATATAGGTCCTCAGTGGAAGGAAATGTGTAAACCCTGGTGCCAGGTATATATCTCACATCATTTGTAAAATAACGTTAATGCAGTTCCCACACAAGAGTAAAAGAGAACCAAAATCGGCATGGTTCCTTCTGGAAACAAACATTCAACTGAAGTTCTTTGATCTATTATTTCTGGGAGGAGTATTTTACAAGTTTAATAAGTATTGCTTGGTTTGGAAAAAATATCCTTTTTATGTTTCGATCTGAACAGTGCCAAAGCAAACAAGCAAAACTCTTGGCTTTTTATATAGAAGAACTTAGTCACTGAGCAGAAGACTCGCATGACAAGGCTTTCTTACATTCACGTCTGGGTGATTCTCTATGAAAAAGGTAACTTTTGCATGGAAAAGAGAGGTGGTATGGAATGTGGGCAGTGTTGGGGGCCGAACCCCAAATGGCTGGCTGCTCTGTCGCTCGGAGACACTCACGTCTAGGGTACGCCGCTTTCCTAAATGTTGTCTACCTGTGTGCATAGTGCCATATACACACACACAAGCCCTGACTTTTGCAGTCTGTGTGTTTGATCTCTGTGTGTCTGTAGGGGCATCAGGCTGCTTGCACTCTTGAGTGTCTGCTCTGATCAAAACCTGGTTATACAGGACAACGATTTAATGCCATATTTTGGAAGCAGTGAAGTGAAGCCTTAACAAAACACAGTAACATGCTGCACACGCTTTTCAAAGGCGCTATGGTGTCACTGCCTAAATTTTATTTTTTAACTTTCACAAATGCAGTAGAATCGAGCGAACCAGTCGGTTTTAATTTAACACTTTTTTGTTAATGCAATCATGGTTTGCTTTGTGTTTTCCCTTCTGCAGTGGAATAACACTTTTTCACTTTGATTTATAGATGCAGAGCAGGTTTCACAAGTAAAGCTGTAATAAGTGACATTTTCTCCATGAAATGTGACTCGGAATGCATTGTTGTTCTCACCAAATTCATTTTTATTAAAAAAAAAAAAAAAAAAAAGGTGAACATGGTCATTGAGCTTAAATTCATTTTCAGTGGCTGCCAGATTTTCAGATTTGATATCTTTTATACATTGAGGACCACTAGGTGCAAGTACTTGTTTTCAGGGGAGACCTGGGAGTACTGGGGAAATCAAGTGACTTGCTCAGAGTAACACACTAAGCAAGAGGAGGTTGTGCAAATCCAGCCAAGGTTCCCGGGTTGTTCCAAGGCTATACAGTGTGTGTGTGTGTGTGTGTGTGTCTGTGTGTGTGTATGTGGGAGGCGCACATGAGCATACGATATCTTATCGCTGCTCACTGAAGCGTAGCTCCCCTTTTCAACTGTACAGCACTGCATTTACGCATCATGACACTATGTTTCTTGCACATGCATGCAAGCAAACATAAAAACCTTGCTTTTTTAAAGCCTAATTTGACCGTAGCATGGCAGCTTTTAAGCAAGCTATCTAAGACAAATTAATTTATAAGAATCCTTTGGGTACCTGTGGAAAATCCATACTTGAGCAAATGGAGTACATGAGCAAATGAAGTACACAAAGGGCAGTCTTGGCGCCATTTCTCATTTCAAATCACTTTGCTCTCTCCCCACTCACTAAAGCTTCTTGCTTTGCAAACAGCAGCCTGCTGTAACCTCGGCTCTTCTAAATCACCACTAAAGAGAATAAATAAATTACAAGTCCATAGTCTAATTCAGATTTAACCCCCATCCCTCCCTCCCCCCCGACCTAAGCTGTATGAAACTGTCTCCATTTCTTAACACATTCCTCTGCTTCTTTCCCCAGAATTCAAGGGCTCCCCACCGAGGGTGGAGGTCATGAGGGGTATGAGACCCGCCCCCGAGCAAAAGGAATCCCCTATAGCATTTCCCCAGGTAAACATGTGCTTCTCTACGCCTCTGCAGAAACACAGACCTGAAGTCAAGTTCCACTGAAAACTCAGGAGTCAGACCCCTGCTGACGCTATGCGTCAACTGCCCCGCCGCCCCCACCACCACCCTTGGTTGACTTGATACTTTATTGTGGAAACCAGGTGACTTTACAAAACCAATCAGGCCACTTTACCATTTGCAGGCTATCAGCACCTGCTATTAGAGGCTGCTAATTTTCAACAAATATCACCCCTCTCTCTGTCTGGTGTTGTGAAAACATAATTACCTTTGTTTCTCCACTTACTTTCTACTCGCTATCTCCTCACTCCTCTCAGCCAAAATTAACACATTTGCATTTCACCATTGTTTACACATGTAACTATAGGTCCTGAGCTATACTATTAACAGTCGTAATAGCCAAGCTACATTTTCTATCTTCTCCTTCCCTCTCTCTTTCACAGAATGGTGGCATTGCTCACTCTCCTCTCCATAACTCTCCCCCTCTATTTACTGGCCCCATACCCTTTCCTTGTAAAACCCCACACTACCACTTCTGCCACAAAAACATCAACGCTGCTGCCCCGCCCCCGGTAATTATTCCTCTTTCATAGGCCATCTCCTACCTTCCCTACCTCCCTCTTGCTCCTTGCCATCTGCTCCCTACTGCTGTGGCCCCCCCCCTTCCTTTATAACCAAGAAATACTGCATTTTATCTGCTCTCACTATGTTAACAAGCTACCTCTAAGTGCTGGCCCCACTCCGTGGTTTCATAAATTGACCCTCAAAAGTGCCCAATCTAGGATCGCCATCATCCTACTGCTTCTTATGGGAAATATCCACCCAATCCTGGCCCCACTACCAACACCCCTTGCCCCTCCATGTAATCCAAAGGTCTACAACTGGCCGCCATTAATATATGTAGCCTCCAAAAGAATCTCACATCTCTCCAAGCATGGGTCTGTCTCCACAATCCTGATATACTAGCTGTATCTGAGACATGGCTCTCTTTAACCATCCCAGACTCGGCTGTTCACATACCAGGCTACACACTTTTCAGATCAGACAGGCTGGATAGACCAGGTGATGGGTGCATGATGTACCTTCGGGAACCCCTACAAGGCACAACAATTGCTACATTGAACCCCATTGCAGGTGCCCATTCCCTTACCCTTATGTTAGCAGTTGGCAAGTCAGGTAAATCATAGACACATAGATACATAGACAGTGTCAGCAGATAAGGGCCTATGACCCACCCAGTCTGCCCATTTGAGCTTGTAAGTTCAGTTTGTTTTCCTAGAAGTCTGTTTCCCCTTACCCCTGACCTCTAGAATTCCTTTATGTCTATCCCATGCATTCTTAAATCCCGTGATTGTTTCAGCTCCCACCACTTCCTCTGGCAGGGTGTTCCACTTGTCCACCACCGTTCTGTGAAGAAATTCTTTCTCATGTTTCCTCTGAATCATCCTCCCTCCAACTTCATCCCATGCCCTCTAGTCCTGGAACATCTTTTCTCTTAAAATAGTGTCTTCCTGCACCCTGTTCCTCCCTGTAAGATACTTGTGTGTCTCTATCATATCCCTCTCCCTCCTCTCCTCCAGGGAGTACATGTTCAGTTCCTTCAACCTGTCTTCATAGGACTTGTGATGCAATCCATGCACCATCTTTGTTGCCCTCCTCTGAACCTTCTCTACCCCTGTCTATGTCCTTACGTGGTATGGTCTCCAGAACTATACACTGTACTCCAGGTGGAGCCTCACTAGTGTCTTGTATAGCGAATTATGACCTCCTTTTCCTGCTGGTGATGCCCTGCCTATACATCCCAGCATCCTATTTGCTTTACCTGATGTCTTGTCACACTGTTTCTCTACCTTGAGGTCATTAGAGATGACAACCCCAAGATCCCTTTCCTGCTTGGTGCATGCTATATCCTCACCCCCAACTGATAAATTGTGCCAGGGTTTTTGTGCCCCATGCATTATCTTGCTATTCTTTGCATTGAATTTCAACTGCCAAACCCTTGACCATTCTTCAAGTTTCTGCAGGTCCTTCTCATTCTGTCTACACCCTCTGGTGTGTCTACTCTGTTACAGAGCTTTGTGTCATCAGCGAACAGTGAAATTCTGCCTTCTAGATCCTCGCAATGTCACTGATGAAGATGTTGAATAGGACCGGTCCCAGCACTGATCCCTGTGGTACCCCACTGGTCACTCTTCCCTCTGTGGAATGACAGCCATTTACCACCACCCTCTGTGTCCTGCCACCCAGCCAGTTACCTACCACCACACTACTGTCCTGCCCACACCCATATTCCACAGTTTGTGTAATAGTCTTCTATGTGGCACAGTGTCAAAGGCCTTGCTGAAGTCCAGATGGCCATGCCCACTGCCCTCCTGATCCACCCCCAGTCACCCAGTCAAAAAATTCAATGAGGTTGGTCTGACATGACCTCCCTGGGAAACCATGCTGCCTTGGGTCCTGTAGTCCATTGACAACCAGATGTTCCACCAATCTCTCCTTCAGTAGTGCTTCCATGATCTTTCCCACTACCGAGGTGAGGCTGACTGGTCTGTAGTTCCCTGCTTCCTCTTTGTTCCCACTTTGTATAAGGGGACTACATCTGCTGTCCTCCAGTCTTTGGATACCTCCCTGTTTCCAGTGATTGGCTAAACAGGATAGTCAGAGGTTCAGCCACCACCTCTCTTAGTTCTTAAGGACCCTGGGTGCACCCATCTGGCCCCATTGCTTTGTCAACTCTTATTACTTCCAGTTCCTTGGACCCTTTCTCGTGTAAAGGGACTGTGTCCATTTCTGCACCATTCTCACCCTTGTACTCCCTTCAGACCCATTACCCTCCTCTTCCTCAGTGAAGACTGAGCAGAAATACCTGTTCAATATGTCAGCTTTACTGTTGTCATCCTCCACCTGCTCCCATCCTCCCCTTCAGTCTCACTATCCCTCCCTTTGTCTTTCTTTTTTCACTTGTGTACCTGTAAAGTTTGTCCCTTTACCCACTGATTTTGCAATATGTTCTTCTGTCTGAGCTTTGGCTTCCTTACTGACTTCCCTGCCTCCCTTTGTTTCTCCTGGTACTTCTCCCTATCCCCTTCTGCCTGTGTCTTTTGTATTGCCTGAATGCAATCTTTTTGGCTTTCACTTTCTTTGCTACCTCTTTGGAAAACCATAATGGTCTCCTCTTCCTTTTCCTCTTGCTAACCTGCTTAATGCACAATTTTGTTGTTCTTATAATCCCCATTTTAAATACTGCCCACTGTTCCTCAACCCCTGATTCCTGTCCCATTCCCCTTAATGCCTCTTTCAAGTATCTACCCATTTTCCCAAAGTCTGCCCCCCTAAAATCCAGGATATGTGTTTTTGTGTGGTTTGGTTCTGCTCTTTCTGTGATTTCAAACCACAATGACTGGTGGTCACTGTTACCCAGGTGCTCCCCCACTGTTACCCCCATCGCACTGTCCCTGTTTGTGAGCAGAAGGTCCAGTATTGCCTTTTGCTGAGTTGGTTCCATGACCAGTTGCTTGAGGAAGGCACCCTGAAGGGAGTCCAGGATAAATCTGCTCCTAGTTGATGCTGCTGCTGGGATGCTCCAGTCCACGTCTGGAATATTGAAGTCTCCAACCAGTACTACCTCACCCTTGTCTGCCATCCTTTGGCAATCCCTCTACCTAATGTCAGTCTATATACCCCCTTGAAACCAAAAGGAGGCTTTCTCCTCCATCCTCAACATCATGGCCCAACTACCAATAAACTTGGAAATCATTGCCTTAGGAGACTTCAACAGTAGCTGACTTGCCTCTCACACATTCTCCCTCAAGAAAGCAGCCGCAGCCCTTAACCTCTCACAAATGGTCCTAAGCCCCACTACAGTTGACCAATGCAGGGGCACTAGTTTTCTTGATCTCATCTTCACAAACCACTCTGAGCACTTGCAGGATATCCAGGTCCTTCCTGACTCACTCAGTGATCATTCCCCAGTTATCTGCATCTGGTCAAACAGCTGGAACCCCCTCCCGACAATCTCCTTGTATCACCAACTATAAAAAGGGTCCCTGGCACATCTCCATGACCACCTTCTCAACTTGGACTGGTCCCCAGTAGATCACCAGTCATCAGTGGATGCCACAATGTCCTTCTTCATCAGCTCCTTCCAAGCCACCTGTGACATCTTTGCCCCCTATGTTAAGTGAACTGAAAAAACAAAATCCTCCCCTTGAGTAAATAAGTCCTTGCTCAGCCAAATGAAAGCCCATGATAACCTACGGCACCATGCCCTTCACTCTGGTTGCTTCTCGGATCACCAGCTATATTGTGCCGTGCTGCCCGAAACTCATGCATCTGTACTATCTGCAAGGCAAAGGCAGCCTTCTAGCAGTCCAACCTTACTGTCACCTGGGGAGATGGTAAGAGATTCTGGGCTAATATGAAGGAACTAAGTGGCAAGCCTCCCACACCTCCCCCCTCTATGATTGTCATCAATGGTGTGTCCACCCAAGACCCTATTAAGATGGCTAATGCCTTCAATGCATCCTTCTCTGACAGCTCTATCCTCCCCCCTGATTTCTTTGCCACAAGCAATGGACAGTTTCTGCCACCACCAAGTGCCCCTCCTTTCCACTTTAGAATGGTCTCCCCTAGTGTCGCTTGCCCGTATCTTGCCAAGTTTCTGGGTAAGACAAGGCACAGTGGTGACTCTCTTGGTGCAAAACTGCTCTCATTAACCCTAGATGCCATCCTAACCCCACTAACTAAAATACTAAACATGTCCCTTCACCTAGGGCAGTTCCCTACCGTATGGAAAAGGGCAGCCATCACCCCAATTCATCAAAATAGGGATTGTACCTTCTGTAGTAGTTATAGACCCATCTCTATACTCCTTCCCCTCTCAAAGGCCCTGGAAAAAATAGCTGCTGATCAACTTACTGACTACTTGGACTCGCACCATCTACTGTGCCGACAGCAGCATGGGTTCAGGAAAGGGCACAACACCTCTTCTGCCCTGCTTGAGTTTACCTCATTCATCCATGAAGCCCTTGACCAGGGAGCCCTGGCTGGATCGGTCTACATTGACCTCTCCAAGGCTTTTGATACCGTTAATCACATTATGCTGAAAAACTCCCTCCTCTCCATTGGTGTTTCCCAGAAAATGGCTGATTGGTTCTCCAACTATCTCCAAGGCCATACCCAGCAAGTTAAAATTAATAGCACCCTTTCCGCCTGCCTTCCAGTACGGTCTGGTGTCCCTCAAGGGTCCCTCCTTGGCTCGGTTCTTTTCTCCCTATACCTAAACTCCCTCCCCCAGGCCTCCACTGAATGCCTGCTCCTGTATGCAGATGATGTCGTGATCTTTGGCCGGCATCCTGACCCTATTCAGCTCCAGCAAGCCTTGCAGGGCTCCTTCACTGAAATTGAATCATGGTTTACTTCCCTTAAACTTGTCCTCAACTATAAAAAAGGAAAGGTCTTTCACCCTCAACACAAGCACAACATGACCAGACTATCTATACTAAACTCCAAGGGTACCATGCTCGAATCAGTCACCGGCTTCAAATATTTAGGGGTCACCCTGGACTCAGCCCCTACATTCTGGGAGCATATAGCTTTGACTTGCTCTGCTATAAATGTTAGAATTGGACTCCTATATAAATACAGGCCCTACCTCCCTCCAGACACCCTCCGTTTAGCCATCTCTAGCTCCATCCTTTCCCTGGTCAACTATTTCATAGTCATATATGGCGCTGCCTCCTACACTGCCTTGTCCAGCATTAAGCACTCACTTAACAAAGCCTGCCGGCTTGCCACTGGCAGTGATCACCTCACACATACCTGCAAACTTTACAAACAGTCATCATGGCTAAATTTCCAGGGGCGTCTACTTTATCAGTCCTGCTTATTGTCCAAAAAAAATCCAACTAGGATTAGCCTCTCCAGACAGTCTCATGCTTCTACAAATGTGCTCGTTGATGTGGGCTACAAGACACTCTAACTTCACTACCTTTCGCATCCCGTTCGCCAGGACCACCGCCTTTCAAAGATCCTTTTGTACAGGGCACCACAATGGATGAACTCCCTCCCTGACACTGTCCTCTCCATTTCTAGATTGGGACCTTTTAAACATGTGCTGCACACTCATATTATATCAAACTGCTACTGTGATTGCATATAACTCACATATTTGTGCTAGTATCCATTTGAAAACTGTCTACCACTGTTTATTAGTACATAATTTATAATTTATGCACATGTGCTGTAGTTTTTATCTCTACTTATGTATTATCCTATTTTTTGTTTATCTATGTACTGTTTATAACTCTGTATTGTCCACTGTTCAATGTATGACTTGGAGCCTTTGCAAATGAGTCCGTGACTCAAAGGGTTGAAATTCCTAAACTTATATAAAATAAAAAAATTTAAAAAGACATTGACAATGTGGAAACGGTCCAGAGAAGGGTGATTAAGATGGGACAGAGGAGAGACTAAAGGACCTCAATATGTACTCACTGGAGGAGAGGAGAGGAGGGATCGGGGAGACATGACAGAAATATTCAAGTACCTTAATGGCATTAACAAGGTGCAAGAGGAGATATCTTCTGATAAAAGAGATGTACAAGAATAAGGGGGCATGATATGAAATTGGAAGGTGGCAGGGTGAGGGGAAAGGTCAGAATAGTTTTCTTCACAGACGGGGTGGTGGACACGTGGAATAGACTGCCACAGGAGGTAGTAGGGGCAAGCACAGTAGAGGGTTTTAAACATGCATGGGACATCTGGCATAAGAGTACCTTAGAAGTGGGGAAGAGGGGGTGAATAGCCATTGACCAGGTAGAGTCAGAGGCCACAAACTAGAATAGGGCTTTCAGGCAGACTGGATGGGCCTGGTGGTCCTTATTTGCTGACAATTTCTATGTAGGTAATCTCCACAGAAGTGATTTTTAAAAATTGTGAGTGGTGGCCATCTTTAATGAAGTGAGTCATTCATTACAAAATTAAATATAAATGCTGCTTTAAGATATCTGCAAAAACTAAACATGTACACCAAGAATTACTCTCAAGATGTCAGAAATACATTTTTGCTAAAAATCTATATGATGACATTTTTTGTACTAATTAATACTGTGTTAAGCTGTGGTACTATGTTCTAAATCAAGTTGGTTTCCCTGTATCAGAGCAAAAGTGGCGAGGCGCTAAAAAAATGTTGATGCAGACAAGATGAATCCATTTTCAGAATTTCTTTCTTTTATTAATAATTTTAAAACATGGCAATGTACCCAATGTTTCACCTAATTATAGGCTTTATCAAGAGTTGCCATTTAGGGTATTTTTTCAATATTTTCTTTTTCAAGGCCTGGCAATTCTCAAGAATTCAGTATAAACTCCAAAAATGAACCTATCCTTAATTTCATAGAAAGCTTATTACCAAAATCATAATATTCTTTCGAATTTCAAACAAAGATGTAATGCATTGTCTCATGAATACATTTTTCTATTCTTTGGGACAAAATGATACATGAGAACGCCAACCAGTGCTCCTCATGCTAGAATAGAAAAATGTACAAATGACAGCCGGGTACAGCCTGAAAAGGGCACATCCCTGTAAACATGGTTTATCCCTGTGAAGATGCACTTCTGGCTTGAGGAGAAAAACCTGTATGGAACAAATAAACAGGAAAAAAAGACAGTCAGGGAGAGGCCCAGGGCTTATTGCCGAGGGTGTTTATCTGAAGACAGTAGTATCATACAGTTAGATGCAGTACTAAGGAGTTCTGCTAGTGTCACATGACATTAGTGACAGTGACTAAATAAAAATGGAGCAAGGCAAAAACATTTGGCGCCAGTGAAAAAATAAACTCTGAACCAGCCCTGAAGCTCCATGTCTTGACTACATCTGGGCACAAGGATTTTATTAATCTCAGCATCTGTTGTACAGCTGAAATACTTCCTAGCCTTTGTATTTATTGTGATATGACTCATTACTGGCACTATAACTATGATGGAGCAATTAACTCCAGCATAGGTGTTTTACAGGGAAAGCTCTGCTTGGATTCTCCAGACACACATGTAGCATTGTCTATTTTGATGTTGTCTTGCGTGTGCACAAGCAACATCTTGTGGTAGTAGCGGAAATGCAGAGGTGTGTCAGTGTTGGTGAATGCAGGGCATGCTTTAGTAGGTGTGTCCCTCATTCCCAATTAGCCAGCATGGTAACGTTGAAACAAGAATTATGTAAAGTGCCACCAACTTGAAAGAAATGTGCCACTGCAATCAGAGACAAGCTCGTTATGCAGTGGCACAGATGGCATACCTCCCGTATATGCCTTTCCTGGTGAAACATTTCAATAAACATGGAGGCGGCACACAATCCACATAGAAAGCCAACATTGTGGGTGCAATCCCCATGTTGGCATGTCTGCCACCCTCTCCACATTGTGTGGCACACTGGGAGCCCACCCCAGTGTGGCCAACATCAGCACCCCGAAAGTCTGATGCCCTCCCCCTGTCTTGCAAGGTGCCACAGAGCTCCATATTGGTGCCCATGTTGTTTGCAGTGTATATGCTGCCATTGGGAGACATCATCAGGCAATCTGGCTTGAGTTTTCACTGCTATGCAGATGATACTCAGCTGTAGATGTTCTTTGTGCCCAGACAGGTTGATGCAGTCTCCATGCTAAATAGCTGCCTCTCCAAGATCAGAGACTGGATGAGCTCAGGTTTGCTGAGACTGAACCTGGATAAGACTGAGGTGCTGGTTGTGGACCCAGGTCACCTGGGGGTGGGTTTTGGGGCTGGGCACGTGTCGGGCCTATGACTTGATGGTGTCCAGCTCATTACCTCAGATCGGGTGGGAACTTGGGCGTAATTTTTGATGATGGTTTGACCCTGAAATCTCAGGTGTCAGATGTGGTTAAATCCTCATTTTACCATCTGAGGAATATTGCTCGGGTGAAACACCTGGTTCCACTGGGTGACCTTCCAGCATTGGTCCATGCCTTCATTACTACCTGTCTTGACTACTGCAATGCCCTCTACCTGGGCCTGTCTGGGGTTGATATCTGCCACTTGCAGCTAGTGCAGAATGCTGCAGCCAGGCTGTTGGCTGGCTCCTCTAGGACCAGTCACACTATGCCTGTGCTGCATGAGCTGCACTGGCTGCCAATTCAGTGGTGGATCACCTACAAGGTAGGCTTGCTTACCTTTAAAGCCGAACATGAACAGGGACCCGACTACCTGAAAGATCTCCCAATTCCCTACTTCCCCAATTGTCCTCTCTGATCCACCAATGAGGGATTGCTAGAGAATCTCAGGGTTCATTTAAAAACTTCTGGAGCTCGCACTTTTTCATTTGCAGCACCAATCCTGTGGAATTATCTACCTCGTCGGTTTAGAGATTGCCTGACCGTTAGTAGTTTTAAAACTATGTTGAAAACTTATTTATTTTCTTTGGCTTTTCCAGACTAATTTTAAATAATTTATTCTGCTGCTTGCTTTTTAAATTTTATGTTTATGTTGTGTACAGCACCTTGATTTCAAAAGGTGCTTTATAAATAAAGTATTGATTGAAGTTAGGCATTACACAGAAGCAGGTAGAACCAGATGAACATAACACAAGCAGTCAGTAATCACAGTTAGAAGAGGAACAAAGAATGTATTATGCAATTCTATACAACTCAGAGCCCCAAAAGCAGAGCTGCAGTCAAAGCATTGTGTGGAACAGAGAGTAAATACATTATATACAGAGCAGAACCCAAGCAGGCAGGATGCATCAGCAGGCCCTGCGCAAGGGTACCAAAAGAAGGACATGTAAGTCCAGTACAGGGGACCAAGGTTACTTATGGCAGTTTAGGACAACCACATGCAGAGGAGAGCTTCAAGTAGTTCCACAGGGAGTTCCAAAGGCTTGAGTGGGAGGGGGAGGAGCGGACCTGGGCAGGAAAGGAATTCCATACTCTGGGGGCACATGAAGCAAAATCCCTGTCCCCCATTTGTGTTTTAATGGCAGGAACTTTGAGAACAGCAGGGCCCAATGACCTAAGGCAGTAAGAAGAAGAGGCGGCCGGTTTGAGGAGCTCAGCCAGTCCTGGGGGGGGGGGGGGGTTCCACTTCTGAGAACCTTGCCCATGAAGCTGCCCAAGACAAAATTCATGTGGTTGGGTGGGGAGAGCCAGTCAAGTTTGTCATACACGTCACAGTAGTGGGTGAGGTGAGGTGAGGGGCAGCAAGTGCAAAGCAGTAAATGTTATTATAGGATATGTTCCACCTAGAGAGGTGAACCTTGGAGGTGCGTGCAAACAGGATGAGTCCATAGCAGACAGAAGGAAGAAAACACACCTCTGGCCAGTGCAAGACAAGCAGCAAGGCAAGCAGTTCTTCACTCTGTAGGCCAGACCCAGTTTGCAGCTGACAGCTCTGCATACATTTTGGATATGATGCCCAAGGTGAAGCTGGGGGTCAAGTGTCACCCCAAGGTATTTGATGGAGTCAGTGATTAGGACAGGAGTACCATCAATACCAATAATACTCAGTGGGGCAGGGGAGGCCTTTATCTTGGCCAGGGACCCAAAAAGCATGGCCTGAGTTTTTTTAAGCTTAAGGACCAGCTTGTGGGTCATTATACAGGACTGGATATTCCTGAAATCCTCACTTAGTTGGTGGTTGAGGACCCCAATGTCACTGGAATGAGTGACGATAACCAGGTAATCTGCATATAGGATAGAGCTACAGTTAGAGGAAGTAGAGGACAGATTATTGACAAAGACAGAGAAGAGATGAGGTCCTAGGACTGAACCCTGGGGGACACCATAAGACACAGAAGTGGTGGCTGAGAGGACCTTACTAAATTTAGTAAGTTGCTGTCTGCCCTGGAGGTAATTAGTGAACCATCTTAGGACAGGTGGGGACAGACCAAGGGACCAAAGTTGAGAACAAAGTAAGAAATGGTCAACTAGGTTGAAGGCCTTAGATAGGTCAATGAAGATAGCACCTGAGAGCTTAGCCTGGTCCATAGCTACCCTGATCCCAGAGGAGACAGTGATAAGGGCAGAGGATGTACTGTGCCCTTTGTGAAGGCCATGCTGCATGGGAAACAGTAGATCATGATCCTGAATATACTCCGTGAGTTGCCCAGCCACAACTTTCTCCAAAAGTTTACTGATAGCCAACAAGATGGCTATCGGTCAGTAGTTGTCG
Organism: Neoceratodus forsteri; assembly: GCA_016271365.2. NCBI lineage: Eukaryota > Metazoa > Chordata > Ceratodontiformes > Ceratodontidae > Neoceratodus > Neoceratodus forsteri. The sequence continues at coordinate 220,891,363 of CM028133.1, read as the reverse complement.
AGGATCTCTGGGTTGCCCTGTTTGAGAACAGGGACAATCCTCACCACCTTTCAGATGTCAGGGATAACCCCAGAGGCTAGGGACACGATGAAGATATGGGCCACTGGGGAGGCCATATAAGAGGTACCAAGATGGAGGAGCTTAGGTTCCATGCAATCGTGGCCAGCACTAGAGTGAGGGGAGAGACCAGAGGGAAGTGTCTGCATCTCCTGTGCCATCACAGCCCTGAAGTAGAGTAATGGATGGGACATAGGGGCCGATTGTGGGGCAAAGGCCGGGACATGACTATCACTCCCACTAGTGGAGATTAGGGAGGTGAAGGCAGACAGATCCGAGAAGTGGAAGTTGAATGCATTGGCAATGGTTAGTGGATTGTTACAATTAGATCCATCTATGAGTATATCAGAGACCCCACAATTGGAGGAACCACTTTCTATATTTTTAATGTTCCTTCAGAAATTCCTAGTGTCCTCTGCTGAGTCAAGTAGGGTAGTTTTGCAGTATTCACTTTTGGCAGCCCTGATTGCTTTTTTGCATTCATTCCTGAGCCTCCTATATTGCTGAAATATGTCCGTATCCATTGTGACCTTGAAGCTGGCCCAGCACTTGTCTCTAGCCCTCATGAGGGCTAGGAGGCTGCCATGTAGCCACTTCATATCAGACCCTCTTACCCGCCACCTGATAATACGGGCATGCTTGTCTTGCAGTGCCCCGAAGGTGCTGAGAAAATGACTAACAGCAGTGGAAGAGTCCTGAGCATATAGCTCCACAGATCAGTCTGTAAGCCTCAGATCCTCATGAAAGGACCCCAGGTCAAAACCTGGCAAAATCCCTTACTCGGATGATTTTGTCAGGAATTTTCTGGGACGAGATCTTCCATACGCAGTACACAGGGGTGTGGTCAGAGATAGGGTCAGGAAGGGTACCAGGGGAGCTGATCCTCTCAGGTCTATTGGACAGGACCCAGTTCAGGAGGGAGCTAGGACTGCCAGTGGTAGACTAGTGGGCTCCTGAATAAGTTGAGACAAGGAGAGGCCAGCAAGCAGAGGTTCATACAGCTTGGTGCTTCCTCCAAGCCAGTTTAAATTAAGATCTCCCAAGATCATTAGCTTATTATCCCTAGTCTTAGCACCAACAGTATCAAGAAGGTAGGATAACTCCGACAGATCACCCTTGGGGGAATTGTATGTACAGATAATGTGCAGCTTCTTAGTGTTCCCGAGTAATAGGACTGTGTGAAGCAGCTCACAAGAAGACAGTAAGGGCTGTTGGTGGGATACAACAGACAAGTTTAGGTGACTCTTGTAGTAGACCAAGTTACCACCCCATGCTTTTTCCCAGGCCAATTTTGCCTAATGAGATCAAAGCCAGGAAGTGCCCAGGCCGAGTCAGGGGTGGAAGATTTCAGTCAAGTCTTGGTAATACCAAGAATCTCAGGCTTGTAGTGAGTGACCCAGGCAGAGTTTAGCCAGATTGGGCAGGAGGCTTTGGATGTTGAGGTGAACTATTTTCATCTTCTTAACAGACAGCCAGCCCACAGGAAATGAGGAGGATTGATAAGTAGGACCAGGGTTAAGCTCAATGTTCCCAGCCAGTGCTAGAGTCACCAGGAGGAGCCAGAGGAGATGCCTTATATGGGGAGAACCTCCTCCATCTGAAGGCTTGCGAGCAGGATGCCTGACCACTATGGCAGGATACAAAAAGCACCTGAGGTCAAGACAGCAGATAGGCCAGAGAGGCTGTCTGCCACAAGCTATTAGACTGGAGAAGGTGAAGTCATCCTCCTCATGATGTTCAAGTGTAACCCAGGGGCCCCCCGAGGAAGGGGAGCAATCAGCAATAAGTAGAGGGAGGCATAAGGCAGTGAGAAGGCCAATGATGAGGGCACTGATAAATGGAGAGGGCTTAGCACCCTCCCTGGAGAATTTAGGAACCCCCATGTCAAGAAGTACCTGTCCCTGAGACTAACCAGGACACTGAAGGGAGAATATATTGTAGACAGGTCAGGTAGACAGGTCAAGGCTTACCAGAAGCCAGAGGGGCTATTTTGTCAAACACTAGGAAGGCCCTGAGGAGAGAACCAAGCAGTGCTTGCCCATCAGACCCCCCTAAGATGTCAAAGTGGGTCCCAGAGGAGCACCCAGTTTGTGGAGGTCTTTGAGACTCTAAACATTAGATATGGTATCTCAAAGTGAAAATGAGCTGGATGTGGCATGGAAATTCAGGAGAGATGTGACAAGGTATCAGTTAAAGCAAAAGGAAGCTGGAAAGGCAGTCAGAGTAGCAAAGGCCCAAACCGAGGAAAAGATAGCCAACTCAGTTAAGAAGGGGGATAAAACCTTTTATAGGTACATCAGAGAGCGAAGAAAGACCAAGGGAGGGATAGTGAGGCTTAATAAAGAGGAGGGAGGGTGGGCAGAGGGTGACTGTGAACAGGCAGAGATACTAAACAAATATTTTTGCTCAGTATTTACAAAGGAAGAGGGGGAGGTACCTAAAACAAACAGTAGAAACACTCTGGATACAGAAGTTGATACCAGCCCATTTACAGAAGAAAGAGTTCTGAAAGAGCTCTTAAAACTGAAGTGGACAAAGCAATGGGGCCTGATGGGATTCATCCCAGAATTCTAAAGAACTAAGGATAGAACTAGTGACACCACTGACTACCCTCTTTAACAAATCATGGCAGGATGGAGTGGTACCTGAGGACTGGAGGAGGGCAGATGTGATTCCCTTCACAAAAGTGGGAGCAAGGCAGAAGCAGGAAACTACAGACCTGTTAGTTTAACCTCAGTGGTAGGGAAATGATGGCATCACTTCTGAAGGAAAGAACTGTTGCGTATCTAGAGGCCAGAGGGCACAGACCCTAGGGCAGCATGGATTCACAGCGGAAGGTCATGCCAGACAAATCTGATAGATTTCTTGACTGGGTGACCAAAGTAGTTGATCAAGGGAGGGGCTGTGGACATGGCCTACCTAGACTTTAGTAAGGCATTTGACACAGTCCCATAAAAGATTAATACTAGATTAGCCAGCCTGGGAGTGGATTCAAGATGACAGCCTGGGTAAAGAATTGGCTGGAGAATAGGACACAGAGAGTAATAGTAAATGGAGTCCACTCTGAAAAAGGGGGGTTAGCAGTGGGGTACCGTGAGGTTCAGTATTAGATCGGTCCTCTTCAATGTCTTTATAAGTGACATTGCAGAGGGACTGGAAGGAAAAGTATGTCTCTTTGCAGAAGACACAAAGATCTGCAACAGAGTTGATGCACAAGGTGGGGTGGAAAGGATGAGAAGGGACTTGGCAAGGTTAGAGGAATGGTCAAATGTATGGCAGCTTAGATTCAATGCTAAGAAGTGCAAGGTAATGCACCTGGGAAACAAAAACCCAGGGGAAGAGTACACAATGGGGGGTGAGATACTAACAACAACAAAAATGGAAAGGGAGCTGGGGGTAGTCATATCAGATGACCTAAAGGTGGGCAAGCAATGTGAGAGGGCAGCAAGGAGGGCTGGGAGGATACTGGGTTGCATAGGGAGAGGCATCACCAGTAGAAAACAGGAAGTTATTATCCCTCTGTACAGACAGCTGGTGAGACCACATCTGGAGTACTGCGTGCAGTTCTGGAGACCCAATCTCCGCAAAGACATGAACAGGATGGAAGCTGTCAGAGGAGGGCAACTAAAATGGTGCAGGGTCTGCACGGAAGACATGTGAAGAGACTTAGGAGCTTAATATGTATAGCCTCGAGGAAAGGAGGAGAGGGGACATGATAGAAACTTTCAAGTACCTCAAAGGAATCAACAAAGTCCAAGAGGGTAGCATCTTTCAAAAAAGGGTGTGCAAGAACAAGGGGCACAATTTGAAGATAGAAGAGGCGGCTCAGAGGTAATTTAAGGAAGTATTTTTCACAGAGAGGGTTGTGAATGTATGGAACAGCCTTCCAGAGGAGGTTGTGGAGTCAAAAACAGTGGTGGAATTCAAGCATGCATGGGGCAGTCATAAGGCAATTCTAGGGGTTGGGGGTAGGAAGAAGTAGGTTGCTGGTTAACTAGGATCTGCAGCTTATCCATCAGGTAGGGAAATGGGCAGACTGGGTGGGCCAAGCGGTCCTTATCTGCCATCAAATTCTATGTTTCTATGTTTTACCTGAGAGAGGGTGATTGAGCCTTGAAACAGCTGCTGGCTAAGGCGACAGGCACAAAGACCATTTACAACTTCAAACATGCATGGAACAGAATTAAGAACTTAATTGTCACCCAGGGAGGTAGCAGCAGGGCAGGGAACATGGAGGTAGGTAGTATGGGCATAAACCCCTATAAACACTGGGTGATGTGGGTAGGACAGGGTATGATGGACAGACTAGATGGACCAATGGTCTTTTTCTGCCATCAACCTCTAGGATTCTTCTTGTTCCAGTGGTGTTCCTGTCATCTTGTGATCAGTAGTTTATCTCACAGAAGTGCTGATACTGTACATCTGACCAAGTATAATTATATTGGTAAACGAGTGGCGAAACAGAGCTTCCTGATTGGCCATTAGCATTCTATTAGGCCTATGCGACTGCTAGGTAACCATATATGTAGAGTCTAATCAAATCCTAAACAGGGTACAAATCTATTTTAAACTACCCAATTTTATAATAGCAATAAGGCACTCCCAGGAATTGTGTCTGTGTTCAGTTAATCACCCTGTAGGGACATGTTGCACTTGGCTATGCCTCATGCCCCTTTAACACCCCAGAGAAACATAGAATTTTATAAGCAGATAAAGATCATCGGTCCATCCAGTCTGTCTGCTCCCTACACTGGATTAGGTACCAGTCTAGTTCTGGCCAGAGAGGGTGATTAACGGAACATTAACATAATCTTGGTCTTCTCTGATTGTCTGACTGAGCCACTCTGATATCTAGTAATAAAACACATTATCAGCTAGTTAAGTTTTGAATTAAAACCATAACCTGAAAGGTTCATAAGAGGTGGTACAGTTACAGCCAGTAACAAGTTGCAGTATATTCGGACATATTATGATTTATGCAACACCTGTGAGGATATTCAAGGGCACATGATATTTTTCCTTCCCTGATACCTAGAGTGAGAATATCGAAATATCCTGACTCCAACTTCCCAGGGATAAAAATATTCTCACTGTGCAGTAGGTTGGGATTGGGTGGAGCTGGCAGCACAAGCAGCATAATTTTACTTTTACTAACCACCAGCTCTTCTCTCGCCAGCTCCCTCTCTTTCAGTGTCATTCAAACAACACAGTGATACCATGGTATTCTGCACAGAGAGGGTGGTGGACACTTGGAATACACTGCCAGAAGAGGTGATCTCATTAAAGACAGTGGGCAGCTTTAAGAGAGGCTGGAACAGGCATGGGGGAAGGTAAGGATCATGGGTAGGGAAGATGGGAGGTGTGGGGAAGGAGGGCAGTAGCTCAAGCTGTGTACCCTGCAATATGAGCAGACTAGAAATACAAAAGTCCTTCTGCTGGCTTCTTCGTATGTTCATATGCACCTCTCTGCCACTAATAAATAAAGCTCACAAGCACAAATCAAATTTTACCAATCACTCATCCCAAAAAAACCACAATACCATTCTGTTTTTTATCGCAGGCACATAGCAGCACTTTAGTGCCAATGCTATCTCTCTGACTGGTGCTTCATTAACAGTGAGCAGCACTCCTCACCTTAAGCTTCTTTGCAGGCTATACCTGCTTCCAGCTCTGCCTCTCCCATGCCAATCACTTCCCCCTACAGTGCCAATTCCTCTACTCGCACTACTCTGTCCCACAGCATCATCACACACACACACACACTCACACACACTCATTCACACATACTGTGATGCAGAACAACATAATGAACAACGTACTAGGAAATAACTGCTGACTATGCAAAAATGAATGACAACTATTAAAAACAAGAATTTGTCAATGCCGAATGTTTGCTTACGGGCACTGGCATTGGTGGGGTGTGCCTTTCGGTCATCAGGCATATCGGCCTCGCCATTTCACCACACCCTATCCTGCAGACACCAATAAGTGTCACGATGTGCCTTGGGTATTTGGCCCTTATGCTCACCCCATTCCATCAGGAAATACGATGAGATGGGTGCAGTATAGGAGAATGGGGTGAACTTCGGGGCCAAAGAATCCAAGGCACACCTTGATGCCTCTCACTAGCTGCAGGGTGCGAGTGGGGGTGGAATGGTATGAGCATTACAGGTGACAATCCTAAGTCACACCCCTGATGCCTGTCAGTCTCTACAGGGTGGGGTGTTATGGTGGAAAACCCTAATGACTCAGGCGTTTGTTGGTATTTTCACTCCAAATTTTCAACATGGGTTTTTTGTGACCCCCCACTTTATGAACAGTGGTGATATCAGTTTGTTAGCTGAAGGCTGATTTTGCAAAGTGACTACGGCATTTGGCACCACAGGTGCGAAAACACATTTCAAACAGGATGTGAAAAATGACTGCTGTACTGTACTGTTCATGGGGAGGTGTAAAAAATGGCAGTGTTGAAAATCTGCAGGGAAAATAGTAAAAAAAAAAAAAAAGGGTGAAGTCAGGAGTGTGCGTAGAAACTGCGCAACACACACCCTTAATATAATTAGTTTGGGAATTTTTTACAGCAGATAGTCAGCACAGGCATTTTGGGACCTCCGCTCATGAACAGTGTCACTGTGATTTTCTTAATCTGTCCTGGACAGTGATTTCCAACAGCGACCATGCAGTTTTGCGCAGAAAGTGTGAAAACACATTTCGCCCATGTTGTGAAAAATTACAGCTGTATTGTTCATAATGAAGTGTGGAAAAATGGCACTGGTGAAAATCTGGACTGAAAATATTGCAAATTCATGAACTTATGAGGGTGCATGGAAACAGCGCAATGCTTGCTCGTAACACAGTCAGTTTATGGACTTTTGTCACCAAATTTTCCAACATACCCATTTTAAGACCTCTGCTCATGAACAGTGTCACTGTGATTTTCTTAATCTGTCCCAAACTGATTTCGCACACCGACTGCGCCATTGCTCACTACATGTGTGGAAACACGTTTTGGGGGAGATGTAAAAAATGACAGCTATACTGCTCATAAGAAGGTGTGGTAAAATGACAATGTTGAAAATCTGGAGTGCAAAAATTAAAAATTTGCGAACTTACGAGCATGCATAGGAATTGCGCAATGCACGGCCGTAAAACAGTCATTTTGGGGAATTTTTTCACCAAAATTTCAACATAGCCATTTTAAGACCTCTGTTCCTGAACAATGTCACTGTGATTTTCTTAATCTGTCCAAAACATTGATTTCGCACACCAACTGCGCCATTGTGAACTACATGCGTGGAAACACATTTTGGATAAGATGTGAAAAATGACAGCTGTACTGCTCATAAGGAGGTGTAGTAAAATGGCAATGTTGAAAATCTGGAGTGCAAATATTAACAATTCGTGAACTTACGAGCGTGCATAGGAACTGCATAACGCACGCTCGTAAAACAATCATTTTGGGGAATTTTTTCCCAAAATTTCCAACATAGGGTTTTTGGGGCCCTGCCTCATGAACTGTGACATTGCCATTTTGTACATCAGTCCTGAAAGGTAGTTTCACACAGTGATCATGAAATCACCTTTCGGGACTGAATAACAAAATGACAGTACAAGCATTCATGAGGTGGGGTCCCAAAAAACCCATGTTGAAAATTTGGTGAAAAAATTCCAAAAAATGCCTGAGATCTGCATCAAAGTTGAAAAAACCCTATTTATTTAATTGCACAGCTACTGGAATTTCCTCAGTTCGCGGTTGGCTTTGAAGAGTGCAGACATGTTCCTGGTCCATCGAAGATCGTCCGCTGGAATCTGGAGGTAAGTGAGGTGGGGGGGGTGTGGGGAGGCAGGTGCACAGAGGGTGGGCACGGTGGGAGAGGGGTGAAGACAGTCAGCGTGGGACCATTCTTTCTTTTAGGTTTCTTTTTCCTTGTAGGAAGATGACGTAGGACGTTTGCTACGCTGGGGTGGGCTCTCAGTGTAGCAGCTGGAAGTTTTTTTTGAGGGGGCCAGTGAAGCCGATGGGGTAGTGGGCACCCCTGTCGGCCATGGACTGCTTTGCCATGCTGGGGTGGGCTCCCAGAGTTGCACCTGGAGATGTGTTTGTGGGGGGCCATCAAACGGACATTTGCCATGCTGGGGTGATCTCCCAGGATGGCACCTGGAAGGCTGTTTTTGGGGGGGCACTGGACCTGACAGGGGATTGGGCACCCTTGTCGGCCATACTGTGTGTGGGGGGGAAGCATGTGAGCATGCTGGGGTGGGCTTCCAGTGTGCTACTTATTGGGGGGGGAGGAGCTGTCTATGACAGCTCCTGCACTGCAGTGCCAACATGGAGGCTCTTTGCATACTGTCGATGGCGGCACTATACAAACTGCCTACACGCTGTGGCTTGTTTTTTCAAGTGTACACTGCTGCATTTGCAAACGCTGTCATAGACAGCTCTTACATTCTTTGGCATGGTGGTACAGCGCCTGCAAAAGGCAGCAGGGCATTGGAAGTAGAGAGGCACACCTACGAATTCTCGTATGGTGGCACTATGTTTCTTGCACATCCGTGCAAGCAAACATAAAAAACAAAGAGACACACTAAAACATAGAAAAATGTTGCAAAAAACAAAAGGTGTTGCATAATGTAATATGCCATGGCCCAAGTAGCAATATTAGTGAAATTTCCCTCTCATGAAATTTGACCTTTCACATCACTGTCACTTCATCAGTCGTGCTGTCATAGGGTCAAACTACACTCAGGGAAACATCGCTGATATTTCCCATTGGGCCATGACATATCCCTCACGTATCTCAATACATTATAGGAAATCCCACTGAAATTAATGGGATTTTGTTTGATATGCTGCAATTACTGTTGTGCAGAATGTTTGAATTCCAACACAACAGAATTTTGCAGAGTTTTGGAAAATTCTGCCTCTTTCTTATTTATTTTTTCTTTTTCAAATGAGTTACCATGAAAGATGTACTGATTTGAAATAGTTCATTTCCAGATGTGTCGGGGGGGGTAGCAGAAAGCTTAACAATAAGTTACAACAAATAAGGTTGCAATAAGCAAAACAGTACAAGTAAACAATAAACAGTAACAAAAACAAACCCCAGCGCGGCAAACGTCCCGCATCGTCTTCTTGTTAAAAAAAAAAAAAAACCTGTAAACAAGGAAACATTCCCTCGGAGTTCACCAGCCCACCTGCAACCACACACTGTGCACCCTGCCTCCTCACACCCCCCACCCCATACTTACCTCCCGATTCCAGCGTGATGAACTTCGGTGAACCGGGAACACGTCTGCACACTTCAAAGCCGATCGCAAACTGAGGTAATGCCAGTAAGCTGTATAATGGGATAGACAGGATTTTTTCAACTTTGCTGCATATCTCAGGCATTTTTTGGAATTTTTGCACCAAATTTTCAACATGGGGTTTTTGGGACCCCTTCTCATGAATGCTTTCACCGTCATGGCATTAATCTGGCCTGAAGAATGATTTCGCCGTCACTGAGTGAAATCACCTTTCGGGACTGAGTAACAAAATGACACTGCCACTGTTCATAAGGTGGGCTCTCAAAAAACCTATGTTGAAAATTTGCTGGAAAAATTCCTAAAAATGACTGTTTTACGAGTGTGTGTTGCGCAGTTCCTACGCACGCTCGTAAGTTTGTGAATTTTCAGTATTTTCACTCCAGAGTTTCAACATTGCCATTTTATTACACTTCCTTATGAGCAGTATAGCTGTCTTTTTTCACATCTTGCCCAAAACATGTTTCTGCCCATGTAGTGCACAATGGCACAGTCGGTATGCAAAATCAATGTATGGGACACATTAAGAAAATCACAGTGATACTGTTCACTAGCAGAGATCTTAAAATGGCTATGTTGAAAATTTGGTGACAAAAGTCCATAAAATGACTGTGTTATGAATGAGCATTGTGCAGTTTCCACGCACCGTCGTAAGTTCATGACTTTGTAATATTCTCAGTCCAGATTTTCACCAGTGGCATTTTTACACACTTCCTTATGAACAGTACAGCTGTTATTTTTCACAACATGGCTAAAATGTGGTTTCACACTTTCAGCACAGAGATGCGTGGTCGCTGTGAGAAATCATTGTTCGGGAGAGATAAAGAAAATCACAGTGACACTGTTCATGATCAGAGGTCCCAAAATGCCTGTGTTGACAATCTGCTGTAAAAAATCCCCAAACAACATTACGGGTGTGCGTTGCATAGTTTCTATGCACACTCGTGACTTCACCAGTTTTTTTAATATTTTTGCAGCAGATTTGCAACATTGCAATTTTTTACACCTCCCGTGAACAGTACAGCTGTTATTTTTCACATCCTGTTCGGAATGTGTTTTTGCACCTGTGGTGCTAAATGCCATAGTCGCTGTGCATAAGCGGCTTTCGGCTAACAAACTGATATTGCCACTGTTCATGAGGTGGGGGTCACAAAAAAAAACATGTTGAAAATTTGGAGTGAAAATACCAACGAATGCCTGAAGTGTTAGGGTTTCCAACCATAACGCCCCACCCTTGAAGAATGACAGGCATCAGGGGTGTGACTTGGGATTCCTGCCTGTAATGTTCAAACCATTCCACACCCTGCAGCCAGTGAGAGGCATCGAGGTATGCCTTGGACTCTTCGGCCCCAAAGTTCACCTCATTCTTCTATACCGCACCCATCTCACAATATTTCCTGATGGAATGGGGTGCACATAGGGGCCAAAGACCCCAAGGTACACCGTGACACTTGTCAGTGTCTGCAGGGTAGGGTGTGGTGAAATGGTGTGGCCGTTATGCCTGATGACCCAAAGACATACCCCAATGCCTGTTACTCTCTGCAGGGTGGTGGTGGGGTTGGCTTCAGTTCAATACTTCACTGCCATTCCTATTATGCAGCTCTACCAATGCCAATGCCAGCAAGCAAACATTCGGAATTGACAAATGCTTGTTGTAGCTGTCACACAGACCACTGTAAGTTCTGTGTGCAGCTATCTGTGTGCAGTGCTAAGCAAGTGGCAAATGTGGAAGAGGAGGACAGGAGAGAGAGGTCCTGCAGGCAGATTCCCCATCCCCGAGAGAGCACTACAGATTGACCACCAGTGAGTTGTCTTCAGATAGGCAACTTCTATACATGTTGTGCCACTGGATGGGGTTCTGTCAGTGAGTGAGAGAGAGAGAGTGAGAGTTGCATCTGGCTCTCTCAGTGAAACACGGCACAGCATGACACTTCGATTGCTCTCTCCGTACACATGTTGCACTCACTCTGTCCCTTGTTTCTTGTGTGGCTGTCAGAAGTGCCCGGTTTGACAGTGTGAGGGAGAAAGAGAGTCAGATTGCTCACATTGGAGGGAAAGAGAGAGAGAGATATCAGCTCATCCTGTGTTCGTGTGTGTCTCAGTGATGGGCTCTTTCTGTGTCTCGGTAATTGCTGTCTCTCTCTCTCTCTCTCTCTCTCTCTGTCAGTCAAGATATGCAGGAACCTTTGCCTCTGTTGAACAGTGCTGCATTGCAGTGAATGACAGGCTTACTAGTGATACTGGCCCTCGCTGTTGGTGTCCCCAGTCCTGTCACCTCCATGAGACAGAGAGAGAGAGATAGTTAGTAACATAGAATGCAACCAGTACTGCTGTGGGGAGAGAGAGAGAGAGAGAGTGAGAAAGTGTTGCAGCAGCTGTGTCTCATGCAGAGACTGAGAGGGAGCAGCAGAACATGGTGCAGAGAGACACCGAGAACAGAGAGTGCAAGACAGGGCCACCTTCCCCAACGGTGTCCAATCCCCATCATGCACGCAGCAAGAGTGGGACATGCCACACTGTGCACTGTTCTCTGTGTGTGTGTGTGTGTGTGTGTGTGTGTGTGTGTGTGTGTGTGTGTGTGACTACTCCTGGTTGTGGAAATCCCTTGGTGCAGAAACCAAGCAAGTGAGAGAGAGAGAGAGAGAGACCCATGTGTGAAGGCGTGGGATAAAACAAACACAACAAATTAGAAGTCAGTTGCCTAAAAACGCACATGTTCATTGTTATTTTATTCAAATTAGAAAATAAAAAATTAAAAATAATATACATACAGAAAGCAAAAGGTTATTCAATGTCCAGTATCCAGAAAACATTCTAATTTAGAAAATTCCCAAGGCTTAACTTCAGCCTTTGAAAATAGCACCGTGTGGAAACAAGCACACACTTCTGAGGTACTCCTTGCTTGGTAGTCAGTATTCAACTGATTCATCTATCTATCTTTGTTATTTCTTTATTTAAATGTTTCACCAGGAAGGCATGCTGAACAACATGTTGCTTGTCTCCCGGTGCAACCTGATGGGTAGGGGAGTATGAGGAATTGAATACAGTGATTCGATACAAAACAAAGGGAGCATAAGGTATACATATGAATACACACAAATAAAAGAGAGTAGACTGTGCAATGAGTAAAAAAAAAATAATAAAAATTGTAGTGGAGTGCTACTAATTTAGAGGAGAATGGGAGGAAGGATTGAATACAGAGATTTGGTACAAAACATAGGTAGCATAAAATGTACATGTGAATACATACAAATGAGTGCAAGAAGACTGTTTAGTGGTAATAAAATAGAGGAAAGCTAATAGTTATGGGCTAAGGAATTGGATGAAAAACAACTGAGGTGAATACAGTCACCCTTCATTTACAATAGAAAACAAGCCTTAAATAACTCCAACCGCATAGGAAGTGACTGAATGAACTATATAGTAGTACGGTGATCAGGGCAGGTATGAGAGGGGAGCTTCAGATAGTGCTAGTTGCAGGGTATAGCTGATGGCAGAATGGTCAGCAAGTGCAATAGATGTTGGGGCAGCCACAATTAGGGCTGAGGAATGGTGGAAGGGGGAGGGATGGAGAAAGGAGTGGGGGGTAGGGGGAAGCAGTGGTGCAAGTGGTAGACAAGAAGTACAGGAACTCAGGCACTGACAAATATGAAATACAGAACAAAGATCCTCAATCTGAAGGATAGCTGTGTCAAGACACATCTCTCTGTTTGGACACTAGTAGATTCAGTTACAGGGTTTTAAATAACTCTAAAAATTGATTAGCGTTTTGCTCATAAAAGTTCTAAAACATTGCGAAAATGCATATCACTTGCCTCACTGTGCTTAACAAACATGATACTTCTAGAAAACCTACATAAATGCTTTCTGTACAGTTAGTACTGTCCCAAGAAAAAAACTGCTAATCAATTATTTAAAACCCTGAGTTAGAGATATTGAAGTATTTCTAGGAAAATAGCATTGTTGTACAAGTTAAATGTTGTTATAGAAGCCCTGATTTCAGATCACAGGCCCAGAAACTGTCATTATGTTGCTGGTTTAAGAATTCCAGTTCCAGTGTCAGTGGGAAGAAGTACAGGAACTCCATTCCTTCTGCAAAAAAAGTACAGGAACTGAGTTCCTGTGCATTCCTGTTCATTTTCATCACTGGGGGGAAGTAGGGTAGTAAAGACCAGCCCTAATAGGATGGGAGCACCCAGTCAGGGCAAGGAAAGGGGTGAGTGGATAGTGCAGAGAGGGGTAAGAGGAAGCAGTAGAGGGGTGAGTAGAAAAGCGTTATGGGAGGAGGGAGGTTTGGCCAGTCCAGATCCTTTCAGGATGCTAAGAACCCTGCCAGGGGATGGGGCAGACATGGGAAAAGGTGGTAGTAGAGCAATTTAATGAAGAGATGGAGGAGGTAGGTGGAGAGGGTAGTAGCTAGAGGTAGATAAGGGGATAGGGGGCTTGCAGTGACTGAGAAGGAATGGGAGAAAGTGACAGTACAGCAAATTAGAGGAGAGCCGGAGGAGGGTAATAGCGGGAAGTAAAGAAGGGAGTATAGGGTTTGCTATGAGCTAAATACCCTGGGGGGAAGAGAACCCCATTAGGGGTCCTGAGCAGTCAGAAGAGGGAGAAGGAGAAGGAGAATTGGGAAGGAAGAGGAGGAGGAAGGACTGCCAGTGACAGATCCCTCCAGGATGTTGAGTGCCCTGCCTGCATAAGGTAGAGGTAGAGCACTTACTCCAAGTGGTGGGTTTTCATACCTATCATGGATGACATCGTGGGATAGTATCCTCTCTATATATCTGTGTTTGTCTCGTCATTATTGCCTCTGTGTCTCTTACAGTTGTGCGAATGTGTGTGTGTGTGTGTGCGTGTGTGTGTGTGTGTGAGCCCTCCAGTAGGCAAGGAAATGTAATTTTGCTGTGGGACAGACACACACAGACAGCATATGTCTGTGTGTGTGTGTGGGGGGTGACATACCATGCCCTAGCCATGGTCCCAGAGCATATTATGCACCAGAAATGTCACAGATCATATGACTCTTGTCTGTGTGACATTTCTAGGTGCATAAGAACAAGGAAATGTGCTATTTTTGTTAGGGACTATTTTGCAAGGTGGAAGGTTCTTGAAATTATTTTGTTGTTTAAACATAAGCCATGATATAAGAGCAATAACCCACTCCAGGGTGTGCTGTTATTAGGGATTAACACACATTCAGGTGCTGTGAGGGCAATCGACCTGTGGCCTCATGTCTCACAATGCACCAGGGTGTGTGTTAATCCCCAATAACAGCACATCCTGTTATGGGTTATTGCTTACATAAGCAAGGTAGAAATAGCAAAAAGGAAAAGCAAAGAACAGCAAGTCAAGGCAAGAGTTGACTGTGCAGTCCAATAGAAAAGACAAAGATAGGCAGAATCCTTGCTTCAAACTCTCTTTACACAACACAAATGGGACAGGGCACAACATACCCTGTCACAGTGAATAGATGCAGAAGTGAGGGCAGAGGAAAGGTCATTCAGGAAAATGGAGACTAGAATAAGGCCATGCAAGAGTAGTAGTGTTGCTTAGATAGTGCTTTTGTGGATCCTACCACTGTCTGTCAGACAGTGCTGATATCCTACACAGGATCCTACCAGAAATCCTAACAATGACAGAAGTAGGAACCAGAGTCAGATAGTGATGGATCCGAGTTAGGACAGAAGGATCCTAGGTCAGATCCAGGGTCTGGGGTCAGACAGTGATGGATCCTAGGTCAGATTCAGGGACTAGGTCAGATAGTTAGGATCTGAGCTGAATCTGTTGCTAGGATCCATAGAATCCTTAGTGTTTGTTGCTAGGATCCACAACATTTGTAGGATCCATGCCCTGGATCCTAGAGAGTAGGATCCATGGTCAGATAGCACTGCTATCCTACCACAGCAACTATCTGACCAAATAGGAGGTTTCTGCTGGTATCCTAGTTTCTAGGATACTAGAGATGTGCAGAATAGGAAAATTCTGAATATGTGGAATTTCAGTGAAATTTCACAAAATTCTGCAAAACTGTGCAGAATTTCAACATAATTTTTAAAATTGAGTAATTTAGTTACAACTCTGCAACTCTTCAAGCTACAGCTCTGAAATTTGGAATGTCTACTATCTGGATCAATGGCCATAAACATGTCAAATATCATCTAATTTGGTAGGATACATTCAAACTTATAAGTGCTCAAATGCTGTCATTTTATTGTTTGTGCGAAATTTCATGAACATTTTTTATCTGCATATACCTTAACTGTCTATTGGGTCAGAGATCTTAAATTTGGTATGATTTCTTGATGATAGGTGTTCTAACAATGTACCATATTTCATGACAAAAAGATACATCGTCTCAAAATTATATGTGCTCAAAATTTGTCATTTTATGTTTTTCAGGAAATTTCATGAAACAATTTCATCTGCATATAGCTCAGCCGGCTTCAGAGCCATACATGTGTAAATTAGTACAGACAGCCTTTTTGTAATGATTACAGAATAATCTAAATATGGGAAATATTTGATAAGATATTTTTAAGTTACAGGGGTTCAAAATGTTACCATGTAAATATTTGCAAAAGTTTGTGAAAACTATCAAAAATGTGGATATTTGTAACTTCTCTGCTCTTGCATGTACAGAGTTAAATTTTGACAAGCATATTCATAGTCCATGTATCCTGGTGTCTAACACAACTAGATAAATTAATTAGGCAGTTTTAATTTTGCAGGAGAAAAAAAAATGATTAGTAACATTTTCTCGCATATGAATGATACCATATTTTGTAGATGAAGCATCCAGAATTTTGTTTGTGTGGAATTTAACATTAACAATGCACATATCACTACTTCATTTGATAAGCAGAGCTGAGCTTTTTGCAGTCCTTCTGTTCCTCACTGGGTGGCTATCCCCCCATCTCTTTTGTCATAGCCAGATTGATTCAGTAGAACTACTGATCCTACTGATGTCATCTTTGTTCTTTACAGTGACAAACTCCCGTAAAATATGAGTCACCTACTCCTTTTCCTATCGACCAACCCTGTTGGAATAGCCAGAATTCTTTCTTTCTGCTTCCCAAGACATTGTCTTCCCCCACTACATCTTTTTGAGTACCTCTAAGTCCCAGATTTGCATGTACACCAGGCTCCCTGGATTATAAATTTACTGAATGTGATCCTTAAATAGCTTGCATTCAGGTTGGAATTGTTGACACTCAGTGCTTTCTTGCTCCAACCTGGGGGTCTACCACTGTTGTGCTGCCAAGCTAAGCTGTCCATTTCTTGGTGAAACTATGCATCTAACTCCAGAACCTGTTGGCCCCCTGTGCTACCTGCCTTTTATACCCTTATCATTTAATTAGAATCCCCCAAATAAGGCTGAGTGAAATTAGAAAATTTCAGTTTCATTGAATTTTTCATGAAATTTTGCAATTTTCATAAAGTCTCATGGGATTTGACTTTAAGTACAGATGTTATTTGCAAAGTCTAGCAGTAAACAATTAATACAATTGGCACACACAGCCTCCCTATAAGGTCTAAGAACCTACCAAATTTAATGGTATTGCATTCTCTAGTTCTAAAGTTTTAGAGGTTTATAAATTTGCAGTTTACGTTCTTGCAAAATTAAATTTTTAAATGTTGTGAAAGTTTGATTACTTTTAATTCAATCCAATTTATAGCTGAAAATATGAACTTTTTCTAAAATGACCATGTTGTATAGTAATTTAAATGTTTCAGCTCTGGCTAAATCTGGATATGTAGTTTTAAAATTAGAAGGAACTAATCAAAATTAAATTTTGGCAACATGTTTGGCAGGCTATAATGCAGTCCCATTTAAAGCTAGAAATCTAAAACTATGTGCATATATAAACGTGTTGATAGCCTGTATAACTGGCATTTTGTGTAGTATTTTAATGAATACTATCAAAGTTACATTAAAATTAAAGAAATTCAAATTTCAGCAAAACATTTGGCTTCCTATAACTCAGCTCCCATTAAAGCTTGACAATTAAAACATGGTGCATATATGCATTCTATGTGCTTCTCTAAATCCTGATATCATGGAGAAATTTGCACAAGTCATTTTAAAATTATCTCAAAATAACTGAAAACTAAATTTTGATTAAATGTTTGGCCACCCATAACTCCACCCCTTTCAATCTACAGCTCTGAAATTTGGTACATATTTGTAAACCTTTGGGTACTGCTTACATTCTAAATTTGGTGTTATTTGGACACGTGCTGTTAAAATTATAGTGAAATAACTAAATTTAAAACTTTGTAAAATTCTGCAGAATTCCGCAGAATTGGAATGGTCATTCTGCAGGCATTCTGTGGGCAGAATTTTATATTCTGCACAGCTTTATAGGATACTATCTGAGCCACACTAAAGAGCAGATAGGCACTGGTGGGGGTATGACATCACCAATATGGATATCTTGAGACCTGCTCTCAGGTAGGAGTGGAACCACTTAACTGAAGAGGCAGAGAGCCTCAGTGCTTTAAGTTTGTCCAGAAGAAAGAGGAGATTGGCAACAGTGCAGAATGCTTTTTCCAGGTTGACAAAAAACAGCAGAGGCGACTAGATGACGATCCATGCAAGACAAAATGGAGTCAGTGATCTGCAGGAGGGAGGTGGAGCTGTAGTATGTCTTTCTAAAACCAGACTTCTAGGGAGTGAAGCAGGATAAGGACTTAAGGAAAGGAGATAACCAGGTGTTCCTGGAGTTAAGCTAGAGTGGGGAGGAGGTAGATAGGGAGGTAGTAACCAGGAAAGGAGTGGGATAAATGTAGCCTGTTTCCACGTGTCAGGGATGGAGGCTAGGAAAAAGGAGAGGTTAAGAAGGGGGGTAGTAGGGACAGCAATGGCAGGAGCAGAGAGAGATGAGAATTTTGGGTCAGTTCCATTAGAGCTCCCACCTTTGTGTGGGTTTAACGCCAGGAGGGCTTTGACAGAAGTGGTGAGGGGGTTGGGAGAAAAGGAAAAAGGGAGGAGTGAAAATGGAAACAGACATAGAGGCAAAAGGGGAGGGGGAGAGAGAAGGAGGCAGAGGCATGTAGGGAGGTAGCACAGGTGGTAAAAAAGGAGTTGAAAGATGCAGCAACTACAGTCGGGCATGAGATGGGGTGTCACCCACCTAGAGGACTGGGGAGAGAGACTGGGATGGAGGGGAGAAGAGGGCATGAATGACCTTCCTGAACTTAGAGGAGGGATAATGTTGCTGTGGAGTGTAGATGCAAATAAATTGGCCTTCACAAGCCTAGTAGCTCTGGTACAGGTACTGCAGAGGGCCCTGTAACTAGTAAGGTCTGTAGGGGAGCCAGTGGACTTGTAAGTCCACAAAGCAAGGTCCCACTCTTGCTGACAGATCATCAACTCTGCTGAAACCCAGGTGAGGTGCGAATCTTAAATGCTAGTTTTCCATAAAGGGACATGGTGGTCCCAGACAGACATGAACTTGGAGTTAAATGACTCAAGGACAGTGCTAATGTTAGTTGCAACTGAAATGCTATTCTGAGAGACAGTACAGCATAGTGGATAAGAGCACCGAATTGCTAACCTGGAGAAATGGGTTTGAATCCTACAGCCACCACTTGCATACTGAGTCACCATAAGACCCCAGGACACACCTGGAAATGAGCCTTGATTTGTGTGTATTTCCTTGTCAAAACAATTGGTAAAAAAAAAAAAAAAAAAAAAAAGGGGGAACAGTCTGTACTTACCAGGGCAGCATAAAGGGAGGTCAAGTTCAGAGATCAGAAAAACTGGAACTGGACATATTTGAGAGAAATGAGGGGCGATGTATCCTGTGCAAACATTAGGCCATATGTTGGTCATTAAAGGCATTGGGAAGGGTGCCAGCATCTGCAGTATGATGGGGCAAGAGGGGAGGAACCAGTTCAGGAGAGAATGGTTGAGGGACTTACAATTGAGCCAGGTGGGATCAGAGATGAGTTGGGAGAGCTGCATGAGCTTTTCATTTTGGCAAAGTTTATGATGGGATGGGGACAGCCAGTTGAGACTGAAGTCACCAAGGATGAGTACTGCGCTAGAAAAAGTAAAAGTGACTATGGTGGTGAAGAATTCGGTGACTAAGCATAGAGCTATGCTAGGCAGCAATATACTCCAGCAGTGAAAATGGGGACTGTGAAGGGGAGGGTACATTTGAAGAGAAGTGACTCATAGGCAGAAGAGGATGTGGCTGACAGCACAGGTTCAAACTGGATGCGAGAGGAAAGATACATTTATTTTTATTTATTTTATTTATTTTAGTCTTTGGTAACCAGGTAAGGTCCACTAGGCACAAGTACCTGTTTTCAAGGACAACCTGGGAGCTTTGGGCAGTTAAGTGACTTACTCAGAGTCACACAGTATGCAAGTGGAGGTTGTGAGAATCAAACCCAGGTCTGATCTGCTGGATGTTCCAAGCTCGTTCACAGCTCATTACACCAACCTCTAGGCTATACTGCCAGCCCTGCTGCTCTGCTACCATTCTTAGTACGGTTATGTCTGATGATTGAGAAACCTGGGACGATAACCGCAGTATCCAGGATCTTGTGGGATAGCCAAGACTTTCACATTACTAGCACATCAGGTTTAAGGTTGACCATAAGCAGATGCAGAAGATCAGTTTTTGGGAGGTGACTGCAGAGGTTGGCATCAACCACCCTTAAACCTTTAGGGAGCTGAGAGGGGGATGGGAAGGCACAGACATGATTTTTTTTTTTAAAGATTTTGTTTCTGTGTGTGAATTTAGTGCTTGTGAAAGATGATGGATTGACAGGACTGGAACATGAAGTCCTCTGCTTATCCACATGACAGGTACAGCATAGGCGATCACAGTGCAAGTTTCCTGAGACTTTTGCCTGCCCCACCAATGTACCTCAACCCTGCCATGGATGAACCCCCATGTAGGTGGGAGAGTAGTTCAGATTCCATGTCCATTCAGCCCTTGGCCCCTCATGTGAGACTGCCAACAAGGGTGCAAATTGTGTTGGTGGTTTTTGTGATATGGACACTTGCCCACTGGTCAAATAATTTCACATAGGCCACTGAAAAGCCCTCTGAACAACCCTCTGGTGATAATGGCTTTCAGCTGCAACCTACCAGTGCTGGATTTAAACCAGTGGCCTAAAGGTGAAAACTCCTTAACTCACAGGGCTAGGACTGACCTCAGTGTCACTGACTACTCTGAACAGCAAAGAGACAAGGAGCTTAAGGGAGCCTATGAGATGCTTGTGTGAAGCAGAGGGATGGGAGAAGGTTGTAGAAGGAGGCCTCTGATTGCATTAAGGTGGATCCATGGAGAAAGGGAGTAGGCTGCACCTGGGAAGCCAGGGGAAGTGGAAGAGAGAGGGACGACAAGAGGAAGAGGACAGGAGGGTGGGAGAGTGGGAGGAGGAAGAGAGAGATGGGTGGGGGAGAGAAAGGTAGATGGGTAGGGAGGAGAGGCTTTAGGAGGGGAGGAGGGAGATGGTAATAAGCAACATGACAGAGAGCAAGAAGCAGTTGCTCAGAGATAACTGGTAACAGGCGAGGAGAACAGTCAGTTGTAACAGAACCAAGCTATAAAAGTTAAATGCATTGGGCTGTACCCAGGAAGGAAGCCAAAAATGAGTGTGGATGGGAGGAGGGTATTGACTATACTAGTGGAGCTGAAACTAGTGAAGAGGATGCAGATGTCACCCTGATAGGGTGGAAATGATGACTCAGAAATGGATATTAGCTACACCATGGTAGGGATTGTGCAAAAAGTCTGGGGGATTAGCAAAATGGAATGAGGATATAATGTACATCCAGATAGGGAGAAAACTAACTAAAAATAACCTGGGGGTGCGGGAGTAAGCTGCACACAACTGAGGCTAATTAGTATAATGCACCTGGAAACAGCAGTTAATACAGGCAGTAGTGGATGCACATTGCAAGGGGAGTGCAGTATAGACAGGACAAAACAATAGACAAAGGAGATCATGATCAGTAATGAACAATGCAAACAAAACACTAGCAGAACCGTTCAATGTGGCTGCTAATACAAGAGAGTGGAGAAGGAAGCATACACATCTCAGAGACTTATCTGTTGATTTTCACTGATTTTATTGCTGTTATCATTTCTTTTGCAGCTTACTGTTTTAAATTGGTATCGAGGAGCTTTCTGACTTAAGTTGGAAAGGTACCTTTTAAGGGGATTTTGCTGGTGCAGCTGAGTGTCTCGTGAGGGTTTGCTGGGGTAGCTGATTGTCTCTGGTACTCAGGGCAAGCACATCACTTCCTTTATACTGGTAGCCTGTGACATCATACGGTACCTGCTGACTGCATACACACACTGTAAGCCATCTTATCTCCATATACAACACAGCCACACATTGATGGAAGAGGGACATCTGGATATAGTGGCAGTCACAAAAACATAGTACACAGCAAACCATGACTGGGATGTCAGCAAACCAGGGTACACAATTTAGAGGACGGACAGGAAGGGTAAAAGAGGAGGAGGAGTAGCTCTCCACATAAGGGAAGGAATCAAAGCAACAGAACTAAAAGGTAAACAGGGAGGGAAGGAAGCACTGTGGGTCACCCTGGAGATAGGAAATGTCACCACAATCTGCACAGTGGTTGTTTACAGACCCCCATCTCAGGGGGAGGCAATGGACAAGGAAATGATAGAAGGAATCCTTAGAATGGCAGAAAAAGGAGAGATATTGTTGATAGGGGACCTGAATATGCCAGATTTTATCTGGAGCACCTTTGCTGCAGCCACATCCAAGAGCAGGGTCATGCCTCAAACAGCTAGTGTTGGAACCCACTCAGGAGGGAGCAATCTTAGACCTGGTACTCTCAAATGGGGATGGAGAGAGGATCGCAGATCTAGAAGTGAGTAGCCATCTGGGAACAAGCGATCACAAAACAGTATGGTTCACAATAAACACAGATGTAAATTCAAACCATACAAAATCAAGGGTGTTGGACTTTAGGAGGACTGACATTGGCAACTTGGGAGAGTGCCTCAGAAAAGCACTAGCAAACAGGCAAGAAGGAGGAGTGCAAGAACAATGGGGAAAAATCAAAACTGCCATCTCAGGGGCAACAAGCCTTTGTGTAAAGCAAATCAACGAAACAAAATGAAGGAAAAAGCCACCATAATTCTCAAAAGAAGTGACAGGGAAGGTTAAGAAGAAAAGAACAGCATTCAGGAAATATAAAGAAACACAGAAGGAGCAGGACAAAGAACTATATCAATTAAAGCTGAAGGAGACAGAGAAGGCAATCAGAACAGCAGAGGCCCAAACTGAGGAAAAGATAGCCAACTCGGTTAAGAAGGGGCCTAAAACCTTTTATAGGTACATTAGGGAGTGAAAAAAGACCAAGGGAAGGATACTGAGGCTTAATAAAGGGGAGGGAATGTGGGCAGAGGGTGCCAGTGAAAAATCAGGGATACTGAATGAATACTTCTGTTTGGTATTCACAAAAGAAGAGGAGAGTGAGGCACCTAAACCAAACAATAGAAACACTCTGGATAGGGGGGTCGATACCAGTCCATTCATAGAAGAAAGGGTTCTGAAAGAACTCTTAAAACTGAAGGTGGACAAAGCAAAGGGGCTTGATTGGATTCACCCCAGAATTCTAAAAGAACTGTGGGGAGAACTAGTGACACTACTGACTATCCTCTTTAACAAATCATGGGAGGATGGGGTGGTACCTGAGGGTCTCTACAATGCCGGTTTGGCAACAATTTTATCAACCAGCATCACAGCAATGGAATTTATGTTGACTGCAAGTTACGGTTGACATAAATCCTGAAGGACTCCAGGTCCCTTTTTTCTATCAGGGGGCCTGGCCACCCACATCCCCCCATTCTGAATATAATCAACTCTGAGTCAGAGTTGATTCGGGGATGGGGTGCAGGACCGGAAGACAGTGTGCCCATACCTCTGGCGCACCACCACAGCAAACTGTCGATGTTGACATCATCGACATAGTTCGCTGTAATGGTGTCACTGCCTAGGAGGTGTACCACCTGAGAACTGGAGGAGGGCAGATGTGATTCCACTTCACAAAAGTGGAAGCAAGGCAGAGGCTGGAAACTACAGACCTGTTAGTTTGACCTCAATGGTAGGGAAAATGATGGAATCACTTCTGAAGGAAAGAATTGTTGAGTACTTAGAGGTCAGCAGGACACAGAACCCAAGGCAGCATGAAGTCACAATGGGAAGGTTGTGTTAGATGAATCTAATAGATTTCTTTGACTGGGTGGCCAAAGCAATAGACCAGGGAGGGGCTGTGGACATAGTCTACCTAGACTTTAGCAAGGTATCTGACGCAGTCCCACACAAAAAATTAATAAACAAATTAGCCAGCCTTGGAGTGGGACCCAAGGTAGTAGCCTGGGTAAAAAATTGGCTGGACAACAGGATGCAGAGGGTAATAGTAAATGGAGTCCACTCTGAAGAAAGGGGGGTTACTAGTGGGGTACCGCAGTGTTCAGTACTGGAACTGATCCTCTTTAATGTCTTTATAAGTGACATTGTGGAGGAACTGGAAGGAAAAGTATGTCTCTTTGCAGACGACACAAAGATCTGCAACAGGGTTGACACACAAGGTGGGGTGGAAAGGATGAGAAGGGACTTGGCAATGCTGGAGGAATGGTCAAATGTATGGCAGCTTAAATTCAATGCAAAGAAGTGCAAAGTAATGCACCTGGGAAACAAAAACCCAGGGAAAGAGTAGACAATGGAAGATGAGATACTAACAACAACAAAAATGGAAAGGGACCTGGGGGTAGTCATATCAGATAACCTAAGGGTAAACAAGCAATGAGAGAAGGCAATAAGGAGCACTGGGGAAGGGGGGGTGATTCTGGGATGCACATGGAGAAGCATCACCAGTAGAAAACAGGACGTTGTTATCCCTCTGTACAGACAGCTGGTGAGACCCCATCTGGAGTACTGTGTGCATTTCTGGAGACCCCATCCCCGTAAGGACAAAGACAGGATGAAGGCTGTCCAGAAGAGGCCAACTAAAATGGTGAAGTGTTTGCACCAGAAGCCATATGAAGAGAGACTAAAGGAGCTAAATATATATACTCTCGAGGAAAGGCGGGAGTGGGGGACATGATAGAAACTTTCAAGTACCTCAATAGAATCAACAAAGTCTAAGAAGGTAGCATCTTTCAGAAAAAGAGATGTGCAAGAACATGGGGGCACAATTTGAAGACAGAGGAGGGTCAGCTCAGAGGTAATGTGAGGAAATATTTTTTCATGGAGAGAGTTGTGGATGCACGAAGCAGTCTTCCTGAGGAGGTTGTGGAGTCAAAAACAGTGGGGAATTCAAGAATGTGTGGGACAGGCATGAGGCAATTCTAGTGGGGGGTAGGAGCAAGTAGGCCATTGGTTAACTAGGATCTGCAGCTTATCCATTAGGTAGGGAAAAGGGCAGACTAGGTGGGCCAAGTGGTCCTTATCTGTCATCAAATTTTATGTTTCTATGTTTCACACACTACAGAGTACAGGGATTGGAAAATAAGGGAAATAGTGCTGCAGATAGGGGCAAGATAGAAAGAAGAGGAACACGAGAGGGAGAATGGAGCAGAGGGAATAATGAAGAGGAAGGGGTAATGGGACCAGGGCAATAGATTGAGGAAGTCTGGAAGGGAACAAGGTAGTGGGGCAGGCTGGAATGAGGGTCAGTGGAGGGGGGGGGCAAAGGAATAAGGGAAGGGGGAACAGAAATCACAGGGGAGGAAGAATCATGGGATGTAGTAACTGTGAAGGGACAGTATTCATGGACACCCTGTGGAGGATGGGGGTGCCCAGTTTGTATAAGGCTGGGGAGGCTAGAGAAAGAAATACTAAGGCTAATGGGGGAAGTGTCAAAGATGATGAATAGGCATATTAGGTCAGGAGGAGAGGGGAATATGGAAAGCACAAAAGACATCCAGGAAAAGAAAAAAAGATGGGGGAGATAAGAGAGACGGGGGTGGTCAGGACAAGGGAGCATGGAGGGTGACACAGGTATGGGAAACAAACACGCAAGGAGAATAAGAGGAGTACAGGGAGATGGTAACACAGTAAGCTCAGATGGAGGCCCACCTCTAACAGAGGGGTGAAAGGAAGGGAATGAGGAAGGGGACGCACAGTCCATGGGTACAAAGAACAAACGGCTGGGGAGGATGATGGGGAAATAGGTGAATTGGAGCAAGAAGGGTTGAGTACAGTGGAGAACAAAGGGGAGAAATGGTGACAATAGGAGGGAACACTGTGCAGGAGGAAGAAGGAGAGGAGAAGGGGAAAGATGGAAAGGGGAAGAAGGGAGGTGTCTTGGTGTTGGCGGACTCAATACTAAGAGGGGTCAGGTGGGACAGCAAAGGGGAGAGGCACAGTAGAATATGAGTGGAAGCCATGCCAGGAATGAAGATGGAAAGGGTGGGGCAATCCATGCTAAGGTATGCAAGACAGAGAAGAGAAAGATCTCACCTAATAATATACCTGGGGACGAATGACCTGGCTGATGGGACAGTAGGGGAGGTAAAGAGGAGATCTGAGGAACTGGGACCTATGTGTGAGGGAGCAGGCAGATCTGTCTCCTTCTCAGAGGTATGTCCCATTTCTATGGCAAGTATGGCAAAAAAAAGGGGAGAATTCAAGAGTTTAACGAATGGCTGGGGATCTGGTGTCAGGAAAATGGATACAGGCTGGAGGGGGGACCTGGGACAACAGCAGTCTGTATGCGTACCTCATAACTGGAGACTGGCTCACATGGTTCCTCTCCACAAGAGTGGACCTAAGAACGAATGGTGAAACTATAGTCTAACATCCTTAGTAGGGAAGCTAATGGAGACCAACCTTAAGGACAGGCTAGTGGCACTACTGGAGGTGAATGGGGTGCAGGATGGGAGGCAACATGGCTTTGTCAAGGGCAGGTCATACCAGACCAACCTAGTGGAATACTATGGGTGGCTGGGCAAATTGATGGGGGCCATGTGGTGGATGTTCTGTACCTAGACTTCAGTAAGGCCTTCAATCAGTATGGCAAGACTTGGAAACCAGCTACAGGACAAAGGGGCAGGAGCAAAACTGGTGGAGTGGGTGGAGAACTGGCTTAAAGATAGGCAGCAAAGAGTGGTAGTTGGTGGAAAATACTCATCCCTTAAGCCTGTGACAAGTGGTGTTGCACAGGGATCGGTGCTGTGCCCAGTGCTGTTTGGCATATTTATTGCAGAAATCTTGGAGGGCATCAGCAGCAAAATCATCCTATTTGAGGATGACACCAAGATGGGAGCGATGGTGGATGACCAGGTTGGGTGGCGGGGGCTACAGGAGGATCTGGCAAGGCTAAAGGCATTGTCTGACAGATGGCAGCTGGGGTTCAATGCAAAAAAATGCAAAGTACTGCACTTCAGAACAAAAAGTCAGAGGAGAAGCTACCATCTGGGGTGGGGGTGAGGCTGGAGGTAACAGAAGAGGAGAAGGATCTGGGGGTGCTCATCACAAGAGCAATGAACAATTCTGCGCAATGCCAAAAGTCAGCAGCAATGGCCAATAAAATGCTGGGGAGCATTGCAAGGGGCATTACTTCGAGAAGAAGGGAGGTTATTCTACTGTTATACACATTGTTGGCTAGACAACACCTGGAATACTGCATGCAGGCCTGGTGGCCATACCTACAAAAATACATTAGGCTACTGGAGGAGGTACAGCGTAGGGCAACGGAGATGATTCAGGGCTTGGGGGAATTGCCATATGAGGACAGACTAGGAGAATTATACATATACACACTGGAGGAGAGGAGGGATGGGGTGGCATGAATGAGACCTTCAAATACATGAAGGAGATAATCAAAGCAGACACAGAGGGTCTATTCTGGAGGAAGGTGGGGAGAGACACTAGGGGCCATGACATGATATTGGATGGGGGTAAAGTCAGGAGGGAGGTGAGGAGGCATTTCTTTACAGAGAGGGTGGTGGCAAAGTGGAATGCACTACCAGCTGAGGTGGTGGCATGTAACACAATGGAATGCTTCAAGAAGGGCTGGAACAGGGCAAAGGGGAGGGTAAAGGGAGGGAAGGGGGGTGGGGCAGCTGCTGAATAGGGAGCTAGCTGCAATCTCGAGCAGCCTAGATACACAAGAATGGCCTTTTGCTGCTGGCAACTTTCATATTATTGTATATTCGCAAGTCACTGAGACACTTACTGATACTGGGCAGAATAGCCGGCCACTGGCTGCCTCATGGCAGACATCCAAATTACTTAGCCCTCAATTGCTCCATGCCTCTTGGGAGGAAGACCTTTGGGAGGGGGGGGAACAGTCACTGCCCAGAGCTCCAAATCATACTCCGATTGGCTGGAGCAGGAATGAAAGACAGCTTGGCCCCTGAGGTGTCCAGTGGATGAGGAGCTTGAATTGACAACCTGGAGGGTGAAAGCAGGGGTTGTTATGCACAGCCCTCATGACCCCAGGTTAGTCCATTGAGTCCAAGTTCTGCAGAGAAAACCATGATCAAACAGATACAGGAGGAGTTTGAAAATCACAGGCACTAAGCATTTTGGAAGCAGAATTGCCATTCCACATTAATTCAGCTGGTGAAATTCCACATTATGCACAGTTCCAATCGCAATATATCTGGATATATTTCAAACTGCCACTGTAAACAATTATAGTTTGAAAACAAACTGTTCTACTAGGTATCAAAGTTAACCCCCATCTCCTGCAAATGTTACACACTGTGGCTTGAAGAACGAAGTCATTCTGAAAAATCAAGTCTAGAAATTTACTCCTGGAATTCCAGTCACCATAGACATCACTGTAAATTTTCAAATCGTAATAAGTTGCCATGTAATATGTGATTCTGAACTATAGTTACTGGAATTTCAAATTACATGCCAGTTGTATAATTAGTTTGAAGATAGCACCTGTATATTTAAGCACTGACCCTGTCAGACCCTGTCACATTATTGTAGTAGAAATAGAGTTTTTATTGCAGCCATAGTTTAGGTTGAAGTTTAAACAGTTCTTAACAGGTATGGGCAAGTCAAACATTCAATACATAGCAACACAAAAACAGTCCTACTCCTGCAGCTGAATTTAACAATGGAATAATGCATGGGTGACAATACAGAATGAGCCTGTGTATCCACTGAGGGGTTGAAACAGCAATGTACAGACTTGAGAGCAAAGTTTGAGAGGTCCATGCTGTTTTCTCAGCCCCAAGATGGAAACACAGGGTCAGTTTTGTATGGTCGCCTGTATTTTATGTGTTATTTGTTATAGTATATGTTTCAGTCTTTTTGTTTTTTTGAGGAGTTCAGTTTACCCTTGTGTGAGTGAGCAAAGTGGTGCTGAGAAAATGAAAGCAGTAGGAATGAGTGTGTGGGGGGACAACATTTTTGTGAGTGAAGCTGTGTGAATAACTGAAACCAATGGGAGTGAATGCGAGGGGGTAACACAGCTAAGTTAATGATCAAACGTGCACAATAACATCTTTAGAATGTGTGCAACAACTAAGAATGTTCACAATGTTTTTACGAGGAACCAGCAGAATAAGGCCATTTGGTCTATCAAGTCTGCTCGTATTGTAGGGTCGACAGTTTAAGCAACTGACTCAGCTCTCTAATCCTCCCATCCAGCTGCCCCTTCTACTACCCTTACTTTCACCTTATGTCCATCCCAGCTTCTCTTGAAGCTGCCCACTGTCTTTAGTGAGACAACCTCTTCCATCAGCGCATTCCAACTGGCCACCACCTATTCTGTGAAGAAGTGCTTCCTAACCTCCATCCTTAACTTCCCCCTCCAGCTTAAGACTATACCCTTGTGTTTTGGCTGCCACTTAGCTTAAATAGACTCTCCTTATCCATCCTATTCATCCCATTCAAGTACTTACAGGTCTCAAACATGTCCTCTCTCTCTCTGTCTTTCTCTCTTTCTCTGTCTCTGTCTCTCTCTCTCTCTCTCCCTCCTCTCCTCCCGAGAGTACATGTTCAGGGCTCTGAACCTCTCTTCATATGCTTTACCCTGTAGGCACTTCATTGCAGTTCTCTGGACTGCCTCCAGCACCTTAATGTCCTTTTCAAGGTGTGGGCATCAATACTGAACTTCATATTCTAGATGTGGTCCCAACAGTGACCCGTACAAGGGCAGCATAACCTCCTTTTGCCTACTGCTGATCCCTCTGGCTATGCATTCCAACAACTTATTTGCCTTTGCTGCTGCCTTCTTGCACTTTGTGGAATGCTTCCAGTT
The DNA here is from genome assembly GCA_016271365.2 of Neoceratodus forsteri. NCBI lineage: Eukaryota > Metazoa > Chordata > Ceratodontiformes > Ceratodontidae > Neoceratodus > Neoceratodus forsteri. Next base: position 220,861,773 of record CM028133.1, on the reverse strand, counting down.
GCTAATGATCATCACTGTCACATCCTTCCCTTTTCAGCTGCAGATACCCGGACCCCTCCCAGGTAATACTCCATCCTGGGATTCTTGACTCCAATGTGCATAACATTACATTTCTTGGCACTGAAACCAAACTGCCATATCCCCAACTACCTCTTAAACTTTTTCAGATTGTCGTGTAGGTCCTGTATCCACCATCCCAAAGAGCTTGGTATCATCCATGAATAGGCACATTTTGCCCATAATGCCATTCCCAGTATCACTGATGAAGACACTGAACAACACTGGTTCCAGCACCAAGCCCTGCAGGAACCTACTGATGACCTACATGGTTCTAGATAACTCTACCCCACCACCACCCTCTGGGTCTTGCGTCTCTGCCAGTTTTCAATGCATCTGGTCATCTTCTCCCCAACCTCAAGATTCATCAACTTCCTGATCATCCTTTTGTGGGGTACAGAGACAAAGGCTTTGCTGAAGTCCAGATAAAGGATGTCCACATCTTGGCACCTATCTGTTGTCTTAGTGACCCAGTCAATAACGTCAGTCAGATTCATTTGACACAATCTCCCTTTCGTAAACCCATGCTGCCTCTCATCTTGGAGACCATACTCCTCTAAATACTCTACCAACCTTTCCTTAAGTATGGTCTCCATGAACTTGCACACAACTGAAATCAGACTGACTGGCCTGCAATTCCTTGGGTCATATTCGGAATCACTCTTATGGAAGGACATCACATGTGCCATTCTCCAGTCCTGTGGCACCACACTTGACTCCAGTGAACTATTGAACAGGCCTGCCTGAGGCCCCACCAGCTCCACTGCTTGTTCCCTCAGTACCCTTGGGAGCATGCTGTCCAGGCCTGGTGATTTTTCCACCTTTAATGCTAGCAACCCCTCCCTCACTCTATCCTTCTCTACTACTATATCAGTGCTCCACTCCCCCCCCGCTCCTCTTCTCCCACCTGTAGGCACCAGTTCATCTTGTTCCCTGGTGAAGATGGAATAGAAGTATTTGTTCAGTACATTACTTTTCCTCTGTTCTCCTCCACCCACTCATACCCTCTCCGAAGCCTAACAGTCCTGTCCTTCTTGTCCCTTTTCTTGCTTATATAGCCAAAAAAAACACCTTTTCCCCCTTTCTAATTCCCCCTAGCCATCTGTAGTGCCTTCTTTGTCTTAGCCTGCCAGGCTACCTTACTTGCCACACTAGCCAGCCTTAGGTAATTCTCCCTATCCACCTCACTCTTGTTCTTTCTGAATTTCATGTAGGTTAACCTCTTGCCTCTTACTGCCTTGGCGACCTCAGAACTCAACCAGATGGGTGCTTTGGCCCTTACATTCTTCCCATTAATCCTAATGCACTTTTCTGTGGCAACCACTATTCCATTTTTAATGATGGACTACTTTTTGTCCACCCTCATATCTGCTGTCATGCCCAACAGGTGGCTGTTTTGCACCACCCATCTTCATGAAGTCCACTCTTCGAAAATACAGGATTTTGGTCTTTTTTTTGTTTTTGGTGACATTACTTCTACGCCCCTGCTGGAAGAACTCTCACCAGCATCTGCCTAACCTGCTGTCTGCCTCCCACTGTGACAATCGCAACTTCTCCCCTCACTCTGACTGGCAATGCCTCTGGATCTAAGCCCCCATGGGAAGGGCTGCCTTATCCTCTCAGAGCACCATATCCATACCATGGAACATTATGTTAACTATCAATCTGCAATCACCCATAAGAAGGCAGAATTCCTGTCCAGGGAGATTGCAGTTGCTCAGAATCGACTGGCTCAGCTGTTCCGAACTGTAGACAGACTGTGCAACCCAGCCTGCCTGCACGTTCGGAAAGCTTTTAAAAAATCAGAGTGCGACGGAGGCTTCTCTCGATGCCCTGCAACTAAAGTGGCCGACATCAGGAAGAACCTGGGTCCGGCAAGCTCTATGGGTGAAGCCTTTGGTCAGCATGAGATGACAGTGCCCCATTTCTCCTGGAGTTCCTTTCGATGACCTGAGTTCGTGGACATTATGAGGATCATCCATTCTATGCGCCCCACAAGCTGTGGTTTGGATCCCGGTCTGACTCCCCTTATTCTGGGTTGTTTGGATATCATTGGTCCGGTCCTGGCACAAATAGTCTGGTGCTCCTTGGAATTGGGTGAGTTTCCCTGTTTCTTGAAAGAGGCTGTGTTAACTCCTCTCTTGAAAAAGCTTCTTGGACCCGGATCTTTATTCAGCTATTCGATCTATCTCTAACCTCCCCTTTATTGGGAAGGTTATCGAGAAGGTCGTAGCGGTTCAATTGGATGACCATTTAACCATCCATAATGTCTATGAATCCTTCCAGTCGGGCTTCCGTAAAAGACATAGCACCGAGACTGCGCTGGTTCGGGTGTTAAATTATCTTCTGATGGCGAGGGATCAGAAGAGACGCTCCATTCTTGTTCTTCTTGATCTCTCTGCAGCCTTTGACACAGTGGACCACATGGTGCTATTAGCTCGTCTGGGGCATATTTGTGGAATGTCTGGAACCGTTCTGCAATGGTTCACGTCATTTCTTACCAGGAGATCACAGAGAGTTGTGTCGGGGATTTTTTCCTCTGACCCAACCCCTCTGTTGTGTGGAGTGCCCCAGGGATCCGTGCTGTCGCCCATGTTGTTTGCTGTGTATATGCTGCCCCTCAGAGGTATCATTAGACGATATGGGCTGAGGTTTCACTGCTATGCGGATGACACCCAGCTCTATCTGTCCTTGCACCGACCAGGATGGAGCTCTCCGGTGTTTAACAGCTGTCTGAGGGAGATCCAAGACTGGATGGATTCTAGTTGGCTAAAGTTGAACTCGGAGAAAACAGAGGTGCTGGTGGTGGATCCTGGTGGTCGGGTGGTGAGGCTGGATATCGGTGCTCCATCTGGAATTATTCTTGGTGGAGTATCTTTGCCGTCCTCAGAACAGGTGCGTAGCCTTGGATTTATTCTTGACGATAAGCTGACTCTTAAAGCTCAGGTGTCAGCTGTTGTCAAGACTTCCTTTTATCATCTTAGGAACATTGCCAGGGTGAAGCAACTTGTTCCGTCTGACTCCCTGCCTACTTTGGTTCATGCCTTTGTATCTTCAAGCTTAGACTATTGCAACGCCCTGTACTTTGGGCTTTTTGGGGTTGAAATCCATCGCCTGCAGCTGGTGCAGAACGCTGCAGCCCGGGTTTTGACAGGGACAAGTCGTTTCTGTCACATCACTCCTGTGCTGCGCGAACTGCACTGGCTGCCTGTGCGGTGGCGGATCACCTTTAAAGTCATTTTGTTGACTTTCAAAGCCCTTCATGACCAGGGTCCAGCCTACCTGAAAGACCTCCTGGTCCCTTACTGCCCTGGCTGATCACTCCACTCGGCCGACATGGGATTGTTAGAGATCCCAAGAGTGAGTCTGAGATCTTCTGGCAGCAGAGCATTTTCATTTGCTGCACCCACTTTGGAACTCTCTACCATGTCAGCTACGGCAGTGCACCTCCGTGGAACTCTTTAAAAAAGAGCTGAAAACTTATTTGTGGAGCATGGCTTTGTTAGATAATTATTTATTTATTAATGCTCTGGATTTTATTATGATATATTTTATCTTGTGGTATGCTGATTTTATGTATATGTTTGTGTATGTAGTGTTTGAATTGTTAAATTGTTCAGCACCTTGACATGTTGAAAGGTGCTATATAAATAAAATTATTATTATTATTATTATTATATTATATCTATAGTTTAGTGTGCCAGTTGGAGTGTTGGCCCAGGGGAAAGTGAGGAGCCCAGCATTGCGAGTGTGGTGCAGGTGGTGGTGCCTTTGCCTATCCTCCAGAGTTTTTTTTTTCATTTTTCTGTTTCCCCTCAGTGTTCGGTCATTCTATGGCATCCTGGCACAAATGCTGATGCCTGCCGCAACTCCACTCCTCGCAGCGGATGGCGATGCAATCTTGGCTTCCTCCGGCCACTGCCGGATGTCATGCTTGTGCGACGCATCCCCTAGAGCCCACCATGGGAAGAGAGAGCAGTCCTCTGGATGCTCAATCTCTTCCTTCCCCTGCCCACCACCGACGACCCAAGTCTGCTCCCAAACTCAGGTCACCAGCATAGTGCGAGGTGTGGCATCCAGCGCCTCAACCATCAACGCCACCGGGACGGCAGGATTTTGGTCTTGGTGGGGATGTTTTCCCTGCCCATATCCCACCAGCACCACACTGTGCAATGGTCACTTCAACCTAGGAGCTCCTTGACTGTTATTTCTTACATGCACTCCACATTTGTGAGCACTAGATCAAGGATTGCCCCCTCCCTGATGGGTTCTGTGATCTCCTGAGTCAGGAACCTACTCAGTAACCCTTCTAGGATCACCTGACTCCTGGCATATGTTGTGGATGGTATGTCCCAGTCTAACTTGGGAATGTTGAAGTACCTCACCATTACCATCTCTCCTTTCTGTGCAGCTTCCAGTTTTTGTGAGCTCAGTTCCATGTCTCTTTCCTCTTCCTGGTGGCGTAGTCTGCAAACCACCCCAAACTCACCCTTCTCCCTCCATTGGACTGCAACTGAGCCCATAATACTTTCACCCACTCCTCCTCCAACTCCTCCATCTTGCATGTTATACCCTCCATAATATAAACTGCCACCCCCATTTTCCTACCGCCCTGCCCCTCCTGTATAGTATATAATTATATCCAGGGATTGAGAGGTCCCAGTCATGGTGTGGTGTGGCCCAAGTCTTGGTTACTACTATATCCACCATCCCTTCTGCTAACAGGGCCTGCAAGTCTTCCATCTTGTTTCCAAGACTTTGTGCATTCTAAGACACCCTGTTCCACTTAAAATCTGAGCCTTCTTCCTCTCTTTTCTTTTTTTCTCATTTCTCCCCTGTGTGCTTTCTCCCCCCTACTATTGCTAATTGCTTCAGTCCCCTCTCCACCTCCACCCTCCAGATCTCTTGTACTGCTTCAGGGTGGAGCTCCGTCAACCTCTTCCTTCTGGAGTCTTTTGACCTACAGGCATGACGGCTCCACTCAGTAGTTTAAAGTCAGTTTGTTTGTTAAGTACCCCACTCCATTTTGTCCCTGAGTACTCCTGAGCCCTCTCTACTGAGGTGTAGAATGTCTGGTGAAAAAAGTGTTTTATTAGACCAGGTCTCCCTCCACCCATCCCTAGTACAGGTGAACTGTTCCTCCCTGCACCATTTCTTCAGCCAGTAATTGAATTCCTCTATCCTTTTCTTCCTGACTGTGCTGGCCCTTGGTACTGGTATCATCTCTGAGAAAGCCAGTGATCTTGCTTCCTCCCTGGAGGTCTTCCCTAATGCCAGGAATCTTCCTTTCACTACATCCACCTCTTTCCCAGCTAGTAGGTCATTGGTATCCACATATATAACTAGGTCTGGTTTCCCTCCAATCTCCCTTACTGTTTCCCTGATTCTTGGGCACACCTTCCCCACTGTCATCCCTGGCATGGAAACTATCTTCCTTTTTGCAGTTAGGTCCCCCTTCCTTCCCCAATGAATACCCTTAATTATGGAGTCCCCATGAATTACTACCCTTTTGTCCCCTGCATCCATGATTCCCATCCTTTCTTCCTCACCTGCAGTAGTACCAGCTGCTCCCCAAGTTAACTGCTCTCCCTCAACCCTGGTTAACTTTCTGCTGCATCTACTACTTATCCTGCCAATTGTTTCTCCTTTCCCTGCTACACCCTTCCCTCTCTGGCTAGCCATACTTGCGTCTCCTTTTCCTTCCTCTCTTCCTACCCTTTCATCTTCCTCCCCTCATCCTCTGTTCCACTTTGTCTGCTTCTTTCTCCATGCCAACCTTGACTAGTCCCCTCTCCCCATCCCTGTTCTTCTACCTTCTTTTTGAAAGAGCTGGTTTCCATACAAAATAGTCCCTATCCATGTGCTATTATTTGATAGTATATAGTTAGCCTATATTGTGTATGGATTTTTATACCTGCAACTTTCTTCTTGTAGGACAGTTCAAAGGTCACTAAAAGTTGTAGTGATACAATTCAAAGGTCATGATAAGTTGTTTTAGTATAACAGTGACATCACTACTATCCTAAAACAACTTTCCATTTGATGTTTATCCCAACAGTCTCTCCTTGTCAAACTCCCTGGCCCACAACCCTCACCTGAAACACAAATATGTCATTCATATTTCAGATTCTGAAAGTAAAAACAAGAAAAATTACAAATACAGAAGTACTGGAACTCACTCCATTTTATTTACTCAGCAACAGAGACTGGAGGACAGCAGATATAGTCCCCTTATACAAAAGCGGGAATAAAGAGGAAGCAGGGAATTACAGACTAGTTAGCCCAACTTCAGTAGTGGGGAAGATCATGGAAGCACTACAGAATAGGGCTGTGTGAATACTGAATATTACTTTCCAAATTCCATGAATAGTAGGCTATCCGAATATTCAGAACCGAATACTGAATAGTCCACTATTCGGCTGTTATTTGGTATTCGGCCAGCCGCAAAAAAAAAAAAAGTAATTCCCACCATCCTGGCCAACATTAAATTAATATTTTTGCCCTAGTGTCTAGTGGTCCCAACCCCCAGCCAATCCCCAGTCCAAAATGAAGAATCCTCCCTTCCAAAGACTCTCAGCAATACCCCTCCAGTCCCCCATCCCCAAATATATAACAAGCATTTGTCAATGCCAAATGTTCGCTTGCAGGTGTTTGCCATGTATGGTGCTTTACCCTAATGCCCTGTGAGATTGCTGGTATTTGCACAATAAATTGTCAACATGACCTTTTTGTTACCCCCATTGTGCGCTACATAGGCGGAAACACGTTTTGGGCAGGATGTGAAAAATGACAGCTGTACTGTTCATAAGGTAGTGTGGTAAAATGGCAATGTTGAAAATCTGGAGTGGAAATATTGAAAATTCGCAAACCTAGTAGCGTTCGTGGGAACTGTGCAATGCACGCTGGTAAAACAGTGACTGTTAGGAATTTTTTCACCAAATTGTCAACATTGGCAGTTTAAAACCTCTGCTAATGAACAGTGACACTGATTTTCTTAATGTGCCCCATACACTGAGTTCGCACACCGACTGTGCCATTGTGAGCTACATGGGCAGAAACACATTTTTGGCAAGATGTGAACAATGACAACTGCAGTGCTCATAAGGAGATGTGGTAAAATGGCAATGTTGAAAATCTGGAGTGAAAATATTGAAAATTCGCAAACATACGACCATGCGTAGGAACTGCGCATCGCACGCTCGTAAAACAGTCATTTTTAGGAATTTTTTCACCAAATTTTCAACATAGCCATTTTAAGACCTCTGCTCATGAACAGTGTCACTGTGATTTTCTTAATGTGTTCCATACATTGATTTTGCACACCGACTGTGCCATCGATGAAGCTACATGGGCGGAAACTCATTTTGGGTGGGATGTGAAAAATGACAGCTGTACAACTCATAAGAAGGTGTGATAAAATGGCAATGTTGAAAATATGGAGTGAAAATATTAAAAATTTGCGAACTTACGAGCCTGTGTAGGACCTTCACAATGCACGCTCGTAAAATAGTCATTTTTTGGAATTTTTGCACCAAATTTTCAACATGGGGTTTTTGGGACCCCTTCTCATGAATGATGTCACTGTCATGGCATTATTCAAGGCTGAAGGGTGATTTCATGCATTGACTGCGCAGTGCAGCGAAATCACCCTTCCGGCCCAAATAACATCATGACAGTGACATCATTCATGAGAAGGGGTCCCAAAAACCCCATGTTGAAAATGTGGTGCAAAAATTCCAAAAAATGACTGAGATATGTAATAAAGTTGAAACCCCCCCCATCTAGCCCATTGTACAGCTTACCGGCATTTCCTCAGTTTGCGGTCGCCTTTGAAGAGTGCAGACGTGTTCCCGGTCCACCGAAGATCGTCGCAGCAGAGTCCAGAGGTAAGTATGGGGTGGGAGGTGTGGGAGGCTGGGTGCGCAGTGGGTGGGTGGGGGTTTGGGAGACGCGCCACAGGACAGTTTTTCTTTTACAGGTTTTTAAAAAAAAAAAAGACATAGTGGGGCGTTTGCCACGCTGGGGTGGGCTCTCAGCGTGGCACAAGATGGCGGGGGGGCCAAGGAGCCAACAGGGGGTTGGGCACCCCCGTCAGCAAACTACGCTGTGGGGGGCGCCGAGGAGGCGACGGAGGATTAGGCACCCCCGTCTGCAAAATAAAGCAAACGTTTGCCATGCTGGGGTGGGCTCCCAGCATGGCAGCAGGATAACTTTGGGTGGGCCATGGAGCCGACGGGGTTGGCACCCCATCAGCAAACAATGTTTGCCACGCTGGGTGGGCTCCAGCGTGCTTACAACTTTAGGCGTGTGGACGTGCGAGGAGGGTAGTGTGTGGCCGGTGCGGCACTCAGTATGGCAGCGGTGTTTTTCTTTGAAGCAGAGAACACCGCTGTCGCCTAACTGCTACACCACTCTGGAACATCCACACCTGCTCAAGGGAGCAGTGCAATGGGTGGGAGGCACACCTCTAAGTGTGCTACTCTCCCAAAACATTCCTTGCGCATGCGCGCAAGTGAACGTAAAAATGAAAATAAATCCGGTAATTTCTCTGGTGTCTAATGGACCCCCACCCTGTCAGAAAGTGTCTCCCACCCCTCTCCCCCCATACCCACGACCTGGAGCGGGCCACCGGCATAGTCCTCCACTTACCTCCACGGCTGGCAGCCCGACTGAGTTTTCAGTGAATGGCGCGCTGCATTGGCTCGCTAAGCTAACCTCAGTCTAACTACCCGCCGAAAAGGTGGAAGGAGCACAACAATGTTACTCGGTAGCGGGTGTCGTAATGAGGGGAGAAAGGTGGGAGGCACTTCCTGACGAGGTGAGGTAAGTCCACTGAGACCCAGAAATACCGATTTATTTATATTTAATGGGACAGGGGACTGGGGGTATTGCACTGGGTCTTTGGGAGGGGTTGATTCTTCATTTTGGACTAGAGATTGGCCGGGAGGGGTGGGACCACTAGACACCAGGGCTTTAATGTTAATTTAATGTTGGCCAGGATGGTGGGAGTTACTTTTTTTTCTTTGTGGCTGACCTGCTCAGGGTTGTGAGTTGGGGGGGGGGAGAGGGGTGGAAGGCACTTCCTGACAGGGTGAGGGGCAGGGGATCCACTAGACACCAGGGAAATAAGGGGATTTTTTTTTTATACATTTGGGGCTGGGTATAATGCTGAGAGTCTGGGCAGGAGTGGAGGGATTCATTATTTTGGACTGGTGATCAGCCAGGGGGTGGGGTGGGACCACTAGACACCAGTGATTAAAACATTTATTTAATGCTGGCCAAGAGGGGGGTGCTTTTTTATTTTTAAATACTCCCCCTCCCAGCCATCCGAATACTGAATAATGAATATTTCAGCACCGAATAACTAATATTCAGACGAATATTCGAAAAAAGGTATTCGCACAGCGCTACTACAGAAGGAGAGATTGGTGGAACATCTGATTGCCAATGGACTACAGGTCCCAAGGCAGCATGGTTTCACTGGGGGGAAATCATGTCAGACCAGTCTCATTGAATTTTTCAACTGGATGACAAGGGAGGTGGATCAGGGGAGGGCAGTGGACGTGGCCTATCTGGACTTCAGCAAGGCCTTTGACACTGTGCCACATAGAAGACTATTAAACAAACTGGGGAATATAGGAATAGGCAGGGCAGTAGTGCAGTGGGTAGGTAACTGGCTGTATGCCAGGACACAGAAGGTGGTGGTAAATGGCTGTCACTCCACAGAGGGAAGAGTTACCAGGGGGTACCACAGGGATCAGTGCTGGGACCAGACCTATTCAACATCTTCATCAGTGACATTGCACAGGACCTAGAAGGCAGAATTCCCCTGTTTGCTGATTACATGAAGCTCTGTAACAGAGTGGACATGCCAGATGGTGTAGACAGAATGAGGAGGGACCTGCAGAAGCTTAAAGAATGGTCAATGGTTTAGCAGTTGAAATTCAATGCAAAGAATTGCAAGATAATGCATATGGGGCACAAAAATCCTGGAACAATATATCAGTTGAGGGTGTGAGGATATAGCATGCACCAAGCAAGAAAGGAGCCTTGGGGTTATCATCTCTGATGACCTCAAGGTAGGAAAACAGTGTGACAAGGCAGCAGGTAAAGCAAAGAGGATGCTGGGATGCAAAGGCAGGGGCATCACCAGCAGGAAAAGGGAGGTCATAATTCCACTATACAAGACACTAGTGAGGCCACACATGGAGTACAGTGTATCGTTCTGGAGACCTTACCTACAGAAGGACATAGACAGGGTAGAGAAAGTTCAGAGGAGGGCAACAAAGATGGTACATGGATTGCAACACAAGTCCTATGAGGACAGTCTGAAGGACTTGAATATGCACTCCCTGGAGGAGAGGAGGGAGAGAGGGAATATGATAGAGACATACAAGTACCTTACAGGGAGGAACAGAGTGCAGGAATACACAATTTTCCAGCAAAAAAGATGTTCTAGGACTGGAGGTCATGGGATGAAGTTGGAAGGAGGGTGATTCAGAGGAAACCTGGGGAAGAATTTCTTCACAGAAAGGGTGGTGGATAAGTGGAACACTCTGCTAGAGGAAGTGGTGGAGGCTGAAACAATCACGGGATTTAAGAATGCATGGGATAGACATAAGGGAATTCTGGAAGTCAGGGGTAAGGGGCAACAGACTTCTAGAAAAATATAAAGTGAACATACAAGCTTAAATAGACAGACTGGGTGAGCCATAGGCCCTTATCTGTGACAGTGTCTATGTATGTATCTATATATATATATATATATATATATATATATATATATATATATATATATATATATATATTTATAAAATGGATAGGGAAATTGCTGCTGTATTATTTGAGCATGAGCATCACATGACCGAGTGGGTTATCTATTATATATATATATATATATATATATTAAAAAAAATACTATAAAAAATATATTGGCAACCAAAACACCACACAGCATGTATTTCCATCTCAGGGTTGAGTTGACATCAGGGATCTCTCAAGCTTTACTGTTGCCAGCTGAACCATTGTCTTCCTCATCCCCAAACCCTCAATATGGAATAATAATTCCCACCAGCTATAGTGATAGCCAGACATATGTCCCAGTACATAGTTCATATATATATATATATATATCCTGATAACCCACAGAAAATTCCAATGAAATAAATTGAGGATTTCCTGTGAAATATCTGGATGCACCTAGATATATGGAAAATATCTCTGGTTGCCACTGCATGGTCAGCCTATAACATCATACTTTCCCCATAGCCACTTAGCATTGGGCATTTTTTATAGTTCTTAGCCCAAACTAAAATATGATTACGTTAGCCACTTTCCAAATCTCCCCTAATCACCACACCATGGATGAAACATACAGCTAGGAACCAGGAACACAGGAACCATGCCCACAAAAAGGGGCTACAGCCCATTTAGAATGCCTGGTGGTACAGACCCATATACAGTGGTGCCGGCAGGATGCAATGCAGTGTCTTGAGTTACTGCAAAACAAAATGGAGTAGCTGCCATTTAAATTGCCTTGTTTACTGCAGTAATACTGCTGCAGTAATCTGCAGTATTGCATTGCAGCCTTCCCAACACCACTGTATCTAGATTCAGCTATTCTATACATACACTCATCAAGTTTCCATCTGAAATCTCTAATATTAGCACTGGGTACCATTTGGGCCTGCCCTTACAGAAATACAAGTGTGCAGTATGTGTATAGCATGCATACCGCATGCTTAATAAGAATGCAACATGCATGCTACGTTCATGCTGCATACCTGTATTTTTATAAGGGTGTGGTCTATTTCACAGCGTGACAACTGTTTGGGTGAACCAGTTCCTTCTTTGTCCTATTCTAGTTCCCCACTTACATGACAAGAGTGACCTATTACACCTTCAGTCGCCCTCCTTTGGTAAGGCATACATTTTGGAATATTTGTTTGTCTCTGGATGCTTAGTTCATCAAGATCATGTCTTGTGTCTTTGGCATGAGAATAAACCCACATCAGCTTCTCACTCTTCATAGGACATGCCTTCTGTGTCATTTATGTCCCTTGAATACCTTCCCTGAATAGCCTTTGTCTGTGTTACATCCTTGTGTAAGTTACTGCTCAATCCATTTTTTCAGGGAAATCAACCAAATTGTCTGGACAAGTAAATGCTAATACTAATGTATAGGAGGTCACTATATCACTCTGGAACTGGTCATGAAACAAAATGGAATGAATAACAGATATCTGCAATCCATCTATAGACAACTGTTTTAATCGCTGATCCACCATATTCCCTTAGAAGGGTACTATAATTGTATGATGGGGTGTTACTAGGTGATAGGTTTAAATGCTTCATTGGCAAGCATTTAAACTAGCCAAGGGAGGAGGCACTGGAATGGAGCAGAGAAATCCTAGCGCCCCAAAATCAGGGTAGTTAGTGAGGTAAATACCAAGTTAGAGATGTCGATAGGGAGGAGAGCAGGGGGTAAATGGAGAAAACAACAAAAGCAATAAGGACAGGGATGGGGCAAAAAGGAGTAAGGTCATCAAGAAATGGAGTGTAATGAGTACCAATGCCCGTAATCTGGGAAACAAGCTCCTTGAACTGATGGCCTTGATGGGAGAGGAATGCCTTGATATCGTGCCAGTCACAGAACCATGGTACACAGAGAACCATGACTGGGGTGTTAACATACCAGGGTACACAACCTACAGGAGAGACAGGGAAGGTAGAAGAGGGGGGGAGGAGTAGCTCTCTATGTAAGGGAAGGGATAAAAGCAACAGAACAAAAGAGTAAACAGGGAGGAGAGGAGGCACTGTGGGTCACCTTAAAGACTGGTACCATAATCCGCTCAGGGGTTGTATACAGACCCCCATCTCAGGAGGAGGGAATGGACAAGGATATGATAGAAGGCATCCTTAGGATGGAAGAGAAATGGGAGATACTGTTGATGGGGGACCTGAATATGCCAGATGTTAACTGGAGCACCTTTGCTGCAGCCAGATCCAAGAGCAGGGCCATTCTCGATGCCCTACAGGGGGCATGTCTCAGACAGCAAGTGTTGGAACCCACTAGGGAGGGAGCAATCTTAGACCTGGTATTCTCAAATGGGGACAGTGAGAGGATCTCAGATCTAGAAGTGGGTAGCCATCTGGAAACAAGTGGCCACCAAACAGTGTGGTTCACCATAAACTCAGCTGCAGAGTCAAGCCATAAAGTGAGGATTGTGGACTTCAGGAGGGCTGACTTTGGCAAGATGGGAGAGTGCCTTATAAAAGCACTAGCAAACAGGCAAGAAGGTGGGGTGGAGCAACACTGGGGAAATATCAAAACTGCCATCACAGAGGCAACAAGCCATGGTGTGAAGCAAATAAACAAATCAAAACAAAAGAAAAAGCCACTATGGTTCTCAAAAGAGGAAGTGGGGAAGGTTAGGGAGAAAAAGATAGCATTTAGTAAGTATAAGAAAACACTGAAGGAGCAGGACAGAGAACTGTACCGGTTAAGGCAGAAGGAAGCAGAGAAGGCAGTCAGAATAGCAAAGGACCAGACTGAGGAAAAGATAGCCAACTCTGTTAAGAAGGGGGATAAAACCTTTCATAGGTATATTAGGGAGCGTAGAAAGACAAAGGGAGGGACAGTGAGGATGAATAGAATGAATGGTGGGTGGGCAGAGAGGGACAGTGAAAAAGCAGGGATACTGAACGAATACTTCAGCTTAGTATTCACAAAAGAGGAGGAGGGGGAGGTACCTAATCCAATTAACAGAAGCACTCTGGATAGGGGGTCGATCCTAGTCCTTTCACAGAAGAAAGGGTTCTGAAAGAACTCCTAAAACTGAAGGTGGTCAAAGCAATGGGGCCTGATGGGATTCACCCCAGAATTCTAAAATAATTAAGGGGAGAACTAGTGACACCACTGACTACCTTTTTAACAAACCATGGGAGAATGGTGTGGTACCTGATGACTGGAGTTAGGCAGATGTGATTCCTCTTCACAAAAGTGGGAGCAAGACAGAGGCAGGAAACTACAGACCAGTCAGTTTGACCTCTGTGATAGGGAAAGAATTGTCGAGTACCTAGAGGCCAGTGGGGCACAGGACCCAAAGCAACATGGATTCACAATGGGAAGGTCATGTCAGATTAATCTAATCAATTTCTTTGACTGTGTGACCAAAGTAGTAGACCAGGAAGGGGCTGTGAACATGGCCTACCTAAACTTTAGCAAGGTATTTGACATAGTCCCACACAAAAGATTAATAAACAAATTAGCCAGCCTGGGAGTGGGTCCCAAGGTGGTAGCCTGGGTAAAACATTGTCTGGACAACAGGACACAGAAGGTAAAGGTAAATGGAGTCCACACTGAAGAAAGGGGGGTTACTAGTGGGGTATAGCAGGGTTAGTTCTGGGTCCAGTCCTTTTTAATGTCTTTATAAGTGACATTGCAGAGGGATTGGAAGGAAATGTATGCCTCTTTGCAGATGTCACAAAGATCTGCAACATGGTTGATACACAAGGGGGCATGGAAAGGATGAGAAGGGACTTGGCAAGGTTGGAGAAATGGACAGAAATATGTCAGCCTGGATTCAATGCAAAGCAGTACAAAATAATGTACCTGGGAAACAAAAACCCAGGGGAAGAGTACAGAATGGGGGGGGAGTAACAACAAAAGAAAATGGAAAGGGACCTGGGGGTAATCATATCAGATGACCTTAAGGTTGGCAAACAATGTGAGAAGGCAGTAGGGAGGGCTGGGGGGATACTGGGATGTACAGGGACAGGCAACACCAGCAGAACACAGGAAGTTGTTATCCCTCTGTACAGACAGTTGGTGAGACCCCATCTGTCCAGTCCTGGAGATCCCATCTCTGCAAGGATATAGACATGATCGAGGTAGTCCAGAGGAGGGCAATTAAAATGGTGCAGGGTCTGCAAGAGAAGCCATACGAGGAGAGACTAAAGGAGCTTAATATGTATACACTTGAGGAAAGGAGGGAGAAGGGGACCATGATAGAAACTTTTAAGTACCTCAGTGGAATCAACAAAGTCCAAGAGGGCAGCATCTTTCAGAAAAAGAGATGTGCAAGAACAAGGGGACACCATTTGAAGATAGAGGGGGGATGGCTCAGGGGCAATGTGAGGAAGTTTTTTTTCACAGAGAGTGTGGCGGATGCATGGATTGCCTTCCTGAGGAGGTTGTGGGGTCTACAACTGTGAGAGAATTCAAGAATGCATGGGACAGACATAAGGTAATTCTTGTGGGGGGTAGGAAGAAATAGGCTGTTGGTTAACTAGGATCTGCAGCTTATCCAGTAGGTAGGGAAATGGGCAGACTAGGTGGGCCAAGCAGTCCTTATCTGCCGTCAAAGTCTATACTTCTATGTTACTGAGATTTGTCTATTACTGATCTTTTTGCCTGTGTGATATACTTAAACACTATATATAGTATATATTTATTTAAATCAATTTGCATTTAGCTGCTTTTGAGTGCATTGCAGTGATTCTTCTGTAGCTGCAGCCCCTTTGTTTTACAAACATGAGACTGGATAAGGAGGAAAACAGCTGCCGTACCTAGTGCAATTATCCATTACATACAGTAGCTGCTCTGTTTATCCCAAGTAGATAAAGTAATCCAGATTATCCAATCTTCCCAACAAAGGTCATTATCCAGGATATTCAGTGCCCTGTGCATATTATCCAAGCAGCTATAATTTTGCTGTCTGTGAGTGATCTTACATCACACTGTGCACTCATTTTATTGTTTACATTGCTAGATTCATAGACAGTGATCATCTATTTATGCTTGATTGCCACAGATATGTCCAGTGATCTGGGGACAGCTGTCTACCAGGTATTCCACCCCGGAATTCACGACTGAGGAGCTGATGTGAGTGTTCCACCCTGGGATCAGCAGGGGTGGGGTGGGGTGGAAGTGTGTCCTAGAGGTGAGATGTGCTGGAATGGAAAGGGGCAGGACCATACAGCATTTACATACTCCTTGCCAGATTACCATGAAGTGCCATTATGTAAACTCCAAAGGATGCTATTCACCTGCTATTTCAATTGGATGATAAAGTACGGCTGAGGAAACCTCAGAGTCATAGTGTGTAACAAGGGGAAATGAAAGAAATGGGACCTTGAGCAAACAAAAAAAACACATTATACACTGTACCTGTGTAGACCAGGACATGTGCAGAGCACATTGTTAGAAATTAATTTTTATGTTAAGAAACATATTGCAGCAGCTTGCTGCAGTAGTGAGTTGTGAAGGTGCTGCAGTGTTGTGGCCAATGTCAGCAGTCCATTTTGGAGCTGGTCATGGTGACATCAATAGAGGAGCACGCTGTCAATGACAGCAGTATTGTAGCATGCCACCAACTTGAAAGAAACTCGCCGCTGCAATCAGGAAGCACCCCGTCATTTAATGATCAGCTGTTTTTGCTTTTGGGGCGGTCCCTGATTCCAGTGGTGAATCACAGCTTGCCTTGCTGGTGTCCCATTTCAATAAACATGGCGACGTCTGTCACTGGCCACCTATCACAGTCCCCATGAAAGCCGACTGGGATGCCCAATCCCCCTGTCAGCATGCCCCCCTCCAGTTCATTTGCCGATGGGGAAGCCCAATCCTCGTCGTTATAATGTCCCCCTCATTTGTTTTAAATAAACATGGCGGCAGCTGTCACCGTCCACCTCTCACAATCCCCATGAAAATCAACGTGGGTGCCCATCCCCCCAGTTGGCATGCTTCCTTCCTAGTTTATTTGCCAAGGGGAGCCCAATCCCCACTGGCATAATGTCATCCCCCCATTTGTTGTGTGCCAACAGGATGCCCAATCCCTGTCAGCTACAGCCTCCCCCAAACAAACACCAAGGTGGCATGCTGGGGTCCCTGTAATAGAAAAATCATCCCATAGGGTCTTTTTTTTTTTTTTTTAAACCCTGTAAAAACAGAAAACCATCTCTCCTGTCTCTGGTGCCCCCTCTCCCAGCCCACACACACCCACTGCACACCTGACCTCCCCCCACACACCCCTCACCCCCAACTTACCTCCTGAGCCCAGTGTGATGATCTTGGTGGAGCAAGAACACGTCTGCACTCTTCAAAGCTGACTGTGAACTGAAGAAATGCTGGTAAGCTGTATAATGGCATAAATGGGGAGAGGTTCAACTTAGGTGGATATAAGCCATTTTTGCGAATTTTGGCACCAAATTTTTAACATGGGGTTCTTGGGACCTCATCTCATGAATTTAGTGACTGTCATCTAGTTATTCAGTCCCGAAATGTGATTTAATGGTCACTGCAAAGAATCTCCTTTTGGGGCCGATTAATGAAACAACAGTGTCACTGTTCATGAGGTGGGCTCCCAAAAAGCCTATGTTGCAAATTTGGTAAAAAAAATTCCAAACAAATGACTGTGTTTTGAGCGTACATTGTACAGTCTCCACGCACACTCATAACTTCACAGATTTGTAATATTCTCACTCCAAATTTTCAACACTGGCATTTTTTCTTCCTTGTGAACAATACAACTGTTATTTTTCACATCCTGGCTGAAATGTGTTTTCACTCTTGTGGCGTACAATAGCGCAGTCACTGTAGGAAATCAGTGTTCAGGACAGATTGAGAAAATTACAGTGACACTGTTCATGGGAGGAGGTCCCAAAATGCCTGTTTTGAAACTTTGGTAACAAAAGTCCAATAAATGACTATGTTATGAGCTTGCGTTGCACAGTTTCCATGCACACTCGTAACTTCAAGAATTTGTAATATTTTCACACAAGATTTTCAGCATTGTCAGTTTTGCACACCTCGTTACGAACAGTAAAGCTGTCATTTTTCACATCCTGCTCAAAATATGTTTCTGCACATCTGGTGCACAATGGCATGGTCGCTGTGGGAAATCAACGTTCGGGACAGATTGAGAAAACCATCATTACACTGTTCATGAGCAGAGGTCACAAAATGCCTATGTTGAAATTCTGGCTAAATAATTCCACTAAACGACTGTGTTACGAGGATGTGTTGTACAATTTCCATGTATGCTCAGAAGTGCTAGCATTTTTAATATTTTCACTCCAGGTTTTCAACATTGTCATCTTTTTACACCTCCCTATGAATGGTGCAGCTGTCATTTTTCACATCCTGCCCAAACTGTGTTTTCGCACATCTGGTGCAGAATGGTGTGGTCACTGTGGGAAATCAACGTTCGACACAGATTAACAAAATCACAGTGCCACTGTTCATGAGCGGAAGTCCCAAATGCTTTCATGAGGTGGGGGTCACAAAAAGGCCATGCTGAAAATTTGTAGTGCAAATACCAACACATGCCTGGGGCATTAAGGTTTCTAACCATAACGTCCCACCCTGTACAGACTGACAGGCATCAGGGGTGTGCCTTTGGATTGCTGACTGTAATGCTCATGCCATTCCACCCCCACCTCCACCCTGAAGCCAGTGACAGGCATCAAGGTGTGCCTTGGACTCTTCAGCCCCAGAGTTCACCCCATTCTCCTATACTGCACTTATTTCAGTGTGTGTCCTTATGAAATGGGGTGACTATAAAGCTGAACACCCCAAGGCACACCTCAACACTTGTCAGTGTCTGTAGGATAGGGTGAGGTGAAATGCCATGAGCGTTATGGGCATTGACCCAAAGGCACACCCCAATGCCTGTCCATCTCCGCAGGGTGGAGGTGGGGTTGGTGTGAGTCCATTACTTCACTACCATTCCTATTCTGCATCTGTCTAACTCCTGCATATCCAATGCTAATATCAGCAAACAAACATTCAGCATTGACAAATGCTTGTTTTAATTTATATTTGCATTCTGATGGCATGATTTGAGACATTGTTTAAAAATAAGGAGCTATACAGACAACTCTTTTTCTCACACATATTCTGAATATGTGGTCCTTCCAGTAACCAAAACAAACAAACAAAAACAATGCTATCCACATCTAAGCTTGTGCAGATTTGCCATAATCCTACTCTCTGGGCTCTCTAGATGCTCGGACTGTGCACCATATCATGGTTTAGGGTCCTTTTATCAGCAAGAATAGATGATTTGACTACTGCTCTGTTAAGACTGTGCTTATTAAATTCATCCAGTTTTGGACAGTTTGAATAGTAAATAATTTCTCCAGATCCAACATAGGTAGTGCACCAACTGATTCCATGCCGTACTACATCAATGATATGCCTTTGGATATCCTGGTGGCACAGAAACAGCATTCTGTGTTCTAATCTTCCCTTGTTAGCAGATTTTTACCACTATTCAAAACACTGCAGAGGGTATACCCCCGACCCTAGCTAGACCACCACCACTGAACAAGTCTCCAGTCTGCAGTTTTCCCATGTAGATCACAAATATCTGAAAGCACTTGCACGAGACCGGCCGGTCGATACAGCAGGTATGGCTACCGTAAAGGATGACAGGAATCTGGGTTCAAGAATGAACACAGGATATCAGAGGACAAGGAGAAGGAGGAGGAGGAGGATTGAGCATCTCAGCAGATGCTGTCCTCCTCATGGAGGGAGAGTTACAGACTCTGCTACCCTTCACCACCTGGGTCACCAAGTGGGGGGGGGGGCAGCTGGAGCTGGGTGCAGGGATGGGGAAATGCCAACTGATTTAGACATGTGCTTTCATAACTGTCCTGTCAGTGCAATGGTACTGCTTCTGTTCATGATGCATGTGGCCCAGGTTCAGAAATGAGCCTAGGTCATCTGGGGGCTGGCCGGGGGCTAAAGAGCGGACACAATAATTACATCCATATTTTGTGTACATGTTGCATTCATGCAGATGCATCCAGATGTGTGCATTATATTTACAGACATTGGGACACAGTTGTGACAGTTCCCATAGTGTACAGCAATTTCCACTACAACTTTTGGATTTGCATCTGTTTTTCAGATGGAAGTGCAGAATTCCATCCAAAAAGTTAGACAAACTATCTGTGGTCTAACTTCCCTGGCTGGGATCTCGCACTCACACCCGAGAGACAGACGCAGACTTTTAAAAATCTCACCCTGATATTGGAACTGGTATGGGCTGCTACATTGCTGGATATGGGGAAGGGCCTCAGGATACTCGGTCAACACAGAAGCAGCAACTAACGCAAGTACCGTTATCCTCAGCAGCAGGCACTGACTGATTCTAACCAATGATAGCACTGGTTGGGGCACCTATAGTACAATGGTGTAAGTGAAGGGACTGCATACTGAGCTTGTTTCAAAGCAGCAGCATTTGTTCGCAGAAAAAAAACACATTATGCAGTTTTTCCAGTAATAACATATTTCTGCCAATAAAACATACATACAGCCATTTTCTTTTCATTGTATTTCACTCCTGAATTGAGATATGGGGGTAGGATGTTTTTGAAAGTCCCTGCTCTCTGGCTACGCCTACTATAAATAAATTAAATATTTTGGTGTGGTGCAGTGCTGTTAACCTACAGAGGTGTCTGTCAGCAGCCTCCTAATTCAGCCACAGTATGAATCCAGCACGTCAAGTCAAAATGTAAAGTTGTGGGAAACATCTGAGAGAAATTTATTTATTTCATTTTGGTAACGGGGTAGGCCCACTGGAACCAGAGGTACCTTTAACAGGGGCAACCTGGAATTAGTTACATGTAGGTAAAGCATATATCATAACAAGTGGTACAGAAGAATACAGTTGAAAGGTAAATTCATAACAGCGACAATCAATAAATATTTGTTATTTACAGCAGGTTACATTCATACAGTACAGACATACAGGGCTGAACCACTTCATAGGGTAGGGCAAGACTAAACATTTGGGGCAGTTGAACACAGTAAAGGGTTAGGGAGTAAGTGCTAGAACTACATGCAACAACTAACGGGTACATTGGTTCTGCACATAGAGGTGTGTTTTTAGACCTTTTCGAAAAGTGGATAAGGAACCAGCTGAATGGAGATCGTCTGGTATGGTATTTCAGAGATTATAAACTGATTATGTAAAGGATTTACTTCCAAGTGTAGTCTTTGTCCAGGGTACCTCAAGTAATATGAACATATGAACATACCAAAATTACCAGCAGAAATTAGTAATGTCTTCCCAGAAGCGCGGAGTGTTCTGCAGGAGTGCTTGGGGAGGAGGAGGCCTTCAAGGCTTTGGGGAGCTGATCTGTTGATTAGTTTGTATGCTACGGTTGGCAGGGGTACTGGAGCTTACTAAACTTGACAGCCAATTTAAGGAGGCCAACACATTGCAGTGGTGTGTCCTAGGAAGAAGCACTGCAGTGAAACATTGTCTTTTCTAGTAAAGCAGCTCCAGCACATGGGCTTCAGTTTTTCCTATGGACCGGAGGATGTAATAAAAATATGCTGATAATGAATCTAATTATGCCAGAAATATATTAATGCTAACAAACTCTGCGATGCAATTTTTTGCCAAGTAACACATATCACTGCTTTAAAGATGTCTGGCAGTATAGTCTAGTGGTTAGAGGAAACAAGCTGTGAATGAGCTAGGTATATCTGGTAGGCTTAGGTTTGATTCCCACAACCTCCACCTGCATACTGTCTGACTCTGAGCAAGTCACTTAACCTCCCCAGTGCTCCCAGGTAACCCTTGAAAACAGGCACTCGTGTATAGTGGGCATTACCCGGTCACCAAAGAATTAAAAACAAATAATAAATAAAATTAAAAAAAAGATGAGGGAGACAGAAAACAAGAAGCATTTGTCAATGCCAAATGTTTGCTTGCTGGCATTGGCGGTGGTAGTGTAGAAGTTATAGAGCAGCGTAATAGAAATGGCAGTGAAGTATTGAACTGAAGCCAACCCCACCACCACCCTGCAGAGAGTGACAGACATTGGGGTGTGCATTTGGGTCGTCAGGCATAACGGCCACGCCATTTCACCACACCCCACCCTGCAGAGACTGACAAGTACACGGTATTCCTTGTGGTCTTTGACTTATGCGACCTATTCATTAGGAAATATGGTGAGATGGGTGCGATATAGGAGAATGGGCAAACTTTGGGGTCGAAGAGTCCTAGGCATACCTCAATGCCTCTCAGTGACTGCAGGGTGTGGAATGGTATGAGCATCACAGGCAAGAATCCCAAGTCACACCCCTGATTCCTGTCATTCTCTATAGGGTTGGCCGTTATAGTTGAAAACCCTAATACCTCAGGCATTCGTTGGTATTTTCACTCCAAATTTTCAACATGTTTGTTTTGTGACCCCACCTCATGAACAGGGGGAATATCAGTTGGTTAGCTGAAAGCTGCTTATGCATAGTGACTACGGCATTTAGCACCACAGGTGCAAAAATATTCCGAACAGGATGTAAAAAATGACAGCTGTACTCTTTCATGGGGAGGTGTAAAAAATGGCTACGTTGCAAATGTGTAGTAAAAATGGTTTAAAAAAAATGGTGAAGTCATGAGCGTACATAGAAACTGTGCAACGCACACCCGTAATATAATTAGGTTGGGGATTTCTTACAGCAGATTGTCAACTCAGGCATTTTGGTGCCTCCGATCACGAACAGTGTCTCTGTGATTTTCTTTATCTGTGCCGAACAATGATTTCCCACAGCGACCACGCATCTCTGCACTGAAAGTGTGAAAACACACTTCAGCCATGTTGTGAAAATGGCAGCTGTACTGTTCATAAGGAAGTGTGAAAAATGTCACTGGTGAAAATCTGACTGAAAATATTACAAAGTCATGAACTAACAAGGGTGCGTGGAAACTACTTAATGCTCACTTATAACACAGTCATTTTATGGACTTTGTCACCAAATTTTCAACATAGCCATTTTAAGACCTCTGCTCATGAACAGTGTAACTGTGATTTTCTTAATCTGTCCTAAACATTGCTTTTGCACACCAACAGCACCATTATGCGCTACATGTGCGAAAACACATTTGGCGACATATATGAAAATTGCAGCTGTACTGTTCATAAGGAAGTTTAATAAAATGGACATGTTGAAAATCTGGAGTGAAAATATTAAATTTGCAAACTTACGAGCATGCATAGGAACTGTGCAGCATACGCTCGTAAAAGTCATTTTAGGAATTTTTCACCAAATTTTCAACATAGCCATTTAAGACCTCTGCTCATGAACAGTGTCACTGTGATTTCTTAATTTGTCCTGTACATTGATTTGGCACACCGACTGCGTCATTGTGCGCTATGCGTGGAAACACGTTTTGGTGAGATGTGAAAAAGACAGCTGTACTACTCATAAGAAGGTGTGGTACAATGGCAATGTTGAAAATCTGGAGTGGAAAATATTGAAAATTTGCAAACTAACAAGCGTGCGTAGGCACTGTACAACGCACGCTCGTAAAAGTCATTTTTTGGAATTTTTTCACCAAATTTTCAACATAGCCATTTTAAAACCTCACCTCATGAACAGTGTCACTGTGATTTTCTTAATTTGTCCCATACATTGATTTCGCACACCAACTGCACCCTTGTGCGCTACATGGGCAGAAACACATTTTGGGTGAGATGTGAAAAATGACAGCTGTACTACTCATAAGAAGGTGTGGTAAAATGGCAATGTTGAAAATCTGGAGTGAAAATATTGAAAATTCGTGAACGTACGAGCCTGCGTAGAAACTGCGCAATGCACGCTCGTAAAACAGTCATTTTTGGGAATTTTGGCACCAAATTTTCAACATGGTGTTTTTGAGACCCCTTCTCATGATTGATGTCACTGTCATGGCGTTATTCAGGCCTGAAGGGTGATTTCGCAGTCACTGCGTGAAATCACCCTTGGCCCGAATCGCCATGACAGTGACATCATAGAAACATAGAAACATAGACTTTGGACGGCAGATAAGGACCGCTTAGGCCCATCTAGTCTGCCCATTTCCTACCTACAGGATAGGCCACAGATCCTAGTTAATCAACAGCCTATTTCTTCCTACCCCCACCAAGAATTGCCTTAGTCTGTCCCATGCATTCTTGAATTCTCCCACAGTTTTAGACCCATACCTCCCTCAGGAAGGCTGTTCCATGCATCCACTACCCTTTCTGTGAAATAATACTTCCTCACATTGCCCCTGAACCGCCCTCCTTCTATCTTTAAATTGTGTCCCCTTGTTCTTGCAAGTCTCTTTTTCTGAAAGATGCTACCCTCTTGGACTTTGTTGATTCCACTGAGGTACTTTAAAGTTTCTATCGTGTCCCCTCTCTCCCTTCTTTCCTCAAGGGTATACATATTAAGCTCCTTTAGTCTCTCCTCATACGGCTTCTCTTGCAGACCCTGCACCATTTTAGTTGCCCTCCTCTGGACTGCCTCTATCCTGTCTATGTCCTTGCGGAGATGGGGTCTCCAGAACTGGACACAGTACTCCAGATGGGGTCTCACCAACTGTCTGTACAGAGGGATAACAACTTCCTGTTTTCTGCTGATGATGCCTCTCCCTATACATCCCAGTACACCCCCAGCCCTCCCTACTGCCTTCTCACATTGCTTGCTAACCTTAAGGTCATCTGATATGATTACCCCCAGGTCCCTTTCCTTTTTTGTTGTTGTTACTACCTCCCCACCCATTGTGTATTCTTCCCCTGGGTTCTTGTTTCCCAGGTGCATTATTTTGCACTTCTTTGCATTGAATCCTAGCTGCCATACTTCTGACCATTCCTCCAACCTTGCCAAGTCCCTTTTCATCCTTTCCATGCCTCCTTGTGTATCAACCCCGTTGCAGATCTTTGTGTCATCTGCAAAAAGGCATACTTTTCCTTCCAGTCCCTCTGCAATGTCACTGATGAAGACATTAAAAAGGACTGGACCCAATACTGAACCCTGCAGTACCCCACTAGTAACCCCTTTCTTCAGAGTGGACTCCATTTACAATTACCTTCTGTGTCCTGTTGTCCAGCCAATGTTTTACCCAGGCTACCACCTGGGTCCCACCCCAGGCTGGTTAATTTGACTATTAATCTTTGTGTGGGACTGTGTCAAATGCCTTGCTAAAGTCTAGGTAGGCCATGTCCACAGCCCCTCCTTGGTCTACTACTTTGGTCACCCAGTCTAAGAAATCTATCAGATTCGTCTGACATGACCTTCCCGCTGTGAACCCATGCTGCCTTGGGTCCTGTGCTCCACTGGCCTCTAGGTACTCGACTATTCTATCCTTCAGAAGTGACTCCATCACTTTCCCTACCACAGAGGTCAGACTGACAGGTCTGTAGTTTCCTGCCTCTGTCTTGGACCAATTTTGTGAAGGGGAATCACATCCGCCTTCCTCCAGTCCTCGGGTACCACACCATCCTCCCATGATTTATTAAAAAGAGTAGCCAGTGGTTTCACTAGTTCCTCCCTTAATTCTTTTAGAATTCTGGGGTGAATTCCATCAGGACCCATTGCTTTGTCCACCTTCAGTTTTAGGAGTTCTTACAGAACCCTTTCTTCTGTGAAAGAAATCATGAGAAGGGGTCCAAAAAACCCCATGTTGAAAATTTGGTGCAAAAATTCAAAAAAATACCTGAGATATGCAACAAAGTTGAACCCCCCCCATCTAGCCCATTATACCGTTTACCAGCATTTCCTCAGTTCGCGTGCGTCTTTGAAGAGTGCAGGCGTGTTCCCGGTCCACGAAGATCATCGGCGCGGAGTCCGGAGTAAGTATAGGGTGAGGGGGTGTGGAGAAGACTGGGTGCGCAGTGGGTGGAGTGCGGGTTTTGGGAGGCGGGGAGACTCACCGATGGGACCGTTTTCTTACAGGTTGAAATAAAAAAAAAATTGACGACGGGACATTTGCCATGCTGGGATGGGCCCCCAGCATGGCACAAGGACTTGAGGGGCTGTTCAGCCAATGGGGATTGGGCACCCCATTGGCCTAAGGAATTGTTTGCCACGCTGGGGTGGGCTTCAGCGTGGCACTCACTACTTCGGGGGGGACAGTACAAGCCGGCAGAGGTTGGGCACCCCATCGGCTATGATTAGTTGCCATGCTGGGGTGGGCACCCAGCATGGCATTTTAAGCCTTTGGGAGGAGGTGGGGGAGACAGCAGCACAGCCGATGGGGATTGGGCACCCGTCGACTATACAATCTCGATGAAGTGCGCTCGCCTGCGTAGGCGGCGTGTGTGTTTGGGGGGATGCGCGCGAGCAGGCGATATCTTATCGCTGCTCACTCAAGTATAGCTCCCCCTTTCAACTGTATGCCACTGCATTTTGGAGCGTATCATAGACAGCTCCAATATGCATTGGCTTACAGGAGCCGCGCCTGCCAGCACACTGACTGAATTGGAGGAGGAGGTGACACACCTCCGAAATCTCCGATGATGGCACTATGTTTCTTGCACATGTGTGCAAGCAAACATAAAAATGAGTTTCACACATAGAAAGAAAACATGGGTGAGCAAATGTGAACTAGGAATGAAGGAGGGGACAGTCATAAAAGGTTCTGTGGTTCTGAATGATTCTGACAATTCACGAAAAGTTCTGATAGCTTTTTGAATCTCATCAGACCTATTATAAGCTTTCAGTTTAGAATGCAAAAACTGTTCTGACATCATTTTCCACCCATAAGCTATTACTAGTGAAGGGAAAGGAATTTAATAGTAACTTGGAGGGGTGCTACTGTACAGTACGTATAGTTAGTGCAATATAGCTAGTTAGTACCCCCGTGCAGCACTGTGGTGAGTAAGAGCACTTAATACAGATCTGGCTCTTTGGGTCCTTTCTCTACCTTTAGTCTTGTTTCTGGATCTTTCTACCATTACCAGCCTTCTTTCTAGATAAATATATTTTGGGAAGGTAGCTTTAAAATCATTGTTTTAAACATTATCAGAACCCAAAAAAAGTTCTGATAAGGTTTACAGAAAATGGCCCAGGATATAGAAGGTTCTGAACTGACCCTTACTGATTCTCCCATTTCTAACAGATTAGAAATCATCTGACCCAGGAACTGGGTGCTCAGATTAGATGTGGTAGGCCCAGGTCAGGAGAGACCTAACATTTCGTACAAGTGCATTTCACTTTCTCAGAGGTCTTCAAGAAAGCTCAACGCACTTGTGCAAAATGTTTGGTCTCTTCTGATGTGGGCCCACACAGTCTCTGCACAGTCATCATTTAGCACTATTTACCAACAATGAAGTGCTTTTCTGCACAAGAGAAGGAGTGAATCTGAAGTCTTTTAGGGGATTCCAGTGTAGTAGCATCAGTAGTTATCTCACTGTCTCCACACCCCCCTCACCCCATACTTACCTCCGGAGCTCGGCACAATGATCTTCGTTGGACCGGGAACACATCTGCACTCTTCAAAGCCAACCACGAACTGAGGAAATGCCGGTAAGCAGTATAATGTAATGAATAGGGTTTTTTCAACTTTACTGCATATCTCAGGCATTTTTTGGAATTTTGGCACCAAATTTTCAGCATGGGGTATTTGGGACCCCTCCTCATGAGTTCTTGAACTATCATGGTGTTAATCAAGCCCGAAGGGTGATTTCACAATCACTGCGTGAAATCACCTTTCGGGACTAATTAATGAAACAACAGTGCCAATGTTCATAAGGTGGGCTCTCAAAAAGGCTATATTGCAAATTTGGTTAAAAAATTAATAAAAATGTTTTATGAGCGTGCGTTGCACTGTTCCTACGCACGTTCATAAGTTCATGAATTCTTAATATTTGCACTCTAGATTTTCAACATTGCCATTTTACCACTCCTACTTATGAGTAGTACAGCTGTCATTTTTCACATCTCGCCCAAAATGTGTTTCCGCGCATGTAGTGCACAATGGCGCAGTCGGTATGCGAGATCAATGTACAGGACAAATTAAGAAACTCACAGTGACACTGTTCATGAGCAGAGGACTTAAAATGGCTATGTTGAAAATTTGGTGACAAAATTCCTAAAAATGACTGTTTTACAAGCGTGCATTGCACAGTTCCTACGCACACTTGCAAGTTTGCAAATTTTTAATATTTGCATGCCAGATTTTCAACATTGCCATTTTACTACACTTCGTTATGAGCAGTACAGCTGCCATTTTTCACATCTTGCCCAAAATGTGTTTCCGCACATGTAGCGCACAATGGTGCAGTTGGTGTGCAAAAGCAGTGTTTGGGACAGATTAAGAAAATCACAGTTACACTGTTCATGATCAGAGGTCTTAAAATGGCTATGTTGAAAATTTGGTGACAAAAGTCCATAAAATGACTGTGTTACGAGTGAGCATTGTGCAGTTTCCACGCACCCTCGTAAGTTCATGACTTTGCAATATTTTCAGTCCAGATTTTCACCACTGCCATTTTTCCACACTTCCTTATGAACAGTACAGCTGTCATTTTTCACAACATGGCCAAAATGTGTTTTCACACTTTCAGCGAGAAATGCATGGTCGCTGTGGGAAATCATTGTTCGGGACAGATAAAGAAAATCACAGTGACACTGTTCATGATCGGAGGTCCCAAAATGCCTGTGTTGACAATCTGCTGTAAAAAATCCCCAAACTACTTACATTACGGGTGTGTGTTGCACAGTTTCTATGCACGCTCACGACTTCACCAGTTTTTTTAATATTTTCACTGCAGATTTGCAACTTTGACATTTTTCTACACCTCCCCATGAACAGTACAGCTGTCATTTTTCACATCCTGTTCAGAATGTGTTTTTGCACCTGTGGTGCTAAATGCCGTAGTCGCTGTGCAAAAGCAGCTTTCGGCTAGCAAACTGATATTGCCACTGTTCATGAGGTGGGGGTCACAAAAAAAACATGTTGAAAATTTGGAGTGAAAACACCAATGAATGCCTGAGGCGTTAGGGTTTCCAACCTAATGCCCCATGCTGTAGAGAATGACCGGCATCAGGGGTGTGACTTGGGATTCTCGCCTGTAATGCTCATACCATTCCACACCCTGCAGCCAGTGAGAGGCATCGAGGTATGCCTTGGACTCTTTGGCCCCAGAGTTCACCCCATTCTCCTATACCACACCCATCTCACCGTATTTCATGATGGAATGAGGTGCGCATAAGGGCCAAAGACCCCAAGGCACACTGTGACACTTGTCAGTGTCTACAGGGTAGGGTGTGGTGAAATGGTGTGGCTGTTATGCCTGACAACCCAAAAGCACACCCCAATGCCTGTCAGTCTCTGCAGGGTGGTGGTGGGGTTGGCTTCAGTTCAATACTTCACTGCCATTCCTATTATACAGCTCTGTGACTTCTACACTACCACTGCCAATGTCAGCAAGTAAACATTCGGCATTGACAAATGCTTGTTTGATCTAGTATCCCAGCAGAGAAGCCCCTACTAACTGCTCAAGTAAACAAATCCTCTAGAATGGAGGCTGTCGAAGTCATTACATCACCCCAGAAAGGATGTATTTTGACAGTTGTGAGTTACAATCAAGTTTCAAACCTTTTCCAGAAATGAAAGAAAAACAGCACACCTGTGCCAACACAAGTCTATGATCTCAGTAGCCACTATTCAGTTAGTTATTTAAAATTATATAAACCAGAAAATGTCTTCAGAGATGTAAAGGTAACAGTCTAATATACAGGAGAGCCCAGAGGGAGAGGTCACTAGCAAATTACATATATTCAGTGCTTCAGGTTTTGGTCTACTTTACAGGGAGGCTGAAAGACTACAGATAATTAGTGTTCATTGTCAGCTGTATGTAATGTTCCTATTTCTAGAAATGACATTCATATCCTGAAATGTTCTGTAGTGAAGTGTGATACCAACACAAATCTGTATGTTGTATGGTTTTGATTTTGTGTGCAAGATTCTGTGTGGTTCTCTCCATGGGACCACAGATTTAGAGTTTTGACTACACTATATCATTGTTAGTGCATAGAACTCTGAACACTGCTCTGACTGGTCAGCACCTCATGCTTAGAATTCCATATACAAGCCATGATATACAGTAGTCCAAACTACAGATTGGTTTCATGATGAGCACTGTATAGAATACTACACATTAAAACATAAAACATGCTGCCTTTTACATCCGTTTTTGATTTTTTAGGTGTAGTTAAATATGGATCTATAGAAGGTATGAATTTAATTCCTGTAAACAGATGCCAACTAGTACTGATTCCTTGCCCCCCCCCCCCAAGACAATTGGATGTATAATGGTTAGCTTAGCCATCTTCCAAGCAGATGACCCGGGTCTGATTGTCAGCTAAGGCAGCGGATAACGTACTGCACCTTATATTATGTATTCTCACTTGCACATCTTGTATTGGATACTCCTCTTCCCCATCCCCCCAAGATGGTTCTGGAGATTTTTTTTTGGGGGGGGTGAGCTAGCTTTGGCACAATCATGACAGCGCCAGCGGGGCAGCCTTCATGCTGCTGAGGGATATTTCTACTTTTTTCCCCTGCAGGGAGGGGCGTGCTATGACAGCGGAGGAGGCGTGCAAGTGTCTGCACGCACTTCTCCAGGCATCTGCCCCAACTCCGCCTGTCTTTATGCAGGATCAGTGCACTGCCCCCCCCCCCCCCCAGTCTCCACTAGGGGCCAGTCAAGCACCAACCACTATTGTTACCCCTCCCCAGAGAAGGAGATCAGTCCTTTGGATGCTCAATCCTTCTCCAACCCTGCCAACCCCTGCTGGCCCATGTTCATTCTGGAACACAGGTCGCTGGTGTGGTGCAAGGTAAGACGTCCAGCGCCTCAGCCCTCAGCGCTACCCAGCTAGCAGATGGTTCTGGAAATTAGTTGTTACCAGCTGAGTATGTCTTTCCTGGTGAAACCTTTGATGAAAATAAATAAATACATACATGCATTTATTTTAAGAGAGACAGAAGCACGGCAGTATAACAAAAAATATTTTCATGTACACAAAGATGGGATGAAAATACACTGTGCAAGAGATGGATGAATGGATTCTAAAAACAGTGTTTTGAGTCTTTATTTTAATTATTAGCCAAGAAAGGCACACTGAGCTGGGACAGCTCATGTCCAGGTGCATCCTGAGGGGAGTGAGTTAAATGGACCTTTTTTAGTAGGGCAAGTGTTGGCCCTGACAATGGAAAACTCCCCTTCTCTTTTTTATAAGTGCCATGGGATCTTTAATTTCCACCTGGAAAATGACCGAAGATGTGCAGAAGGGGCCACAGTTTAACATCCCATCTGAAAGATGGCAACTCAACAGTGCAGCACCCCACCCTTCCCCCATATTGCCCAACCATGTCATTTATTTGTATTACTACAAATACCTGATATGGGACTTGAACCCATGGCCATCTAATTTTCTGGCCTCAGAAGCAAGTACTCTACCTACTGAGTCACTAGCAACTGATATCTTTGAAATGAGCAGATAGAAATATTCTTGAAATACGGTGGTTTACAAATTCAAAACTGTGCTGCCCCCTCCTTGGGGGTTGCATGGGGGAAGGGTGCATCTTATTGATATGTGATATGGAAAAGGAAATAATTGTAATGCACACCGATATACAGTTTTAATAAGTAAAAAGAATACCATTGGTCCATGGAGTTCTTTCTCCCAATAGCTCAACGGTAATACCATCACCCATTTCTTTTCCTTCAGGTACCAGCCAACATATGCAACTCAACTGATGGTTTGGACACAAAGGCCTTTGTATGCTTTTCCGGTTCTGTCTTCAGCACCAGAAAAAGTTCACCTGTTTCCTAACAGCTTCAGCTTAAAAAAATAAAAATACTCAAATAAAAGTGAACAAGAAGAATATTTTTTCCTACCGTTTTGTACTCAGTGCCAGCGCTGGTGTCTCAGGAAATCGTAGTCCAGATGTGAGGTTTAAGGGGATAAAGGCTGGTGTACCAAATGAACTCCTTAGCTTTGCGTCAGTGGCCATGCACATACACACACACACACACACACACACACACAGATTAATAAAAACCTTATCTCAGGCAAGGATCTTGCCCTTTCATTCCTCCTCTCTCATAACATCCCTCAGCCTAAAACCTTGAATGAACCCAGCCAGACATGGAAAGGGTAAGGCTTAATCAAAATCTGTTTAGGAAGCATTAAGAATAAAAAGCAGTAATAAGGAAAAACAATGAAAGCACTTCAACTGAGACTAGAGGTTTGAACTCAGTTTATTGTCTACACCAGGTTTACCGTACTGATGCTTTACATTGTAATTGGGAATGGGTGTATTGGTTCTCATTATTAAACAGATCTAATAAATGCTGTCATCTGACTGACTATCATGCTTGCATAGTGTGTGGTTATTTCCATAGAAAAACAGACCCTAAATGTATTGCTCTTTCTTTGTCTCCTTATTGTTAAAAGTTTTAAATAGTAAATAATGCCTGTGCAGGGGTGTGTTATGAGGATCTTTCACACACTCAAGGTGTGTGGCAATCCTAAGCTATAGAGATTTATGACATTATTTATTCTTTGTTGACTGGGTAAGTGCACTAGATGAATTCTGCCTATTTGCAGGCACAACCCAGGGGAGCGGGATATGGATGAATGCCAGCTGCCAACTGACTTTGAACTATATTAAGCTGTTGGTGGTATTTTAGTGAACAGAGGGAAATTTGGCCCAGGTACCGGGGAAATTCCCCTACTCTTTTCAAGATGTGCCATGGGATCTTTAACATTCACTTGAACTACAACCAGAACAGGCAGATGGGACCTCGGTTTAACATCTCAACCGAAAAATGGCACCTCAGGAGTGCAGCGCCCCACCCTCATGCTGCACTACAGTGTCATTATTGGGATATTAACCCAAGTGCCTGGTGTGGGGATAGAACCCACAGCCTTCTGATCTCCCGGCCTCAGAGGCGAGTGTGCTACCTGCTGAGCCACTGACAATTACACACTAAGGGTTTGTGAAAAATCCTCATAACACAAATCTCGTGCAGGCTTTATTTTTTACAACTGGTGCAAGGTTTTAGAATATAGAAAAAGCATCCTATAATCACTTTTATTTTTCAACTCATCCAGCTTGCTCCACAGAAGCTGATGCCATCACTGTACTTGATCCCCAGTTACTGGCAGCTGAATTTTTTTTTTTTTTTTTTTTTTTTTAAGTAATAGCCAAACCACCACAGTGGAAAAACAGTCTCCACTCCTTTGTGGCTGCTTGCTCCATGGTACCTTGCCTCCTCCTGCATCCATGTCCCTTTTCCTTTTTTTCCACCAGCCGGCTGAAAAAATACATTTAGGGAAAAAAAAAAAAAAGCAATCTGCCACATAACTGCTTGCTGGTACGAAGGAACCATTCGCTTCCCCAAATGCCACTAATTCCTCACACCATGGACCCTCTCTCTTTGGGAAATACTGACAGTGCTACTTTCAGACCCACTCGCTAAAGCCAGCCATGATATTTACAATTTGAGACTAACAACAGTGCGAGGACGAAAATGCAGTAAAGACCTACTATTGAGTTATTACAGAATTCATCGGGTTATTACAGCATTTTAACAACAGTGTAAATCCAGTTATTGTAGGGGTCACTAGTTATTATTACCCATTTTATAGACATGGTAACATACTTTAGGGCATCAGATGAATCGAGTGATACAAATGGCCAAATAAAATCTATCGTTTTAGTCTGTTGACCTCAGTATCTTCTTTAAACAAAGACAGCGCTGAACTTGTAAGTAATTTTTCCTTAAAGAAGCAGTTTTTATGTTTGCTTGCACATGTGCAAGAAACATTTCAGCACAGCTTAGGAGAGAAGCGGGGTTTTGGAGGTGCAGCACTGTAAGGGCCAATGGCCCCAGTGCATTTTGAGGTTTAGCCAGCTTTCCCAGATGCAGTGGCACGCTGCTGTTGACACTAGTTCAGCCAGCATGTCACCACCTTGAAACATTTTCACCACTGCAATCAGGGGTTGATTCGTCATTGCAGCATCAGCCATTCCACTACAATGAGGGAGTGACCCGTCATTGCAGGGTGGTACCTTGCCATCCGCATGCCCCCGACGAGTTAATTTGCCAAAGGAGACCCCAGTCCCCATTGGCACAATGTCTTCATCCCCAAGTTTCTGTTGTATGTCTAGGGGGTGCCCAATCCCCCTTGGCATCATGCACTCTTCCAACAGTCTTTCTTTGCAGATGGGGTACCCAGCCCCATCAGCTTCAGTCCCCCTTTCCCAGTTCAATTTGCCAATGGAGGAGCCCACTCACCATTGGCTTAATGTCCCCCTCAATTTGTTGTCTGCTAAGGGAGGTGTCCAATCCCACTCAGCTCTTGCACCCCCCACTTGGTATGTGCTGATGGGGGTGCCCAATCTCCTGTTGGCTACAGCCCCTCCCCCAAACACTCAGGTGGCATACTGGAAGCCCACCCCAGTATGCCAAGTGTCCCTGAAAACAAAAAAACAGTCCCATAATTTTTTTTTTAACCTTGTAAAACAGAAAACAGCCCCTCATTGAGTCAGTGGCCCCTTCCCCAACCCGCGCCCACCCTCTGTGCACTCTGCCTCCTCACACACACCCTCATCCCATACTTACCTCCA
This sequence comes from Neoceratodus forsteri, assembly GCA_016271365.2. Taxonomy (NCBI): domain Eukaryota; kingdom Metazoa; phylum Chordata; order Ceratodontiformes; family Ceratodontidae; genus Neoceratodus; species Neoceratodus forsteri. The sequence goes on along the minus strand of CM028133.1, from coordinate 220,827,310 downwards.
GAGCCCAGAACGATGGTCTTCAGTGGACCAGGAACATGTCTGCACTCTTTAAAGCCAACTGCGAACTGAATAAATGCCGGTAACCTCTATAATGGCATAAATAGGGGTTTTTCAACTTCGGCGTGTATCTCAGGAATTTTTTGGAATTTTGGCACCAAATTTTCAACATGGGGTTATTGAGACACCTCTTCATGAATTTAGCCACTGTCATGTGTTATTCGGTCCTGAAAGGTGATTTCTCGGTCACTGCGTGGAATCACCTTTTGGGACTGATTAACAAAACACCAGTGCCAGTGTTCATGAGGTGGGCTCTCAGAAAGTCTATGTTGCAAATTTGGTGGAAAAAAATCAAACAAATTACTGTTTTTCGAGCGGTGTTGTGCAGTTTCTATGCATGCTTGTACATTTGTGAATTTGTAATATTTTCACTCCAGATTTTCAACATTGGTATTTTTCCACACTTCCTTATGAGCAGCACAGCTGTCATTTTTCACATCCTGACTGAAATATGTTTTCACACTTCCGGTGCAGAATAGCATGTTCACTGTAGGAAATCAATGTTTGAGATACATTAAGAAAACCACAGTAACTGTGTTCATGAGCAGAAGTCCTAAAATGCCTATGCTGAACATTTGGTGATAGAAGCCCATAAAATGGCTGTGTTATGAGCATGCGTTGTGCAGTTTCCACGCATGCTCATAGCTTCGCGAATTTGTAATATTTTCACTCCAGATTTTCAACATTGGCATTTTCCACACTTCCTTATGAAAAGTAAAGCTATCATTTTTCACAACCTGGCTGAAGTGTTTTTATGCACTTCTGGCATAGAACAGCAAGCTCGCTGTGGGAAATCAATGTTTGGGACACACTAAGAAAATCATAGTGACATTGTTCATGAGCAGAGGACCTAAAATGCCTATGTTAAAAATTTGGAGACAAAGGTTCATAAAATGTGTTGCAAGCGTGTGTTGTGCAGTTTCAACGTATGCTCAGAAGTAAATTTGTAATATATTCACTCTAGATTTTCAGAATTGGCATTTTGCCACACCTCCTTATGAACAGTACAGCTGTCATTCTTCATATCCTGACTGAAAGATGCATTTACACATCTGGCACACAATGGCATGGTCGCTGTGGGAAATTAATGTTTTGGACAGAGTAAGAAAATCATAGTGACAGTGTTCATGAGCAGAGGTCACAAAATGCCTACGCTGAAAATCTGATCAAGTAATTCCACTAAATGACTGTGGTACAAGCATGTGTTGCGCAGTTTTCATGTACACTCAGAACTTCGAGCATTTTTAATATTTTCACTACAGATTTTCAACATTGCCATCTCTTCACACCTCCCTGTGAATGGTACAGCTGTCATTCTTCACATCCTGTCTGATCTGTGTTTTCGCACATCTGGCGCAGAATGGCACGATCGCTGTGGGAACTCGGAGTTCGGGACACATTAACAAAATCACACTGCCACTGTTCTTGAGAAGAGTTCCCAAATGCTTTCATGAGGTGGGGGTCATAAAAAGGCCATGTTGAAAATTTGTAGTGCAAATACCAACACACGCCCGGGGTGTTAGGGTTTCTAACCATAACGTCCCACCCTGTATAGACTGACAGGCATCAGAGGTGTAACTTTGGGTCACTGGCTGTAATGATCATGCCATCCCATCCCCACTCTGAAACCACTGACAGGCATCGAGGTGTGCCTTGCGCTCTTCAGCCCCAGTCTTCACCCCATTCTCCTTAACTGCACCCATTTCAGCATATGTCCTTATGAAAGGGGGTGACTGTCAAGCCAAACACCCAGAGTCACACCTCAGCACTTGTCGGTGTCTACAGGTTAGGGTGAAGTGAAATGCTGTGAGCATTATGGGCAACGACCCACAGGCACACCCCAATGCCTACTCATCTCTGCAGGGCTGAGGTGGGATTGGCATGAGTTCAGTACTTCACTGTCACTCTTATTCTGCATCTGTCTAACTCCTCCATGTCCAATGCTAATATCAGCAAGCAACCATTCAGCATTGACAAATGCTTGTATATCATATGGGTTTTATAGTATATGAGTAGATAAAATGGAGTGGGCAATAATACTTCTGTTCTTAGTACAAATAAGGGAAGAAATTGCTTTTAAAATCTAAAATGTAATATATGAATGGCAGGATTTGTGTTCCGGGTAAGTGTGTGGGGGGCAGGGAAGCATCATGAGGAGAGACCATTGAGACAAACTTCAAAGTGGAAAGTTGCAGTACAGTAGTGATGTCACTGCTGTACTATAACAACTTTTAGTGATGTTTGAACTGGACTACTACAACAACTTTTGGTGACTTCTGAAGTGTCCTACAACACAGAGAATAATGTATAGGCAACCATACACAACGAGGCTGTGTTTCCATCAAGGGGTTCAGATGACAGCATATGAGCCTCAAGAGCAAAGCTCGAGAGGTCCATGCTGTCATCTCAACCTTGAGATGGAAACACATGTGAGTTGTGCATGGTTGCCCACATTTTATTTTACATAGTATATGTTTCTTATACCGGGGTGACAGAGCCCCATTGAAGTTAAAACAAATAAAATCTTGCCACGTCTTTGTTCTGTTCGATGATCAAAATCAAATTTACAGACTTTTGAAACTTAAAAGATAAAACTTTGGGCACTGAGTGGTTAGTAAGTAGCGGGGTATGGAATAAATGAGAAATATAAAATTGCATGACCTTTCAACTGTGCAGAAACTCTGTCTGAAATGCATGCGCACAACACCACTTTGGAATGCTCATAATGGTTTAGAATGCATACAACAAGGATTTTGAGCAGGATGATTTTTATACAGAACAAAGCCAAACCATATACTATAAGAAAATTGTGTGTATAGAAATCCATACACAATAGTAGCCACCCATATCATAATTAACTGTAAGCTTGTTTTATGCTCCAAGCTTTAAACACTAAACTAAGAGCAAAGAAATTAATCACCAGATCTTTTCAATCAAAGGTGTTCCCAGGTGTGCCAGATCTGGTGATAACAGTCAGGAAGGGACAAATAATAAGGTTCACGTGTCACCTCTTGTGGCTGGTAAGACTGCACTACGGCCAAGATTTCTGCTGCTGTGGGTCACACTTTCTGTCAGGCATAGCTGTCTTCTGTTGGGTCTCTCGCACACCTTTGCCTTAAGGGACATTGGAATGTGCAGTTCTTTACTCATTTGGATTAGCTGTTAAAATGAATTTGGTACAGTGGGACTGGGTTGGTTTAGTTTGCATCCAGACTACATTGTCAGCACTGGAATGGTGCTGTCAAAGTCAATCTCTTTAAGGAGAAATGGATGAACTGCTTCTTCTTCCTGGAATGGCCCTGTTTTGCAGCATCACAAGCTCCCCAGTGCAATTGGCAACATCTCTTTTTAGCTCTGCTGTCCATCTTTGCTGCCCATCTTTCCTTCCAAAGTTAGTAAGGAAAGGAAGAGAAAGAGGCTGCTGTGATTCTCCAAGGAGGTGGCAAAAGCAGGGAAGGAGAAAAAAGTAACCCTCAGGAAATATAAGGGGACACAGAAGGAAGAGAACTGAAAAGTATATCTGGCAAAGCAAAGGAGGCAGGAAAGATAAAAAGAACAGCAAAAGTACAAGTATGAACAGAAGAGAAAATAGCCAGGGAGGCAAAGAAGCTTGACAAAACCTTTTTGGGCATATGAGAGAGAAGAGGAAGATGAGGTGAGGGACAGTGAGACTCGGAAGGGCAGGGGCAGGAGGGGACTGCAGAGGAGGATTAGGAGAAGGATGAAATTTGAAATGATTACTTCTGCTTGGTCTTCACAGTGGGGGGGGGGGGTGATCAGCATGTAGTAGAAAGCTCCAGCAGTTGGGAGAAGTGGACACTACTCCCTTTATGGAAGACAGTCTGAAAGGGGTTAGAAGCCTTTAAAGTGAATGAGGTGATGGGGCCAGATGTGATTAACCCAAGGATCTTAAAGGAACTGAGCGATGTGCTTCATAGAGGGAAGGTCATGTCAAGCGAATCTCATGGATTTCTTTGACTGAGTGACTAGGGAGGTGTACCAGGGAAGGGAAGTGGATGTGGCCTATCTGGACTTCAATAAGGCACTCAACACTGTGCCACACCAGAGACTAATGAAGAAACTAAACAGTCTGGGGGTAGGGGATAAAGTGGTAAACAGGGTAGTAAACTGGCTGCAGGATAGGAGGCAGAGGATGGTGGTGAATGGAAGGCACTCGGGGGACAGAGGACTGACTAGTGGGGTGCTGCAGGGATCAGTACTAGGACTTGTCCTCTTCATCTTCATAAATGACATTGTGGAGGAGCTAGAAGGGAAGGTGCGTCTCTGCAATGACACAAAAATCTGCAACAGAGTGGACACTCGAGGGTGGTGGAAAGAATGCATAGGGATCTGGGAATGCTGGAGGAGTGGTCAAAGGCATGGCAACTGGGTTTCAGTGCCTAAAGGTGTAAGGTCATGCACTTGGGCTTGAGAAATCCAGGAACTGTGTGTAGGATGAGGGGCAGGTTCTTACAGTCAACAAGCAAGAAAGAACCTTAGGATCATCATATCCAATGACCTCAAGGAATCTGGTCAGTGTGACAAGGCAGTCGGAAAGGCTAGTGGGATGCCGGGATGCTGGGGTACATAAGAAGGGGGATTTCTAGCAAGTGGAGAGTCTGTATCATTCACTAGTGATACCCCACCATGAGTACTGTGTCCAGTTCTGGAGGCCACACCTCTGAAAGGACATTGACAGGGTGAAAGGTGCCTAAGACCATAGGAACTTCAAGCATTCATGTGACATGCACACAGGAAAACTAGTTAGGAGAAAGGGAGGAGGGGGAGACACTGCTGACCAAGAAAGGTCAGAGGTGTCAGAACAGGCAGTGAAAATTGAGGAAGGCTAGCTAGACCAACTGGGCTTTTTCTGCTGGCAAAATCTATATTTCTGTGTTTCCATTTGGAATCTGACTGAGCAGCTCGGACTGCAGTCAGGGTCACTCCAGTTCCTTCTCTCTCCTTTTCCTTCTGCCATCTATTTATTTGTCTCTTTCTAACTAAAGATATTTACTTGAAAAACATGTGACTTTCTACATCAGACCTACATCCAAAAGCCTTTGATAAGCAAGCTTTGTATCACAGCAAATCTGTGTCCCAGCCAATAAGAATGCAAGAACTATCTTTTTTTACCCACCAGTGTCTTTTTTTACCCACCAGGTAGTAGGTATTTATGACCTTCTCTGGCTATTGCTATGGCAGCTAAGCTTCAGAAGAATCTCTACAGCCCTGTGTGTGCTGACCAAGCTGTTTTCTCTGGATGGAAGGATAACTGAGTCTTAAAAGAAACCTTAAAAGAAGCTATTTAGTCTCAGGCTGACTGCTGTCCTATACAATGGGGATACACAGTGTTGCAGCTGAGTGCAGAGATCTGAGGACATGACTAGACCTGCAAGAAAAATGTAATGCTAGGGATGGGGGGGATCCACTGGACTACGAGGAAAAGTGATATCTGGGGGAGTGTGATGGGGTTCACTTGACCACCAGACTGATTAGCTAAAGTCATATTTACACTTCTATCTTTGCAGCACATCAACCTGTGCGCAGTGGTCGACATGCTGCAAAGTCGGCAGTGTGGACACTTACCAGCCTGTCTTAGGAGTGCTTCAGAAACTGTTTTTGCTCCAACTCAGGAGTGGGGATGTGTATTGGAGTGAGCGTACTACCCAGCGTTGTAAATCCTGTGCAACACTTACTCCAATGGAAAGCCTCCTCTCCCAGCATCCTCTACTACTGCCTTGAGTTTCTCTGCTGGTACCAGGAAGTCCAGCTGAGAGACCAACCAGTGTGCGATTCTGTTGTGTATTACAGGGCTTGCTTGCAGAAAATCTTAATGTGGGTGCAATAAGTTATTTTTCTGTCTCCTAAGAGGTCAGTGTGTGTTATTCTTGATTCGGGTGGCTGTGACCTTTGAGTGTGGATGCAGATAAGCTCTCTGGTTATTGCATTCTAACAGTTCAATCATTGTTTTATATCTAGCCTCTGCCAGCTATAAAAAATAGTTAAACAATGAGCACTGCTTAGAATGAAAAACACTGAGCATGGCAACAAGTGAATGGATGGCAGGAATGAGTGCATCACCAGTGCATTACTGCCAACATTGGGGAAACTTCCCAGCCCCCAGAATGACTAGCTTATCTGTGGTGTAACCTACATCATCATGAAGTTGGGCTGTGTAAACTGTTGATTGAGCCTGCTGCAGTCATTGCAGCAAAAACAGAGCATTGCAAATGCCAAAGTGATGCTGTGGTGTAAACATGGCTTTAGTGTCACGGGTGGGTTGATCAAAGGACCACTACATGTCCTTACATGCGAGTGGGTTAGGGAGGAGGAAAACAGCAGGTCTGGAAGCCTATTTGAAACTGACAGTGAATGAGTTATAGTAAAAGATAACACATGTCAAGGTGCGTGGTTATAAGTGAATAATGCACATCGTGGGTGGTTGTTAGGCACGAGGCTGAGCTAAGTCCTGCAACCACTGGAGAAATGTATTATTCCCTTATGACCATCTACCCTTTGAGTGTGTTATCCACTTACAAAATGTGCTTTTATTTATTTAAAAAAATGTAGCTCAGGGGAAGTGTGCCATTGTCAGAAAATAATCAACAGTCATGTGATTCTGTTTCAACCAGTGAGATTACAGGATTTTTTCGGCCCACTTTATAAGATGTGATAGTGGGTCATTTGTACCTGTTAACATCTGGATTGTCCACCTGTACTACACCTCAGTGTCTGTGGAGACTTCTACACCTGGCAGCATGCTCCAAGGATTGCGAATAGCATTGTCTTCTGCAGCCCCTGAAAGCCACTGAGATTGTGTCCCCATTATTTATTACCTATAGTTCCTTGTGCCCAGTACATACTCCTCAAAACTTAGCACTCAATAGCTAGTGCCCATTGCCCTGTATCCAACATCTAGTTCCAAGTACTCTAACCTAATAAAGAGCCCCCAGATGTATATGCTGCACTCAGACAGCCACAAATGGGCACCAAACCATTCCATGAAAATTCAAATGCTTTATTTTGCAATCCAGATGTCCAACCCAACAGCGACTTCAGCTAACTGCCACTCAGACTGCAAAATAAAGTATTTGAGTTTTCATGGAATGGCTTGGTGTCTATTTGTGGCTATCTGAGTGCAGCATATACATCTCGGAGCTCTTTGTCGTGTTTAGGGTAGGTAACTCATGTTATACTGAACCATCGTGAACTGCTGAGTCACAAACCACACCTGTCTAAAGTTACTCTAACCTAATATCCTGTCCTCAGAACACTGTACCCAGTACCCAGTGCCCAGTAAAAAGCATATTGTGCCCAGTTCCCAGTAACCAGTCATAAGTACTCCATACCCAACACCAAATAGCCAGTCATCTGTACTTAATTCCTAATCCTCAAAAGGGTTTGCATGCCCTTCACAGATGCAGAGTGCTGCTGGTGGCTGCAGGGTGTCCTTTCTGCTCATATGGAACACTCAACCGCAGCTACAGAGGGGTTGCTCTATCCCTCTGCACCCAATCCCACACCATCTCTGCTTTGGTGGGCAGAGGAGTGGGGAGCCATAAGCCAAGTGACCCACAAAGGCTTATTCACAGTACAGAGGCTGTGTGGAAGATATCATAAGCATATAAGGAGAACCTTGCCATAGTGCTTACATGCTTTCCCAGCATGGAATCCCTTGGATATGTGGGGCCCCAACCGATGCCCTCCATACTTCTATGTGGCACAAAGTGCAGGGAGGCACAGAGTGCATATTTCGTTTTTTATTAAAAAATACTCCCCCTCCAGACTGGCCCATCGGCATAGCAGCAATGTTGTTGGTTGTTGCTCGTGATGCAAGTGGCCTATGCTCAGTAAGCCATGTGGGGGGGCTGGAGGACAACTGGTGGGAAAAGGCTTGAGAATCCCATGATATGCTTGCCCCATCTAGGGAGGAAGTTTAGTTTTTCTGTTTCCACTGTGCCAGTGCCACTAAGGTTATCACAGGAGGAGTGGCAGCAGGTCAGCTATGAGAGGGCTAAGATGCATTTTACTTTTTGATCCAGTAAAACTTTTTTTTTTTTTATTTTGCTTGCAATATAACTTGCTTTTTTAAAACATATTTTACTAAGCTAATTTGGGTACAGATTTATAGCAAACAAAGGCACAGACAAGAAATTAGTTGATACCACACAATCTGCAAGTTGTGGGATACAGAGGTAAAGGAGGTGAGCAATGAAAAATATTGGATCTAAGTGCCATGATCGTAGATTGTGAAACTATAATAATCTCAGGTGACTAGATCTATGACTAGGTACTAGGTCATGTTGTTGTAGTCACATTTACAATTGAGCAAAAACATGGATTGCAGACAATTTCATATACCTGAGTCACTGGCTTTTAGTAAAAGACTCCATATTAGATGAAACATATTTAGGTCCATTGGCTGAGAGTTGTGCCCTTTCTATTGTTATACAGATACCCATATTATGGGACTATTGTGCCACTGAGGGTGGTCATTCTGAGAGTCAGTGTTGTGCAATGGTCTTTCTAGCCTTGCCCAAAGCTATGGAACATAACATGACAGTTGGGCCCTTCAAATTATGGGATCTGCTCCCAGTAGTAACTCAAGGGGGAACTTAGACAATTTGGTCTCTAAGACCTGTTCCATGATGCCATGGGTTGGTAGCTAGAAGGGAGAAATCACAGGGCACAAGAGAGTCACATGACTGAAGATTCCCTCTTGACTCTGGTACTTTGGGTACAACAGGGTTTATCTGGGTTTCTATGATGCCCTTTAACCAGGGTGATGTAGGTCTGATATAGGTAATTTAGTTGACTCTGGTGCAGTTTTCTGCTCCTGGAGTATGTGGCCAAGTGAGTCCCTGCTTTTTTCCAAATTTTATCAGTGATAGCGACACTGAAGTCCTCTTGCCACCACCTGCAGATGTTGTCTATACGTGAGGTCTCAGTCCCTCTTAGGAGAGCACAGAACACACCAGGGGTTTACATAGTGGTTGTGGCTGCTATACAGAAGACCATCTTTGAGTAGAGAAGGTTGGACACACATACTGGGTAGACCGTTGCCACTCAACTGCTGGTCTAAGGTAATCATATTTCTCATTCAGAGGTATGCAAAGTAATCACCACTGTGAAGATTAAACTCCCTGCAAATGGAGTTGAAGTGGCAGAGGATACCTCCTGCAAACATTTGGGCCAGATAAGATGAGCCTGTCTTCTCCCATTTAAGGATGATCTGATGTAAGGCTATGTTTTAGTGAGGTTTAGCATTCAGTACAACTCATGGATGTGTATGTATTGAGAGTCCTGGCACCCAATGTAGGCGTTTATGTGCTGCCAGCCAAATAGCTGTTAGAGCCTTAGTAAAGGTGTTAGATGAGGGAGTTTCAGATGTTCCAGTGACGCAGATTGCAGATCCTTATCGGACCCATTCAAGGTTTTTCTATGAGTAGCTATGCGGGGGGCTGCATTAGTCCTGGTAGGAAGGCAGCTGAACAGAACTACTTAGCAATATTTCTTTAAGTCTAGCATGGCATAACCTCCCTTCTCCCCCTCTTCCATATAGGGAGTTGCAAGATATCTGTTTTAATTCTGGCAGGTTTTCCATGCCAAATAAAGCTATGCACCACAGCACTGACTTCAGAGAATTGTGGTAGTAAGATAGGGAGGGACTGAAAAAGACAGAGACACTTTGGCAGGGTACACATTTTGAACGCATTTTCTTTGCCTATAACAGAAAATGGCAAGTTAATCCCTCTCTCACACTGTGTTTTCATGTCAGTCAGTCAGTGGTGGTGGTGGTGGGGGTGGATCTAAGTCTATACCGCTGTGACAATCTGGAGGAGATTTTACCATCGAGGTATTTCATTACTTCTACAGGTTGCAACCCCATTGGATTGCCAGTGATACTGTCTCTGTACAGCCTACCTACTGGGAGGAATGTGCTTTCTGTCTAGTTTATCATATTTTGTTAACCAGTAGAGCTCCATATTCTTGAAGCAGGAACTCAGGAATAGTACAGTAGATCCTCCCTTTGCCTTTTCAAATATAGTAATAGCTTATCTGCAAAAAGGGCTGCTTTGTGATCTCTCCTCCCTACTTAGCATCCACGTAGTCCTGGATGCTGTCTAACAGCAGCCACCATGGGCTTCAGGGACATAACATATAGCAATAATGGGGACAGAGGACACCACTACCTGGTGCCCCTGGTTAAATTGAGGGTCACTGTCAGGCCCCCATTAACATTAATCCTCGCAGTGGAATCTTTGTAGAGGAATCCTACCCACATGATCATTTGATCTCTTAGGCCAAACTGGTGAAGTATACAGAGCATGTACCCCTACTCTACCAAACCAAAGACCTTTTCGGTGTCCAAGGCAAGGACCACCGCCCTGTGATGCTTTGGATGTTTTGCCCATCAATTAATGATATTCACAGTATGTCTGATGTTATGTTTGCCTTGAGTCCGTTTGACAAAGCCTGCCTGATCTGAGTGTATGCAGGTTAGTAAGTATTTCTCTAAATGAGTGACTATGATTTTTGCAGCTATTTTGTGGTCTGCCATCAAAAAGGAGATCGGATGATAAGAAAAGCATTGGTAGATTCCTTGCCTGGTTTAGATAAGACCATGATTGTAGCTACCTGGGCAGAGGACTGCAACACACCATTCCAAAAGCTGTCATTGACCATACCATAGAGAGGCTTGATCAGGAAGTTCATAAAGCTCATATTGAAATCAATAGGCAGGCCATCAGAGCCTGGAGTCTTACCACTCCAAACAGCTTTGATGGCATTTTGGACATCCGGTTTTGAGGTAGGTTGTTCCAGATTACAAGTGTCTAGTGGTACAGTGGGCTTGAGGGGAGTCTTATCAAAGAAGGTTTGATACTGTTCAGCTGTTGGTGATGCTTCTGAGGTATATATTTTTTTGTAGAATTTGTTTATGTCATTGTCTCCTGTAACCATAGAAACATAGAATTTGACAGCAGATAAGGATCGCTTGGCCCACCCAGTCTGCCCATTTCCCTACCTAATGGATAAGCTGCAGATCCTAGTTAACCAGCAGCCTACTTCTTTCTACCCCAACCCCCTAGAATTGCCTTATGGCTGTCCCATGCATGCTTGAATTCAGTCACTGTTTTTGACTCCACAACCTCCTCCGGAAGGCTGTTCCATGCATCTACAACCCTCTCTGTGAAAAAATACTTCCTTACATTACCTCTGAGCAGCCGCCTGCCCCCCCAATCTTCAAATTGTGCTCCCTTGTTCTTGCACACCTCTTTTTTTGAAAGATGCTACCCTCTTGGACTTTGTTGATTCCCTTGAGGTACTTGAAAGTTTCTATCATGTCCTCCCTCACCCTCCTTTCCTCAAGGCTATACATATTAAGCTCCTTTAGTCTCTCTTCATATGTCTTCCAGTGCACACCCTGCACCATTTTAGTTGCCCTCCTCTGGACAGCTTCCATCTTGTCTATGTCCTTGCAGAGATTGGGTCTCCAGAACTGCACACAGTACTCCAGATGGGGTCTCACCAGCTGTCTGTACAGAGGGATAACAACTTCCTATTTTCTACTGGTGATGCCTCTCCCTATGCATTCCAGTATCCCCCCAGCCCTCCTTACTGCCCTCTCACATTGCTTGCCCACCTTTAAGTCATCTGATATGACTACACCCAGGTCCCTTTCCATTTTTGTTGTTGTTAGTATCTCACCCCCCATTGTGTACTCTTCTCCTGGGTTTTTGTTTCCCAGGTGCATTACCTTGCACTTCTTAGCATTAAATCTAAGCTGCCATACATTTGACCATTCCTGTAACCTTGACAAGTCCCTTCTCATCCTTTCCACCCCACCTTGTGCATCAACTCTGTTGCAGATCTTTGTGTCATCTGCAGAGAGACATACTTTTCCTTCCAGTCCATCTGCAATGTCGAGTACAAAGACATTGAAGAGGACTGGTCCTAATACTGAACCCTGTGGCACCCCACTAGTAACCCCCCTTTCTTCAGAGTGGACTCTGTGTCCTACTCTCCAGCCAATTCTTTACCCAGGCTATCATCTTGGGACCCACTCCCAGGCTGGCTAACTTGTATATTAATCTTTTGTGTGAGACTGAGTCAAATGCCTTGCTAAAGTCTAGGTAGGCCATGTCCACAGCCCCTCCCTGATCTACTACTTTGGTCACCCAGTCAAAGAAATCTATTAGATTTGTCTGGCATGACCTTCCCGCTGTGAATCCATGCTGCCTTGGGTCCTGTGCCCCTCTGGCCTCTAGGTACTCAACAATTCTTTCCTTCAGAAGTGATTCCATCATTTCCTATCACTGAGGTTAAACTAACTGGTCTATAGTTTCCGCTTCTGCCCTGCTCCCACTTTTGTGAAGGGGAATCACATCGGCCCTCCTCCAGTCCTCGGGTACCACCCCATCCTCCCATGATTTGTTAAAGGGGGTAGTCAGTGGTATCACTAGTTCTACCCTTAGTTCTTTTAGAATTCTGGGATGAATTCCATCAGGCCCCATGGCTTTGTCCACCTTCAGTAAATGGGCTGGTATCAACTTCTGTATCCAGAGTGTTTCTATTGTTTGTTTTAGGTACCTCCCCCTCTTCGTTTGTAAATACTGAGCAAAAATATTTGTTTAGTATCTCTGCCTTTTCACAGTCACTCTCTGCCCACCCCCCTCCCCTTTATTAAGCCTCATTATCCCTCCCTTAGTCTTCCTTCACTCCCTGATATACCTAAAAAAGGTTTTATCCCCCTTCTTAACTGAGTTGGCTATCTTTTCTTCAGTTTGGGCCTTTGCCGTTCTGACTGCCTTCCCAGCTTCCTTTTGCTTTAACTGATACACTTCTCTGTCTTGTTCCTTCTGTGATTCCTTGTACTTTCTGAATGCTTTCTTTTTCTCTTGAACCTTCACTGCCACCTCCTTTGAGAACCATAGTGGTTTCTTACATCGTTTTGTTTTGTTTATTTGCTTCACACAAAGGCTTGTTACCTCTGTGATGGCAGTTTTTATTATTCCCCATTGTTCTTCCACCCCTCCTTCCTGCCCATTTGCTAGTGCATTCCTTAGGCACTCACCCATTTTGGCAAAGTCAGCCCTCCTGAAGTCCAGTACTTTTGCCTTTATATGGCTTGACTCTATTGCTATGTTTATTGTGAACCATACTGTTCGGTGGTCTCTAGTTCCCAGAGGGCTACCTACTTCTACATCTGTGATCTTCTCTCCATCTCCATTTGAAAGGACCAGGTCTAAGATTGCTCCCTCTCAAGTGGGTTCCAATACTAGTTGTCGAAGGCATGCCCCCTGTAGGGCATCTAGAATAACCCCACTCTTAGAAGTGGCTGCTGCAACTGCACTCCAGTTAACATCTGGCATATTCAGATCACCCATCAGCAATATCTCCCCTTTATCTGCCATTCTAATATACTTTCTATCATTTCCTTGTCCATTTCTTCCCCCTGAGAGGGGGGTCTGTATACAACCCCTGTGCGGATTGTGGTGCCATTGCCTGCCTCCAAATTGACCCACAGTGCTTCTTCTGCTCCGTGTTTACCCTTTTGTTCTGTTGCTTTGATTCCTTCTCTTATGTAGATAGCTACTCCTCCTCCTCTTTTACCCTCCCGGTCCCTCCTGTAGATAGTGTATCCTGGTATGTTTACATCCCAGTCATGGTTCTGTGTGTACCATGTTTCTGTAACTGCCACGATATCCAGATCTTCCTCCTCCATCAAGGCCACTAATTCAGGAAGCTTGTTACCCAGACTACGGGCATTGGTACTTATTGCTCACCATTTTTTGATGGCGTTACCTTCTGTAGCAGCATCCCCCACTGACCTTTCTACCTTGGTCTTTTTCTCATTTAGTACCCTGTTTTGTAGGGGGAGGCTGGGATTTTCCTGCTGCTTATCAGTGCCTCCCCCCTTGACTAGTTTAAAGGCTTGCCAATGAAGCATTTAAACCGATTGCCCAAAAGACTTGTTCCCTTCCTGGACAGATGCAGACCATCCTGTCAGTATACGCTGGTGTCCCTCCAGGTGGAACTCCAGTCCGCAATGAAGCCAAACCCCTGTGCTCCACACCATTTTTTCAACCATTTGTTAAACTGCATGGTGCAAAGTACCCTCACCTCACCCATGCCACTGACAGACAACACCTCTGAGAAGGATACTGTGTGTGCTACTTGTCTTAAGCCCCTCCCCCAACTCTACAAAGTCCTTCTGCACTGCTCTAATCTCATGATGAGCTAAGTCATTTGTCCCTAGGTGGACAATGACATCCAGCTCAGACTCCCGTTCAACTGTTCTCGTCATCCTAAGGATGCGCTTCCTGTCCCTCCAAGCCATGGCACCAGACAGGCACCTTACTTCAGTTTTCCCTGTTCCCCCCAGTTCTATCCCTCTAATAATTGAGTCCCCCACCAGGAGCTGCTTTCTTTCCCTGTGGTGCCCTCTGCCTCCTTCCTGAGGGCCTCCCTTGTGACAGTTGTCTGCTCCCTCCTTAGTCTCCTCTGCAGGTGCATTCATAGGGGAACTATGCTCCCCCCAGAATGGTGTATGGATTGTGGAGTGGAACAACTGACTGGGTGTGCCTCTGTTCCACCACCCTTACCCTCCCTGAGCCCACTGTGGTCCAACTGCTGTGCTTTCTTCACAACCTCTGAGGTAGTGGTGGTGGCTCTGGTGCACCCTGGATGGGGGAGGTTCCCTTGCCACTGTCCAGTGTGCCCTGAAGATGGGCAACTTCCTCCCTCAGGGCAGATAGTTGTCTGCAAACAGGGCAGCATCTCAGCCTCCAGAAAGACTCCCGGAAGACTGCTGCCCCACAGCCATTACATTGTACTACTCCCCACATAACTGTCTACCTTGTTTAGTTTTTTTTTGTGTGTGTGTGTGTGTGTGCGATTGGTGCGTTATATAGAAATATATGTATTTATATAATGTGTATGCTTATATTGTCAGTGCAGTGTGCTACAGAGGATATGACAGTGATATGTACCTTGACCTTTTGAGGGAATGATGTCAGAACCCCAGGTATAAATGAACTATTTCCAGGGGTGGTTGGGGCGAGGGATGGAAAGGGGTTGGGCCTAAACTGTGCCCTCACGAAACAATCAGCTAAACGCTCTGACCTACCGATGTAATGAGTGCCTTCCTGTCAGCAAGATGCCATACACAACAATTTGTAATGCTGCTTCAAACCAATTTGACAGAGAAAATACCCTGCTAATCAAACAGTGAAAAATCCAAACATCCAAGTCAGACACAGGTAAACCTCCCCAGCCCCAAAAGAGCCTGGTGACTTGTGCTCTGAAAACAGTCAGCCCCAAAACATGTCAGCTGTGCAGAAGGGCAGACACAGAAAACAGTATTTAGCCTATGTGGATTTAAACTCTTCCTGCACTGAAAACCTTAACAATTGTAACAAAAGTAAAGCAAACTCCACCTCCCTCTGTTGATTGAAAGACTGCCTTTTCTGATAATTCTAAATTCCTTAGTTAACCCTTCAGTTAGAAGTATCCTCCACCTGAAGAATATTAACTTTCCTAAGGAATCTGCTTCAAACCAAAGACAATAGTAAATTGTAAGGTTCACCTCCCTCTGTTGTGAGCACTACTCGCTTTCTTGCAAATCTTAAGTCCAGTGTTGCAGCTAGAGGTAGCTTCACCTGTAGACTATAAGGTTATCTCCAATCCCTTCATTGGGTGGTACATGCAGGGATGGTCCTTTCTCCCTCTTTCTGCTGAAGCTGCAGTGCAGGTAGCTTCCCACCTTTGTCATCATCAAAGTAATGGCCAGCCCGATTGAGAAGAATGGCTCTTTCAGCTGCCATAGAGCTTAAAGTGTTGACCCTCTAATTTGAGCCTCTAGAGCAGGTTATACAGCATAGGAGTGGGGTTCACCATGTAAAGCCTTTTGACTCCCTTGATTTTCTTTTCAAGTTTCTCAGTTTCTTGGGCCTCTCCCTACTGCCTATATTTACCATATGAAACACGTTTCAGCCAGGATGTGAAAAATGACAGCTGTACTGTTCATAAGAAGGTGTGGAAAAATGCCAATGTTGAAAATCTGGAGTAAATATATGGCAAGCTCGCGAAGTTATGAGTGTGCCTAGCAACTGCGCAATGTACGCTCGTAAAACAGTAATTTTTTGGATTTTTTTCACCAAATTTGCAACATAGGCTTTTCGAGAGCCCAGCTCATGAACAGTGACACTGTCATTTCATTAGTCAGTCCCGAAAGGTGATTCCACGCAGTGACAGCGAAATCACCTTCTGGGACTGAATAATGCCATGACAGTGACCGAATTGATGTGGAGGGACTCCAATAACCCCATGTTGAAAATTTGGTGTGAAAATTCATAGAAATGCCCTAGATATGTGCCAAAGTTTAAAAACACCTATTTATGCCATTATACAGCTTACCAGTATTTCTTCAGTTTGTGGTCGGCTTTGAAGGGTGCAGAAATGTTCCTGGTCCACCAAAGATCATCGCACCAGCCTCTGGAGGTAAGTGTGGGTGAGTGGGGGTGTGGAGAGGTGGGGTATGCAGTGGGTGGGCGTGGCTTGGGGAAGGGGGGCACAGACAGCGAGGGACCGTTTTCTTCTTTACAGGGTTTTTAAAAACACAACAGACATGGCAGGATGATTTTCCCTTTTATAGGTACATTTGACATGCTGGAGTGGGCTTCCAGCATGTCACCTGAGTGTTTTTGGGGGGCTGTAGCTGACAGCCTATTGGGCATTCCCATCAGCACATAAGGGGGGAAGAGTCTAGGGGGATTGGGCACCCCTTTCCGCACACAACAAATCGGGAGTTGGGGCATTATGCCGATGGGGAGTGGTCTCTCAGGTTGGCCAATTTAACGGGGGGGAAATTGAAGCTGATGGGAATTGGGCCCCCCATCGGCAAAGAAAGACTGTCGGTGGGTGCATGAAACCGAGGAAGATTGAGCACCCCCTCGGCAAACAATAAATGGGGAGGGGGTTACAGTGTGCTGACGTGGAGTGGGCTCCCCCTTTGGCAAATTACTTGATCAGGAGGGTAAGGTACACCCTGAAATGATGGGTCGGTCACTCATTGCAGTGGAGTGGCTGATGCTGCAATGATGAGGTGGCCCCTGAATGCAGCAACAAAAACCTTTCAAGGTGGTGGCACGTTGGCTGAACTAGTGTCAGCAGCAGCATGCCACCGCATTGGGGAAAGCAGACCAAGCCTCAAAAGGCACTGGGGGCATTGGCCACAACAGTGTCGCACCTCCACAACCTGCTTCTGCAGCAAGCTGCCACAACATGTTACTTGCGCATGCGCACAAGCAAACATAAAAAAGACATTTTAGGAATGTGACCTCAATCCAGCATGCACTGGGTTTGTCTTGTTATGTTTGTTTGTGCATGCAGCGCACAAGAAACATATTGAGATAGTACAGCATTGCAGAGGTGTGGCAGTGTTGTGGCCAATACAGCAGATACTTTAATGGGTGTGTTCCTTGGCCACTCATTAATGCTGAAGCTGCAGATGATGGCAGTTTCAAAGTGTGCGCCACACTTGAAAGAAATCTGCTGCTGCAATTGGGCAGTTTTGTCATTGCAGTGGCAGCCCCCCCTCCTCCTAACCAGGCACACAGCAGGACAACAAATTTAAATGTTAGCTCCCTCCAATTGCTGCTGACTGCCCTGCACCCTCGGTTCTCCATCCCCTGCCGACATCTGGGTGCTCAGTCCTCATGTCAACATGTATTCTCCCTCCCTCCATTAATATGACAAAAAATACTTCTTTGATGTTTCCAACACCAGGATGCCAACTCCCGGTGTCAGATGTATCACCCCCCACACACTTACGTTCTCAGTCAAACTCAGGGTGCCCAATCCCCGGGTCAGCATTGATCCCTCCCCTTCAGTACTCTGGCACACTTGGAGCCAACCGGAGCGTGCCAAAATCTGTTTTATTAATATTTCACTTGTAAAAAAGAAAACAGCCCCACAATCCCTTTTTTTTTTAAACCGGAAAAAAAAGAAAATGGTCCCTCACCATTCATGTTGGCCACCTTCCCCCAACCTGCACCATCCCTCTGCGCACCCTACCTCCCCTCACCCATACATACCTACAGAGGTCAGGAGTAGTGATCTTCTGTGGAACAGAAACACATTTGCACTCTTTAAAGACCAACAGGGAACTGAAGAAATGACGGTAAGCCCTATAATGGCAGTCAATGGGGGGTGGTTCAACTTAGATTGCTATCTCAGCCAATCTTTGGAGTTGTGGTCCCAAATTTTCAACATGTAGTTCATGGGACCCCCATCTCATGAACAGTGGCACTGGCATTTCGTTTCTTGGTCCTAGAAGGTGATTTTGCGGTCTTTGTGTGGAATCACCTTTTGGGACAAATTAACAAAATGACAGTGCCACTGTTTATGGGGTAGGGTCCCAAAAAGCCCTTGTTGCAAATTTGGTGAAAAAGCTCAAAAAAATGGCTGCGTTATGAGTGTCCATTGTGCAGTTTCTAAGCACTCTCGTAACTTCATCAATTTTTTATATTTTCACTCCAAATTTCCAACATTGCCGTTTTTTCACACCCCCTTATGAGCAGTACAGCTGTCATTTTTTTCGCATCCTTCCTGAAATGGGTTTTTGCACCTGTGGCACAGAATGGCTTGGTCACTGTACAAAATCAACTTTCAGGACAGATTAACAAATCACAGTGCCACTGTTCACGAGGGAAGGTCCTGAAAAGGCCATGTTGAAAATTTGGTGAAAACATTTTAAAAAAAATGACTGCATTATGAGTGTGCATTGCACAATTTCTATGCACACTTGTAACTTTGCCACTTTTTCATATTTTCACTCTAGATTTTCAACATTGCTATTTCTTCATACTTCTCCATGAACAGTGCAGCTGTCATTTTTCATGTCCTGCCCAAAATGTGTTTTTGCACCTGTGGTACTGAATAGCACAGTCCCTGTGTGAAATCACCTTTTGGGATTGAGTAACGAAATGATACCACCATTGTTCATGCGGTGGGGTTCCAAAAGCCCATGTTGAAAATTTGTAGCAAAAATACCAACAAATACCCGGGGCATTAGGGTTTCCAACCATAATGCCCACCCTGTACAGACTGACAGACATCAGGAGTGTGATGTGGGGTTGTTGGCAGTAATACTCATATCATTCTTCCCCTGCCCCCACCCTGCAGCCACTGACAAGCATTGAGGTGTGCCTTGGGGTCTTCAGCCCTAATGCTCAACCCATTCTCCTATACAGCACCCATCTCAGCTTATTTCCTTATGGAATGGGGTGAGCGTAAGGGCCAAAGACCTCAAGGCACACTGCAACACCTGTCAATATCTGCAGGGTGGGGTGGGATGTGGTGTGAGTATTATGTCCGATGACTCAAAGGCACACCCGCAATGCCTGTCAGTCTCTGTAAGTTGGGGTGAGGGCTGGCATTACTTCAATACTTCACTGCCATTCCTGTTATGAATCTCTTTAACTCATGCACTACCAATGCCAATACCAGCAAGCAAACATTTGGCATTGACAAATGCTTGTTTACATACTGATTCTAATTCTTTTATTTGGTCACAATTTATTTTACGTGCTAGTTTTAATGTAACTGCATGATAGGTGATCATTAGTTACATGCAGCAAGGGTAATTACACTATTTGTGCATCTCTTATGTTCTTTCAGTAAACTCAGTGGATGTTTCTGATTTATTTTTTTTTATTTAGTTTTTGTTGACCGGGTAAGTGCACTAGAAAAATCCTGCCAATTTTTAGGCACGACCCGAGGAAGGGGGATACAGATGAATGCCAACTGACCTTGAACCACATTAAGCTGTTGGTGGTATTTTTAGTGAATGAGGGAAATTTGGCCAGGACACTGGGGAAATTCCCCTACTCGTCAGAGGAGGAACTTCTGTCCAAGATGGCAGATGCACCCTTGCCTTCTGAGGAGGGAGCTATGGAGGTGGAAGATTTGGTCTCTGCTCCTACCTCTGAACAAGTGGAGACCACGATGCTAACAACTGATGTTTTGCATGTTGCTGTTCCTACTTCAACTTTCAGTTCTGCTGCTCATACTAAGGTTGCTATACCTAGCCCTCTGCTTACTTCTTATGGAACTGAATTGCTGACCTGCATGTCTACTATCGACTTACTGGAGGATTTTACTTCATCCGATTCTGAAAACCACTGTTTGACAGCACAAGAGATCCAGGAGTGTTTTGCAATGGCGGAGCACCATTTTGCTAGTACAAAACTGAAAATGCACAGAGATATGCAACGCCTGAGAGCCGACAGCACAGATACATCTTCCACTCAGGTGGAAGTTCTTGAAGATTCACCTGACCTGTCTCCTTTACTGTCTGTTGCTGTGACAGGCTCTGACCCGACTAGTACATCGGGAGCTGAAGCCCTACTTCCTGCTCCCCTGCCGCCTGCAGTACAAACGGATTTGGTTTCCTTTTCACAGCCTGCTTCCATTACATCACAGAGTTCCTCACATGTACAAGACTTATCTACAGTAAATGATCCCCCGCCACCTGCAGTGCAAACAGATTCATTTTCCTTTTCACTACCTGCTTCTATTTCATCACAGAGCTCCCTACATGTACAAGAATCATCTACAGTAAATATTAATAAAGAACCTACCCGGACTGTTGAATCGGTGCCGAAAAGTACTGGCTGAGTCCAGAGTACTGTCCCAGGAAGTTGGAAGTCTGGTCCGTCTCCAATTCATTCCCCCCGCCCTGAAGATTTTCCAGAGCTACAGAGCAAGATAAGTGCTTCAAAAGTCACTACTGACCCCTTGTGTCTCCCTCATGAAGTGGAGCTTACACAGAACTCTGTGTTGGATTATCTGAATTGTTCTCCACCGCAGATTCCTCTTTCTGCTACTTCTGTAGAGGCTCTGGCTCCCCTAGCACCACAGCTCCCCCCCCCCCCAAATTTCGGGACCAAGCCACTCATATTCTTCTTTCTTTAAATTTCCAATCCAGGCTGCTAAGAGACACAATGCTGTTCACTTGGTATATCGGGGTACCTGAGCCACCTGATCGGGTCTATGTGGCACGTACACTGCTAAAGGATTCTTTAAAAATTTTCCCATGAAATATATGCATTAATTCATATCTCTGGTGAAACCAGATTTGACATTAGCTTCCAAACATCTAGGGGACTGGAGCATTTTTGGTCAAAGTATAATTCTCTGTGGACTACTGCATTATGGACCCCATTTCAGGCTACCCCTCTTTCTAAACCCACTTTTAAGGTGATCACTATTCTGTTTCATAATGAGGGAGTTGAGGTGAAGGATGTTGTGTATTGGCTGAAACAGGGTTGTGATGTCCAGGGACAGCCTGAAGCCATTTTGGATACCGAGAACATTTGGACTGGGGGCTGGAAGTTTAAAGTCTTGTTATGATCTAATGATTCTGGGGTTGTACATCTACCTAACTCTTTTTTCATAGGCCGAGATGGGGGGGTCTTGTTCTACCCAGGTCAGCCGAAGGCTTGCTATCGGTGTGGTGACCCTGCACATCTTAGTAATATATGTGATAAAATGAAATGCAATGTCTGTGGGGAATTGTGCCACGTAGGGGCACACTGTTTGAATGAATGTAGATGTAACCTATGTGATGAACAGGGGCACACCTTTCAGAATTGTAAATGGACTGCACATAGCCAGGAATTTCACAATGGGGGAGTGGACCAGCGCTTTATTATTACACAGGCGCAGAAGGCCCATCTCTGGACCACCTTCGCTGAACCTCCCCCTAGGGCAGCCCAGCCCTTACTGCAGGCTTCAGTGCCTGTTGTATCCTCTGAGGTCGACCAGATGGTTTCCTTCACAGATGACCCCTTGCCTGAGATTTCTCCTGTCCCTGATCCTGCCCAGTCTAAATTTCCTGTTCTGGACCCGGTCCCAAGTCCAAGTACTATGCCCCCGTGCTTACAAATGTTATATCCTAGAAGGTCACTGAGAAATAACCCTTGAGTTGCACCATCTCCTGTGAGTGGTCCAGAACCCCCAGTGCCCTTATCTAATTTCTTTTGAACTTCTCCAACCCCTTTCTGATGACGCTGGAGGTGAGTCTGACTCTTCCTCCATAGCTGTTTTCTTCCTGATGGTACCACTGACCCTGAGTTGCAACTTGGCACTGGCCTTTCTCAGAAGCAAAAGGCCAGAGTAAAACGTAAAGGCAAGAAGGTGGTTGGGAAAAGGAAATTGTAAAATGTATTTTTTGTGTTTTCCTTTTTTTTGTTGCTATATTTCAATTTGTTTGCCATACTATTAATGTAAATAGTATGAAGCGTATGGCTAAAAGGAGATTGATTTTTTCCTTTCTACGGCTTTTGCCTTTGGGTTTAATTTTATTACAGGATACAAGACTTCATACTACACATGAGATCCGACAAGCACAACAGGACTGGTTACTGGGTCCTTCTTTTTGGTCAATTGGTCAGGATTCTTGTTCGGGACTGGGAATATTAATTAATATCCCAGACTTCCTTGCTAAAATTGTTTGATGTAGCCCCTGGTAGGGTGCTTATTATAGATTTTGTTATTGGGTCCTGTCCTTACCGGGTGATAAACATTTATACCCCTCAAATCAAAACTGAACGCATAGCTTTATTTGCTTTGCTTCGTCCTTATTTGCATACTTCCTTTCAGGTATTGTTTGCTGGTGACTTTAATTGTGGCCTGAGTCTTCAGGATAAGAGCTCCTTTGCTGCTACAAAGAAACGGTTTTGTGATTCCCACGAATTGGGTAAATTGGTTCGAGTCGCCCACTTAACAGACTCTTATCTCTCCTTTACTACACAACACACCCCTACCTTCCAAAGGGTAAACTAGCCACACGTATTGATTATGTGTTTTCCTCTCCTACAGTACCAATTATTTCTGCCAAAGTTCAAGCGGTTGAGTTTTCTGATCATAAGCTGCTTTCTGTTGGTTTTGGTTCTGTTGTCTCTTCCCGTAAAGGTCTAGGTATTTGGAAATTCAACACATCTTTGTTGCAGATTCTGATGTTTATGCAGTCCCTCCTGTCCTTCATACAAGCCCATAAATCTGTTTTTATTTGTTATGAAGATCCTGTTCAAGTGGTGGTTAGACACAAAACATGATCTGGTCACTTTTTTAAAAACTTACAGTTGTTTAAAATGTAGGAGGGAATACCTAGACTATTTGCAGAAGAGGGTACATTTTCAGTCATTATTAACCGTAGCATGCACGACAGGGCAAGACCTTACTCAACAAATAAAAATACTACAGAATGATATGTTGACTTTCTAATTACGGCAATCACAACAACTTTATTACCAACATAAATTCTGTACTGTTGGAATACCTGATGTTATTTGTCCTTTTGAATATATTTCCGTCCAGTCTGCCCGAAAAATATGACGGTCTTCTAAATTCAGAAGGGACCTTATGTTCCTCACAAACTGAGATTTGTCATATTGTAACAAAGTATACTACAGCCCTTTTTTCTCCCCTCCCTGCTGTGGCTGGTAATGGTGTGGCTTTGTATAGTGGCCTTGATATCCCAGCTCCCTCACAGCTATGTCAGGACCAGGCTTGTTCTCCTATCACTGAACAGGATTTGACACTGGCTATTTCTTCATTACCTGTAAAGAGAACTCCTGGTCCGGTTGGTCTCCCTGCTGGCTTATATAGGTGCTGGGTGACCATTTAGCCTCAGAACTTACATCTGTGTTTAATTTCTGTTAACATGTGAATCTCTCCTTTGGAATTTTCTAAGGTTACTTTGATTTACATTTATAAACAGAAAGGTGATATCCATTCTCTAGAGAATTGGCGACCTTTTATGTATGTTGAACACCGACTTTAAGTTCTTAAGAAAATTATTGTGAAGCGTTTGGTGAGGATAGCGGAGGTGGTTTTGCATCCTGCCCAACCCTGTTCTGTGCCTAAAAGGAGAATTTCTGATCATTTGATCCTCTTCCGAGAATTATTTTCTCATGGCTATGCAGGTCTGGCTTCGGGACTTGTTGTTTCCGTAGATCAAAAGGTTGCTTTTGATTCGGTTAGGTAGGAGTTTTTATGGGAAGCACTTCGTTTTCTGCATGTACGTGATGTTATGGTATGCTGGGTTTGTGCTTTCTATAGAACGGCAACTGTTGTGCCTGTAGTGAATGGTTGGATAGGACCCATGATCCCCATAAAACGGGGGTTCATCAGGGCTGTCCTTTAAGCCCATTGTTATATGTATTTTTTTCTTGATGTTTTGCTCTGTCAGCGGAATACTAATTCTCAGATTCAGTCTATTTCTAGTTGTGCCTTATGCTTGCCTTATAAGGCGAATGCATATGCAGATGATGTTTGTTTTCTTGTAGCTGATGCTGCCTCAATGGTTCATTCTCTCCGTGAGTGCTCTATTTTTGGAAACTTCTCTGGTGCTGTTTTAAATTACCCTAAAAGTCTGGTTATTCAGGTCGGTTCAGCAACCTCCCCCTCGGACCGTATTGGCCCGTTACGTTTAGTTGAGGACCTTATTCACATTTTGGGAATTTGTTTGGGGACACATGACTCAGATTTGTTTTACTGGAATGTTAAACTGCAACAAGATAAACTTCAGGTGGCCTCCTGGAACCGGGGCCAGACAGGGAAAAAAAAAATGTGTTTTCTTAATTAAAAACTATTTGATCTCTACTTCCCTTTTTCTGAGTTATGTATTCCCTATTCCACGACAGCTAGGAACAGCTGTCTTTAGCCTGTTTTTTCAGGCTCTTTGGGGTAGTAGGTTAAACCCGATAAAGCAGAATATCACTTATTTACCTATCCCTGAGGGTGTCGTTTGTATGGTTAACCCTTAGTTATTTGTTTCTGGTATTTTTTTCACTGCAAACCTTAGGCCTTTATTGATTCATGCCTGAAGGGGTTGGGAACCTTGATTTTTTGATTCTTGCAGGATTTTGTTTCATCAATGGGAAACTAATTCCTTAACTGTGTTAAGACAAACTGTCGGTATACCGACTTACGTAAAACATATGTTTTTATGTCTCAAACAATGGAAAGTGTCTGTTCAGATGTTATTAAATCATTCACATAAAATTTTATATAAGAAATTATTCTTGACGGTTTTTGCTGTATCAGTACCCTTCAAGAGGTGTCCTGGTTAACACCTCCCTTCCGTTTTGTTATTGTGGAAATGTAAGAGGATTCCACCCAAAATGTAGGATTTTCATTGGCTTTCTTGCCATGAAAAGATTAATGTAAAATCAAGTCATAAACATAAGCAGTCCCAAGACAGAATATGTTCTCGCTTATTATGTATTACAGAACTTGAAACTATCCCTCATTTATTTTTTGACTGTTCCTTTATCAAAAATTGGTGGTCCTTTTTGGCACAGGCATGGGATACCCCTTGCTTCAGTCGGTTACTTATTTGAATCTTGTATAAGGGTTTTTTTCTCCCCAGTGGTCAAAATGGCACCAGGACACTTTAAACCTTGTTTTTGTCTGCATTAAATGGAATATTTGGATGGTGCATTGCATGTTTTCTTTACAGCAAAAGGACTGCTCCTATTTGGAGCTTGAAAAAAAGATTGTACAAGATTTAAAAGAAATTTATGAGCATGAACGTACTCTATACTCAGATACGACACTTTTGAAACTTTGGAAAGCTCTTCCTTGGATCACTGACTCTGGTTTTGCAGTTACTTTCCCCTACTCTTTTCAATAAGTGCCATAGGATCTTTAACATCCACCTGAACTACCACCAATCCAGCCAGATGGGAACTCGGTTTAACATCTCATCCGAAAGACGGAACCTCAGAAGTGCAGCACCCCTCTCATGCTGCACTACAGTGTCAGTACTGGGATATTAACACAAGTGCCAGATGTGGGAATTGAACCCACAGCCCTCTGATCTCTTAGCCTCAGAAGTGAGTGTGCTACCTACTGAGCCACTGACACTGACAGAGCAAGGAAGTGCACTAGCTTGCATAAAGGAGCCACTGAAAATACAAAGCCAGGCAAAGTCAGAGTTCCACAAATGACAGTGGCCACATGATTCTTGTAGGCATTTTTCAAATTTATTGGGTCATCAATGTCACCATTCCTGAAGTAAATTTTCAGCCATTAAGGTTTTACTAGGAGCAAAGATGCCATCATTAATTCTTTAATACCTGTCATTACCGAGCTGGACACTGAACACAGCACATGCTCTGCACCAGGGGACCATTTTCTGTATTATAAATGTTGTTTTGGCTGTTAGTTGGGGAGGAGTTGGTGAGGAACCAGAGTAAGGTTGAGGGGCTGATGATGACTTAATCAGTGGGACTCGGTAGGGGAGGTGGGGGAATGTGTTTGGCACTCTGGTGGGGAAAAAGGGAGGGTATTTAAACATTAATTCATACTGTCTCAGAGTCCTCTCACTCCATACTACTTTACTACTTTGCTGCTGCAATTCATCTGAGCAGAAGGGGGGAGAAGGAAGGAGGGTGTCAGCGAGAGATGGCAAGAGATACATTATGAATAAAATGCTTTTTGGGAGGTGGAACGTAATGACATTACAGTACAGTGAGCAGGAGGAGTTTAAGTTTAAAGATTTTGTTTAATTGTGTGATGAAACTGGTGTGTTGGCTTTGAAATTCATGAAATTTACCAGTCCTCTGGTGCTTCAAGGTGCTCTGCCTCTTCTTCAGGGAGTAAAAGTTGCCACAAGCTGAGAGGGTTTACAAAACACCCTGTGAAAAACAGAATTGTTTTTGTCTGCTCTTCTTTTTACATTTGCTTGCATGCATGCACAAGGAACATTTTGGGAGAGTAGCACACTTGGAGGTGTGCCCTCCCATCCAATGCACTACTCCCTTGAGCAGGCTTGGCGGTCCTGCACCAATGGGTGCAGGAGCTCGGTATGACAACGGTGTTCCTCTGTTTCAAAGGAAAGCACCACTGCCATACTGAGTGCCGCCATGATGCTGTCCCCTCCTCGCATCATGCGCCGCCCCTCCATGTGTGTCACGCGCCTCCCCAAAGCTTTGGTGCCCACGCTGAGGCCACCACCCCAGCGTGGCAAACATTGTTCGCCCGCGAGGTGCCCAATCCACCGTTGGCTTCACAGCCCAGGCCATCCTGTTGCCACACTGAGGCCCACTCCAGCATGGCAAATCTTTGGTTTCGTTTGCCAACGAGGGGTGCCCAGTCCCCGTCGGCTCCTTAGCCCCGTAGTTTGCGATGGGGTGCCCAATCCCCGCCAGCTCCTTCATCCCCCAGCCATCTTCTGCCATGCTGGGAGCCCACCCCAGTGTGGCAACGCCCCACGCTGCCTTTTTTTTGTTAAACCTGTAAACAAAACGGTCCCACAGCACATCTCCCAGACCCCTCCCACAACCCGCACCCACCCACTGCGCACCCAGCCTCCCTCACCTCCCCACCCCACACTTACCTCCAGACTCCAGCACGACGATCTTCGGTGGACCGAGAACATGTCTACACTCTTCAAAGGCGACCGCGAACTGAAGAAATGCCAGTAAGCAGTATAATGGGCTAGATAGGGAGATTTCAACTTTATTGCATATCTCAGTCATTTTTTGGAATTTTTGCACCAAATTTTCAACATGGGGTTTTTGGGACCCCTTCTCATGAATGATGTCACTGTCATGGTGCTATTCAGGCCTGAAGGGTGATTTTGCAGGCACTGCACAGTCACTGCATGAAATCACCCTTTGGCCTCAAATAATGCCATGATAGTGACATTATTCATGAGAAGGGTCCTAAAACCCCATGTTGAAAATTTGGCAAAAATTCCAAAAAATGACTGTTTTACGAGCGTGCATTGCGCAGTTCCTACGCAGGCTCGTAAGTTCATGAATTTTCAATATTTTCACTCCAGATTTTCAACATTGCCATTTTATCACACCTTCTTATGAGTTGTACAGCTGTCATTTTTCACATCTCACCCAAAATGTGTTTCTGCTCATGTAGCACACAATGGCGCAGTTGGTGTGCAAAATCAATGTATGGAACACATTAAGAAAATCACAGTGACACTGTTCATGAGCAGAGGTCTTAAAATGGCAATGTTGAAAATTTGGTGAAAAAATTCCTAAAAATGACTGTTTTATGAGCACGCTGTTGTGCAGTTCCTACGCATGCTTGTACATTTGCGAATTTCCAATATTTGCACTCCAGATTTTCAACATTGCCATTTTACCACACCTCCTCATGAGCAGTACAGCTGTCATTTTTCACATCCTGCTCAAAATGTGTTTCTGCCCATGTAGCGCACAATGGCGCAGTCGGTGTGCGAACTCAATGTATGGGACACATTAAGAAAATCACAGTGACACTGATGATGAGCAGAGGTATTAAAATGGCTGTGCTGAAAATTTGGTGAAAAAATTCCTAAAAATGACTGTTTTATGAGTCTACGTTGCGCAGTTCCTACGCACGCTCGTAAGTTTGCGAATTTTCAATATTTTCACTCCAGATTTTCAAAATTGCCATTTCACCACACCTCCTTATGAGTAGTACAGCTGTCATTTTTCATATCCTGCCCAAAACATCTTTCCGCCCATGTAGTACACAATGGTGCAGTCGGTGTGCGAAATCAATGTATGGGACACAGTAAGTAAACCACAGTGACACTGTTCATTAGCAGAGGTTTTAAAATGGCAATGTTGAAAATTTGGTGAAAAAAATCCTAAAAATGACTGTTTTTGAGCGTGCGTTGCACAGTTCCCATGCAGGCTCGTAGGTTTGCAAATTTTCAATATTTCCACTCCAGATTTTCAACACTGGCATTTTACCACACTTCCTTATGAGCAGTACAGCTGTCATTTTTCACATCCTGCCCAAAATGTGTTTCCGCCTATGTAGCGCACAATGGGGGTAACAAAAAGGTCATGCTGACAATTTATTGTGCAGATACCAGCAATCACACATGGCATTAGGGTAAAGCACCATACATGCCAAACACCTCTGCAGATACCTGCAAGTGAATGTTCGGCATTGACAAATGCTTGTTTTGTGGTTCAGATGTACATTTCTTCATAACTTTTTTTCCCTTTCAAATTTTATTAGTTTTCCAATACAGAGATTACATCCAAGCCATATAATACATAATAATCTTAACTTAAATACATGAAACAGACATTACAAGGATCTCTTCTCACCCAACTTACCCCACCAGCCCTACCCTTTATACCCCCATCCCCCTATGTTCCTGGCACAGCAACGTGTTCCCTCACCCTCTATATTTGAGATAAGGAAGAATCACCCTTAAGACTGTAAGGAATATAAAGTATGTAAGGGACCCCAGATTTGATTAAACTTCGGTAATTTATTCTGGAGACTGGCAATGAATATCTCCGTTGTAAGATTAGCAAGTAATTCCTGTAACCACTCAACATAGGTGATTTCAGAAGTATCCTTCCAGTGTCTAAGGACCACCTTCTTAACTGATGCTGAAATCAATGCTATATGATATTTCCTATTCCGCACTGGAATACCAGAAACAGCCCCCAGCAAGCATACCTCCACTATAAACAGGTCATTCAGTCCCAGTAAAGGATCCACCCTTTGTTTAATAGTGGTCCAGAGTAGAACTATCTTAGGACAGTTCCAAAAAATATGGAGACGATCCCCCCGTACCCTGTTGACATCTGGTACAAGTATGTGAGGACACAATACCTAACCTTGCCAATTTCTGGGGAGAATAATAAATATTGTGCAATATTTTAAATTGCATCAATCTCAGCCTGTCTTGCGACATATATTTATGGCAACTATACCAAAGTAGCATCCAATTAAACACTTTATCAGGAAAGAGGGTGGACCAGAAGGTGACCGGAGCGAAATTTTGAGGATAGACCCAACTATAGAGAGTACAATATATTTTAGAAACAACATGTGCCATTCCTGCTAATGGGCCTAACTCTGATTGAAAACAGACTTTTGAAGCTGTTGAGGAGGCTACTTCCAACACTTTTAACAAAAGATGACGGAGTTGGAAAACTTTAAATATGTTGGTGTGTGGAATTTGAAATTTGTTCAAAATTTCAACCAAAAAGTACCACTTCCCTTCCGGAGTGACTAATTCAATAAGTTGCCAATCACCTAGTTGTGGAAGCCAACTACTATAAGAGGTTTTCCATCTAATTGAAATCTGGGATTACCTCTTAGAGGTTGAAATAAGTCCCTGGTACGGCTATATTTTAAAAAGGCACATAACTGCGAATGGACTCTAATTGAAGTCCCTATAGGAGAGTCCTGAAGAGCTGCAGGTAGGGAACTTGGGTTAAGGTATAACATAGCCCAGGGGAAAAGGCCACACTCTGTTATACGAGTTATCTCCACCTTTAACCAGAATGGAACATATGTCGCTTGTTCAGTGGGATCCAGTACATTCAACCATCTGAGATACTTATTTGCTTGACTGGCCCAGTAGTACAACCTGATGTGAGGAAGTCTTAATCCTCTAACTAATTTATGAGTCACCAGTTTATGAAAAGCCATTCTGGACTTTTTATGATCCCAGATGAAATTAGTGATTATGCTGTGAATTTTTCTAAACCATGTTAATGGAAACCAAATGTTAAGCAAGTTTAATGGGTAAAACAGATGGGGGAAAAACATTCATTTTAATTAAAGTAATTTTTCCCCACAGTGAGAGTGGAAGCATTGCCCATCTTTTTAGATCTAGCTCAGTAGCATGGACCAAGGAGTCTAAATTTAACTGTTGAATACGGGCCGTGGACCTCGTGAGAGTAAGCCCTAAGTATTTTATTGCATCAGATTTCCAGGATAACCCAAGAGCGGCAATTTCATGCTTAAAAGTTTTATGATTAAAGGGGAATACCAGTGTTTTTTCAATATTTAATTTATAATTGGAAACTTTGCTAAAGCTCTGTATAATTTCTAGTAATGCTGGTATAGATGAAGCTGGATATGATATTTGGAGCAAGAGGCCATCTTCATATGCAGACACTTTAGTGACATGACCGTACAGCTGGATACCTTGAATCTCCTGGGCTTGCGTTATCTGCCTAATAAGGGGCTCTAAATATAAATTAAAAAGAAGTGGAGACAATGGACTGCCTTGTCTAGTCCCCACTTGTAACTTAAAGGAATCAGAAGTGACTCCATTACAAGAAATTCTAGCTGAAGGGAACTTGTAAAGAAATACATTTCTTCATAACTTAAGGAAAGTCAAACATTATGACCCCACTTGCCCAAAGGCAAAAATACTTCATCACAATTCAGTCAAAGTAACAGGAATACAGGGCAGAGGGAAAAAAAGAATAAGGAAAAGAAAACTTGTCTAAGGGGGACACACAATATATATTTTTTAAGATCTTAGAAAATTTGAGAAGAGTTGCCAACTGCCACAGATTTGTCTATTTTGTTTATCATTATATAGTGTAGCCCTTTCTGTCTTAGCCAACTCTCTTATTGGATTTACCCAGGCCATATAATCTGGGGAAATGAATCATTCCAGTGTGTTGTAAAAACAATGTTCTAGCATTAATTAAGAGAAGATTTACAAGAGTGCAGCTTGGTCTATTTATATCCCTACATATGGAAAGTTCTTAACACCAGGATTCCTGGATCAAATGGAAAAGTCAGTATATTATTTTTACTGAG
This sequence comes from Neoceratodus forsteri, assembly GCA_016271365.2. Taxonomy (NCBI): domain Eukaryota; kingdom Metazoa; phylum Chordata; order Ceratodontiformes; family Ceratodontidae; genus Neoceratodus; species Neoceratodus forsteri. The sequence continues at coordinate 220,795,642 of CM028133.1, read as the reverse complement.
GTTAGAATTTTGTTCAAGTATAAATGTAGAGCTGGGCACATCACAATCATGTGGAGAGGTGATTCTTTTTTATCTCGACATTTAGGGCGAAATCGAGGTAAGGTACACTGAGCCGAGGCTTGTTACCAGGTGTATCATGGAAACACAAGGATGTTAAGTAATTTGCTCAGGGTCACACGGTGTTCCTGTAGTGGCTGTGGGATTCAGACCCAGTTCTCCAGGTTTGCAGCTGAGTCCTCTTAAATACTACACTATACTTAAACATAGAAACATAGAGTTTGATGGCAGATAAGGACGAATTGGCCCACCTAGTCTGTCCATTTGTCTACCTACAGGATAAGCTGCAGATCCTATTTAACCAACAGCCTATTTCTTCCTACCCCCGCAAAAAAATTGTCTTATGTCTGTCCCATGCATTCTTGAATTATCCCACAGTTTTAGACCCCACAATCTCCTCAGGAAGGCTGTTCCATGTGTCCACCACCCTCTCTGTGAAAAAAGACTTCCTCACATTGCCCCTGAACCGACCCCCTCTATCTTCAAATTGTGTCCCCTTGTTCTTGCACATCTCTTTTTCTGAAAGATGCTGCCCTCTTGGACTTTGTTGATTCCACTGAGGTACTTTAAAGTTGCAATCATGTCCCCTCTCTCCCTCCTTTCCTCAAGGGTGTACATATTAAGATCCTTTAGTCTCTCCTCATATGGCTTCTCTTGCAGACCCTGCACCATTTTAGTTGCCCTCCTCTGGACTGCTTCCATCCTGTCTATGTCCTTGCAGAGATGGGGTATCCAGAACTGGATGCAGTACTCCAGATGGGGTGTCACCAACTGTCTGTACAGAGGAATAACAATTTCCTGTTTTCTGCTGATGATGCCTTTCCCTATACATCCCAGTATCCTCCCAGCCCTCCCTACTGCCTTCTCACACTGCTTGCTATCCTTAAGGTCATCTGATATGATTACCCTCCAGGTCCCTTTCCATTTTTGTTATTGTTACTACCTCCCCCGCATTGTGTAATCTTCCGTGGGTTTTTGTTTCCCAGGTGCATTATTTTGCACTTCTTTGCATTGAATCCAAGTTGCCATATTTCTGACCATTCCTCCAACCTTGCCAAGTCCCTTCTCATCCTTTCCACACCCCCTTGTGTATCAACCCTGTTGCAGATCTTTGTGTCATCTGCAGAGAGGCATACTTTTCCTTCCAGTCCCTCTGCAATGTCACTTATAAAGATATTAGAAAGGAATGGACCCAGTACTGAACCCTGTGGTACCCCACTAGTAATCACTCTTTCTTCAGAGTGGACTCCATTTACAATTACCTTCTGTGTCCTGTTGTCCAGCCTATGTTTTACCCAGGCTACCACCCTGGGACCCACTCTCAGGCTGGGTAATTTGACTATTAACCTTTTGTATGGGACTGCATCAAATGCCTTGCTAAAGTCTAGGTAGGCCATGTCCACAGCCCCTCCCTGGCCTACTACTTTGGTAAACCAGTCAAAGAAATCAATTAGATTCATCTGACATGACCTTACCACTGTGAACACATGCTGCCTTAGGTCCTGTGCCCCACTGGCCTCTAGGTAGTCAACAGTTCTTTCCTTCAGAAGTGATTCCATCATTTTCCCTACCACAGAGGTCGAACTGACAGGTCTGTAGTTTCCTGCCTCTGTCTTGCTCCCACTTATGTGAAGGGAAATCGCATCCACCTTCCTCCAGTCCTCCCAATTTAGCAGGTGTATAACATATTCAATGAGCCAGGTTAAATTTTAATTGCCTTAACCCTTAGCTGCTAACAGAATTAGAATGTATGCTAATTCTGACCTGATAATTCAGTCTGCAGCACAGCAAGGGTTAACTTATTGTTTTGAACTATTGCAAAATGTAATGGTGAAATATTAGACCATTAATCCTCCTTCTATGTAATATCAATATCTTTCTTTGGTGCTGTTTTTAAAGGTATTAAGTCATACATTTGAAAAATTCACAAGACCTATGTGAGCGCTGTCATTTGTGGAACGCTGTTTCTGACTTAAAGGGACACTGTCAACCTTTATTGTGTAATCCCTAGGGGGCGCTACCCTTAGGGCTACTACCCCTGTCTGCCCCCTCTGAGGCAGGGTAAGGGGCCCAGATACATGGACGGGTGCCTCCACCCAGAGGTCAGGGTTAGCCCAAGTAAGACTACCTCGGTCACAGCCCTCTGGGCTACTGCAACCCCCCTTTTGTCCCACTAGTGACTCCCACTGAGTACCAACAATTCTGTTCACCAGTAAACTTACCCCATGGAAAATGTAATCCAGTTCCCTTCAGGGACCCCCTGTAAAGTAAGGCACAGTTATGTTGCAATCACCAAGCAGCAGTTCACCATTAATGTACACAATAGCCAGGATGTAACTGTACAAAACAATCTGATTTATTCAGGGGGAAAACAACAAGGACAGGGGGAATCAAGTTGATTAGCTTATCACTATACTTATCTATCTAAGGCTCTGTGCACAGGCCTAACCCTACAGGTTACTGTCCCTGGGTACCCAAGCCCTAGTGGCTAGTCCAAACCGTGGCAGCTGGTAGGGGCCCTTTCACACAGAGAGAGAGGAAAGGAAAAGTTAATTAAGCAGTAAACCATATGGAAAAGTCCTTTTGGGACCACAGATGCAGTTCTAGCAGGGAGCTACCCTGAATTAGTACTCACGACCTCCAAATGGAACAAAGTCCTTCAAGGCCAGCCGAGCTGAGCCTGAACTCCACACCTCCTCACACATTTATATGGTAAGCAACACAGCAGAGGGGTACCACACCAGGCAGCAGCAGCTGGAGTCTCCAGGCTTCTGTGTCATCAAATACTGTAACAGCAGCTTCCTCTTCACTTTCCCGTGGACTGAGCGCAATTCAGCAATCTTCTCCAGTCCTCTGAACAGGTCGAGCCTGGTGGGTAGCTGTACAGAGCACAGCCTCCTCTGACCATCAGCTGGCGGGTTTCTGACTCCCTTCCTCAGGCGCTGCGTTAGCCCTCGCGCTTCCATACGAACACTCCCAGCGCAGAAGCATACAGCTCCTCTCTCTCTTCACTGGCCACTCCGAATCTGAAAACTGGCAGCACCAAGCACTCCTTCCAAATCGGGCACTACTCGATCCAATTGGCTGGTTGAACCTGCCAGTCACTTCCTCTGCCTCTCACTGGTGCGAAAAAGCTCCATAACCCATAATGCCTTTCCCAAATACAAACAGTTCCTCTATTGGTCAGCCAACTCTGTAGGGTCCCGAGGTACTGATTGGTCCAATTCAGCAGTTCTGGACCAAAATGGGGGAGACAGTCAAAACAGTCCTGGCTGCAAAGGGAAGGCAGGTTAGAACAACTACAATATCATTACTACTTTAATAGATAGTCAGCAAACAAGCACATCTTCTAAAGAAGCTCCCTCTGCGCAATTAGCGATGGCAGAAACGGACCAATTATTCTGCAGCCTGGGCGGGAGTCAAGCATAGCAACACTCAAACCCCCTCCCATTTCAACTAACTCTGACTGCAACAGGCAGCCCTTAAAGGGACAGCTCATGGAGGCTTTTTAAAGCACTCACTGGCTTCCCAATTAAACAGGTTTGGCGCCGATGACTAACCCTAGCACTAGGCATATTCGGAACCCCCATTTGCAAGGGGGTTACACCCTCCCTGGCCTGGAAAAGCTTGACATCCGCATCAAGCATATGCCCTTAAGGTGCTTTAGGTAAACACCCAAATGAGTAGCATATCACATTTTCTTCTTACACATTTAAACATTGGATTTACAATATATCATAACCTTTACCCATCCTACACATAAACTATTACTTTGGTTTTATTTATTTATTTATTTTATTTAATTAGTTTTTGTTGACCGGGTAAGTGCACTAGACAAATTCTGCCTATTTTCAGGCATGACCCAGGGGAGGGGGATGCAGATGAATGTCAACTGACCTTGAACCAGATAAAGCTGTTGGTGGTATTTTTAGTGAAGTAGTACAGTAGTTCCTACCCATGACACCCAGACTGAGGGAATCTGTCTTTTCTTAGGTACTACCGGGTCCCCTGCAGCAGGGGCGCCACTCTTGAAGGGCACCACTAACAGTCTGGAGTTATCTCCCAAGGCTAACTTAGCAAAGAACTTGGGGACACATATGCCCCCTTGTGCACCACATTTAAAGGCAGATCCACTGGTTGACCCAAAGATTCATAGCTTAACTTTATTACTGGCCGAATTTGTCGGCCGGATCATCTAGGGGTCTCAAGGGATTCTGAACCGGGCCCTGACTCCACTCCCATGTCAGGGACATTAGCAACAGGAATCCCTTCAAGGGGATCAGGCTCGGTACTTATAATACTATCAGGGGCTTGACCTTCTATCCCTGAACCCACCCCACTGGGCTCATCGGGGGGCAATATAGGTACTAGAGGGGAACCATCAGGGCACTCAAAGTACTCTTCCGCTTCAAGGATTTCCTTGACTTGTTCCCCCATCTTACTCTCTTCGTCTGAAAAGTCAGATAGTTCAGCCAGACCAGACAATTCAGCCAGGCCCAAAGACTCAGTCTCTTGAACTTGTCTGCTACCCCAGTCATCTTCGGGAGGCCTTGCCTCCGTGGACACAGTAGAGGGTTCAATTTCTACAGTTGGACCAACTTCATTTCCAGAATTAACAAGGGGATTGCCCCGAAGCAATTGACTCAATTCATAGGAAGGATAATATTCACCATCAGTGTCACTTTCTTCAGACACTGAGTGCTGATCATCTCCTTCTGCAGGGGGAAGAGGACAGGGCTCCTTTGATGAACTCACTAACGGCTCCACAGGCTTGGTTCTTTTCTTAGCAACAGATCTAGTCACAGGATGTGAAGGAGCAGCAGTAGAAGGTTTAGCTTCAATTAAGATCTGCCCAATTGGCAGCAGATGATTTCTGTGCATAGTTTTTACATCTTTTGAGTTGTTTTCAGGCAGCACTTTATGTACCAGGAGGTCTGCCAACTGTCCCACCACAATATGAGGGAGATGATGCCACCTGTCAGCAATCTTATGTTTGCCATGCAGTCCGAAATTTCGCAACAACACTCTATCTCCAGGTTTTAATTCTACTGTCTTTACTTTTTTATCATATCTCTCTTTGTTGGCCAAATTCTGCTTGGCAGCCATAGTCCGGGCCAGTTGATAAGCATGGTTTAGTTGAGCCTTTAATTTTTCCACATACTGTAAGTGATTTTCTGCTCGCACCCCATCGGGAGAAACCCCAAAACACACATCTACTGGCAATCTAGCCTCTCTTCCAAACATTAGACGATAAGGAGAAAATCCCATGGCATCACTTTGTACAATTGTAGGCATGCACTAACGCACTAATCTGTTGACTCCACCTCGACTTATCTTTTGATTGTAAGGTGTCCAACATATCAAGCAGCATATGATTAAACCTCTCAGGCTGAGGATCTCCTTGCGGATGATAGGGAGTGGTTCGTGACTTGCGTACCCCCCCACAAAGACAGTATCTCTTTAATCAAGCGACTTTCAAAATCTCTGCCCTGGTCAGAATGAATGCACTGTGGGGCCCCATAATGGACGAAGAAGTTCTCGACAAGTATTTTAGCCACGGTGGTGCTTTTTGATCCTTAGTCGGGAAAGCCTGGGCGTACCAGGTAAAATGATCAGTGATCACCAATATGTTGCTGACACTCTTTAAATCAGGCTCTAAACTGAAGAAATCAATACAGACTAATTCCATAGGCGCACTAGTGGTAATATTGACCAGGGGGGCAGCTCTTTGAGGCAACGCTTTTCTTTGCAAGCAACGACCACAAGTCTTGACATACTGTTCCACATTAGCACTCATCTTTAGCCAATAAAACCGAGCTCGTACCAAGTCAAGTGTTCGATCTATACCCAGGTGTCCCATTTGATTATGCAATGATCTTAGAACCAACTCTCTGAAAACCGATGGTAATACCAATTGTTGTCGGTGTACTTGGCCCTCTTTTTCCACAGTCTCTCTGTATAGGAGTTGGTTTATCAGCTTCAACTTAGGCCCTTCTTTATTCAACAGAGTAGTCCGTAAATCAGTGGAGCGGAGTTTGGATACATCCCTCCCAGCCCTCAAAACTTCTATAACTGTCTTCATAATAGGATCACGGAATTGAGCCTGTTGGAGATCATCATTGCTGAGTTGCGGCAAAAAGCCGGCATCCAAAGTAGAAAAATGGCAGTAAGCGGCCGGTATGCAACTTTCTGGCAGGCCCAAGCAATCTACCACACATTCTACTGCATCAGGATACGCCTGTTCCTCTTTATCAAATTTCTGGCATAAGGCTCTAATGTCTGGTTCGGACAACTGGACCCATTTAGTCTGGGACACAGGCCTTCGAGAAAGAGCGTCTGCATCTATATGGTTTAGGCCTGCCCGGTATTCTACAGTGTAATTGTAGGTGGCCAGAGCAGAGAGCCACCTATGCCCAGTAGCATCCAGTTTGGCAGATGTCTGTACGTAGGTTAGAGGATTATTGTCAGTCTTTACTAATATCTTGGCCCCATACAAGTAGTCATGAAACTGATCAACATTGGCCCACTTCAAGGCTAAAAACTCTAGTTTGTGCACAAGATAATTTTTCTCCGAAGGCGTCAGGCTTCTACTGGCAAATGATACGGTTTCAGTCCATTTGAGTGCTCCTGGTATAACACAGCCAGTCCTTGTAAACTGGCATCAGTATGAGCGTGTAGGCTTGGCTGGATCAGCGTAAGCCAGCACTGGAGCATGAGTAAGTTGATATATAATATCATGGAAAGCTTCCTCACACTCAGCGGTCCATTGCTTCCCGAACACATCATTTGGCCGGAAATACTTCTTTTCTATATCAGGATGCACACTCCGTTTATACTTCTTGTGAGTAGGCGGGTACCCCTGAGTGAGGTTAAGCAGGGGGCAAATTATTTTGGAATAGTCTCTGACAAACCGCCTGTAGTACCCACAAAACCCCAGGAATTGTTGTAACTCTTTTAAATTTCTAGGCTGAGGCCAAGTGGTCAGTGCCTCCACCTTGCTAGGATCAGTCTCTATACCCTCTGTGGACGCTATATAGCCCACATACTTTACGGAAGTCTGGAAAAATTGACACTTGTCGATAGACAGCTTTAGGCCAAAATCCTCCAACCGATCCAAGACTTTGAATAACCATTTCTCGTGCTCCTCCAAGGACCGGCCGAACACTATAACATCATCCAAATAAACCCAACACTCCAGCAGGTTCATATCCCCCACAGCTCGCTCCATCAAGTGCTGAAAGGTGGCCGGGGCACCTGAAATTCCTTGAGGCATTCGAACGAACTCATAAAAACCCAAAGGGCAAATGAAAGCTGTCTTCTCCCGGTCATCTGGGGCCATCGGGATCTGGTAGTATCCACTTCAAAGATCCAACACAGAAAACCACTTACTGCCATTTAGGCAATCCAAACCGTCTTGTATGCGTGGCATAGTATATTGATCTGGAATAGTCCGTCTATTCAAAGTGCGATAGTACACACACATCCAAACTGCTCCATTCTTCTTCCTTACTACTACAATAGGGGAAGCATAGGGGCTCCTGGACTCTTGGATTATGCCAGCAGCCAACATTTCTTGCAGATGCCGTCTTACATCCTCTATGTCAGCAGGAGCCAGATGTCTGGCTCTCTCAGAAGGGTCTTTCGTCATGTAGGTGAATGTGATGCTCAGCCCCTTGTACGCATCCAACATCCCTCTCCTTTAGGGAAAAAACCTGGTCCCTCCGGACAAGCTTCTCACTGATCCTTCGCTTCCAATCAGCAGGCAACGAGGAGTCGCCGAAGTCAAATAAGTCAGGAGTGACTATCACCTGTTCGGTTACTCTTCTTATGTGGTAGGACAGCAGTATCCGCACAATGAACTCTAGCCAAGACACACCCTCTTTTTATCCAGATTTCTTTATCAGACACATTTTGCACTTGAACCATTACCCTTTCTACGTAAGCGTGAGCTCTGGCTGGTAGAATACTAGGTTTTAACAACAACCCCTCAGGTAATTCTCCTCCACAGGTGCATCCAGCATTAACAACTTATTCTTAATGTCTGCTTTCAGTAGCACCTCTCCATGCAGGACACATTGTGCATTTGGCGCAAGTACTACGGGGGCAGGATCCTTCTTCCACACCACCCCCACCAGGCCTTCAGATTCCTCCAAGCTACCCTTTTTCTGAGTGGCCCTGACCTTCTGAATCACAGCAGGCAGGCTCAAAGCTCGTCCAGTTTGGAAGGCCCGTTTCTCTGAGCACAATTGGGCCAATCGTCCAAAATGTGCGCATTTGTTCCAATTAACAAGGGCACCCTGTCATACAGTCCAGTAGGGGGGCAAACTAATACTAAGGTCTCCACTTGCTCATCAATTCCATTCGCAGTTGTAGGGAAAGATAACCATACATGGATGTACCCCAAATACAGGTAAGCCTTGTCGGTCAGACCCCATACATGTAGACCAGTTAGAGGCTGCAAGGGCACCTCAGATAAGTGTGCTTGATACCAGTCCTGAAACATGATGGTCACCTGGGAGCTGCTGTCCAGTACAGCTCGAGTGGGAATTCCATTTACCCGCACCCAGGTCTCCATAGACGGACCGACCACATCTGACCAATTGGGGGTAGCAGCATCAGTGGCCTTGCGGGCATGGGCCTGGGTCACACAACTGTTCTTAGGGGCCCGAGACTGAGCCTGATGGCATTGAGCGATCAGCCTGTGGCTAACCCTCCTCAAATTCTCCGGTCTCTGGCACTCAGGCTGAAAATTCCCATTTTCCACACAATGATAACAGAACTCAGGGTCCCGGGAATCGTTACTCTGTGGGGGGTCCTGTGGGGAGGGAGGGAGCTCTCTGAGGCTAGGATTTGGGGCCCTACATAACTCAATGGGCCTCAGGCCAAGTAGAATACACAGTAGACTATTTTAAGTCCCTCACCAATTCCCGTAAATTCCTAATCTCGGCCCTCAACTCATTCTCCAGATAGGGGTCAGGGGGGATAACGTGCATTCCTGCAGTACCTGGAAAATCTGGGGCCCCCTTGGACCCTCCAGGTGAACCAGTCTCCTTAGGGATGTTAGACTCAGGGGGCCCACTAGGGTTCACTGCCCCCACACAGGGTTCCCACCCCTCTTCATCAGTCTCCACCTCCCGAATTTCCCTCATCAATTGACAATAATCAGTAGGTAGCCTTTGATCATGCAATTTGAGTTTTAACAGCGTTACACTAGAGAACCGAGCAGACTTTAGTACATGTTCTAAGCGAACCTTATTTAGGGCTGCTGCACTGATTCCTCCTTTTCTATAAGCCTTTTGCAAGGCCCGCTCCACTCTAGTAACAAAAGCGGACAATTTTTCATTTTTCCACTGCTTAGCAGACCTGAATTTCCACAGTAAGTCTTCACCAGTTTCTGTACTCCCAAAAAACCCTTCCAAATCAGAGAGATACTCCGCAGCTGGGGCTTCTGGACAGGTGGCCCTGAAAAACCTAATGGTTTCTAAGGCTGGACCCAGCAAACTCTCCATCAGCCTCTTCCTTTTTTCCCCCTCAGAACATTGCCATTCCTGGACTAGAGGGGTGACATAGTCCAACCAAGCTTCCAGGTCATCCTCCCCAGGGGGCACTGGTACCGTGCCAGAGGAAAGTTTCAACTTACGGTAAGAGTCAAGCTGTATGGGGGGAACCATCAGGGGCAAGGAAGCCAGCACGGAACTCTTGGGTGGGCAAGGAGAGTCACCTGGGGAACCCTGAGGAGTAGTATCACTGGACAAATCCAGGGCCTGCAACAACTCCTGGATGGTCCTCCCTTCTACAGCTAACAATTTGAGCAGTTTGTCTTTAAAACTGTTCATCTGGGGAGACCCCACAGGGGTAACTGACCCACTTCGGATATGGATTAGCCTCCACCCCTGGGACGCACCCTCTGGGTAAAGTACGGGAGGTACCTTCTCAGGGTCGATGGCCACACTGCATAGGAGTAACACTTGCAATGTCTGGTCAAGCAAATCACCCATACGCCCTTTCACTTCGACCTTACCCAAACACTTTACTCGTTCTGCAACAGAGACAATATCAGCAGCTGAGGTACCCAAGGGCACATCTAGCAATAATACAATCTTCTGGAAATCTAGCTCTTCTGCTTCACCCCAACCCATTAGTTTGTGTGCCATGGTTTTGATGGGTCCCAGCTTAATTTTTTCCAACATATCCCCTTCCATTTTTTCCATCTTTGGGGATCTCCTCACTGAGCCACTGGGGACACTAATCCCAGTGGTGCCTCCAATTGTAACCCTAGGGGCACCTACCCTAAGGCTACTACCCTTGTCTGCCCCTCTGAGGCAGGGTGAAGGGCCCAGATCCATGGACGGTGCCTTTCACCCAGAGGTCGGGTTAGTCCAAGAAGACTACCTTGGTCACAACCCTCTGGGCTACTGCAACCCCCCTTTTGTCCCACTAGTGACTCCCACTGGGTACCAACAATTATGTTCACTAGTAAACTTACCCCATGGAAAATGTAATCCAGTTCCCTTCGGGGACTCCCTGTAAAGTAAGGCACAGTTATGTTGTAATCACCAAGCAGCAGTTCACCATTAATGTACACAATAGCCAGGATGTAACTGTACAAAACAATCTGATTTATTCAGGGGGAAAACAACAAGGACAGGGGGAATCAAGTTGATTAGCTTATCACTATACTTATCTACCTAAGGCTCTGTGCACAGGCCTAACCCTACAGGTTACTGTCCCTGGGTACCCAAGCCCTAGTGGCTAGTCCAAACCGTGGCAGCTGGTAGGGGCCCTTTCACACAGAGAGAGAGGAAAGGAAAAGTTAATTAAGCAGTAAACCATATGGAAATGCCCTTTTGGGACCACAGATGCAGTTCTAGCAGGGAGCTACCCTGAATTAGTACTCACGACCTCCAAATGGAACAAAGTCCTTCAAGGACAGCCGAGCCGAGCCTGAACTCCACACCTCCTCACACATTTATATGGTAAGCAACACAGCAGAGGGTAACCACACCAGGCAGCAGCAGCTGGAGTCTCCAGGCTTCTGTGTCATCAAATACTGTAACAGCAGCTTCCTCTTCACTTTCCCGTAGACTGAGCTCAATTCAGCAATCTTCTCCAGTCCTCTGAACAGGTCGAGCCTGGTGGGTAGCTGTACAGAGCACAGCCTCCTCTGACCATCAGCCTGCGGGTTTTCCGACTCCCTTCCTCAGGCAAAATGTCCGTTAGGCCCTCACGCACTTCCCGCGTGAACACTCCCAGCGCAGAAGCCTACAGCTCCTCTCTCTTCACTGGCCACTCCGAATCTGAAAACTGGCAGCACCAAGCACTCCTTCCAAATCGGGCGCTACTCGATCCAATTGGCTGGTTGAGCTTGCCAGTCACTTCCTCTGCCTCTCACTGGTACGAAAAAGCGCCATAACCCATAATGCCTTTCCCAAATACAAACAGTTCCTCTATTGGTCAGCCGACTCTGTAGGGTCCCGAGGTACTGATTGGTCCAATTCAGCAGTTCTGGACCAAAATGGGGGAGACAGTCAAAACAGTCCTGGCTGCAAAGGAAGGCAGGTTAGAACAACTACAATATCATTACTACTTTAATAGATAGTCAGCAAACAAGCACATCTTCTATGAAGCTCCTCTGCTAATTGGCGATGGCGAAGCAGATTATTCTGTAGCCCGGTCGGGAGTCAAGCATAGCAACACTTAAACCACCTCCCATTTCAACTAACTCTGACTGCAACAGGCAGCCCTTAAAGGGAGAGCTTACGGAGGCTTTTTAAAGCACTCACTGGCTTCCCAATTAAACGGCTTTAGCGCCGATGACTAACCCTAGCACCAGGCATATTCGGAACCCCCATTTTCAAGGGGGTTACATTTGCATCATACTATTTCTAGTTGAAAGCACACATTTTGATTGCTTACCTTGTCTAAAATTCATAGCCATTGCTGGTTGTTTTATCTGCTTCCTTTCTTAGTAGATCAAAAATGCAAGTTAATAGTGTATTTACACCCAACCTTGTTTTGTTTTAAATCCTTGAGCTAGTCTTTTTGTACACTTCTTGAATTTCAGGAACACTCCCAAGCAATGCAGCCACTCATAATGCAATAGTCTCCTCTACTCACACTGCATCATGAATGATTAGACTGTGCTGGGATTGTTTCCAGTCCAGGAAAGATGCAGTGGGAGTTGATCAAGGACCATAAACAAACATGTTTTAGTGTGGTAAAGCATAATATGGTGGGTGTGGTGGACACACACTCTTGCCATCATCAAAACTACAGTTTTGTTCACGTTTACTCAGACCTGATGGTTGTCTGACTTGCAAGGAGATGTAGGCATGACTTCTGATGCAGTCAGAAGATTTTTATTCTAAATGGGCCCTATGCATGATTGGAGCAGTGTGGCTACACGCATATATCTGGGGTGCATAGCTACACTCTGCACCCTATGCACCCCATGCAGGATGCACTAAGGTTGTGTGCACAGGACCAATGCACCGCTCCTCCTAGGTATGTGGACTGCACTGTGCCAGGGGCGGGCTGTGGGCATGCCAGAACTATGTGTCATGCACAGAGGTGCATAGTGCTGGCCACAGGTGTGCAGAGGGGGGTGCAGACTACACCAGGGAGAACCCTGCTGTAAGCCCCCTATGCTCCCTGTGCAACCATCGTGACCCTGCTGAGACAGGACGGATAGTCTACCCACCCGGACTGCTGCCACCTGCCCCTGCACACGTAGGTGCAGGGCCCCTACCAGGTGACCCTCACCCCACACACACCCACACAGAGACACCGGACAAAGGATGCTTACTCCACACACCCAGTGACACCACTGGGCCACCCTCATCATCAGCCCCTCATTCCTTTAGGATGGATTAAGACAAGGGTACAGACCCCTCCACACCACCAATGGACCCCACACCCTGTCCCTGTGCACCACTCCTTTGGCACAGCCCCAATGGGCCGGCAGCTTTAACCGCCAACCACCGACACTGCCACTGGCCATCAGACATCTGCAGAACATGCTGCCAATGCACGCCCCACCGCAGAAGGGATTCATAGTGTGACCCACGCGGAGCATCCCATTGGATGCCTGGCCAGGTCCGCGGTCCCACCCATGGCCGCCTCACAGAGTCCTGCACATCAGGGGGATGGGACTGTGGACAGGTGGCACACAGTGGTGAATACTGGCAGCATGCACCTGTCCAAGGTGTGCAAGTGTCACGGCAGGATACACATAAACCGAACTACTGGGAATATGGTAACATGACACAAGATTTACAAGCAACAGCAAGAATTCTGAACTATGCAAGAAAAGCACTTCCGGAAGGGACAGAGAAACTTTACTTTCAACAAAGAGGACCACCAAAGAATGCCCCTCGTCCCCTGACCTGAGGATTTAGATGCCTGGCAAGTGTTGGAAAAGACTGCAGGCTGGATGCACTCCAAGATTCTTGTATCAGTAACAGGTTGTGGCAGACTGCTGATCAATGAAGAACAAGGGATTTCCCTTTTCAGCAGACCCTCTGGGTGTTAGTAGGGAGGTCATGGCAGGCCACTAATGAGCGTCAGACAGAACACACACAATCATTTGTAATCCAGGTTTCTTGAGCTTTCTTCATTTGTAGTCTAGCCACTTTCTTCATTCCCAGTCTTGCTGCTTTTGTCAGTCCCGAAACGAAATCCCTTCCCCCCCACTGCACATCAGAGCCTTAACTATTGAGCCGAGGCAGCTACTAGACTTACTTCCTCAATGGGGTAGGGACACAGCAAAGATGAGCAGCTGGAGGGTCCTGCCCTCATTACCCCTAACTCTAGCTGGGTTGCCCACCCTCATCGTAGTCCACAAGGTAGAAGGTTAAACACTTCTTTTGCAGTTAGGCACAACAAAATTCTGGCAGTTCACTTTGGTGACAGACCATAGTATAGAACAGTTCATTATGCAGTTTAGGGCACCACACAGGGTAAACAGTTCACTCTGGTGTTGGAATTCAGTACTGGTGGTTCATTGGCAGTTGGGGCACAACATAGAATTGCAAGTCATTTGCAATAGGGCACCACACAGGAGTAACAGTTCAGTTTCAGTAGTGCAAAAAACAGTACTGCCAGTACAGTTTCAACAGGGCACCACACATGATTAACAGTTCATTTGCAATAGGACAAAGCACAGTATTGGCAGTTCGGGTTCAACAGGACACCACACAGGAGTAACAGTTCACTTGCAGTAGGGCAATGCACAGTACTGGCAGTTCAATTTCAACAGGGAACCACACAGGATTATCAGTTCAGTTGCAGTAGGGCAAAGCACAGTATTGGCAGTTCAATTTCAACAGGGCACCACACATGATTAACAGTTCATTTGCAATAGGACAAGCACAGTACTGGCAGTTCAGTTTCAACAGAGAACCACACAGGATTATCAGTTCAGTTGCAGTAGGGCAAAGCACAGTATTGGCAGTTCAGTTTCAATAGGGCACCACACAAGATTAACAGATCAGTTGCAATAGAGCAAAGTTAGCAGGTTAATTTCAACAGGGCACCACATAGTATTAACAGTTCAGTTGCAATAGGTCAAAGCACAGTACTGACACTACTATTTCAAATTATCCTGATGCCCAGAACCACTGAACTTGCTACAGGGATTCTGTACTTCCTACCCTATGGTCATTCTCTCTAGGGCCCCACTGGATCTGATTCCATGGTTGGAAAAAGGGCTGTGGCTGCCACTGTGTGTGGTCCTGAGTTGAGGAGCACCCACCCCTTTATGCAACCTTGACTGCTCTGCTAGGTACCACTGGGCGTGATTGGTTTAAATAACTGATGAGAGAGAAGAAAGAGAAAGAAAAAAATCCTGCTCTGGAGTGCATAATAGGGCAACCCCGGCCCATTGCTCCATCTTTTGGGAGCTAAGTAGTTTGGGTTAGGGACCTCTGACTCACTGCTCCACCCTCTGGGAGATCCCTAGATTTGGAGCCCTGCCCACCATTCATGGTCTCAGCCACTTGCCCCTGTGCTGTCTGGTGCTTTTGAAGTTTGTTTTAAATAAAATAAATTTGGCCATCAGCACCTGCCCATTGGTGCTGCCGCCAACTTACCTGCCCAATTTGGGGTGAGTATTGAAGAGGAGGGATCTTCTGGAGGCTGGCACTGCTGACTGAGGAGGGATGAAGGTGGGCAGTCCTGACACCAGGCTCTTGTTGCTCTGCCCTGACATTCTTTCTTCATCCCAATGCTCCTTCACACTGCTTCAGCCTTCATCTGAAGCTGTTCCTTTAAACCTTGGCTCAATCCAGATGCAGCTTTCTGTAGCCACTAACATGAGACTGCTTCACTTTTTTTACTTTAAAAAAAACAGGACTAGACAGAGCCCGCACTGTGGCCATTGACCTGTTACTTTTGTTTCATGGACCACTGTCTCAGGGATCACTACACTGACCTGACAACCTACTGCTACCAATGGACTGGACTGCAGGGGATGCACCAGGCAGAGACAATGAGACCTGCCTAAAAAAGGAGGCAAGCTTTTTTCCTCTGGTCTCTGTCGCTGTCTGTGTCTTCTCCCTCATTGAACCTGCTACACTAACTGTCATCATTACCCCTGTCTAACACTCAGGGTTCTAATACTTGAACCCTGAGCTCAAGCCTCAACAGCTCCAAAGTTTGAATCAAGCTCATTCACTGGGAAGGGACCACAGTCCCAGTACTTAGCTCATCTGTTCTCTCACTTCCTGGAGGGGGTTCCATAGGTGCTGGCAGGCAGGGGGGAAAGAAGAGGAGTAAGGGAAAGAAATAAATGTTTTAAAGAAAAGCATAGCTGAGGTTTGGCCATGGCGGGCAACTGTTGGCTGTGATGGATCTCTGTGGGAGGGGGGGCACAAGCTGTGGGCACAAGACACCCTCACCTTTTCTGTCTTGGGGTCCATAACTAATCCCCTGAGACCCACCCCTGCCACACTGCCTTCCCACAGCTGCCTGGGGGTGGGTGCGAGGCTACTACATTAATTCTACTGTAGGGAACCAACTGCTGAGGCACTAAAGCGGGCAGTCTGTTTTTCACCTTTAAAAAAGAAAAAAGGAATCAGAATCAAACTATCAGCTACATCAACAATCTCTACAGAATGTAACCAACATAGCATGAGTCTTTTAAGCGAAAGACCCTTAGAGACCTAAGGTTCCGTTTAAACAGTGGTAATAAGTACCATTTTGTAACCTGATGATGTGAGTAATGTCCTTTTCAACCACAGAACTCAATAGTAAAAGACAGACGCATTGTGCCAGTAATGTAAGAGCTTAGCAAGGGCATGAAGTACACCATGCGGTTCTAAAATGGACTTTAGCACCAGAGTGCAAGTCAGAAACTCTGACGGAATTTACCCAAACCCCTTACAGAAATACAAATGTGCAGTGTGGGTGCAGCATGCATGCTGTGCACTTGAATTTCTGTAAGGGATGTCAGTAAAGATGAGACAGTACTATAATGTGAGCTAGTATTTGAAAAACAGCTGCAACAGAAACTATAAGCTTGCAGGTTTACATGCTGTTCTCCTTTAAGTGCTCTCTAGCTCTGACTTAGCTCAAGAGTTCATTTGTGATTCTTATACGCAGACTGGGTCTCTCTTGAAACAGTAACTAGTAGAGGAATAAACTTTTCATTAATAATTATCTGCATTATTTTTGCCCACTTGGTTCCTCGTTCCACGCTCAACGCTGGAGTCATTCTGCAAAGGCAAATAATGATTAAAAGAAACATTTATACCTCACTAGTAGTTACTGATTCATAAGTGACTTCCTTCAACAATCTAGCCAGTGTGAAAAAGCCTGCACTAAGGCAACCAGGATGTTGGGGGTGTATTGGGATGGGTTTTGACAGCAGAAGGAAGGAGGTGCTATTACCTCTCTATAGATCACTAGTGAGACCATGGTTAGAGTACTGTGCCCAGTTCTGAGACCTTACCTAAGGAAAGACAAAGGCTGGCTGGAGAAGGTGTAGCATAGGTTAACTAAAATGATTCAGAGCCAGCAGGGCAGATACTATGAGAATCAGCTCAGACCAGTGCTGTGAACATGTACTCAAAGCCAGATAACAGAGGTGTGATACAGCAGAGCGTTCAAGTTCCTGAAAGGAAGAACAAGGTAAACTGAAAGGAATTACATAGAAACATAGAAGTTGACAGCAGATAAGGACCATAAAGGCCCATCCAGTCTGCCCATTTCTTTTTCTACCTTATAAATGTGCCACTGGCCTTTGCTCTGTCAGTGGCCTATCTATTCATACTCATCTGTATTACTCCCTTATGCCTATCCCATGCCTGTTTGAAGCCCTGCACTGTATTCATAGCTATCATTTCCTGAGGTAGGCCATTCCATGCATCCACCACCCTTTCTGTGAAAAAGAATTTCCTCACATTCCCCCATAATCGGCCTCCCTCTAATCTCATGCTGTGTCCTCTTGTCCTGCTATTTTTCTTATTATTAAACATGTTCAACTCTTTCACCTTGTTAATGCCCTTAAGGTGTTTGAATGTCTCTATCATATCACCTCTCTCCCTTGTTTGCTCTAGGGTATACATATTGAGCTCCATTAATCTGTCCTCATGTCTTCTGATGCAGTCCCTGCACCATTTTGGCTGCCCTTCTCTGGACTGCCTTAATTTGGTTTATGTCCTTGTGAAGTGCTGCAAACCTAGAACATGAGGTCATGAGTGGAAGCTGGTGGGGGGAGGTTCCGGAAGGTTGTGAGAAAGTTTTATTCTACAGAGAGAGTGGTTCTGAGATGTGCCATAGTTTGCCAGCAGTAGTGGTGGGTGCCAAAACCATTAACGGTTTCAAACATGGTTGGTTCATAGTTAAGGACATTTTATTTTATTTAGTTTTTGTTGACTGGGTAAGTGCACTAGACAAATCTTGCCTATTTTCAGGCACAACCCGGGGGAAGGGGATACAGATGAATGCCAACTGACTTTGAATCAGATTAAGCTGTTGGTGGTATTTTTAGTGAATGAGGGAAATTTGGCCAGGACACATGGGAAATTCCCCTACTCTTTTCGATAAGTGCCATGGGATCTTTAACATCCACCTGAACTACCACCAATCCAGGCAGATGGGACCTCGGTTTAACGTCTCATCTGAAAGATGGCACCTCAGAAGTGCAGCACCCCTCTCATGCTACACTACAGTGTCAGTACTGGAATATTAACCCAAGTGCCAGATGTGGGAACTGAACCCACAGCCCTCAGATCTCCCGGCCTCAGAGGCGAGTGTGCTACCTACTGAGCCACTGACACATAGATACATACATAGATACATAGACAGTGTCGGCAGATAAGGGCCTATGGCCCACCTAGTCTGCCCATTTGAGCTTGTAAGTTCAGTTTGTTTTCCTAGAAGTCTGTTTCCCCTTACCCCTGCCCTCTAGAATTCCTTTATGTCTATCCCATGCATTCTTAAATCCCGTGATTGTTTCAGCCCCCACCACTTCCTCTGGCAGGGTGTTCCACGTCCACCACCCGTTCTGTGAAGAAATTCTTTCTCATGTTTCCTCTGAATCGTCCTCCCTCAAACTTCATCCCATGCCCTCTAGTCCTGAAACATCTTTTCACTTAAAAATAGTGTTTTCCTGCACCTGTTCCTCCCTGTAAGATACTTGTATGTCTCTATCATATCCCTCTCTCCTCCTCTCCTCCAGGGAGTACATGTTCAGTTCCTTCAACCTGTCTTCATAGGACTTGTGATGCAACCCATGCACCATCTTAGTTGCCCTCTCTGAACCTTCTCTACCCTGTCTATGTCCTTACGTGAGTATGGTCTCCAGAACTGTACACTGTACTCCAGGTGGGGCCTCACTAGTGTCTTGTATAGTGGAATTATGACCTCCCTTTTCCTGCTGGTGATGCTGCCTGCCTATACATCCCAGCATCCTATTGCTTTACCTGATGCCTTGTCACACTGTTTCCCTACCTTGGGGTCATCAGAGATGACAACCCCAAGATCCCTTTCCTGCTTGGTGCATGCTATATCCTCACCCCCCAACTGATATATTGTGCCAGGGTTTTTGTGCCCCATATGCATTATCTTGCACTTCTTTGCATTGAATTTCAACTGCCAAACCCTTGACCATTCTTCAAGTTTCTGCAGGTCCTTTCTCATTCTGTCTACACCCTCTGGTGTGTCTACTCTGTTACAGAGCTTTGTGTCATCAGCGAACAGTGAAATTCTGCCTTCTAGATCCTGTGCAATGTCACTGATGAAGATGTTGAATAGGACCGGTCCCAGCACTGATCCCTGTGGTACCCCACTGGTTACTCTTCCCTCTGTGGAGTGACAGCCATTTACCACCACCCTCTGTGTCCTGCCACCCAGCCAGTTACCTACTCACCACACTACTGTCCTGCCCACACCCATATTCCCCAGTTTGTGTAATAGTCTTCTATGTGGCACAGTGTCAAAGGCCTTGCTGAAGTCCAGATAGGCCATGTCCACTGCCCTCCCCTGATCCACCTCCCTAGTCACCCAGTCAAAAAAATTCAATGAGGTTGGTCTGACATGACCTCCCCCTGGTGAAACCATGCTGCCTTGGGTCCTGTAGTCCATTGACAACCAGATGTTCCACAAATCTCTCCTTCAGTAGTGCTTCCATGATCTTTCCCACTACCGAGGTGAGGCTGACTGGTCTGTAGTTCCCTGCTTCCTCTTTGTTCCCACTTTTGTATAAGGGACTACATCTGCTGTCCTCCAGTCTTTGGGTACCTCCTGTTTCCAGTGATTGGCTGAACAGGATAGCCAGAGATTCAGCCACCACCTCTCTTAGTTCTTTAAGGACCCTGGGGTGCACCCATCTGGCCCCATTGCTTTATCAGCTCTTATTACTTCCAGTTCCTTCAGGACCCTTTCTCGTGTAAAGGGACTTGTGTCCATTTCTGCACCATTCTCACCCCTTGTACTCCCTTCAGACCCATTACCCCCCTCTTCCTTAGTAAAGACTGAGCAGAAATACCTGTTCAATATGTCAGCTTTATTGTTGTCATCCTCCACGTGGCTCCCATCCTCCCCCTTCAGTCTCACTATCCCTCCCTTTGTCTTTCTTTTTTCACTTATGTACCTGTACACTGCGACATTGTCGTTACTCAGGGGGTAGTAGTAAGACAGGGAACAAGGGGTGGATAGAGTAGGCAAAAGCCCCACATGGACGAAAGATTTTTGGGTATAATAGGGTGTTACAGGCAGATTGGATGGATAATTGGTCTTGTTCTGCTGTTATTGGCTAACTTTCTCTGTTTCTATTTAAAGGTGATAGGAAATGATTTTTACAGAGTTAACTGCGGTGCTATTTTCCTTCCAGTGCCAGTTATGTATTTTGACAAGTTCTGGCCAATATTTGAAAAACAAACAATCCAGAATGGGGGTGTCCTCAGATTTACAAAGAGTTCCACTTTTCTCGGCAGCTGCTGCCCTTTCTTTTCATATTTCTAAGATGTTCTTTTTAAATTAATAATACCATTCTAGAATATTCATCTTAATGGCCTGGAGTGGTGTTACTGATGTCATAGAATTTTTAGACAGTACGAACAGAGAGAGTGACAACTGTTGAGGAGAATGCAATTTGGAGTAGTTACAAAGGCAAACAGATTAGATTATTAATGTAACAAACAAGGGCATACCTTACATGCAGCAGGCACTAACCCCCTAGTTATAATCCATGCTGGAACAAATGACATAGCAAGAACCCCATTACAACAACTTAAGCAGGACCTAGTTGCTCTCTGTAACGTATTAAATGAGAGGGGATGTAACATTGGCATTTCAGAAATTCTCCCAGTACCTAGAGCCTCCTTTTATATTCAAAGGAAAATTAAATCTATGAACGAATGGCTTCGGAAATGGTGCCTAAAACAAGGTATTACGTGCATCACCCACTGGGAGGAATTCAATGATAACCCTGCCCTCTTCTGCTGGGATGGATTACATCTCAGCCGTAGGGGTAGTTCTCTCCTAGGTCGACAATTTCTGTCATTCATTAACAATTTAAACTAAAACCGAAGGGGGGGAGACTGGAATCCATAAACCATCTCTAAATAATATATACAAGCTGAATATCTTGACTTGTAATGCGAGAGCACTTAGTGTTCCTAAAATGGTGGAACTGGAACTAAAAATTCAGGAGTCTAACATTGGCCTGGTTGCTATAACAGAAACATGGGGTAACCAGGATAAACAATGGATAGTAAATATTCTAGGATTTAAACACTATTTTAAAAACAGACCTGATGACCAAAGGGGAGGAGGGGTTAGTCTTTATGTAACAAATGATATTCCCTCATTTGAGGTTTCAACAACAGTATCTACTGAGAGTGTTTGGGTATACTTGCAGCCCAAAGGGCATCCTCAAATCTTGGTTGGGAACTGTTATCGGCCACCCTCCTCAGACCTTGATTATCTACACCAATTTACTGCAGAAATGGCTCAAATAGCAGATAATGGCTTAGTCATAATTCTAGGGGATTTTAATCTCCCATCAATAAACTGGGATACTCTCTCTGGACATAACTCATACGATTTACAGCTGATCTCTGCTATTACTGATCTTGGCCTTACACAACATGTAAGAGATCCTACTAGAGGGGAACAATATTCTCGATTTAGTCTTTACTAACATGAATACAGCTTTATCAAGTTTACGGGTGTTGGATCCCCTGGGTAACAGTGACCATTTGACTATTCAATTTTCCATGGCCTTAACTCACACATGTCGCCTTAATAACAGCTGCATGATCAAATGATATGAGAAAGCTAATTTTACTAAGATCAATGAACAACTGGCTGCTCTATCTTGGGACTCATTATTGGCACCCCTTAATGCAAATGATGCATGGAACACCTTTGAAAAAATTATACATAATTTAGAAGAAAAACATGTACCGGTGACAAGGAGATACAATAATAAAGGAAAGGTCCCTGCTTGGTATAGTAACAATATCAGAAAACTTAGTAATCATAAACAGAAACTATTTAATTTGCTAAAAAAGAGCAAACAGGAGGACAAGAAGGACATTTATACTAAGTACAAGGATGCTTTAAAAAACTTAAAAACATCTATTACCTTGGCTAAAAGGAACCTAGAATTCAAGATTGCCCACACCAAGTTCACATAAAAGTCTCTATTCATACTTAAATAGTAAAAGGGTACTGTTAATAAAGTAGGTCCAATAATTATCAATAATTCAACTATTCTCTCAGATATGGTGACTGCGTCTGAATTTAATAAGTATTTTTGTTCTGTCTTTGAACAAGACAAAGAACCTAGAACGATCCCTCATACTCCTGTTCTTCAGAGTTATATCATTACTATCTCTGACACTTATAAACTTTTGGGAACTTTGAAACCAACTACGAGCCCAGGCCCCGATGGTATTACTTCCAAATTTCTTATGGGAACCATAGACAATATTGTCACTCCACTTACAATCATATTTAATAAGTCACTTACTGAACAAATTGTGCCTACTATTTGGAGATCAGCTATTGTTACCCCAATCTTTAAAACAGGAGTGCATTCTAAAACTGAGAATTATAGACCTATCAGTTTAACCTCTATACCTTGTAAACTATTAGAAAAGTATATTAAACATCTAATGGATAAAGAAATGTTCGAACTCAATATATGTGATCATACGCAACATGGATTCAAACCGGGGTACTCATGTACTACAAACCTGTTATCTTTTTATAATACTATAAGTAATAAGCTTGATCAAAATACTCCAGTGGACGTTGTCCTGCTGGATTATAGTAAGGCATTCGACAAGGTCTCACATTCAATACTAATTAATAAACTGGTTACATTAGGATTCTCTAAATGTATTGTAACTTGGGTGAATAACTGGTTACACGAACGAACTCAAACAGTTAGAATCAATGGGGTATTATCAGAGGACAGATTTGTGACAAGTGGGGTCCCCCAGGGATCTGTGTTGGGCCCCACTTTGTTTGGCATTTTTATAAGTGATCTAAAGATTGGATCACAGAATACGTTATCGAAATTCGCTGATGACACCAAACTGGGGGGACCTGTGCATAACGATTACAGTAGGAACACTATATTGAATGATTTAAAAATAATTGAAACATGGGCAACTACCAATAAGATGTCTTTTAATGTATCCAAATGTTCCGTGCTGCATTTCAGTAAAAATAACTCTGTACAACCATATTATCTCAATGGAACCAAAATACGAGACTCAGTTGTTGAAAAAGATCTGGTATCATGATCGACGATCGTTTGTCCTTCTCAAACCACTATAATATAGTAACGAACAAAGCCAATGCTTTGTTGCGTAGGATAAAAAATACCTTCGTTTCTAAAACCGAAGAATGTATAATGACACTATATAAGTCTCATGTTAGGCCCTATTTGGATTACGGCTCTCCCTTGTGGAGCCCATATCTGATAAAGGACATTGCAAAAATTGAGAGGGTACAAAGAAGGGCAACTAAAATTATACCCCACCTCTCTCGTCATGATTATGCAACTAGGCTTCAGAAAACAGGATTATATTCACTAGAAAACAGAAGATTAAGAGGTGACATGCTACAATTATTTAAAATGATTTCATCTTCTATATTAATGGATTCTTGCGGCTTGTCCTATGCATCTAGGAAAATTGTTCCCCGACTTCATAATAAACAAATTATAATTGAAAAAACAAGAACAAATAAAAGACAGCAATTTTTCAATATAAGAGCTCCGAGAGTGTGGAATTCCCTGCGGCAGGAAATTGTTGATTGTGAGAACATTAATACCTTCAAGATTAAACTAGATAGATGGCTTTTAAATAAATAACAAACTTATTAATGGTCCACATGTGTGGAGGACATTCTCGATGGGCTTCGGCCTTTTTATGTCCAAATTACCAAGTTACCAAGTTATACCCATATCAGAATTTTGGACAGATGATTAAGGTAAAACAGGAGGGCATCCAGAGGTGTAAAAGACTGTTTCCTGTTTACTATCTTTAAGAGTACTACATTCTGTGTACAAGAATCGCAAATGAAAGCAGGGCCATATCCAAAGCCTGGAACACACTCAAAGAAAGACAAGAAGGTCAATAATGAAAAGCAATGCACTTAAATTTGGGCATTTGTATCCATCAATTCAAATGTCTCAGAAAAAGTAGAAATGGATTCCTCAGAGTCTCTGTTGAAATGTCAGTGCCTGTTGGGAGTGAATTCTGAGTGCTCTGGTTTTTCCTATATTCGCTCTCCTGCAACCTCAGGATTTTACAGCTGTACTGCAGTCCATTTCCTGCAACAAAAGCCTTTTACGGTACTGCCTGCTGCACAGGACTTCCATGACGGTAGCCACTGAGATATCCAAGGTTGAGTTGGGACTACCTTTTCTTGCTTTTACCAGAACATTTCAATTGATTGATACATGTGACCAAAATTAAATGTGTTCTTTGACTTTTAGCCTCATTTCTTTGTAAATAAGGCTGCAGGACCCGATGGGGTGCATCTGAGTGTGCTCAGAAAACACTTCAGATATAGCGGAACTCGTGGCAGGGCCATTAGCTTGCTACAGTCAGGGATAGTTTTGAAAGATTGAAGGGTAGTGGATATAGCTCTGCTCCACAACAGAGGAGACAAGGAGCAAACAGGAAACTATAGACATGTTAGTCTTACCTCCATAGCAGGTAAACCAATGGAAACACTAGTCAAAGCAGACCTAGTGGACTGCCTGTAGAAAAACGGGCTCCAGTATAGTAAGCAGCATGGGTTTGTGGCAGGGAGGTCTTGCCAGACCAACCTAACACATGAACATATGAACATGCCAGCAGATAAAGGCCTTACAGTCTACCTTGTCTGCTCAAGTGTGCAGGTCCCTACTGTGTCTACAGTGGGACCTGCCACCCCTCCCCAAATCTTGTCTGACTGCTCTCAGTAGTCCCCTTCCCTGCACCTCCCTTAGCAACTTTCCCCTTCATTCTGTCCCATCTTCTTGAAGCTATTGACCATATTCAGGGATACCACCTCCCATGGCAACAGGTTCTGCTTGGCCATCAATCTCTTGGTGAAAAAGTTAAAGCAGAAGGAAATGGGGAAGACAGTCAAAATAGCAAAGACCCAAACCAAGGAAAAGATAGCCAACTCAGTTAAGAAGGGGGATAAAACCTTTTACAGGTACATTAGGGAGCAAGAAAGACCAGGGAAGGATAGTGAGGCTTAATAAGGGGGGATGGGCAGAGGGTGACAGTGACAAAGCAAAGATAATGAACTAATACTTCTGCTCAGTATTCACAAAAGAAGAGGAGGGGGAGGTACCTAAACCAAATAATAGAAGCACACTGGCTAGGGGGGTTGATACCAGTCTTTAATACAGTATTTAATAACTGTCTGGGGGAGATCCAAGACTGGATGGATTCTAGTTGGCTAAAGTTGAATTCGGAGAAAACCGAGGTTTTGATTGTGGACGGGTGGTCAGATTGAGAGGTCATGTGCTGGAGCGCTGTCTGGAATTTTTCTCGGCGGCGTATACGCTTCCGGCCTCTGAATGGGTGCATAAGCTTGGGTGATTCTTGACCATAGGCTGACTTTTCAATCTCAGGTGTCAGACGTCGTCAAGACTTCCTTTTACCATCTTAGGAATATTGCCTGGGTTAAGCACCTTGTTCCGTCTGACTCTCTGACAACTCTGGTCCACGCTTTTGTGTCCTCGCACCTTGATTACTGCAACGTCCTTTACTTTGGTCTTTCTGGGGTTGAAATCTGCCACCTACAGCTAGTGCAGAATGCGGCAGCCGGGTTTTGACTGGGACAAGCAGGTCCTGTCATATTACCCCAGTGCTGCATGAGCTGCACTAGCTCCCGATACAGTGGTGGATCACCTTTAAAGTCACTTTGTTGACTTTCAAAGCCCTTTACAATCAGGGTCCAGCCTATCTGAAAGACCTTCTAGTGTCTTATTGCCCTAGCTGATCACTCCGCTCAGCCGACATGGGGTTGTTAGAGATTCCACGAGTGAGTTTGAAATCTTCCGGCAGTAGAGCATTTTCCTATGCCGCACCCACTCTTTGGAATTCTCTACCTTGCCGATTATGGGAATGTTCCTCTGTGGAAATTTTCAAAAAGGAATTAAAAACCTATCTTTGGAAAATGGCCTTTCTTGAAAGTTAAATGTACTGATCAGTGTGTGTAATTTTACTGTAATTTATTATGCTTTTAGAATATATTTTATAATTTTATGGTTTGTCGTTTGTATTGTTTGTTGATGTTTTTATTGATTTGTTCAGCACCTTGATATTGTGAAAGGTGCTATATAAATAAAATTATTATTATTATTATTATTATTCACAAGAGAAAGGGTCCTGAAAGAACTCCTAAAACTGAAGGTGGACAAAGCAATGGTGCCTGACAGGATTCACCCCAGGATTCTAAAAGAACTGAGGAGAGACCTAGTGACACCACTGACTACCCTTTTTAACAAATCATGGGAGGATGGTGTGGTACCCGAGGACTGGAGAAGGATGGATGCGATTCCCCTTCACAAAAGTGGGAGCAAGGCAGAGGCAGGAAACTTCATACCTGTTAGTTTGACCTCAGTTGTGGGGAAATGATGGAATCACTTCTGAAAGAAAGAACTGTTGAGTACCTAGAGGCCAGCAGGACACAGGACCCAAGGCAGCATGGATTCACAGCAGGACGTTCATGTCAGACCAGTTTAATAGATTTCTTTGACTGGGTGATCAAAGTAGTAGACCAGAGAGGGACTGTGGATGTGGCCTTCCTAAACTTTAGAAAGGCATTTGACACAGTCCCACTCAAAAGATTAATAAATAAGTTAGCCAGTCTGGGAGTGGGTCCCAGGGTGGTAACCTGGGTAATTAATTGGCTGGACAATAGGATGCAGGGTAATGGTAAATGGAGTCCACTCCGAAGAAAGCGGGGTTACTAGCAGGGTACCGCAGGGTTCAGTATTGGGACCGGTCCTCTTTAATGTCTTTATAGGTGACATTGCAAAGGGACTGGAAGGAAAAGTATGCCTCTTAACAGATGACACAAAGATCTGCAACAGGGTTGATACACAAGGGGGTTAGAAAGGATGAGAAGGGCTTGGCAAGGCTGGAGGAATGGTCAAAAGTATAGCAGCTTAAATTCAATGCAAAGAAGTGCAAAGTAATACACCTTGGAAACAAAAACCCAGGAAAAAGTACACAGTGTGGGAGGGAAGTGTTATTAGTGACAACAAAAATGGAAAGAGACCTGAGGGTAATCATATCAGATCACCTAAAGGTAGGCAAGCAATGTGAGAAGGCAGTAAGGAGGGCTGAAGGATGCTGGGATGTATAGGGAGAGGCATCACTAGTAGAAAACAAGAAGTTATTATCCCTCTGTACAAGCAGTTGGTGAGACCCCATATCGAGTACTGAGTGCAGTTCTGGAGACCCCATCTCTGCGAGAACATAGACAAGATGGAGGTAGTCAAGTGGAGGGCAACTAAAATGATGCAGGGTCTGCACCAGAAGCCATATGAAGAGAGACTAAATGAGCTTAATATTTCTACCCTCAAGGGAAGGGGGAGGAGGGACATGATAGAAACTTTCAAGTACATCAAGGGAATCAACAAAGTCCAAAAGGGTAGCATCTTTCAGAAAAAGAGATGTGCAAGAATGGGGTTGGGGGGAGAGACTCAGGGTCACAAGAGGAAGTATTTTTTCATGGAGAAGGTGGTGGATGTATGGAACGGCCTTCCTGAGGTGGTCATGGGGTCAAAAACAGTGGGGAAATTCAAGAATGCATGGGACAGACATAATGCAATTCTAGTGGGAGGTAGGAGGAAGTAGGCTGTTGATAAAACTAGGATCTGCAGCTTATCCAATAGGTAGGAAAATGGGCAGACTGGGTGGGCTAAGTGGTCCTTATCTTCCATCAAAGTCTATGTTTCTGTCTTTGTATGTAAAGTGCCTCTTTATCTCTCCCTTGAATCTTTCCCTTGCTAGCTTTTAGGCTATGCCCCCAGGTGGACTTGTTCCCGTTAAAACTGATAAGGCCCTCCAAATTCGTCTTATTAATGCCATTAAGGTTTCTGAAGGTATCGATCATATCCCCACTCTCCCTTCTGTCCTCAAGGGAGTACAGACTGAGTCCCTTGAGCCTCTCTTCATAGGTGTTGTCCTGCTGGCCATGGAGCATATTGATCACCCACCCTTCTCTGGACTATTTCTAACAAGTTGACATCCTTCTGAAGATAAGGGCACCAATACTTTGCACTGTGCTCTAAGTCCAGTCTTACCAGTGACCCATACAGTGGCAGTATGTCCTCTGCTTTCCTGATTGTAATCCTCCTGGCTATGCAGCCCAGCATCCAATTTGCTTTTGCTGTTGCTCTCCTACAGTGTGCCAAGTGCTTCACATCACTCTTGATGATAACCCTCATGTCCTTTTCTTCCTCAGACTTTTTTTTTTCAAATTTATTTCTCTCTGGTTACCACTTGCTTGGGTCCCATTAGCCAGCTCCGCTGTTATCTCATACTGCTTGTGTTCCTCTCTACCGATGTCCTGTTCCTCTGACCCACCGGTTTCTCACCTGTGTGGTGCTCCCTCGGTCATTCTGCTTCATGGCGAACAAACCTTGCATCAGATGCCAGCACAGGCGGAGGTGAAGGAGGCAGGCAAGCGGGGCTGGAAAGTAAAACCCAGAGTTGGATGTGATAGGATGGAGTGGCATCTTTCTCCCAACCAGCAGGGTTTTTCCTGATTCCTTAGCCCCCCCCAAGGCACTGACGTGCAATGACATCCAGAGTGCGGTAGGTGTGCTTTCCCACCCTCCCACAGGATGTCCATCATCACCTCCCCCCTTACTCAACATGTTCCCGGCTGGTGTACTCCTTGTCTTCACACAGATTCGCTAGAGGCTGGGAATCACTGCCCATCTTACATCAGAGAGGAGAGCAGTTCTCCAGATGCTCACTCTTCTCCTCCCTGGAAAATCCTTGATGACCCGGGTTGCCCGGTATAGTAAGAGGTAAGGCACTTAAGTGCCTCATCCCTCTGCACCACTGGGCTGGCTTCCTCTTCAGACTTGATGATCTGCACAGCACCCAAACAGTATTTGATCTCTGGGTTCTTCATTCTTAGGTGCATAACTTTTCACTTTTTAGCATTGAACACCAGTTGCCAAATGCCAGACCACTTTTTATAGGTTAGCCAGGTCTTCCTTTAATTCCTGCCTCCCCTGCTGTGTCCACCCTCCCACAGAGGGACCCCACTGGTTACTGGCCTAGCTTCTGAGAATTCCCTCCTCAACCACCATCTTTTGGCATCTTTCTTTCAATCAGTTTATGACCCATATAATAAGCTTTCCCCTCATCCCGATACTCCAGCTTCCTGACCAGTCTTCTGTGAGGTGCAGAGTCAGAAGACTTGCTGAAGTTCAGATACAGGACATCAACCACTTTGCCACTGTCCCCTGTCTTGGTCACCCAATCAAAACGTCAATCAGATTAGTCTGGCAGGACCTCCCCAACACAAACCCATGTTGCCTCTCATGTTACAGCCCATTTTCCTTGCAAAGGCCCACCAGTCTCTTCTTCAGGATAATCTCCATCAGTTTCCCCACTATTGAGATCAGACTGACAGGCCTGTAATTCCCTGGTTTATCCCTTGGACCACATTTATGGAGAGGCACCACATGTGCAGTTCTTCAATCGCAGAGCACACTTCTGAACTCCAGAGAGGTGTTAAATAGGTCTGCCAGGAGACCAACCAGCACCTCCACCAGATCCCAAAGGACTCTCAAGTGCACTCTATATGGCCCTGGGGATTTGTTCAGCTTCAGGACCTTTAGGCCCTTCTACACCTTCTCTGCCTTTATTATGCTATCAGTGACTCCCTTCCCTGTCCCCACCTCCCTTGTAGCACTGGTTCATCTTTCTTGCTAGTTACAATGGAGCTGAAGTACTTGTTAAGCACCTCCACTTTCTCTTCTCTTCCTTCTATCCAATCCATGGCTTTTTTAACCCAACAGTCTCATCTTTAACATCCCTCTTCTCCATTACATATTTGAAGGCCTTCTCACCCAATTTTCCTCCCTGTGCCAGTCATACTTCCTTTGTCTGTCTAACCACTCTGCTCTCTACCCTTGATTTAGCACTATAGACCTCCCTATCCTCCTCATTATGTGTACTTCTGGAAAGCTGCCTTATTTTTCCTTATCATGTTTGCCACATCCTTTCCAAATCATCTGGGCTTTTTGGCCTTGGATTTCTTGGTTTTGATTTTGGCACACCCACTAGTGGCCTCAATCAGTCCATCCTTTATTATGTCCTATTTCTGTTCCAGATCTGTCTCCATAATGATCCCAGCAGTCTTATCAGACTTTCTCCCATCTTATTAGTCAGCCATACTGAAATTCCAAACCCTTTTCTTGATTCTGACCATCCCTCCACCCACGTTCAGGTGGAACCACACCACGTAGTGGTGACTCCCTGCAAGTAGCACTTCCACCATTACATCCTGGACATGTCAACTGTTGGACAGGACCTGTTCCAGTACAGCCATATCCACTGTGGTCTTCGTGACACCATGTGTCAGGAATCCGCTCTGGAACATGTCCAGCAGTACCTGCTCCCTGGTGCTAGATGTAGCTGGGATTTTCCAAACTATCCCAGGTAGAATGAAGTACCCCATTATTAATACCTCCCCGTTGCTTATCATTTCTATGATTTGGGACCCCAGCACCTTGACTTATCCTGTAAAGGTAGTCTGTAAACTAGCTCCATCTTTGGTTTTCTCCCCTTAGTAGACTGTACCTGCACCCATAATGATTCTGTCTTTCCATCTGCCTCTTCCTTTCTGGTGCTGGTTATCTCTGCCTTTACATACAGAACCACTCCCTTCCTTGTTTCCCTATACTTCCTATACATTTTGTACCCAGGGACTGCAAGGACTCAGTCATGGTTTCGTGTGGTCCATGCTGCAGCCATATGGTCCACAGGGACCTCTCATTGGCACTGGGTGGTCCAACTTAGCTCCCACCTTCAGCTATCCTCCCTGATGACATCCTCCCTCTACCCTGAACCCAAGCCCTCACAGCAATGGCTTTAAAACATTCTGTGTATTTTAAAATGCAGAAACCGAAACAAACCACGCAAGGCCCCCAAATGCTTAGCTGAGTTGACTGGGTGGCTCTGCTCTCCTTTGAACACTCGGCAGTGTTAATGTGAGCCTGATAGTGTTCTTTGACTGGGTATCTATAGTAGTGGGTAAGGAACAAGTAGTGTATTTACCCTACTTCAACATCAGCAAGACGTTCAGGTCTGTGCCATACAGAAGGTTGCTGAAGACGTTAGAAGATTTAGATATTGTGAAGGATTTTGTTAGATGGGTGGGAGGCTGGCTGGGAGGGAAACAGCACAGGGTGGTAGAAAATGGGGGCATGTCCAGGGAGAAAGAATTGGTGTTCCACAGGATTAAGTTCTTTCATTAGTGACATTGGAAAAGAAACACAGGGCAAGATGTAACTCTCTACAGATAACACTAAGCTCTCAGGGTAGACAGTGAGGAATGGGTTAGAGAGTTGTGGAGGGACCTGCAAAGGTCAGAGAGGTCATCAAAGATCTGTCTATTGTAACTCAATACCAAGAGGTACAAAGTGATGCACATAGGGTATCATCTCACCTACAGTATATCTACACAAATGAAAAATACAGTAGACCAGGTGGAGACCGAACAGTTACTAAACAATGTCATAATATTGGTACTGAAGGATCATCAAGGTGACGGTATATATTCAGTGTTTTTCATGGTCTGAAAGAAAACAGGAGCTCTCAGAAAATCGCAGGCCTGTCCTAGAATTCATATACATCAACCAGTTCATACAACCACGATACTGTTATTCGAAATGGAAACCCTCAGACTGACCCTACAGTCCATCCAGAAAGGGAACATCCTCACATCAGTAGAAATGATGGAAGCATACTTACATACAGTAATCAGTTCACGCCACTACAGATTCCTTTGGTTCGATATCATAGGTTAATTGTACAAATACAAAGCTCTCCCATGTGGCCAGGCAACTTAACCTGTTCACCAGGAGTATTATCAAAAGTCACAGTAGTACTGGTGACAATCCGAAGAGAGCAAGAAATACATATCACAGTCTTCCAGGACCACTGGTTAATCTGGGCTTAATTAAAATAGCTGTCAGAAGTCATCACACTACAAGTACTACATGTACAGTGGAGTCAGCCAGAATACAAGAAGTACCTTGCAGTATTACTGCACAGTGCTGAGTATGCTGCTGGGAACACTGCAATTCTATGGCAATTAAGCCCTTTTGTCATGCAGTATTTGCTGTGCTAACGATGCACAGAGGGGTAGTAAACCAACAAAAGAGCAGCCCGGCACCGATAGCCTAGATAGAGCCCTTAGAAGCAGTGGCTGTTACATGTTTAGGCTTCATTCATCCCACAAACAAGAACGGGAATAAGGCAATCATGCATTTAAAGACATAGCATCTCAACAAAGTCCATCTTTGGGGAGCATACTTTAACAACTGAGATCATGGCCCTCTTGCATAGATAGTGTCCCATGGACCAGATGGAACATGTGACCACCACAGTCACTAACAATGCAGTGCTGGAACTCTAATGACCAAGGCCTGTCAGAGAGAATTGAACTAACCCCAGCAGCCTGTAAATCCCTGTCATGGTAGGCATAACTACAGAATCTACTCAAAGCAAACGCCCTAGGAAAGCAACATGAGGCAACCACAGATAAGGATGCAAGGCTTCTAGGATGGCGTGACATAAGAGAAAAGGAAAGGGGAAATTGTTTAACCAGAAAAGGCACACTAAGGTGGAGCTTGTTTCCAGGTGCAACCTGTGTTCAGTTTGCTATCCAATTCAGTCCCCAATGAGTCTGCTCACCCTAATAATCCTAACCCGTGAAGAAATTAACCAGGAGCTTCAAGAAATAATGGTCAGACTCACCCCCAGAAGAAACTGACCAGGAAATTGAAGGGATAATGGCTGAATGGTCTACTCCAGTTACCCAACCTATGGTGCCTCTGTTGGAGAGCATAAATTAACATTTTTTAGGCATCACAGGTGAATTATAAGCAATGTCAAATAAAATCATTCTTTGATTGGTGTGATTAAAATATCACTTTCCACTGCAATAAGCTAATAATCAGATTTGAGCATTTATATCTTGCAGTTTGGACCTCAGCCTTTCCTGCCTAAGCATATTGTTACAATTGTGTTTAATACTTAGGTATATACTTTTAATAGCTAACCAGCTGCAATTATACTGAATTATATTCTAATGCCTACTGACAGAATTATTGATTGGTATTTGTATTCGATAGTTATTAACATGACTACTGAGTACAAACTTTCTTACTTGAAAAAAAAAATTAAATGCCTTAAACTCTTAGAGTAAGAGACTGTATGCTAAAGTATTCTAGATGCTTTTCACACTTTGAATATTTTTAATGTATTTCTTATAAATACCTTAGCCACAAGGTGTGAAAGGCTTAACCATGAAGCTACCAGATGTCAAATATTTTTTTAATGTATTTCTTGTAAATAGCTTAGCCATAAAATGTGAAAGGCTTAACCACAAAGCCACCCGATGCCAAATATCATTTCTTATTGCAATGAACTAAGCAAGCAGACTCCAGCATTAATATCACATAAATGAACATTTAAATACACGTTTTTGTTTCTTACAATTACAGTATACTCATTTACAGATTCAGACTATATCTGATAACTTTCTGGTCTACTTATTAACTTGTATTAATACTTATTACTAAGTGTGGATTCTCTTTAACCACTTTAAACATTTACAGTAAGAATTATAAGCCAAGATATTTTAAATGCTCTATTTATAAGTCACATGTTAGGTATTTTTAGTCTTTCTCAAAGGCTTAACCACAAGCCAACTAGAGGTCTTTATGGGCAACCACAATCCCAGATTATGTATGCTATCTGCAAAAGTAAAATCATTTTTGTTTAGAAAATGGGCTAAGTAAATCCTGGGCTCTGATTGGCTGATAGCCTGGGCAAGGTGGGCATCTATCAGGCAACAGAGCCTGGGTAATAAAAGTGCCAGTGCCAACTGACCTCATCACCAAAATCAGTGGGCACTGCTATTTTGAAACTATAGATCCTCCATTTTTTTTAACCCAGTAACTGAGACTGCCAACCAACTCTCAACCAGTAGTCCACCCCCACACACACAAACCATATACTCAAACCATCACTTAGCAAACAAAAACATGTTATTAAAATAAAATAAGTGATTTTCAACCAAAGCAGAGTGTTACAATTGGGCAGCACTAGTCGTGGCTCCTGCTCCCTCAAAAGCCGGCCGCTGTAGTAGCTGACGCCAGCTGGCAATGCATACCCGTATCCGGTGAGCTGAAAATAAAGTGCCGGCACCGCTACTCAGCCTGATACTCCCGATAGTGCAAGTATTTAATAGTAGCCCTGCTAAGGATTCCCCTGCTCAAAACTACCACTCAAAACCAGAATCACATACAGCAGAATACCTGTTTTGACAGGCTTAATTTCTTTTTTCCTGTCAGCACACTCAAAACTGCTGCCACCACTCTTCAGCCGATTCTCCCAATCCCTTCTACTTTAAAATTCAACCCCAGCTATATTACTGCTTACCCACTTAGAAACTGCACAGGGAAAGCAATCCAAAACACAGCAATCTACCTCTTGTGACACAGATGCTTTTCTTTTAGCTGTGTGCTCACTCAGCCTCCATCCCTGTTTAACTCCGATCCTTCCATCAATCCATAGTGCAGCTACCAGCTCACTTCCTATCCTACTAGAACCTGGAAGCCATTTGATCACTAAGTACTATGGTTTCCTGATGATTGCCACTGAGCTCCCAGTCGCCAATGCATGGTTATTCTTCTGTGTGACCATTTCTTCCACTTATGTGTTCAGTTGCCTCCCCCCTTCCTGCTTGTACTTTGTTTGTACTGGAAAATGGTACCACATATTCAAAACAACTAAATATCTTCTAAAAATTGCCACACAGTCAGCATCGCTCACTGTTAGAACATGACGCCCCTGCCCCATCGCTAGTCATTCTTAGAATGTTTTCAAATATTTTAATACTTTCCTGGGATCGTTGGAGCTACTAAAATATTCTTGTAAAAGTGTATCTCTCTGCTCCCAGTGGCTGCTCTGACCACAACTCACCTGATCACAAGCAGTGTGTCATCTTCTACTACAGAGTACTGGAGCTCCTCAGAATGATTCTGGTTCCTTACTTATCTCAAAAGAAAAAAGACAGACTTATAGAGAAAACTTCGGATTTTAGGAATTAGGATTTATGAATGTAAGTGTGTGTGTGTGTGTGTGAGGTGGTGGGGGGACAGACAAAGCACCCTCCACTGGTCATTTTTTGTAGGGACTACTTTACCTCAGAAGTAAATTTTCATTGTTTTTTTTAATTTATTTTTTCTATATATATTTTATTTTGATACAGTTTTAAAAAATGTCACCTATAGCTCATTTTCTGCTGCTGACATATTTTCCAGGGGTGGCGGTATTGACAATACCGCCCACCCTGTTGGGTATTATTGCTTACATACTTCCCAGTCTAATACTAGACTGCCATGACACTGCTATGTGCTATGATGACTAAAATTGGTAAAAGCAGCCACATGTATTTTATTAATGATAAACCCCTTAATCAGATGATTAAAACCACTGATAGCCTTTTGGTGTATAAAACACAGAAAGCTACTATCTGAAACTTTGCACACAGTAAGAAACTGCAGAACAATTAGCTCAGCCAACTGCCTTAACAGACTACATAAGCTTGCAGACATCTCAGTCAAGCTAAGCAGAAGAGATGAAGGAGCTGTGACAGCATGTCCTTCTGTCAGGACCTCACTTGAGATGCCAGGTCAAGGCTCTGTGTGGTAAGAACTGCTTATATCTCTGACATCAGGAGCGGAGGAGGATGATCTTTGCATTTTATTTTATTTTTATTTTCTGTATGATTGTATCTAAAAGTAGGAGAGATTTCCTCTCCAGTTGAAAAATATATTGTTTGCTTGCACTGCTGATTAAAATAATGTTAATTTTGTATACAAGTTTTAAGCAAAGAATTAAGACAATATGACATGTCCTAGTATTTATTTTTGATTAAATATTTTTACTTATAAAGTTGTTAAGTTACAATGCAGGGGAAAACTTAGTTATGATTACTGGTATATAAGTTGTACAAAAATATTGAAAAATAACTACAAAGGTTTAGGATACGGTAATTTTAATAGGGCAAATAGATTAGACCATGACTGTAGTAGGGTGGTTATAAAGTAACAATAACCTAATTGGACACTCAGCCACGTGCATCATCACCACATCTGGTTAGACTTCACCCTAGTCTAGGTGAATTTCTGAATAGAGTGGCTGTTCACACTGGTTCCAAGAGATCATTCCCTGAACACAGAACACCCCTTGGAAGTCGGGTCAGGGAACTGGACCCATAAATTACCCTGACACTTCATCTGGGAGCACATGGAAGTTAATTGACTGGATCATGATCATACAGTATGCAGATGGGGCTGATGAGATTCAAACCCAGGTCTTCAGATTTGCAGTTTAGCCTTTAACCACTACACAATACTGCCTCCGATAACACACCATTATATAGAAATACAGTAGATCTGCAGAGCCAATCAGTGAGGAGAACGACTGTACCTCTTATCCTGTATACAGCTGTCTCATCATGCTAGCCAATGACTGAAATCTCAGAATGCCTGATGTCAGCCAAACTGTCATAACATAGTGTTCACAACAAAAATAACTCAAAACCTCCAAATAACAAATCCTACACTATACCAATAATCATATTAAGGCAATCCATTGTCCTATAACATAATTATGTGTACAGTAAGTGCAGTCTCTTATTGTTTAACAAGTATATCTTTCATACTGGTTGGGCAGACAGAACTACTCAGCTTTGCTTTGCAGTAGTGCCATATGGAATTCTGAATTCCACCAGCAGAAGTAATATGGAATGGCCATTTTGCTGGTGAAATTTCTGCCAGAATATCAGTGGTTCTTCTATGGAATTCCACCTGCTGTGATTAGCAGAATAATAAATCACAGAACTGCATTTTTCCATGGAAAAATCATTCCACAACCATTTCTTTCTTTCTTTTTTTTTTTTGTAGAGCTGTTCGTCCACATCACCTCCTACCACCAAGCGGTGACAGGGACACATAGGGCTTTACAGGTTTTTCTCCCCGTACCCCCTTAGGTCCCAGCACATGGCTATGCAACTGTGTGGAGGCACGCTATGAACCCCGTGGTGCTAGCTCAGTCCCTTCCACCTCCCATAACTGTTTTACAGCCTCCTCTCCACCTACACTACCCACATCCACCAGGTGGGAGCAGAACTACAGGGGTTAACAACACACCCTCACCACCCTTGGGAGAAGAGAGTTATCCATCCACATGCTCGGTCATGTCCTCCCCCCATGCTGGCATCCTAATGACCAGAGATTGTTCCTGAGCCTGGGTCACCAGCATAGTGCAAGGTGTGGCATCCAGCACCTCAACCCTCAACACCACTGGGCCAGCCTTCCACAACCATTTATGTGACAAATATTGAGATCTGTAGAATAAAATTCCATATAAATGTTGCAGAAAACTATTTCTGCATTTTCCTGCTGTGAAATTCCATCATTCCATTTCTGGCAAAATTTGGCAGACTTTTTAAAAATTCTACAAA
This sequence comes from Neoceratodus forsteri, assembly GCA_016271365.2. Taxonomy (NCBI): domain Eukaryota; kingdom Metazoa; phylum Chordata; order Ceratodontiformes; family Ceratodontidae; genus Neoceratodus; species Neoceratodus forsteri. Next base: position 220,757,830 of record CM028133.1, on the reverse strand, counting down.
ATTCCATTCCACCAGAATCTGAAAATTCTGTACAGCACTATTTTGCAGTCCTTTCACCCAACCGGCATGAGAGACATGTATTAAACAATAAGAAGCTGCACTTACTATATCCATAATCATATAAAATTGCCCAAGGGAAATGGTCACAGAAGTAAGCAAAGTTACCCATCAATGTGTTGAAGATGAGGCCATGTTTCTGTGCCCGCTACACATTACATTGGACAGAGGAAAGTTAGTACTAGTACAATCCAACAACAGAGCCACAGTATCCTACATTTCCAAACGTGGTGGAGCCAGGAGCTGGGAGATGCCACTGGAATAATCAAAACTTCTAAACTGGGCACAGAAGAACCTGGCCCAAATTACCAATATCCATCTGGTAGGGACATTGATCACTCAAGCCAACTGGCTCAGCTGACAGGTGGTCAACCAGGGGAATAGAAACTGTATCCAGAAATATTTCAAAGAATAAGCACAAGGTGGGGACCACTTCAAGTGGACCCCAGGGCAACTAAAGAAAAACTCAATTACAAACCTTCTCTAAGTCAAAAGAGAGAAAATCCAGCAGGGTGGACATACTGTCACTTAAAAGGGACTTTGAGTGATCCCACATCTTCCTACCACTTCCAGTTTTACAGTGCCCCCCAAAGAAGATTTAAAGAACATGATCAACGTTGGTAATAGTTGTATCCTTCCGGTGCTGCTGAACGTGGTTCGTGATATTTGTAGTTATGGCAGTAAACCAAACTTGGAACCTCCCAGACTGGCCAGAAGTATTAACAAAAGGTGCAATTCAACACTAACACTTGCACATCCTGCAAAAAAGGTCCTTACATACTCTAGATCCACTGTCTACATAGTAACAAATAATGGAACCATTGGGTAGGACAGACTGTGAAAACTTCTCAGAGGCCAAAAGGCAGGAACGGCAGCCCACCAAAGCCACTATGGAAAAGTGGCTTGAGAGGACAATTACAGAAGCTTACAAGTTGGTCAAATGAACCATGTCAAATTGAAACTAAAACCTGATTGGTTGAATTGTCAGCCAATCTTTACATGGAGCAAAGATGTCACCATCCATTCATTTGCACCATTTTTGAGAAGGACACTGAAAAGAACAGATGCTCTGCAGCAGGGGCCTGCTTTCTTTATTACAGCTTTTTTTCCAGCTGCTGGTGTGAGGAAGAGAGTGGTGAGGGACCAGAATGGGGTGGGGGGACTCATGAGCACTTACTTGGTGGGACTCTGGTAGGGGAGGGAGGTGGATGGGTGTGTTTGGTGTACAAGTGGGAGAAAGGGTACAGTATTTGCACATTAATGCAGACTGTCTTGGAGTTGTCTGACTGTTCTATTTTATTACTATGCTGCTGCAATTAGGCAGACAAAGAGGGGGAGAAGAGTACCAGTGTGGGATGGGGGGGGGGATTGTATCATGGATTAAAACTTTAAGGTGGAAAGAGTAGGTACCAGTGGTGAAAAAGATATTCAGGAACTCAGATATTGGCACAAATGAAAAGCAGAATTAAGATCCTCGCTCTGAAGGATAACTCTGGGGATTCAAGGTGCTCTTGGACCTTTCTCTGCTGTCGACATCTATGTTTCTATATTTCTTTAAATTCCAGACACATCAGTATAGATACTGGTGCACCAAATCAGAGATATCAAAGTATTTCTAAAACAAATTAAATTGTTCTGCAAGTCAAATTGTGTGATGGAATCGACTGATCTCATGTCACATGCCAAGAAATTGTCATTATATTACTGTTATAAGAATTTAATTTCAAATATCAGTAGGAAGAAGTACAGGAACTCAGTTCCTGCTGCAAAAAAGAAAACAAACTGAATTCCTGTGCATTCCTATGGCAAGCCATTCTGGATGTAATTCATAATCTCTGGCTGTATAGTAAAACACATACACTATATGGTGAAATACATACATCATATAGTGAAATATATACATTATATAGTGAAATACATATACAATGTAATGAACCTCATACAGTAGCTACTGAAATCCACATACTGAGTACTGAAAATCCATATATACTATATACTGAAACAAATGTACTATGTACTGAAACATATACACTACCTATTGAGATACGTACACTACAGACTGAAACATCCACACAAACTATCTACTGAAACAAATACTCTATAGATTGTAACACATACACTATATATTGAAAACATCTGCATACACTATATATAAATAAATAAATAAATATGTTATATATTGAAATACATACACTATTGAAATGCATACACTACACACTGAAAAAAAGCACATACACTATATACTGAAACAAATACACTATATATTGAAGCATCTATACTTTATATTGAAATACATACACTATCTATTTAAATAAATACATTATGCACTGAAAAATCTGCATACACTATATACTGAAACAAATACACTTCATGGTGAAACACATACACTATGTATTGAAACACATACACTGTAGACTGAAACATTCACATACACTATATGCTGAAACAATTAAACTATATACTGAAATGGACTATGTTCTGAAACTACCCATCCCCCTGCCCTTCCCCCTTGAATGGCCTGCAGCTGAACTCCTTGCCTGTTGCATTCAGTTAGCTGCTGGCTTGATGAGAGGATGTTTAAAACTGCAGAGCAGGTAAACAAAATAGGGCTATCTCTTATTCTACTTCTTGTTTTGTTTGTTTGTCTTGTTGAATTTTGTTGACCCAGTGAGCCCACTGAGCCTAGAAGTCCCTTTTTCAGGGGCGACTGGGGGGGAACTGATGGTAAGCAACTGAAACTGAACCACATTAAGCTGTTGGTGGTATTTTTTTTAGTGAATGAGGGAAATTTGGCCAGGACACTGGGGACATTCCCCTACTCTTTTTTGATAAGTGCCATGGGATCTTTAACATCCACCAGAACTTCCACCAATCCAGGCAGATGGGACCTTGGTTTAACATCTCATCCAAAAGACGGCACCTCAGAAGTGCAGCACCCCCTCTCATGCTGCACTACAGTGTCAGTATTGGGATATCAACCCAAGTGCCAGATGTGGGAAGCGAACCCACAGCCCTCAGATCTCCATGCCTCAGAGGTGAGTGTGCTACCTACTGAGCCACTGATACTTCTTTATGGGATTTTACATCTTGTTTTGCTTGCACACCTTTAATCAAATTTCAGAACATTGTGATGTGACAAGAAACTTTTAGAACTAATTTAAAATGCTCTACTTTATTCTTTTAAATAAGTGCTGCCTTCATTTACTGTTAGACAACTCATTTGTATAGGAAGCTAATACAGGATATTCCTAACATACCTGTATACATAGGGGGCTGCATGCATTTTTCCAAGTTAAATTGTTGATTGGTTTTATGTGTAATTAATTACTGTGTACGTCCAGCAACTTATCTGAGCTGAATGCTTGGGAAGCACTTCAGAAGCTGCAGAAGTGTAAGCCAAAAATGTTGTTAGTTTGTACTCTATGGACTATGTTTTGATAAAGTTTTTATTTTAATGTTTTGTTTAATAAATGTTTCTTGGTTAAGAAACAATTGTTGTGGCAATCCCTCTGTATTCAGTTCTCATCAGGAGTTTAGCTGGCATATGCATATAATTTGCATTGTTTAACTAAATAACTTTACTGTGATGCCTCACAGGAGGCATGCACAGTTTGTTTTGGGGTTTGAGCTTCTCAAACTGTGTTTTATTTCTTTTTTTTCCTATAGATATTTTTATCTCCTTAGTCACCTTCCTACCCCTTTGCCCACTGACATCTCCAGCCCAATTACTTACCATCCACAAGACATACTTGCTTTGAGATCCCCCCACACACACACATTCCTGTGTTGGGGCCAAGAAGGGGAGGGCCAGGGCCACTGACAAGGAGACACATATTAAGACAGGAGCAGAGCCTGGTTAGCAGTGCAGAATCTGCATCAGGTTGTTGGATCATTCTATCATTGGGTTTCTTTTACTTTTGGTTTCATCCCCCTGGGCAGCCAAGCATGCAATGATGCAATTGCATATAAAGACACATGCTTGCTTTGTGCCTGCCTGAGCCCTCCCACTTTTGCAAGACCACTGCCCTGCCAGCCCTCCTCAGCTAGTTGGATGTTGAAGAGCAGGGCGATTAGACTTCCTCTCGTTGAGAGGAGCGCAATCCCCAAGATGCTCAATCATATCTCCCCCCAGCTAAACCCTGTGCAACCCAGGTCCACTCCCAAAACTGGGCCACTGTTATGGGAGGCAGTGCAATCACTACCAAGCTGCTAGGCCAGCCCACCAGACTGTGTTTTTATAAGTAAACAAAGACAGCATATAGGTAAAAGAAGAAAAAAAAAGCTGTATCTTAACTAGTCTGTTACAAACATTTTAAAGGATACCTAAACAACATTTTGACAACAAACTATTCAAATATCTGACTCCATAGGTGACTAAAGGAAAGGCTGCTGTATTCATTAATGCTAAAACTACATATATATAATTTACCTAAATGTGGTTCCAGAGCATTTGAAAATTGTAAAATCAGCCTTCCAATTTAAAAAAAACTGTTATACCTGCTTTCTGAAATGGACGCCAAATGTGTTATGTGATGACATCATTGGAGTCAAAGTCAGAGAGATATGTGGCTCTCTATAGTGCTAACTAGTTCTTTTTTCCCTTTGTATAGAATTGTTTTACCTACATAGTCAAAACTATGTGCATTATTTTGTATAATGCACATGTTAGGCTATGGTTCTGTTCATTTTGTTTACTTTAACATGCTGAAAATGTGTTTTAATCCAACCGACTTTCTCTGTGGCAAACCACAGTGCAATACAAATCTTGAATAACCTGGTGGTCTAGTAATTGTGGTGGATCCAGGATGACTACAGTGGGGTGTTGGGGTGGTGTGCATGCTTAATATGCACTTTTAACATTTTATTAAACCTTTATATTGTCTCCTGTTATTTTTGTCTAGTACGTTTTTGACAGAACCTACAAATGTATTCCATAGATTCAATGTAAACATTTGTACAATCAATAAATCAGACTTCTTCAACAAAGTGAAATGCAGCAGCACCGGCAAGCAGGCATGTTACTATTTGGGGGTTGAAGCTACACCCATCACCGTCCCCTAAAGCCACCAATTTTGTGTAGCAAAGTTCTTGTGCAGTCTGGTGTTAGAGTTCATACTTTCTCAAAACTCAAATATATGCTTGTCTTGTCTTCTTTTTCCATGAGAAATAATAATAATAATAAGAAGAACCAGCATTTATATAGTGATTTTCATACACATTGTCTCCCAAAGTACTTTACATGCAATACTAGAGTGGTAGTGGAGTGAGTAAATGTGTAGTGACAGCCATTTCATACATTAGTATCCACACACAGCCTTGGACAAATGCATGAACTGGTTTTAAAGGAAGGGGAATGTTGGCCAGGACAACGGGGTCAGGTAGTGATCAAGGTGCTGGCAGCCCCACATCTTATTTCTCACAGTAATCTGCTCATATTTCTCTCCTTCTGTCTTACCCCTTCCCTAAATATAGCAGTACTTTGCAACAGTGGCCTTCTCAGTCCCCTTCTGGTATTCATTATTCACTATTCACTATTCCTCCTCACACCGAAAACTGGTGAGCTCATCACCCCTTTGCATCATAAATGCAAGCAGTACAGTCCCTGTTTTATTTTGACATATCAAATATAAGCATATCTTCACAGTAAGTCAGGCTCATAGCAACAGGGAACATGGGGAATGATGGGCTTTCCTATCCTTAAAAGATCTAGGTTACCTTTGATTAGGCACTATTAAATGATGGGTGTGCACATCATTATTCACATCATTTAATAGTGCCTAATCATAGGTGGCTTAGATCTTATATGGGTAGGAAAGCTTATTTTTCCACTTGTGCCGTGCTGCTATCAGCCTGGCTACCAGAAGATCATGTCTATTATTAATATGTAAATATAACATGGGAGACTGTACTAACTCATGATGCAGAATGGTAGTGAACTCACCAGTTTTTTGTGTGGGGAGCAGGTGAGAAGAATGAATGCCAGAGAGGGACTGAAGAGGCCATTCCAGCAGGGTATAGCTATATTCAGGTTAGTTGAAGACACAAAGGAGAACGCTGAGCAGATCACTGTGAGATCTGAAATGTGGGGTTGCCAGCATCATGATCACTACCTGACTGTGGATGAGAGTAGCCAGTGATGACAAATACTCAGAGTGGCAGGGCTGCACCTAAACTGTTACTTGAATTCAGTATAGGGAGATTACCCTAGGGGGGATGTTGACATTTGTTCAGACAGTATTGAGGAAGTTGTGTATAGCTTATTCAAGATTTGGAAGGGTGGTAGCCAGCCAACTCACATTGTGGAGTAGAGCAAAGAAAAGTACTGGAGAAGAATTGCTGGGAACTGTCCTGCAGGGTTCTGCAGATCACAGGTAAAGGAGTAGACTGACACTTGAAGTCAGGTGGATTCGCTTAAGGTATTAGTATGCCTCTCCTGCCAATAATATTGTTATCCATTGTAAGTGCCGCCCTTATGAGGGCATGAACAGCAGTTTTTCTGGTGGGTCATGATGCTTATTGCTTGACCCTCCAGGAAGACCTAGTTGTTGGTTAATGAGGTGGGAAAAAAACACAACAGGGAACTGTACATACTGTACTACCTTCACTGTGCAGAAGGGTGGTGATCCACTCAGTGTTTACTGTGGGAGCAGAAGTCAAACATTGAGAATGTGGACTGGAGAGTGATTTGGAAGGCATTTTATTAACAGTGCCAGCTGATAATGTATATGTGTGCACAACTCTCTGAGGTACAAGGTTACAATCTGAGGTGTGATAATTCTCTCATCAGACCGTAATCTCATATGCAGCCACAGGCAGTACTAAGGACAGGGTATGGATGGTGGGGTACTCAATAGAAGGCAGGCTAGGTGCATGGGGGTTCACATGGAAAAAGAAAGCCTTATTTGTGGATTAACAAGAGAGTATGAACTTTGGAACTGAACAAGACCGGTACTTTGCTGTGTGACCCTGGGCTAGTCACTAAACTTCCTTCTGCTCCCAGGCCACACCTGTAAACAAGCTTTCAGCTTAGTGTGTCTCTCCTGGTTAACAAAAAGCAAAATTCAGTGCCTCGTATTACCACTAGATCATCAGGTATTTGAAGTGTTATACTGTAATGCAGTTTGCCAAAGAAAAAGTTAGCTGGATTGCAAAACATTTTCTGCAAGTTAAGCAAAATGAACAAAATCATAGCCTAACATGTGTACTGATCAAAGTAATCCATGAGGTGATACATGGTGTTGATCATTCTGGTACAATTCAAAATAAAGAGGGGAAAGAAGAACTAGTTAGCACTATAGAAATATATGTGGATCTCTGTCTCTGGCTCCGATGATGTCATCATGGCTCATCACTTAACACACTTGGCAGACATCTTAGGGAGAAGCAAGGCTGTTTTTTGAAAGTGAAAGGCTAATGTTTACATTTTTTCAAAAGCTATGAAACTGCATTTATGTTATTTACATAAATGTAGTTTTAGCATACCTGTAACCAGCAGCCTTTAGTTTACCTCGCAATGAAGCCAGATTTTGGAGTTTGCAGTTTTGAAAAACTGCTTGTTTAGGTACCCTTTAAGTCTTATCACAATGTTTTGAAATCAGATAAAGGTTTTGCAAGCAAAATATGATAAAACAATACATAAACAGATAGATAAGATAACCCTTTTATGTTTACCTTCTTCATCTTAAAAGGCATCGGCCAGGACTTTTAGTCAATTAGGGCCCTATTTTCAGAAGGTTAGTGTGCAGAGCTAAACATTACACTGTGGGAACAGCATGGTTGGATCGGTGTCATATTCAGCATCACCTGATGCTACCCTGATCATGTGCATGTGCATATATACTACTACGGCCATGCAAATGAGTAATCCTCTCCTGCATACAAAGCACAGTGCTGTATAAAAGGTTTCCTTAGTGACCATAAGTACCTCCCTCTACATTTTATACTCAGCCTCTAGGCTTCTAGTACCTAGATGCTTGATTTTGCACTTTTTGACTTAGAACCTGACCTGCCATGTCCCATAGCACTCTTTAAGTTTTCTAAGGTCCCTACTCATTCTCTCCATCTGCACCTATCAACACTATTACAGATTGTGGTGTCATCTACAAAAAGGCACATCTTCCCTTCCAGTTCTTCTGTTATGCCACTTATAAAGACACTGAAGAGGACGTGTCCCATTACTGAGCCCTCCAGCACCCAACTGGTCACCTTCCCCTCACTGGAGTGAGTGCCATTTACCACCACCTTCTGTGGCTGTGCGCTATCTCAGGTGCAGCACTTAGGAGAGCACAACACTAATCTGAAAATGGGGGCTCGCATACCACTGTAACAGAATTAGCGCTGCATTGTGATAAGCATAGCTGGTACTATTTTAAAAAACATTCCTCTGTGCAGTGCTTACCTGTTAATGTGGCACTATTTTTTTTTTTTGCACAGGATTACTAATTGCAACCAGGTGCCCATACAACTGGGGGCTACTCTAATGCATATAAGGCATACAGGTATATTAAATGCTTTCTTGAAGTGCTAACACACTGCGTGGATAGTGCCAGTTAATGATTCTGGGAATCGTGTTTTAACTGCATACACGCAGCCTGCCAGCAACCCCCCACACACACATACACACACGCTGTCAGTTCTGGACACAATAAAAAAATAAATCTTTGGTAGTCTGGTAGTCCCCCACTCACCTAATCCAGGTAGAGCTAGAACATTTATTCCTCATTTCTGCTGCTGTTATACTACACATATTTCTCAGCTTGTCTGGTGCTGGGGTAAACAAGTTTCCGCGTTAGCGACTGGCTGGAAAATAACTACAAATGCTAAATTTTTTGTTGGGCCATCAGAGGGAAGAGGATGCTAAACAGTAGAACTTCAGTGAAGACTCTTGGGGGGAAAAATACTGGGGACAGTCTGTGTGCCTTTTTCAGCAACCAGTGAGGTGTCATGGGAACCTTGTACATGTTAATTTTGGTTGACTGTTGCTCCTGTCAATGGGGAGCTGCAAGAAAGCTCCCAAGGGAGAACTTTTGTTTCAAAGTTCAGTTTGGTGGGAGCCCCTCCACCGGAAGGGGGTCTCCAGCCCCTAGGGAGAAGGTGGGGTTGTGGGACTGTGAGGAGGGCTGCCAGACATCTGTCCCCCAGAGCTGGTTGTGCCTTTCCCCATCTAGAGAGAAAAGAGGATTTTGTAGGCAGCTCTGCACAGAAGGAGATCTGCAGTATTTTGTTGCTGCCAGAGAAGTTGCACCACAATGATGAAATTGTTCAAAGTACAGGTGAAATGGATTAAGAAAAAGGATTAAGAAAATGGATTTGTGTCAAGAGGAAAAGGAGAAAGCCTCATAAGTTTTATCTGTGTTACATCGGTGAGACACGGATGATCAAAGATTTTTGATGAGAGAAGTAAGAAAAAGTGTAAAAAGTTCTGTCTGACCCTGGCAATGACAAGACATCAACAGGAAAAGGCAAGGATGAGGTTAAAGGACTGTTTTTTGGCAGGAAAAAAATGGACAGTAGAAAATGGACATGAAAACTGGATTTGAACCCAGGATTTAAGAAGCTGACAAGACAGCCTCTTCTGTCTGGAGTTGACTAGCACCTGCATGGTAAGAAATGGGACCTTCTTGATGTATTTTTGAAAAAGAGTTGCTGAACTTGTATATGAGCCAGAGCACAAGAGTGGCCACTGTGTTGGAGTTGAAAGACTGTGGGGGCAGGGGGATGAGTGGGTGTTGTTTGGGTGGGTGCCTGCTGTCTGCTCCTGAGATGCAGCAAGATGGGAGACTGTTGAGTTAAATCCCTGGAATTTCAGACTCTGCACAGTGCCCCCAGAGCCTGATATTTGAGAAGGTAGCTGAGACTGCTTGACTACACAGAGTAGCAGGTAACTGAGGAAAGAATGGAAATGATCTGAAGAATCAATCCTAAATGTACCAGGTGGGGAGCTCGCTGGCCCCTATCAAGTGGGGCTGCTGGCAGCAAGGGATTGTGGGTTTGTTCCTGGGTTCTGGGGTGCTTTGACCTGTGCGGGAGCCAGACTGTGGGCACACTCCCATGTCTGGGTCCCTTATGGCTGGTGGGTCTTGTGTGATGCCCTGCAGTGGGCCTCTGTGGGCCTGGGGGGGGCAGGGCTGCAAGACCTCGGGTCACACTGAAGATCCAAGCTGCAGCTTTCACACCTTCAAGTGTTAAGCATCAGGCCTGATTCTGCATCTACTGATCCATCCCTCCCAGGACTTCAGTCATGTGTGCCATCCTAGGACTAATACAGCAGAGCTGTGAGTGAGGGCAGGAATTGCCCTGCAGTTGGGGAATATATATATAAATATACATATATATAAATATATATATATATATATATATATATATATATATATATATATATAATCTGTGTTCAAGTCCACTGGCACTGAAAGCCAGTTCAATATTTAAAGACATCAAGGGAAACATGTTGGAGGGTTGTTTGGTTCAGGTGGGTTTGTCAGCCCAAGCCAACCAGCTGCACCTCAGGCCTGACGCTTGGCATTTAGGAACTAAGGGACAACATTCAGGGTGTCTTTTTTGAACTGATACCAGTGGGTTTGGGTTTGGTAATACCTGCAGCAGTTAAATAGTCAGATAGTTTGGTGGCTGCATTATCAAAAGGTAATTTGGGTTCAAATCAAAAGAAATTTTTTTTTTTTGCCAACTCTTTTTCCTCTGATCACCGGAGATGTGTCTTCTCTCAGGTGTCATTCCCAGTTCTCTCCCACCCAACTTGCCCCCACGCCCACACTCTGTGTCCCCTCCTGAGACTCCACTAATGCCCACCTCTGCCTGGCGAGAGACCTGCCTGGCTTATCCATAGGGTAGGGCTGCCACTCCTTCTAACACCCAAGACATCCAGTATCATCCAGGCAGAGGAGGCATGCAGAGGATTGGGGCCCATGTGGGTGGGGTCCAGCAGTGGGCATGAGGCCAAGGTGCACCGTCACCAACCACAACTCCGGGATGTTTCGTTGTTCATTTAACAGAGTTACAATGGTTTTAAAAAGCCCTAAGGCAGAATATTCAAGCTTTTTTGTGAGTGTTAGACAGGTTATTTGGTTTACTTGGTTAAATAGGACAAAAGAAGGCTGAGGCCCATTGTGATTGTTCCCCCACCACTGTGGTGGGTATTTTAAGATGGTCATACCCATTTAGAAAGTATATCATTCAACTCGAACCACAGGACCAAGGCTTTTTGAAAGAATGTATGGAATTACAATCCATCAGATTTTGAGGAAGACTATTCCATAGTCTAGGAGATCTTACAGTAAAGTAGTTCAGTCTTTTGTTGGTTCTTGCTTTAACTACCTCAGGCTGTTTATTGTGTAGACAACGTGAGGTCCTTCTATCAGAGAATTTTAGGCCACTGTTACATGAGGTCCCTGCACCCTTATTGGTACCCTCAGAGGTACACCGTAGACAGTTAGTGCTTAGGCATATGTTATACTAACATATAGGGCTAAGGGCATCTGCCATATAAGAGTAGATGTCAGGATATGTATGCATATTGTTATAATACACTTTGCTTACTAATGCATATATATTCTTCAATGTATTTTCTGTGCATTTCATACTTATAAGATGTTAGGACACTTGTGTCCTTGGAATAATTATGATATATAAGTCAGCATTGCCACCTTTTGGTGATTTGTACTATTATACTGAGTTATGTAAAACTCTGTATAAGAACTCTTGTTTCACAAACTGATGACTACTACAAAATTGTATATTGTTATCTTGAACTGTGGAGCCTCCTCTAATTTAGCCAATAGGGCTCATCTCTGTAACTAGAAATGTTTTTATCTTACAGTAACCATAGTAATTATCATAGGAATATAATGTGATACACTAAGTCTTGTACCTTGGAGATCCCAAGAGACACAAAGAAACCTTGAGGTATAGGGAATGCTGAGCACTGGCTCCTGATTCGTATTGGTAAGAACTGCTTAGGGCAACTGTGATGTTATTCTTTTTAGTAGTAATAAACAACTTTATTGTTGAAGGTGAAGGTGGACAAAGCAATGGGTCCTGATGGAATTCACCCCAGAATTCTAAAGGAATTAAGGGAGGAACTAGTGAAACCACTGGCTACTCTTTTTAATAAATCATGGGAGGATGGTGTGGTACCCGAGGACTGGAGGAAGGTGGATGTGATTCCCCTTCACAAAAGTGGGTCCAAGACAGAGGCAGGAAACTACAGACCTGTCAGTCTGACCTCTGCGGTAGGGAAAGTGATGGAGTCACTTCTGAAGGAAAGAATAGTCAAGTACCTAGAGGCCAGTGGAGCACAGGACCCAAGGCAGCATGGGTTCACAGCGGGAAGGTCATGTCAGACGAATCTAATAGATTTCTTTGACTGGGTGACCAAAGTAGTAGACCAGGGAGGGGCTGTGGACATGGCCTACCTAAACTTTAGCAAGGCATTTGACACAATCCCACACAAAAGATTAATAGTCAAATTAACCAGCCTGGGAGTGGGACCCAGGGTGGTAGCCTGGGTAAAACATTGGCTGGACAACAGGACACAGAAGGTAATTGTAAATGGAGTCCATTCTGAAGAAAAGAGGGTTACTAGTGGGGTACCGGAGGTTCAGTATTGGGTCCAGTCCTTTTAATGTCTTCATCAGTGACATTGCAGAGGGACTGGAAGGAAAGTATGCCTTTTGCAGATGACACAAAGATCTGCAACAGGGTTGATACACAAGGAGGCGTGGAAAGGATGAAAAGGACTTGGCAAGGTTGGAGGAATGGTCAGAAGTATGGCAGCTAGGATTCAATGCAAAGAAGTGCAAAAAATGCACCTGGGAAACAAGAACCCAGGGGAAGAATACACAATGGGTGGGGCAGTAGTAACAACAACAAAAAGGAAAGGGACCTGGGGGTAATCATATCAGATGACCTTAAGGTTAGCAAGCAATGTGAGAAGGCAGTAGGGAGGGCTGGGGGTATACTGGGATGTATAGGGAGAGGCATCATCAGCAGAAAGCAGGAAGTTGTTATCCCTCTGTACAGACAGTTGGTGACACCCCATCTGGAGTACTGTGTCCAGTTCTGGAGACCCCATCTCCGCAAGGACATAGACAGGATAGAGGCAGTCCAGAGAAGGGCAACTAAAATGGTGGTGGGTCTGCAAGAGAAGCCGTATGAGGAGAGACTAAAGGAGCTTAATATGTATACCCTTGAGGAAAGAAGGGAGAGGGGGGACATGATAGAAACTTTTAAGTACCTCAGTGGAATCAACAAAGTCCAAGAGGGTAGCATCTTTCAGAAAAGAGACTTGCAAGAACAAGGGGACACAATTTAAAGATAGAAGGAGGGCAGTTCAGGGCAATGTGAGGAAGTATTATTTCACAGAGAGGGTAGTGGATGCATGGAACAGCCTTCCTGAGGAGGTTGTGGGGTCTAAAACTGTGGGAGAATTCAAGAATGCATGGGACAGACATAAGGCAATTCTTGTGGGGGTAGGAAGAAATAGGCTGTTGGTTAACTAGGATCTGCAGCCCCATCCTGGTAGGAAATGGGCAGACTAGATGGGCCTAGCGGTCCTATCTCGTCCATAAAGTCTATGTTTCTATGTTTCTATGTTTATTACTCTTATACAACGTGTCTGTGATTACTTGCATTCCCAGTATTGCCAAGAACCTGAAAGTGAGGTTCAGACCTCCTGACACCACATTGGTCCATTAATTCTGGTGACATTAGAATTTTGTATAGAAATAACAGATTACCTCTAGTACTCCTATTTTGTAGCATGTGTAACCCTGTTTCCTGTAATCTAACATGATAGTCCCTATGAGCCAATTGTGGAACTAATTTAGTTCCCCTTCTTTGAATTTTTTCAATTCTATCAATATCCTGTTTGAGATATGGGTTCCAAAATGGGGACCCATAGTCAGAATCTTGATCTAACATGGGTTCTGAATAAAGGGATAAAACATTCCCAAGTTCTGGTGACAAATGTTCTTTTACTACAAGTCAGAAGTGCATTTGGCGTTTAGCCACTTTGGTGCAGTGGTCTATTGATGTTAATTTCTTTATTTGATGATTCCAAGGTCCATCTCTGATGTAGAAGCTTTAAGGGGTATTATTTAGGAAATAACTCTGCTTTAAGTTATTTTTTCCATAATGAAACACAAAGCACTTATCAGAATGAAGCATCATATTGTTATTTACAGCCCAGTTTTCAATTGATTTAAGGTTGTTAACAAGTCTAGACCTTTCAGATGGTGAGGAAACTATCCCGCCTAGCTTGGTGTCATCAGCAAATTTAAGTAAAAGATTATCAGGGCTAATCTGCATATCACTGATATACATATTATATATATATATTTATATAACAATAGATATATAAAACAGTGAGGGTCCTAAAACTGAGCCCTGAGGCACCCCACTGGTAACACTCTAGATTTCAGATAAGGATCCATTAGCTCTAACATGTTGAGATCTATTGGTTAACCAACTGGAAATCCATCTCACCAGGATGTGCGAAAACCCCATACTCAGCATTTTGTCAACAAGTTTGCCATGAGGGCTTTATCAAAAGCCCTGCTAAAATCGAGTAAAATAACATCCATTGGCTCCCCCTTATCCAATCCCTTACTTAGATAGTTGTAAAAAGCAACCAAGTTAGTAGTGCAGGAAACCAAGATCTAAACCCATGTTGAGTATGATCTGCTAGATTATTGTAAAGTATTTCTTGTTCCAAACAATGTTTAATGAATGTTTCCATTAATTTGCTTATGATAGATGTTAAACTTACGGGGCAATAGTTTACAGCTTTGGAATGATCACCTTTTTTAAATATAGGAATTACTGTGGCAATGGACAGTCTTGTGGAATATGACCTTGCTGAAGGGAATTATTAAATATAATGGTTAATGGCATAGCTATGGCATCAGCTGTCTTTAATAAGAATATTGGATTGATGTCATCAGGACCTGGACTGGATTTTTTTTTTAAAGTTTGCAGAATCTCTAAAGTATCATTTATAGAGATATTGTAAACTGTGGAATGATTTACTGGGGGGATAGTATTTTTTGGATCCCCTTTTTTTGAAAAAGTTGAACAAAACTGTTCGTTAAAAGCATCCACAATCTCCTTATCCTTAGTTATTAAGGCATTATGTACTGTAATAGGGCCCAGGGGCTGGATATTCAAAAGGGTTGCGCCATGCAATAGGGTTGAACCTGCACAAGTCCGAATTGCACCATTCTGCCATATTCAGCAGGAGGCAGTTTGCCCTCAAGTCAAGCTGAGCAACATTGCAATGCTAATGAAGGCATGCTGAACCGGAGGGGGAGGAACCATGCATAAACTGCACAGGCCGGTATTCAGCGGGCTGTGCAGACTTGTGAAGGTGCAACCCCCAACCTGCGCCTGCACAACTTTGAGCAAAAAAAAAAAAAAAGTAAGTCGAGGGCCACCCACAGGTGAGCTGCCACATTGCAGGGTGCAACATAGCAGCTGCCACTGGTGGGTGGCCCTCAACATACTCCCTGTACCCCCCGCAGCCCAATCGCAGGCATATAGTAAGCCCCGACTGGCCGATCATGGGCATAAGTTAGAAAATCCCCTACCCCGAATGGCCCGATCAGTGGGCATAAGTTAAACCCCCACCCCTGACTGGCTGATCATGGGCATAAGTTAAAAAATCCCCCCACCCCGATTGCGATCAGGGCATAAGTTAAATCCCCCACCCCGACTGGCCGATCGCGGGCATAAGTTAAACACCCCACCCCCGACTGGCCAATCGTGGGGCATAAGTGAAAATAAACCCCACCCCACTAGCCCAATCACGGGCAGCAAGAGTCAAACCCCCAGAACATATCCCTGGTGGTCCAGTGGACTCAAGCCCAATTGTGGGTAGCAAAGATTTCAAACCCCCCAAGGACATATCCCTGGTGGTCCAGTGGACCACGAAGCCCGATCGCAGGCAGCAAAGTGTTCAAACCCCTCCCAAGGACCACCTACCCTGGTGATCTAGTAGCCCCCCACCCACCACCATAAGCCCACCACCCGCTCCCCCGTCAGCTGGCTGGTGCATCACTTGCCTACGCCCCACCTCCCACCAACTGACTGCCCAGTAGGGCTGCACATCCATTAGTTCAGAGCAAGAGCCAAGGGGCATGCAGCCCACACTGTCTAAGGCAGTCCAGATATGTGAATGAATGAATCATTCACATATCTGAACTGCCTTGTGCAGCTATAGGCTACGATATAGCCTCTTGCTCAAACAGGCATACAGCTACTGGTGATCGTCGCTGGCGGGCGGCGGGCAAGTGAGGTGCTACCACCACCGGCTGACGAGGCCGGGCCCAGTGAACTTTCGGGGAATGATGGCTACTGGGCTGGGGTAAATCACTGAGGGCTAATTGCCCCTTTGACCTCGGCTATCACCGGGATATGTTCTTGGGAGGGTTGAACTTTTTCTGCCCCCAATCGGTCTAGAGGGGTGTTTTTTTCCCACTTATGCCATGAATTGAGCCAGTCGGGGGTTGGGGGAATGTTTTAACTTATGCCCAAAATCAGGCTGCAGGGGGCATCGGTCCCCGATGGCTGCTGCCTGGCAGGGCATGAGGTGAAAGTCCTCGGGGATCGTGCCTGCATGCTAATGGAATGCAAATGGGGCCATAAATAGATGCAAATGGCCCCCCTGTGCCTTGCATGAATTATGGCCTCATTTGCATGTCACCTTTTGAATATCGGAAATTTGCACATGGCGCAATGGTACTTGCGCCACCACACCTCGAATGCTCCACTCTGTCCACTTGTGGTGGCACAAGTTCCACTGCGCCATGCACAGTGGCTGTGGCTGGAGGATGATATTCAAAGGAGTTGCTCAATAGCGCAACTCCATTGAATATCATCCCGGCCACACCCCAGCGCAACTATTTTGTGCAGAGCAAGGGCTTGCACCACAGAATAGCGCAGTTTGAATATTCAGCCCGTGATGTCTAACATTAGTTTTTTTATTATTAAGGTATGACTATAGGGATTTGTAACTCTCCTTACAATGTGACAAACAAAATTCTAGTTTCTTTTTAGACTGTATAATACTAAGTTTTACAAGTTTTAAAGCATGTTTATATTTATGAAGTTCTTGATCTTTATTAGCCCCCACACTCTCTTTTAAGGTTAAGAACAACCTCTGTTTTTTTTTATTAGTTTTTAAATAACATTATTAAACCACAGTGGGACCTTCCCTTTTCTATTATATTTCTTTTTAGTGGGAACATGTAAAGACTCCAGATCATGAATTGGTGTTTTTAAGTAGTCCTAAGACTCATCAACTTAGAGCGGGCTTAAAATTTCTTCCCATGAAACATTATGTAGATGGTCATTAATGGTGACAAAGTCGGCATTGTCATAGTTCTTAAATTCAAGATCCCTTGAACTATGCCTGTAGTTAAAAAGTAGTTCAAGTGAAAGTGAATAGTGATCACTTGAATCTAAAGGGTCCCCAATACTAACATTATGTGTAATATTCCCTGTATTGGTTATTACCAGGCCCAGTATATTCACTCCCCAAGGTGGTTTTGTAACAAGCTGTTCAAGGCCCAGATCAACCATGAGTGAGATTAACTCTTTCTCCCCTAATGCTTTCCCTGTCAGGGTTTCCCAGTTAATAGAGGGCATATTAAAGTCTCCTAAAACTAGAACATTGCCTTTGGAAACCATATCTGAAATCTCTTTTATTAGCGTACGAGTATAGTCAATATTGGCTAAAGGGGGTCTATAATATGTGCCTACTAGAACTTTGGGGTTGACCCTTTATTTGAACATTAACCCAAAGAGATTCAATATCATTGAATGAAGGGAGTTTGTAAGATGTTATATCCTTCCTAATATATAGGCAGACACTACCATCTATATGACCTAAACAATCTTTATGAAATAACCTGTATCCAGGGAGTCATTTAATCCATTCAGAATCAGGGTCCCACCACGTTTCAGTTATTGATATAAGTCCATAGTAGACATTTAGCTTCAAGTTCAGCCATTTTACCCTGATTTAAAGATCTGATATTAAGTGAAAGGACCTCACAGGGAGTAATATAATTGCCTGATGTTTTTTAGAGAACCAGGTAACGTCCTGTTCTCCCCCCAGCAACTAGTTTGAAAGTAGATTGATAGCAGTATTCACACTTTTGCCCAGTAAGGTACTACCTCTTCTGCTGAGGTGCAACCCATCCCAATGATATGAAGGGGATTTTAGATGGAATTGTTCCCAGTTTGTTATGCATAAAGTACCTTGTTTAAGGCACCATCTCCTTAACCAGTTATTAAAGGCTTTTATTTTGGTGGTTATGAAGTTTGTTGCCCTTGGGATTGGAAGTATTTCCGAGAAACAAATGAGACTATCTCTCTTGGCCAATAAATTAAGTACGATAATGTCTTGTTTCAGTTCCTCCAGACTGGCTCTATTAATATCATTAGTCCCAGCATGTATAACAAATACTGTTTTTTTTCCTGCCCCCACCAATACTTCTTTTACCACAATAGTGATGTCCGATACTCTTGTACCCCTTAAACTAGAGCATGTCTGATTGGCCTTGTCCAAATTACAGACTATGCGATCAATATGTTTGATGATGGAATCCCAGTTTGCACCTCTAAAGCAGGATAGTACTGCACAGGGTCATATGACTGCTTGGTTACCAAGTCACTAGGCCATTTGTAAGTGGCCCTAATCCATCCTTGTGCACCTATGTAAAGCAGCTGACAGCACCTTGCACATAGGCGCATTGGCATGCTGGGAGGGTTGGGGAGGTGCAGCTATCCATTAGTGCAACACTAGTTATTGGTTCCCCAAACCAGGTGTTATGGACTGTGCATTCCTACTCTCCCAACACCTGGCCATGTCAGGCTACCACTAGCCCTGGTCCCTCTACTAGTATATGGAATCTGTCCCGGTGTCCAGTGCCCTATCCCCCCCAAATTGCATGCCTGTGTAATAAAACATCTGTCCCATGCATCCAGCAGACAGCAGACCCCCCACCACTGATCAACTGGACCCCAATCAGACACTTGATAAGATCAGTAATTCCTCTGTACCATTTGCCTGATATCCAGACCAGGGTTCCCCACGTGTCCCAATTAGTAGTCTGGCAAGAGCTGTAATTCTTCCATACCAGATCCTTGGTGTTCAGTAATTCCCCTGCCCCATAAGTATAATATCTACCCCCCTGACAAGCCCACCCAGTACCACTACAACTGCACCCACTTGCCCCTAACCTATGGTGTATGGTGACCAGCACAGACCTCCACTCACATCCATAGCAGCCAAAAACTGAATGACAGTAGTAAAAGCTGTTTCTGTAGTAGGTGTGCGATCATAAACATAGAAACACTGAATTTGTTATCAGAAAAGGACCACTCGGCCTACCTAGTCTCCCTAGATGTTTCCTGCTTCATCTTCCTCCTCACATGCCATCTGATCTCCATTGACCCTCCCACCTCTTCTCTAATATACCGCTATGTCTACGCCACACATGCTTGTAGCCCCCTACTGTTTTAGCCTCCTCCACTTCAGCTGGTAATCTGTTCTGGGCATAGCTAATATTTTCTCATCTCTCTCTTGATCCCTCCCCAGCTTCATTCCCCCTGGTCCTGGTGATCTTACACATTTGAAAGTGACTCCCAGACCCTGTTCACTCCTGTAAGATACTTGTAGTTCTATATCATGTCACTCTTCCCTTTCCTCTCTTCTAGGGTGTACATGCTGAGATCCTTCTGTCTCTCCTCTTAGAACTTCTCCTGTAAACCCTGCACCATTTTCGTTGTCCTCCTGTGGACTTCCTCCACCCTGTCTATGTTCTTTCTGAGGTTTGTTCTCCAAAACTGCATCGCACTCCAGGTGGGGTCTGGCAACACCACCTCCATCCTCCTGATGGAGATACCCTCCCTGCACACTCCAGCATCCCACTAGCCCTACTCACTGCTTTGCAACAGTGCCACTTTGAAGTCCTCAGACATAAAAAAAACACAAGTTCCCTTTCCTGTTTTTGACTGTCAATTACCTCCCTTCCCCATCCTATACTCAGCTCTTGGGTTCCTATGCCCTAGGTCCCTGATTTTGCACTTTTTGGCATTGAATCCAACTGCCATGCTTTTTACCACTCCTCAAAATTCACAAGATCCCTGATCATTCTCTTCACCACTCCTGGGTGTCCACCCTACCTTCCCTTCAGTTCTTCTGCAGTGTCCCCTACGTTCAGACGGATTGGTCCTAGTATTGAGCCCTGCGGTACCCCACTATTCACTCTCCCATTATTAGAGTGAGTGCCGTTAACCACCACCCTGTGTTTCTTATCCATTAACTAGCCACTGTACTAATTGGAAGGCTACAGTCTGTAGTTCAAGGGGGTGGTGCAACAGAACACTTTCCCATTCAGCCCATTTAAGGGCTGCTCTCCTGACTCCACACACAAGTATTTTTTCCTTGCCCCTCTATCCACTCCTCCTCCTCCAGTGGCATGCCTTTCTTTCCCATGGGTTTCTTCCTAAGTTACCGTTAGTCAAGGGAATCACTCCTGCAACACCTCAAGGGGTGGAACCCTCCACTAGGGTTCCTTCTCTTCATACCCATACATGGTGGTATATCCCATGGATATAGAGACAAACAGCCAAAGATTATCTATGTTACACAAGCACAAAACCAGTTGCATAGGCACACTGAATCCAATTAACCATTTTGGATCCCACTCCTAGGCCATTCAGTTTCTTTATCAGCCTCCTGTGTGGCACAGTGCTGAAGGCCTAGCTAAACTCCATATCAGTCATGTCCACTGCTCTCCCCTTATCTATTTCCCTGGTCATCCAGTCACATAAATCTACCAGACTTGTTTGGCATGACCTTTCCCCCTGTGAATCTGTGCTGCCTGTGGTCTTGCAGTCCACTGGATTCAAGATACTCTTAACAGTCTCTCGTTTAATATGGATTCCATTAATTTCCCCATGACTCAGGTAAGACAGACCAGGCTATATTTGCTAGCCTGCTCTCTGCTGATGCTGTTACAAAATGAAACTATGTCTGCTCTCCTCTAGTCCTCTGGAACCACTCCTGTTTCTGGTGAGTTGCTGAATAAGGCCATGAGTAGTACAGCAAGTACCTCCCTGCCTAATTCCCTTAATACCTTTCGGTGTATCCATCTGGTCCTATGGCTTTGTCCACCCTAAAATTTGAAGTCCCTTCAATAATACTCTTTCCTTTGAAAATGGACTTGTGTCCACTTCTCCCTACAGTGTTCGTGCTGCTGCTTGGTGAACTATCCCTGTCTCTGTCCACTGTGAAAACAGTAGAAGTACCTGTTCAGGATGTATACTTTTTTCTAATCCCCTCTGTGCAGTCTCCCTTTGTCAACCATCTTATCCTCAGAATCCCTCCCCTTGCTGCCTTCTCCTTGCTTATGAACCTGAAGAAAGTCTGGTCTTCTTTTGATACCCTTTGGCTACGCTTTCTTTGGTCTGAGTTGTTGATCCCTTTTTTATGTTACCTGCTTCCCTCTGTTTTACCTGATACACCTCTCTATCCTCATTCTTCTCAATTTCTTCATACCTCCTGAATGTCATCTTTTACAAGCTTCTAAAGAAGGCTTTTCAGATGTACCTCCCCACGTCAGTGAAGTCTACCTTCTTGAAATCCAAAATGTTTGCCCTCATGTGACTGGACTGGGTCCCGAGTTCCATGCTAAACTACACTATGTGGTGGTTGCCAGATCCCAGTTGCCCCTCCACACAGATATCTGCGTTTTGTCCTCATTGGTCAGTATCAGGTCAAGAATGGCTTTTTATCTGGATCAAGCACAAGCTGCCTTAGACCTACCCCCCCCCCTGTAGGGAATCCAGTATGCTTCTGTTTCTGGCTGAAGCAGCTGTCTAGGTGGACCAATCCATGTCTGGCATACCGAAATCCCCCATCAGCAGGACTTCACCTTTACTTGTTATATTGTGTATTCCATCCGCAAGATCTCTGTCCACTTCTTCCCCCTGTGCAGAAGGCCTGAAGATCACCCCTGTTCATATTGCTGAGTCTTTGCCAGGTTCAAGGATGACCCATAGTGCCTCAGCCTACCCCGTCTACCCTGCACCTCTGTTGCCTTTATAGCCTCTCTGACGTACAGGGCCACGCTCCCTCCTTTTTTGCCCTCCATCCCTCCTGAACAGAGCATAACCTGGTACATCAGTGTCCCATAATTAAGAATGTACCATGTCTCAGTTATTGCTACTATGTCCAGGTCTGCCTCTACTATCAATGCCTCCAGGTCTGGGATTTCATTTCCCAGGCTGCAGGCATTTGTTACCATGCCGTCCATGTTTTGCATCCTAAACCCCTCCTCTTGCTGCTGCTCTCCTGCTTCCTTCCCCATCCCCATCTCTGCTTCCCTCCATCCCCAGTTGTCTTTCTTGTGTGGCCTAGAATTCACTGCTTCCCACTCTCCTGCTCTCAGTGTCCCAGACTTCAACTAATTTTCTTGCATGTGCCCAGGGAGGTGATATTAAGTTGCCTGACCTTCCTGACTCCTCTCCCGGCCATTTTAAATGCTTGACACTGAAGCATTCACACTTCTTACTTAGGTCACCTTCCCTGACAGATGCAGGCCATTATCTTTATACAGGCTTGCATTTGTCCAGGTGGGGTCACCCTATGAAGCCATAACCCTCCCTTCCATGCCATTCCTTCAACCAGGAGTTGAATTACTGGATGTGGAGTGCCCTAGCCTTTCCCCTGCCATGGACAGGTTGAACCTCTGGGAAGGAGATGGAGTGTTTCTTTTTTGTTTTTTGTAACCAGGAGAGACACCCTAAGCTGAAGCTGGTTTACAGGTATGACCTGGGAGCATAAGGAATTTAAGTGTCTTGCTCAGGGTCACACAGTATGCAAGTGGAGGCTGTGGGATTCAAACCCAGGTCTACAGGTTTGCAGCTCAGAACCTTAAACCACTTCACTACACTGCCTGCTTGAAGTGTTCTACTTGCTGCAGACTCCCCCTAACTTCCTGAAATCCTTTTGGATTCTAGCTACTTCCACATTGTCTCCTGCCAAGTCATCCATCCCCAGGTGGATGATAACATCTAGTTCCTCCTTCCTTGCCATTACCCTTGTGATCCTATTGATACATTTTTCATCCCAACATGCAGTGCCTTCTAAAATGCACTTTACCTCCCTGTCCTTCCTGCTGGGTTCCCTTAACTTCACTCCTTGGGCAACTGAGTCCCCCACCAAGAAAGCTTCCTCCTCCTCTGGGGTTTCTTTCCCCTTCCTGGTGCTGCATCCT
The DNA here is from genome assembly GCA_016271365.2 of Neoceratodus forsteri. Taxonomy (NCBI): domain Eukaryota; kingdom Metazoa; phylum Chordata; order Ceratodontiformes; family Ceratodontidae; genus Neoceratodus; species Neoceratodus forsteri. Next base: position 220,734,473 of record CM028133.1, on the reverse strand, counting down.
GGAGATCTGCTCTCCACCTTGGTCTCAGCTGTGGGTGCCATTGTGGGGCTATCCCACTCCTCTAAAATAGTGTAGGAAATGCTTAATCAGACATCTTCATGGTAACTTCCCTACAGTACCATAATGGTCCCTTTTATGTTGTCTTGTGCACACAGCGCAGACAACGTATAGTGGTGGCAGGTTTTGGAGGTGGGGTTGTGTTGTGGCCAATGGTGCCACCGCTTTTTCAGGCTGGGCTCTGTGGCACAAATGAAATAGCATGCTGTCTATAACAGCACTTCAAAAGCGTGCCACCAACTTGAAACAATTTCGCCACTGCAATAAGGGAGCTCCCCATCATTGCAGGGCATGCCTTGCCTGGTGTAACATTTCAATGAACATGGTTGCGGCTGTTGCCATCTGCCTCGCATAATCCCCAGCAAGCTGACTTTGAAGGTGCCCAATCCTCCTATTGGCATAGTTAACCCCCCAAGATTGTGTGGCACACTGGGAGCCCACTCCAGTATGTGTCTGTGTTCAAAAGCTGATTGCATCAACATTTTCCTGCCCCTGCCTACCTCAGTGTGGCTAACATCACACCACACACCCATCGGACACACTGAGAACCCACCCCAGTTGCCCAACATTTTTCTTACACCTGTTAAAAAAAAGGAAAATGGTCCATTCTTTCTTTTATTTTTATTATAACCTGAAACAAAAAAAATATTCCTTTGCATTCGGCTCCCCTCCCCAGACCTGCACCCACCTTCTGCACACTCACCTCCCCACCCCACCCCATACTTACCTCCAGAGTCCAGCGTTGTGATCTTCAGTGGAGCGGGACACAAGTCTGCACTCTTCAAAGTCGACCATGAACCGAAGAAATGCTGGTAAGCTGTATAATGGCATCAATGGCGGGAGGGGGGGTCAACTTAGATGGATATCTCATGCATTCTTGTGACTTTTAGCTCCAGATTTTCAACATGGGGTTCTTGGGACCCCACCTCATGAACTCAGTCACTGTCATTTCATTATTCGATCCTGAAATGTGATTTCATGGTCACTGCACAGAATCACCTTTTGGGATCGATTAATGAAATGACAGTATCACTATTCATAAGATGGGTTCCACCATAGTCATATTGAAAATTTGGAGAATAAATCCACTAAAGTGATCATTGTGTACAAGCATGCATTATGCAGTTTCCATGCTCACTTGTAACTTTGAGAACTTTTAATATTTTCACTCCAGATTTTTCCAATATTGCCATTTCTTCACACATCCTTATAAACAGTAGAGCTGTCATTTTTCACATCCTACCCAAAATGTGTTTCCACACATCTGGTGCAGAATGTCACAGTTGCTATGGGAAATCAACATTCAGGACATATTAACAAAATCACAGTGCCACTGTTCATGAGCAGCGGTCCCAAATGCCTTCATGAGGTGGGGTCACAAAAAGCCCATGTTGAAAATTTGGAGTGCAAATTCCAAAAACGCCTGGGGCATTAAGGTTTCTAACCATAATATCCCACACTGTACAGACTGACTGGTATCAAGGGGGTGATTTTGGACTGTCAGCTGTAGTGGTCACACCATTCCACCCCACCCCGCAGCCAGTGACAGGCATCAAGGTGTGCCTTGGACTTTTCAGACCCAAAGTTCACCCCATTCTCCTATACTGCACCCATCTCAATGTATTTTGTTATGGAACGGGGTGAGCATAAGGCCCAATAGCTCCAAGGCACAACGGGACACTTGTCAGAGTCTGCAGGCTAGGATGAGGTAAAATGGCATGAGTGTAAATGTCGATGATCCAAAGGCACACCTCAATGCCAGTCAGTCTCTGCAGGGTGGTGTGGGGTTGGTGACACTTCCATACTTCACTGACATTCCGATTATGCATCTCTCTAACTCCTAAACATAGAAACATAGAAACATGGAATTTGACGGCAGATAAGGACCGCTTGGCCCACCCAGTCTGCCCTTTTCCCTACCTACTGGATAAGCTGCAGATCCTAGTTAACCAGCAGCCTACTTCTTCTTACCCCCACACCCTAGAATTGCCTTATGACTGTCCCATGCATGCATGAATTCCACCACTGATTTTGACTCCACAACCTCCTCCGAAGGCGTTCCATGCATCCACACCCTCTCTGTGAAAAATACTTCCTTAAATTACCTCTGAGCCGCCCCCCATCTTCAAATTGTGCCTCTTGTTCTTGCACACCTCTTTTTTGAAAGATGCTACCCTCTTGGACTTTGTTGATTCCTTGAGGTACTTGAAAGTTTCTATCATGTCCCCCTCTCCTCCTTTCCTCGAGGCTATACATATTAAGCTCCTTAAGTCTCTCTTCATATGTCTTCCGTGCAGACCCTGCACCATTTTAGTTGCCCTCCTCTGGACAGCTTCCATCCTGTCTATGTCTTTGCAGAGATTGGGTCTCCAGAACTGCACACAGTACTCAGATGGGGTCTCACCAGCTGTCTGTACAGAGGATAATAACTTCCTGTTTTCTACTGGTGATGCCTCTCCCTATGCATCCCAGTATCCCCAACCCTCCTTGCTGCCCTCTCACATTGCTTGCCCACCTTTAGGTCATCTGATGTACTACCCCCAGGTCCCTTTCCATTTTGTTGTTGTTAGTATCTCACCCCCATTGTGTACTCTTCCCTGGGTTTTGTTTCCCAGGTGCATTACCTTGCATTCTTAGCATTGAATCTAAGCTGCCATACATTTGACCATTCCTCTAACCTTGCCAAGTCCTTCTCATCCTTTCCACCCCACCTTGTGCATCAACTCTGTTGCAGATCTTAGTGTCATCTGCAAAGAGACATATTTTTCTTCCAGTCCTTCCGCAATGTCGCTTATAAAGACATTGAAGAGGACCGGTCCTAATACTGAACCCTCCGGTACCCCACTAGTAACCCTCCTTTCTTCTGAGTGGACTCCATTTACTATTACTCTCTGTGTCCTATTCTCCAGCCAATTCTTTACCCAGGCTGTCATCTTGGGACCCACTCCCAGGCTGGCTAACTTGTATATTAATCTTTTGTGTGGGACTGTGTCAAATGCCTTGCTAAAGTCTAGGTAGGCCATGTCCACAGCCCCTCCTGATCTACTACTTTGGTCACCCAGTCAAAGAAATCTATCAGATTTGTCTGGCATGACCTTCCCACTGTGAATCCATGCTGCCTAGGGTCCTGTGCCCTCTGGCCTCTAGATACTCGACAATTCTTTCCTTCAGAAGTGATTCCATCATTTCCCTATCACTGAGGTTAAACTAACAGGTCTGTAGTTTCCTGCTTCTGCCTTGCTCCCACTTTTGTGAAGAGGAATCACATCTGCCCTCCTCCAGTCCTCGGGTACCACCCATCCTCCCATGATTTGTTAAAAAGGGTAGTCAGTGGTGTCACTAGTTCTACCCTTAGTTCTTTTAGAATTCTGGGATGAATCCCATCAGGCCCCATTGCTTTGTCCACCTTCAGTTTTAAGAGTTCTTTCAGAACCCTTTCTTCTGTAAATGGGCTGGTATCAACTTCTGTATCCAGAGTGTTACTACTGTTTGTTTTATGTACCTCCCCCTCTTCATTTGTAAATACTGAGCAAAAATATTTGTTTAGTATCTCTGCCTTTTCACAGTCTCCCTCTGCCCACCCTCCTCCCCTTTATTAAGCCTCACTATCCCTCCCTTGGTCTTCCTTGCTCCCTGATGTACCTATAAAAGGTTTTATCCCCTTCTTAACTGAGTTGGCTATCTTTTCCTCGGTTTGGGCCTTTGCTGTTCTGACTGCCTTCCCAGCCTCCTTTGCTTTAACTGATACAGTTCTCTGTCCTGCTCCTTCGTGATTCCTTGTACTTCCTGAATGCTTTCTTTCTCTTGAACCTTCACTGCCACTTCCTTTGAGAACCATAGTGGTTTCTTACATCGTCTTGTTTTGTTTATTTGCTTCACACAAAGGCTTGTTACCTCTGTGATGGCAGTTTTATTATTCCCCATTGTTCTTCCACCCCTCCTTCCTGCCCATTTGCTAGTGCATTCCTTAGGCACTCACCCATTTTGGCAAAGTCAGCCCCTCTAAAGTCCAGTACTTTTGTCTTTGTATGGCTTGACTCTATTGCTGTGTTTATTGTGAACCATACTGTTCGATGGTCGCTAGTTCCCAGATGGCTACCCACTTCTACATCTGTGATCCTCTCTCCATCTCCATTTGAGAGAATCAAGTCTAATATTGCCCCCTCTCGAGTGGGCTCCAGTACTAGTTGTCTAAGGCATGCCCCCTGTAGGGCATCTAGAATAACTGCACTCTTTGAAGTGGCAGCTGCAACTGCACTCCAGTTAACATCTGGCATATTCAGATCACCCATCAGCAATATCTCCCCTTTTTCTGCCATTCTAAGTATACTTTCTATCATTTCCTTGTCCATTTCTCCCCCTGAGAAGGGGGTCTGTATACAACCCCTGTGCGGATTGTGGTGCCATTGCCTGTCTCCAAATTTACCCACAGTGCTTCTTCTCCTCCCTGTTTACCCTTTTGTTCTGTTGCTTTTATTCCTTCCCTTATGTAAAGAACTACTCCTCCTCCTCTTTTACCCTCCCTGTCCCTCCTGTAGACAGTGTATCCTGGTATGTTTATGTCCCAGTCATGGTTTTGTGTGTACCATGTTTCTGTGACTGCCACGATATCCAGATGTTCCTCCTCCATCAAGGCCACTAATTCAGGAGCTTGTTACCAGACTACGGGCATTGGTACTCATTGCTCTCCATTTTTGATGGCTTTACCTTCTGTTGCAGCATCCCCACTGACCTTTCTACCTCAGTCTTTTCTCATTTAGTACCCTGTTTTGTAGGAGAGGCTGGGATTTTCCTGCTGCTTATCAGTGCCTCCCCTTGACTAGTTTAAAAGCTTGCCAATGAAGCATTTAAACCGATTGCTCAAAAGACTTGTTCCCTTCCTGGACAGATGCAGACCATCCTGCCAGTATAGGCTGGTGTCCCTCCAGGTGGAACCCCAGTCCCCAATGAAGCCAAACCCCTGTGCTCCGCACCATTTTTTCAACCATTCATTAAACTGCATGGTGCCAATTACCCTCGCCTCCCCCATGCCTTTGACAGGCAGCACCTCTGAGAAGGATACTGTGTGTGCTACTTGTCTTAGGCCCTCCCCAACTCTGCAATGTCCTCCTGCACTGCTCTAATCTCATGATGAGCCAAGTCATTTGTCCCTAGGTGGACAATTACATCCAGCTCGGAATCCCTTGCAGCTGTTCTGATCCTGAGGATGGCTTCCTGTCCCTCAAGCCATGGCACCAGGCAGGCACCTTACTCATTTTCCCAGCTCCCCAGTTCTATCCCCTAATAATTGGGTCCCCACCAGGAGCTGCTTCCTTTCCTGTGGTGTCCTCTGCCTCCTTCCTGTGGGCCTCCCTTGTGACAGTTGTCATCAGTCTCTCTGGTGCATCCATGGGGAGTATGCCCCGATGGTTCCTACATCAGTGTGGCCTGGGGAAGGTTCCTACTACTGTCCAGTGCGGCCTGAAGACGGGCAACTTCCTCCCTCAGGGCAGAGAGTTGTCTGCAAATAGGGCAGCATCTCAGCCTCCAGAAAGACTCTCGGAAGACTGCTGCCCCACAGCCATTACATTGCACTACTCCCCACATGTTTATCTACTTTTTTTATTGTTTTGTGTGTGTGTGTGTGTGTGCATGCGGCATGTGTGATTTATTATATGAAATATATATATATATATATTATACAATGTGTATGCTTATATTATCAGTGCAGTGTGCTAGAGAGGATATGACAGTGAAATGCACCTTGCACTCTGAGAAATGATGTCAGAACCTCAGGTATAAAGGAACTATTTCCAGGGGTGAGGGGTGGGAAGGGTTGGGCCTAAACTGTGTCCTCACAAAACAATCAACTAGAAGCTCTCACCCACCGCTGCAATGAGTGCCTTCCTGTCAGCAAGATACCCTACACAACAATTTGACAGAGAAAGTACCCTGCTAATCAAACAGAGAAAAATCCAGACATCCAAGTCAGACACAGGTAAACCTCTCCAGCCCCAAAACAACCTGGTGGCTTGTTAGCCACAAAGGAAAATCAAATATGCAGTTATTTCAGCCCTTCTGAGGATGCTGACAAGATAAGCAGTTTTAAAAACCCTTCCTGAATTAAAAACTAAAACAAACACCAAGCAATACCACTTTAGAAGTGAGGAAAACTTCTCTCAGATGTAAGCAAGAGAGAGAGAGTTTAGTTACAGATATTTTGTCCAAAATAGTATATCCCACGCAGCTTCTCAGTTGTTTCCAAGCACTCCTGTACACAACTTGGAAGAAGATGGACTTCTGCCTCAAACAGGATCACACCACCAGTTTATAGTAATTGAATAATGCTGAAATGGTCTAGCTAGACAAATGGCTATGATGCTGAGCTCTGACTTGTGAAGACAATTACCCCCACCTCAGGCTATGTTTGGCATCCAATTACAACCTGCAGCTTTTGCTATTTTGAATCACACAACCCACCAAAAGTTGCAAAATATATTGATGCAGATTCTCACAGAATTCTAGTAATCAGTCCAGTTAGCCACAAAGGAAAATCAAATATGCAGAAGATAAGCAGTTTTAAAAAAACCCTTCCTGAATTAAAAACTAAAACAAACACCAAGCAATACCACTTTAAAAGTGAGGAAAACTTCTCTCAGATGTAAGCAAGAGAGAGAGAGTTTAGTTACAGATATTTGTCCAAAATAGTATATCCCACGCAGCTTCTCAGTTGTTTCCAAGCACTCCTGTACACAACTTGGAAGAAGATGGACTCCTGTACTACACATGCCAATGCCAGCAGTACAGCATTCAGCATTGACAAATGCTTGTTTTCTCCTGCTTTTGTGCACTTCCTTCATACAGATTCTGGTTGTCTTCCCTATGCCTTTACTTAATTTTCTCCACTGTTCCTCTACCCCTCTCTGACAATCCTCACCTGCTAGGCTGCTTGTGAAGAAGTCTCTGATTTTTTTTAAAATCCAACCTACCAAAGTCCAGGACCATTGTCTTTTTGAGGCTTGCCTCTGCACCCATCATAATATTGAACCGCACTGTACAGTCATCACTGGTTCCCATTGGATAGCCCACTATGGCATGACTAGGCACTATCACAGCCTCCAGTAGGACAGGGATTCAGAGGAACAAAAGGGAGAAAGCATGCCCCAAATAGGATAGCACCTTTACCCCATGAGTCATTTTTAACTCTCAGCATGCTAAGTCCATAGATCAGGAAAGGTGCTAGTGGGACATTTGCTGGCCCATATGGGCTAACTAACATTTCCTCACAATGCCTCTGTGCATGACTGCATGGAGGAATTATATTGAGTAGTGCCAGCCCCCACCTCCTCATCGCAATTCAGATGCCCCTGATATAATAAAATGATCCCTGGCATCTAGAATTTCCTCACCCCCAATCACCATTCAGATGCACCTGATTAGTATATTAAAAGGATCCCTGGTATATAGATCACCCTGATTTCATGTGTGAGTCCCCCTCCCAATTCCACCCATTCAGGTCCTTCACCTCTCTCCCCAAGGTGGCTCATAAATTACCCCAGCTGCCAGTCCCTCCCACTGTGACAGTGACAGATCCAGCCTCTCTGCTCGCCACTTTGGCTGGCCACTTTCTGACTGTCATGAAGCGAGCACACACCTTCTATAGAAACAGATGTTCTACAGTAGGTGCGCACTCACTCCCTTTCACTCAGACAGTGATCAACCAAGGTAATGGGCTAAGATGCTGTACCGATCACAGTAACAGGGAAGTGGCTGCAATCTTGGGTAAATGGGGGCCCAATGGGGAAGGGGTGGAGGGACCTGGCTGGATGGCTTTGGGAGGGGGCTCAGATTTGCGACTGGCAGGTGGGGCTACTAGATGTCAAGTATCATGGAAAAACAGAAGCACAGAAATAGACGATTACAGAAAAAAAATGGTACATCCTGTCTGCCCCTATTTCCCATATTACACCTCAGAACCTACTGTCCATACAGGGTACTAGCCTTCACTATCCACTCACGTGTTCCCTTCCCTACTACTATCAGCCTGAGTAACCATTATACCCGTCACTTTGTAACAGCCATGCTTGAAACCATTTATGGTTTTGGTGCCTGCCATCTCAGTTGGCAGACTATTCCACATTTCCACCACCGTTTCTGGAAAATAAAACTTTCCAATATCCCTCTTGAATCTACCTCCCATCAGTTTCTACTTGTGCCCCCATACCCTTGAACTGTTACTCAAGCTAAGTAGTTCTCCATTCACCTTGTTTATTCCTTGCAGGAACTTTAAGGTTTCTATCATATCATTCCTCTCTTGTCTGGTCTCCAGTGAAGACATGTTCAGTGCCTTGAGCAGATCCTCATATGACCTAGCCTGTCAGTTTTGAATCATCCTGATCACCCTTTGTCCCTATCTTTCCTAAGGTAAGGTCTTCAGAAGGTCAGAACTCCGAACAATATACCAAATGCAGTCTCACCAACGATCAATAAAGATGCAGTAAACCTCTTTTCTTCTACTATCAGAATCCCTTCTGGCACATCCTAGTATCCTATTTGCCTTACTAGATGCCTCACTGTACTAGCTTGATTATTTAAGGGAGTCACTAATGATGAACACTAGGTCCCTTTCCTCAGCTATAGTGCTCAGCTCTACCCCTCCTATCCAGTACTCTGTCCTGGGGTTCTTGTCCCTTAAGTGAATCACTTTGCACTTTTTGGCATTTACTTTCAACTGCCAAACCTTAGACCACCTCTCTAATCTTTACATGTCATTCTGCAGTTTCCTACTTCCCCCATCACTATCTACCCTGCCATGAGCTTGGTGTCATCTTCAAAGAGAAACAAACACAGATTCATTCTCAAACATTGTTAATGAACATATTGAAGTGAGCAAGAGTCAGGATGGATCCCTGTGGCATTCCACTCTTGACTTTCCTCTCTTCTGATTTGACACCATAATCACAACCCTCTGATGCCTCTTATTCAAATAAAGCCCCCTCACCCCCACCAAAACACTGCTTATATTTTCCTTCAAATCCCTGGACCTCACCCCCTTGTGCCATGAACTAAGCAACTCCAATTGGTCCCCTATCTCATTGATCTGCTCCACTGACTCCATGATAACATATTTCGAAACAAAATTCCTTGAAATATGGGACTACCACCCCCCCAGAGCAGGACATGAAAAAATGTACCCCACCTCCCCTAGATCATGGCTGATCTCATAGCTTACTTGCAAGTGCATGATTTGGCCTGGTCAGAAAATAAACGTAACCCATCCCCCATGGCTTCCAGAGGTATCAACACCTCTGCAGCACCTGTACCACCCCAATAAGCTTGCCAAAGGTGAGTATTTTATATCTAATTTCAGTACCAACATTGGTTACCAGTCTAAATTTTGGAAGGCTGTCACAATCTCTTCTCCCCTCCCACTCCTTTGCCTGACCTCAGAGTCAGTGACACCCCTATCTCTAACCTTTCCTTCATCACCACAGAGATGTAATTCCTTTTCATCACCTGCACCTCCTCTCTCCTCCCTCTCCCCTTCCTCACCTCCCTCTCACCCCTGCCAGCCTGCATGACTGACATCTCCTTCCTTCCCCTATTGTTTTTTTTTCTCTCCAGTAACTCCATTCTTTATCACTGACACATTTTCCACCCTTAATCCTTCCAAGGAGGCCAGATGACCTGGAGATCAAGCTTCTTCATCTGACTGCTTCTGCAATCTCCTTCCCATTGGATGACCTCCCTAACCTCTCTTTCTTGTGTTCCTCCATCCCTACTGACTGGAAGACTGCCACTGTTACTCGTCCTCCAAAAGCGGGTGATCCATCAGGTACGAACAGCTTCCGACTCATTTCTCTCCTCCCTCCAAAATACAGGAACAAATTATCTTGTTACAACTCTCTCCTTCTCTGGACTCCTCTTCCTTCTTCACCTAATACCACTCTGGCTTCTGCAAAAATCACTCCACCACCATCTCCCTGCTCAGGCTCACCAAATCAATCCATAATGGTATGCATCACAGCCTATTCACCTCTGCTATCTTTGTTGATCTAGCCAAAGCATTCAACCCTGTCTACCACCCCAATTATTTGCCAAACTCCAGGCTGCAGGCCTCTCTGACTTAGCCTTCAGCTGTTCCACTCCTACTGCAGGGGTAGGTCCCAAGCAGTCAAAACTGATGACCCCCCTCTCCTCCCTGCCTGTATCCACTGGGGTCCCTCAAGGATCTGTGTTAGGCCCACTACTTTTCTCCATTTTCCTTAATGATCTTCCCTCCATATGCTTTTCTGCATCCATTTACATGTACACAGATGACATGGTCCTCTTCACAGCAGGCCCACAGACTCCAGCTCGACTTTAATCAAGTTCAGCCCTGACCACACACAAATCAGCTTTTCCTCAATGCCAAGAATGCTGTCTCCATATCCTTTGGCACAAAGCACCAACTCTCTAGGCTCCTTCCCCTTCCTACTTTCCATACCCTGGATGGCTCCCCTGTGGAGGATGTTACCACCTTTAGTTATCTTGGTATCTGGCTAGACCAGTACCTAAACATTTCTGAACAAGTGGATGGTATAGTCAAAAAGCTGCACCCCAATTTAGTGCACTTTACAGGAACTGTGACTGTATCCCACCTTCAGTATACCATGCTATTATCCAGAGAATGATCCTCCAAATCTCTGACTATGGTGATGTGGTCTACAGCGTAGCCTCAGTCACTACCCTTGCCAGACTGGACACACTCTTCAACTATTTCTGCCATTACACTCTCGACTATCCTTCTTGGACTCACCACTGTTCTATATAAAAATCTCTCTCCTTTTCTTTTCTTGTGGACAGACATCATGCCCACTGTGCCAGCTTTGTGGACAAATCTGGTTTGTTTCCCTACCCTCCTATCTCTCTGACATCCCCCCACAGCCATACCATCAGAAGCTGAAATATTTGAACCCTAGCAGTCCCTTCAGTTTCCACAACCATCGGCAAAGCCACATTCAGTCACTGCTTCCGTTAAATCTGGAACTCCCTCGTCCCATCCATTCACCAATCTCCCTCCCATGGATTCTTTCAGACCACTTCAGAGGTCTCACCTCTCCCTCCTGCACTTGCTCTAGTTTTCCCACTTGCTCTAGTTTTTCCTCTTGTCTCCTATGACTTGTTTCCAGTTTAGGTACAGCTATAATTTGTCATGTATGCTTCCACTCTAGGCATTATGCACAAATGTTTATAGCTAGTGTTGATTTAAACTGCTCTGTATTTGATCACCAGCATATGTTTGTGACTCCTGACTGTGCTGTATATGCATTGTCGATTGTTTGCTTGCCACTCAAGCTCTCATGTCTTGCATGTATTATTCCCAATGTAATTTGTGGTTGTGTACCACTCTGCTTCATGTATGCTATGTATTTTGAGCTTTTGTGCTACCTAAGCCCCACTTGTACAAGTTCCTCTTCCCTAGGATGCATCTAGAAATTAGTTCCCAGCTTAGTATGCCTGGGTGGGGGGCACTAGACACCAAGGATCATTTTACTATAATAACTGGTGCCATTTAAACTGTGATCAGGGGTGTAGAACCTTTACATACCAAGGATCATTTTCGTATGCTACTTGGGAGCATCATGATGGTGACCAGAGGTAGGTGACAATATGCACCACTGTGTGCTCAAATGAGGGCAGGATTTTTAGAAACAGTAAACAGTATTGCAATTTCAGTTGTTAAGCACTTTCAAAACCTTTTATATAGCACTGCACTCTGTATGCAGGAGGGGATCCCTCATTTGCAAGGCTTTAGTAGTAGTACATATGCATATGCACATGCACATGATCAGGTTAGTATCTGGGGCTGCTAAATATACGGTATCTGTTCAACCATGCTGTTCTCCCACATGGCACAGTGCTTAGATGTTTAGCATTCCATTAATCTTCTGAAAATGGGACCCTAATTGACTATAAATCCCCTGCCAATACCTCTTAAGATGCAGAAAGTAAACAAAAATGGATTATCTTATTCTACATCTTTATGTATTATTTAAGTTATTTTCCTTGGAAAACTTTTATTCAATTTCAAAACATTGTGTTGTGTCTTAAATATTTATAACAACTGTAGCTAAAGTACAATTTCTTCTTTCATCTGAGTGCTGTTTTTGTTTACTTATAAAAATACAGTCTGGTTTAGTGGTTTAGTTTAGGCTTAGTGGTAACTGTACTGCCTCCCATGCCAGTGGCCAGGTTTCGGGGAAGGACCTGGGTCAAACAGGGTTAACTGACAGAAGAGATGACTGAGCATCTCTGGAACTGCTCTCCTCTCAGCGAGGGGGAGTTTGACCACCCTGCTCTTTAACAGCCACCTTGGTGAGGAATGTTGGCAGTGCTCAGGCAGGCAGGCACAAAGCAGTACTTGCCTTTAATTTGATTGGCATCATTGCATGCTTGATGGCCCAGGGGATAAGCCAAAGGTAGAAAACCTCCAATGGCAAAATAATCCACCAACCTGCCACAGGCTTTGCACTACTAACCAGGTTCTGCTCCTGTCTGAATATGTGGCTCCTTCTGAATGGTCCTCTCCCTCCTGGCCCCACCATGAAGGGGGGAGGCCATGGGAGATCTCAGAGCAGGTAAGTCCTGGTGATTTTGGGTGATGTGGATGGACAGGCCAGTGCGTGTGTGGGTCAGTGAGTGACCTAGAAGACAAACATCTCATTTGAAAAAGAAATTAAACACAGTTTGGGAATCTCAGACTCAATAACACAGTCATACCATGTAAACAGCATAATTATGCACTATGAGGCTAGACCAGGGCAGGTTTATTAGTGGAGACCAAGTGCCTGGCAAAGCTCTGTTCACCTTGGAGTGCTCTGCAGATATGTAATGGGGAGGTTAGGAGCTGTGAGAGCCAACAGTGAGGCATCACAGTGAAGTTATTTAGAACAGAAAGTGCAAATTATGCATATGCCAGCTGAGCTCCTGACGAGAATTGGGCCCAGAGCAATTGCTGCAATATATATATATTTTTCTTAATCAAAAACCTTTATTAAACAAAGCATTCAAATAAAAACAAAAACTAAATCAAAACTAACTCAGTAGAGTACAAACTACGAAAGCATTTGACTTACACTTTCACAGCTCCTGCAGTACTCTTCCCAAACATTCAGCACAGATAAGTTGCTTGACCAACACAGTAATTAATTACACATAAATTTAATCACAACTTTAACTTAGAACAAGCATTTGTCAATGCCAAATGTTGTATTGCTGGCACTGGCAGTGGCAGAGGTGGAGAGGCGTAGGGCTGTGAGTTTGTTCATGTGTCCCGAAAGGTGATTTTGCACAGTGAGTATGCTACTGTGCGGCAGAGCTGCGGAAATGCACTTTGGGCAGGCTGTGAAAAATGGCAGCTGGACTGTTGATAATGAGGTGTGCACAAATGTCAGTGGTGAAAATGTGGCATGAAAATATTGCAGATTGACGAAGTCACAAGGGGGCGTGGAAAGTGCGCAATGCACGCTTGCAACACAGTCATTGTCTGGACTTTTGCCACCAAATTTTCAACATAGGCATTTTAGGACCTATGCTGATGAATAGTGTCACTGACATTTCCTCAAAGTGTCCCAAAAAGTGATTTTGCACAATGACCATGCAATTCTGCACCGGATGTGTGAAAACACATTTCAGCCAGCTGTACTGTTCATAAGGAGGGATGGAAAAATGGCAATGATGAACAACTGGAGTGAAAGTATTATAAATTCACAAAGTCAGGAGCGTGCATGCAAACTGCGCAATACGCGCGCTCATAAAACACTAATTTTATTGACTTTCATCACTAAATTTTCAACATAGGCATTTTAGGACATCTGCTAATGAACAGTGTCACTAGCATTTTCATAATGTGTCTCGAACATGGGCTTTCCACAGCAACCGCGCTATTGTGCACCAGAACTGCAAAAACAGATTTTGATCAGGACGTGAAAAACGACAACTGTACTGTTCATAATGAGCTGTAGGACAACAGCACTGTTGAAAATGTGGAGTGAAAATATAAGTTTGTGAACTTACGAGCATGCGTGCAAACTGCACAACGGACGCTCGTAACACAGTCATTTTATGGAGTATTAGCACAAAATTTTCAACACAGGCATTTTAGGACCTCCGCTCATGAACAGTATCACTGTCATTTTTGTAATCTGTCCTGAACAGTGATTTCGCACAGCGACTACGCAATTCTGCGCCAGAAGTGCGAAAACACATTTTGGCAAGGATGTGAAAAATGACAGCTGTATTGTTCACAAGAAGGTGTGGTAAAATGCCAATGCTGAGTATGTGGTATGAAAATATTGCAAATGCGCTAACTTACCAGGGTGCATTGCAGTTGCTACGCACACTGGTAAAACAGTCATATTATGGAGTATTGTCATCAAATTTTCAACATATGCATTTTAGGACCTTTGCTCATGAACAGTGTCACTGTCATTTTTGTAATGTGTCCTGAACATTGATTTTGCACAGATACCGTGCTATTCTGTGCTGGAAGTGCAAAAACATATTTCAGCCAGGATGTGAAAAATGACAGCTGTACAGTTCACAAGAAGGTGTGGTAAAATACCAATCTTGAGAATCTGGCATGAAAATAGTGTGAATGCGCTAACTTACGAGTGTGTGATGCGCAGTTGCTATGCACGCTCGTAAAACATTCATTTTTTTGATTTTTCCCACCAAACTTGCAACATAGACTTTTTGAGTGTCCTTCTCATGAACAGTGGCACTCTTATTTCGTTACTCAGTCTCAAAAGGTGACTCCAAACAGTGACTGTGAAATCACATTTTGGGACCGAATAGTGCCATGACAGTGCAAGAACTCATGGGAAGGTGTCCCAAAAACCCATGTTCAAAAATGTGGGGCCAAAATTCAAAAAAATGCCTGAAATATGCATTAAAGTTGAAAAAACCATATTCATTCCATTATACAGCTTACCAGCATTTCCTTAGTTAGCGGTCGGCTTTGAAGATTGCAGACGTGTTCCCGGTCCACCGAAGATCATCACACTGGACACCACAGGTAAGTGTGGGGTGAGGGGGGTGAGGGAGGTAGGATGCACAGAGGGTGGGTGCAGGTGGGGGAAGGGGGGCATCGAGACTATGAGGGACCATTTTCATTTTACAGGAAAAAAACACAAAAAGACATGGTGGGACAGTTTTTCCTTTTTCAGGGGATTTGGCACACTGGGGTGGGCTCCCAGCTTGCCACCTAACTGTTTGGGGAGGTGTCTGTAGCCAACAGGGGATTGGGCACCCTCATCGGCACACAACACAGGGGATATGAGGAAGTAATGCTGGCAGGGATTGGGAACCCCTGTCGGCACACAAAGAAAGTGGGGGGGTGAGCCAAGGGGGATTGGGCACCCCCTCAGCATTCAACAACTGGAGGGGTTATGCTGACAGGGAGTGGGCCCCCCCATCGGCACACAAAGAAAGTGGTGGGGGGTTAACTGGCAGGGGATTGGGCTCCCCCAAAGTCAGCAGTAGTCAGGCGGCTGCCCGCTCACCGACCATGCTCATAATTTCAGTGAGTATGTAAGAAAGGTCTGCTGCATATGATGAGCTTTGCTCTGATTGCAGCGGATGTTTTCTTAGATGTGCTCACCACATTGTGTATGCATGGTGTGGCACCGGCATGCGGGCTGATTGGGAAATGAGGAAAGCACCTACCGGTGCGTGCCCTGCATTCACCCAACAGCAACCCCACCTCCAAAGCTGCACTGTCCCATGATGTTGGCTGTGCAAGCATGCCAACATAAATATACATGCAGTTCCCTGTGTTTATATGGTGTGAGAGTGGTATGTTAGGAATACCCTAAGTATTAGCTTCCTATACAAAAGTGTCTAACAGTAAATCAAGGCAGCACTTATTTAAAAGAATAAACGAGAGCATTTTAAATTAGTTCTAAAAGTTTCTTGTCACATCACAATGTTCTGAAATTTTATTCAAGGTGTGCAAGCAAAACAAGATGTAAAACCCCATAAAGAAGTAAAATAAGAGATAACCCTGTTTTGTTTACCTGCTCTGCAGTTTTAAACATCCTCTCATCAAGCCAGCAGCTAACTGAATGCAACAGGCAAGGAGTTCAGCTGCAGGCCATTCAAGGGGGAGGGGCAGGGGGATGGGTAGTTTCAGAACATAGTCCATTTCAGTATATAGTTTAATTGTTTCAGCATATAGTGTATGTGAATATTTCAGTCTACAGTTTATGTGTTTCAATACATAGTGTATGTGTTTCACAATGAAGTGTATTTGTTTCAGTATATAGTGTACATAGATTCTTCAGTGCATAGTGTATTTAAATAGATAGTGTATGTATTTCAATATAAAGTGTAGATGTTTCAATATATAGTGTATTTGTTTCACTAGATAGTGTATGTGTTTTTTTCAATGTGTAGTGTATGCATTTCAATAGATAGTGCATGTATTTCAATATATAGTGTATTTGTTTCAGTATATAATGTGTGCAGGTTTTTTCAATATATAGTGTATGTGTTACAATCTAAAGAGTGTCTGTTTCAGTAAATCATTTATGTGGATGTTTCAGTCTGTAGTGTATGTATCTCAATAGGTAATGTATATGTTTCAGTACATAGTACATTTGTTTCAATATATAGTGTATGTGGATTTTCAGTACTCAGTACAGTATATGGATTTCAGTAGATAGTGTATGTATTTCACTATACAATGTAAGCATTTCACTATATAGTGTATGTGTTTCACTATATATGTATTTCAGTATACAGTATATGTATTTCACTATATGATGTATATATTTCTGTAGATACTGTATGTGGTTCACTACATTGTGTATGTATTTCACTATATAATGTATATATTTCACTACATGATGTATGTATTTCACCATATAGTGTATGTGTTTTACTGAACAGCCAGAGATTATGAATTATGTCCCTAATGGCTTGCCATACATTCCTGCTCACTTTCATTGCGGTTGGCACTACAGCACAGTGGGTGGGGAGAGTTTGTTAAGTTAATGTTTGTTTTTAAATCATGTAGCAAAGTTGGTGCGTTGGCTGTGAAATTCGTGAATCACAAATTTACATGAATTTGCACTATCTTCACCAGCAAATTAGAACTTTGCAACATCTGGCCTAACCTACCCCCTGTTATCCATTCTGCCCCAACTCCTTCATCTCTAAAATCCCTCCTCCATAACTTCATGACTCACTCCTGTAACTGCTCACAACCCTTACCAGACTAGCTGAGCTCTTTTAGAGTTGTTAATTTCACTGTGTACTTTATTGGTTTGGCTTTACCACTGTGCAAATGTGACATTATTCTGCACCTTGTAATTTACATATAATGTTTTTAACATGCACATGTTTTGTGTTTTTGTTTTACTCTCTTTGACTGCTCTGCACCTATGTTTTTTCAGTTTGTTGATAGTGCTCTTTGCCATTGTATTGATAAATTACTACTCGGTGCTGTTTCTTACTGCTCTTCTTTCCCCCAGGACACATCTGGGAATGGACCGTTATTAAGACAACATGCTTTTCCTGCTAAGACAATATCAATCAATCACTCACTCAATCAACCAATGCTGTCTCCTCCAACTTTACAATGTGACCCCTCATACTGTGTGTTCCATGTTTATGAACTATACCTAATTGGGACAATAATTCAGTGTCTGATATAAACATATACAGTACAAGTCACATTAAACTGTTCTGCCAATGAGTTGCTTTAACATTTCTGACTGAGTTGCATAAGTGTTTCTTGATTCAGTACAAAACCTTGCACAAACTGCTTCTTAAGAGATACAACTCAGTTTTGCATTGCACTGTGATTGGGCTTCAGGTGCATGCCAACTAAGTAGCAAAAATATGTTATAAACATTGCTTTTGAGCTGATTGAGTGCTGAAAAACTATGTAACATGAGTTGCCAATGTATTGCCAACCATAAACATCAATGCTAAATCAGCTTTTTAGTGGGACAGTTTAATGTGACTTGTATAATAGGAGATCCCTAGTTCTCCTTTCAGTTTCTAAGTTGTTTTGGTCTCAAATCTCAATTTTTTTTCTCATATAAAGCAAAGCTGCAACCAGTGCATAAAATTTAGGATCTCATCTCTGAACCTTCTCATATTTAGCTACCAGTGTATCACTTGCTAGGATTGGTCTATAAAACTGTGAACCAAAGCCCAACTGAGGCGTTACATATGATTTGTGTAAAGTAAAAATTACTGATGTTTTTTTTGGAAACAAAACATATTTTTGAGCATGATAAAATTTGATTCACTTTATTATATGAAATTTGACACTGCCTACTGTACCTTTAATTTCTTGTGATGTATACTCCCAGGTCCTTGTCTTCCACCATCACCTTCAGTTGTTTCTCACTCAAATGATATATGCTGATAGGTTTCCTACCGCATTTAAAAATGCATCACAGGGCACTTGTCTGTGTTAAAACACATTCTCCATCCGAGCGGCCTTTGTCTTGAAAACAAATAAGACATGTTAATAAGGAACATTTATTTAAAAAAGAAAGGAATATACATCTATATGATTGGCCCCACCTAGGTGAAAAAACAAATATATTAACTGAAATACTGTCACATGAAGTGGAAGGACCAGTTCTAGTTATTAAGAAAGTACAGTAGTTCAGACTTCTGGTCATTTTAATGTGTGGCTTCTCTTGTATGGGTCCATCAGGAACGCTTGCTAATGTAAAATCTTCTAGTGGATTTTGTAACAAAGACACCACCCATTTCTTCAATGCCTATGGAATTTCATGGACTCCACTCCACAGAAAAATCATAAGTGTTGGGATTCCCTTTCCATAATACCTATTAAATTAGACAGATTTAAAAATAATGGTCAGAGATGGGGCAATAGGATTCAAACCCAGATCTACAGATATGAAGTTCTGTGCTAAAACCAGTAGACTGTGCTTTTGTTCAGTGAAAAAAATCTTTCAATTTGGTCATTCTATTCCATGCCTCAAAATTCTAAGTACACATTCTTCATGGCACTCCTTGATAGAGACTTTCAGTTGGTTCATTAGATTTTGATAGCTTTGATGCTCGTTGTAATGGTGTGTATGGAATATCCATGGCCCCCAACCACAACACTGGACTACATTAAAAGCCATAAGTAGCATGAAAATACCACATCGTATAGGACACTAATGCAAAGCATCATGGGTAATACATGTACATCACCACAAAGAGACTAAGGCTGGATCAACTTTAAGCTGAACTGAATGGCGGAAAGAGGCCCAATTAATAATCTGAAAACACTGAAAACAGCAGACACAGACACACAGCATGGGCTAGGGATGGACAAAATGTGAGAAGTTCTGACTTCTATGGAATTCCTGATATTCTGCTGAACTTCACTTCTTCAATTTTATAAATAAGGGAGATGACATGGATTGACTGAAGATATCATATTTATTTTCATGACAGGCTAATGATATTATGATATCTCATGAGTGGCAGAACCACAAGTGAGATAACTTAATATCACTGGCCTCAAATAAAAATAAATATATCAGTCAGGCCATGTCATGTTTGGTTTTCACAACATACATTTTAGGATCTTGTACTGGTAAACACCTTCGTTAGTGCTGTGTTTTTGTGCTGATTGCATGCAGCGCAAGAAACAAATTGGGACAGCTTGCTGAGAAGCAGACTGAGGAGGCGCGGCACTGTTGTAGTCAATGCCCCCACAGCCTGCAAAGGCGTGTCCCGCTTCCCCCAATGCCATTGCAGTCTGCTGGTGACACAAGTTTGGAACATCTGCACCAACTTGTGACAAATCAGCAACTGCAATCAGGGGCCGATTCATCATTGCAGCGTCAGCCATCTGCTGCAATGAGGAAGCGACCCGTCATTGCAGGGCGGGATCTAGCAAGCCTGATAT
Organism: Neoceratodus forsteri; assembly: GCA_016271365.2. Lineage (NCBI taxonomy): Eukaryota > Metazoa > Chordata > Ceratodontiformes > Ceratodontidae > Neoceratodus > Neoceratodus forsteri. The sequence continues at coordinate 220,714,507 of CM028133.1, read as the reverse complement.
TGTTTGTGAACATGGCAGCGAGTTGCTGCCTGTTCTAAACAATACTCTTCCCCTGTTTATGTGCCGGCCAGGGTCCCCAATCCCCATCAACCGGTGCTCCCATGTTAATTTTGCGGAAGGGTGCACCCTCCTCATCGGCATTTTGTAACCCCACTTTCATTTCTGCTGACGGGGTGCCCAATCCCCATCAGCATAATCCGAGCCTCCCCCCTTTTGTTGTGTGCTGACAGGGATGCCCAATCCCCTATCGGCTACTGCTGGCCCCCCCAAACAAAGACTCCTTTGTCATGCTGGGAGTTCACCCCAGCATGCCACATTGCCCTGAAAGGGGAAAAAAATGGTCCTGTGACTTTTTTTCTTTACCTGAAAAAAAGGAAACTGTCCCTCATAGTCTGTCTGTTCCTTCCTCCAACAACCCGCACTCACCCACTGCACACCCTACTTCCCCACACCCCCCTCACCCCATACTTACCGGTACGATGATCTTCGGTGAACCAGGAACATGTCTGCACTCTTCAAAGCTGACCACGAACTGAGGAAATGCCGGTAAACTGTATAAAGAAATGAATAGGGTGTTTTCAACTTTAGTGCATAACTCGGACATTTTTAGGAATTGTTTCACCAAATTTTTAACATGGGGTTTTTGGAACCCCTCCTCATGAATGTTTGAACTGTCATGATGTTAATCAGCCCAAAAGGTGATTTTGTGGTCACTGCACAGAATCACCTTTGGGGAATTAACGAAATGACATTCCAGTGCTCATGAGGTGGGCTCTCAAAAAGCCTATGTTGCAAATTTGGTGGAAAAAATTCAAAAAATGACTGTTTTATGAGTGTGAACTGCGCAGTTGCTACACAAGCTCATAAATTAAAAATGTGAAATATTTTGACGCCAGATTTTCAACATTGGCATTTTGTCACACCTCCTTGTGTACAGCTGTCATTGTTCACATCCTGGCGGAATGTGTTTTTGCACTTCCGGCACAGAATAGCGTAGTCACTGTCAGAAATCAGTGTCTGAGACAGATTAAGAAAATGACAGTGACACTGTTCATGAGTAGAGGTCCTGAAATGGCTATGTTGAAAATTTGGTAACAATACTCCATAAAATAATTGTGTTAGGAGCGTGTGTTGCGCAGTTTGCCACACGCTCGTAACTTCACAAATTTATAATATTTTCACTCCAGATTTTCCACATTGCCATTTTTCCACACCTACTAATGAACAGTGCAGCTGTCATTTTCCCCATCCTGGCCAAAATTTGTTTTCGCAGTTCCAGCACAGAATAGAGCGGTTGCTGTGGAAAATCACTGCCCGGGACAGATTAATAAAATGACAGTGACACTGTTCATGAGCAGAGGTCCAAAAATACCTGTGTTGAAAATCTGGTGATGATAGCCCATCAAATGATAGTGTTACAAGTGTGCATTGCACACTTTCCACACACCCTTGTAATTTTGCAGATTCGTAATATTGTCATGCCACATTTTTAACAATGGCATTTTTTCACACCTCCTTATGAGCAGTACAGCTGTCATTTTTTACATCCTGAGTGAAATGTGGTTTTACAGTTGAGGCACAGAATAATGTGGTCACTGTGGGAAATCAGTGTTCAGGACAGATTAAGAAAATGGCACTGGCACTATTCATGAGCAGAGGTCCTAAAATCCTTATGTTGAAAATTTGGTGACAAAACTCCATAACATGACTGTGTTACAAACGTGCGTTCAACTGTTTCCACGCACCCTTGTAACTTTACAAATTTGTAATATTTTCACACCACATTTTCAAAAGTGGCATTCTTTGACACCTGCTTATGAACAGTACAGCTGTCATTTTTCACATCCTGGCTCAAATATGTTTTTGCACTCCTGACAGAGAATAGCACAGTCACTGTGGGATATCAGTGTTTGGGACTGATTAAGATGGAACAAGTGATGGGGGGAGTGACCAAGCTCAACTGCACTCTGTTGGGACTGCTTCAGATTTGTTTGTGGGCAGAAAAAGGCCCCAACACAAGAGCCCAGTACAAAAGGGCAGTCTGCAGCACTGGGAGAAACAGAACGAGAGAGCGAGTGAGGGAGGGGGAGTTAGCAAACTCACTGGAGCACTGTCAGGACTGCTGCAGATTTCTTTGTGGGCAGAAAAAGGTGTCAATGCAGGCAGGGTCCCAGTAGAAAAGGCTAGCCTGCAGCGTTGGGAGAAATAGTATGAGTGAGTGAGACAGGGGGACTGAGTGAGCTCAATGGAGCTCGATCAGGACTGCTGCGGATTTCTTTGTTGGCAGAAAAAGGCGCCAATGCAGAAAAAAAGCCCCATACAAAAGGGCTGCTTTAAGCACCAGGACAAACAGAATGAGTATGTGACAGAAGCAGACTGAGTGCCCTCAATGAAGCTTTGTCAGTACAGCTGTGGATTTCTTTGGGGACAGACAAAGGTGCCAATGCAGCCAGCAGCCCCGTACACAAGCTCGGGCTGCAGCACCAAGAGAAACAGAATGAGTGAGTGACAGAGCAGTAGTGAGTGAGCTCAACAGAGCTCTATTGTGACTGCTGCAGATTTCTTTGTGGGCAGAAAATGCGGCATTGCAGGCAGGAGCCCAGTACAAAAGGCAAGCTTGCAGCGCGGGCAGAAACGGAATGAGTGAGTGAGAGAGGGGGAGTGAGAGAGCTCAGTGGAGCTGTGTCAGGACTGCTTCAGATTTTTTTCTGGCCAGAACAAGCCACCAATACAGGCAGGAGCCTAGTACAAAAGGGCAGCCTGCAGCACCGGGAGAAACACAATGAGCAAATAACAGAAAGGGAGTGAGCGAGCTCAGTGGTGCTGTCTCATGACTGCTGCAGATTTCTTTGTTGGCAGAAAATGGCGGCAACGCAGGCAGGAGCCCAGTACAAAAGGGCAGCCTGCAGCACCGGGAGAAACACAATGAGCAAATAACAGAAAGGGAGTGAGCGAGCTCAGTGGTGCTGTCTCATGACTGCTGCAGATTTCTTTGTTGGCAGAAAATGGTGGCAACGCAGGCAGGAGCCCAGTACAAAAGGCCAGCCTGCAACACCAGCAGAAACGGAATGAGTGAGTGAGAGAGAGGGAATCAGCAGGCTCAACAGACCTGTGTCAGGACTGCTGCAGATTTCTTCGTGGGCAGAAAAAGCCACCAACAGAGGCAGGAGCCCAGTACAAAAGTGCAGCCTACAGCACCAGGAGAAACGAAATGAGTGAGTGAGAGAGGGAGAGTGAACCACCTCAGTGCAGCTCTGTTGGGACAGCTGCACATTTCTTAGTGGGCAGAACAAGGTGCCAATGCAGGCAGGAGCCCAATACAAAAAAGCAGCCTGCAGCACCGGGAGTAACAGACTGAGTGAGTGACAGAGGGGCAGTTAGCGAGCTCAACACACCAGCGCAATTAACATTCGGCATTGAAAAATGCTTGTTTTTTCCAGGTGTGCATTATAAAAACAGTGAAACAGTGGCTTTTTTGCATAGCTATAGTAGCCCCATGGTTTAGGTTTGAAAGCCCCTTTTGTAGCATCAAAGTGCCAAAATCCATAGTAACCTTTTTGGTTTAAAAACGTTTTTCAAACGCCCACATACTTGCACATGGAGAACATCATTCTTAAGCTGTGTTTCATCAGCTGTTTTCTATGAACTAGCATTTCTGTTTTTTCATGTGGACTGCTACCTTTTACAGGGTTGGATAATACCCTGTCCCATTTGTTATGCATATAGAGAGAGAGAGAGAGAGAGAGTTAAAAGCAATGATCTGTTCTGTCTTCTCCTTTTCTGCTATTTTTCTGTCTTTTACCTGACTGATTGTGCTGTCAAGTTTTTCTGTGGCATCCAGGGCTGACCACCTTGAGGGGTCCCACAATCCCCCCTTCTATCTCCCTGCATTCACTTGCTGTTTCTCTTTTCTTCTCACCTTGCTTCTCTGTGGTTGAAAGGATGCATGTGGATAATTGAGTGAAGCTAGAATCCTTGGTTTAAATCAACTGCAGAAAACAAATTCAATTGTACCCCCTGAGACACTTACAGCAAGTAGAATACCCCCATAAAACAGGAACTAGTACCCACATATTGCATACCTTTTACTTTTCAAAGACTGGTACCACCCTTGGTGTTAGGATGTATATCAGGCTCATTTCTAGAGGAAGAGGGGTGGGGGTACAAGAACAAAACACATGAACCTTTTGTAAAATTACAACCCAGGTCCCGGGTGATGGCTGCTGGGCATATGCTAGATCTGAACTGCTGAGGAAGGCCCAGTAAATCCAACACCAGAAACAAGAATCGGAATGGCTAGAACAAGAACTGGGATTGTGCAGTAGGGCTTTATTTAACAGATGGCAAAACTAAAGCAAGTAGTGGACCCCCATGGTCAGTCAAGGCAGGACAGGTACATTTCATGAACTGTCCTTGCATAGAGTACAGTTCGAGAACACAAAAGAAACATCGTCCCATTTTCCAAATGGTGCACATAGTGGACATCTGGCCACGCACCTGAACATTTTCCTCCCATGAGTGCACACAAGTGAAACTAAGCCACACACTCAGAACTCTTCAAAAAAAAAATAGGTGCAATAAAGTGAAAGTCAGACACACACCTAAACCTGCAGCACTGGCATTTGATCAGGTAAAAACTGATGCCCTTTATGAACCAGTTAGCTCTGCCTTGTAGGCATTCAGATGGCGTTCTTCCCACCCTTTGCCCAAACTGACAGGCTCTGCCATTCCTTCAGGGTTACACCACTGAAACCCCCATTCCCCACTGAAATAGTAGAGGTCCCACATTTTCCATTTCTGTCACTCACTGGGGTGACCACAGAGTAACTTCACTCTCCTGGGTGAACATTTTGCAGAATTTCACTCTCCTGGGTGAACTGGGGCACTGACAGATGCGTCCTAGCCTTATCTATGGGCACACACACCCCAGAAATGATTCCCCTAAATGTGTGGAGAACATGTCTCCCAAAACAGCACTTATGAAGTAGGTCCCTTCCACTGGGCATGGAACAACAAACGGCATCTCTCCTGGGTAGCATGTCAGAACAATCTCTCAAAAGTTATTTTCCAAGGCAGCTGAAACATACAAAGGATCTTCAGGGGATTGCCCCTTTAACCCATTGAGAAAAAAAAAAACAGTTCCTTTCACTTGACTAGGAATAGAAATCAGGAAATCCAGCTGTAGAAAGGTCTCAACCACTTCACTGGAAGCTGGAAATTGTACCCCACACTAGGGTGAGAAGTTCTGGGTCCTCATCTCAGAATCACTGGCAGACCTTCTGCCATTCTCTCTCTCCACACTCAGCAACAACTCACTGCAGACTCAACATTCTAAGCTCCCCAGAGCAGCCGTACACAGGAGAGGGTTATGCAACTGTGAGAGTTCGGAATGACATAATCATTCTTCTCTCAGGCTAGCTGAGTAAACAATGATGACATTGTGTAAGAAGCCCATAATGATCTCCCTACCAGCTGCCTGTTTCCTTCATAATACTAATACTAATAGGATTCAAGTAAGCCCGGGGGCTGGATGATTGCACATGTTATTAGCAAATATTTAGTTTATTATTAAAGATTCAGTTTTGTAATAAAGATAGCAAGCTGCAACAGAAAGATTTGACCTGGAGAAACCCTTTGACCTCCTCGGGCTTGTGAGACTGTCCCAGACAGCCTGTTCTGTTTTGTTACATGGCTGGATGTACTTGCTCAGGAAGGAAGTGGCCACATTTCTTACATTTTGTGATAAACAGGAAGCCATTAGAAACTATAAAGTTAGCAATGCTTTTTAGTTTTTGAGTTAGACTTGGAGGTGCACTAAGATGGACTTTTACTAGAACTACCTGTGTTAAAAAACATCCTGTACAAATGTTATTATTTTTTATTTGTTATTTTATAATACAAAAAAGTTATTTATTTTATAATAAAAAGATTATTTATTATGTTATAATAATAATGTTCTATTTATGAATTTTATAACTGCTTCTGGTTTGCTCATGTTTTCTGACCTTGCCGCTTCCACCCTACCTACCTTAGTGTTGTTTGTACGATATTCTCTCAGTCTACCTACTCTGTATAGAATCCAGTGGTCTCTGTACCTGGGGGGAGGAGTTATTTTCCCTGTCATCTTTGCTCACTTCAGATATTAAATAATGGGAGGAACTGGAGAAATGGGAGTCAGTACATACTCTGAACAGCATGTATGCTCTGTGATCCAGTTGTTCAGCGATATGTTGACAGGTGCAAAGAAACATGCAGTTTGATATTTCAAAGTGTAACTTAAGGCAAACACAGGAAGAGTGGCAAACCAGATTACCTATACAGTAAAACACGTAGAAATGTGTCACAGGCAAGAGGTAGTAGAAGCAATGACAGATACAGGGTGTCAATATGCAATCAGCAGTTCAGGTGTGCTTGGGCCATGGAACTGTTGTAGCCATGATGTAGGCAACAACAAAAGATAACAGGATGACATATGGGACAGTGCAAGATAATATTATCCTCCACAGTAGCCCAAGATATAGCTTTTTATCTGGGCATTTATTCTAAAACACGTGTTGTATAAAATTGTCTCAACAGTGGTAATCAACATGTTTTGTGGGAACAAATTCAGCAATTTACCAAAATGCTGTGGTTTAATAACAGATGTGTAAAAAATCATTATCAAGTCATTCACATCTTTGAAAATAATTAAGAAGTTTACTTGAGAAAAGAAAACAAAATAAATCTGCAGTTCATCTGCACAGTCATCTTAAAAACTCCTATGGTTTAGCTATTGGCAGTATTTCCAAGGAGATTTATGAAAACTCCATATTTATTATGGAACACAGATTGCTAATTCCATCAAGATACTGGGCAGTAGAATTTAAAATATGACACATCCCTAGTGTGGTATATCATGGTTTTTAATTTCTCCATGCTTATCCATGGATTTCTGTGGCTTTCTCATGAAATTCTAGAATTCTCTTGGATAAACCATGCCATCAATAAAGAAGTCCACTAGGCACTGAACTGAGAACCACCACAACCCATTTCATATGGGCCCTAAGTACCTGTCAGATAATAATGGCTTTCAGCCACGGCTGACTTAGGCTGGATTATGACCAGTGACAGGCTGCCTGTAGAGAATATCATATGGGCAGCCCTACACAAGAAGTTTGTACTTCTATTAAGGGGGTGAGGTAACAGACTATAGTCCTTGAAAGTGAAGTTTGTGTAATGTATAGATTAATGTATGGACTGTCACAAATGCATTCAGCAGGTCAGGCCCTCTGCTCCCACAATGCCAACCTCAGAGCTCAATAGTGTGAACAGGTAACAGATAGGGTAACCCTCCTGTCTGCTTGTGGGTCCGAATCACCTTTAGTCTTAAGTTCTGGGGGTATTCAAACTGTAAATCTTATGCTAGCATATCCAATGTACAGGTGCAGATTCGTATCCTCTTCGGGGATTGCGTTACACTCTTACGCCAGGGGCACCCAGCCAGGCTTCCAAAATGAACCCATAAAACTCTAGAAAAGACCTTGGGTTTATTCTTACCTTTTTCCAGTTTAGTAACACCATCAATCTTTTGAACAGTTTTGTAAGTCTTAACCCTCTATATGTCACATGTAAAAAAAAGAACTTGGAAGACCCAGGCAGTATCTTTCAAATATAGATTTTACTAAAAATGGATAAAAATATGAAAAATGTAAACACAGAACGCTATATCACAAAGCATACAATCACTTACAAGGAAACAAAGAAAACTACAGACACACTCCTACCAACATACAGTTAGATACTTTTCTATCTAATGTATTATCTCTAAGTGCTTATCAGAGAGTTGTGGGGTTCTCTCTCCCAAGATGGAATATACCAAATAGCTCAGACTTAGTATAGTTTAAACTGTGTCTCCCCACACCCTTTCTAATAGTCATCTAGTGCATCCTTTCAGAATATAAAAAAATACAAACATGATGTCCTATCAGAAGGTATTTTAAATAAGGTGTCATCAGCAAAAACTCATTTCCCAAATTATAAGTCTGTGATTTCCCAGTTCCTTCTTCCCAGGCATTTCAAAGGGGTTTTATAGCTTTTTAACACCAGTTGATATTGAATGCTCTGACTCATAAGACATTATAAAGGTTTATGATCTCCATCCTCTGGCAGACTGATTAACTCCCATTTCGTTTCCACTTCAAAGAAGCACCAGGTCATAAAAAAAGGCCATAAAATGCAATGTCTCAAGGAAGTTAATTACATTACAGAAATCTCCTGGTTTGATATGTATCCTGTCATTTTCACTGAAACCTGGGGGGGGGGCACCCATGGAAGCACTGTGACAATCACACACTATATTTTTATATTACAAATATCATCCGAAAAAACATAACCAGCTGGCCAAGCGTCACCACCTACACTAAATTTGGGAGCTCTATCGCCTGCATGGGATGAGCTTCCCAAGTCAGTTCTCTCCTCATAAACATGTGACAGGCCATCTGCATTCTGACTGGTTGCTCCAACCCTATGTAAGATTGTCATGTCATACCCTTGAAAGACAAGACTCCATCTTAATAGTCTACCATCAGTTTTTCCCATTTGGGTCAGCCAAACCAGGGGATTATGGTCAGTTTGTATCTCAAAATTCTGTCCATATAAGTATGTCTCTAACTTCTTTAGGGTCCACACTATGGCAAGACACTCTTTTTCCACAGTAGAGTAAGCCTGCTCCCTAGGAAGTAACTTTTTACTTACTGTAGGTACACTACAGGGTGATCTTTCCCTTGATTGGATGTCTGACTCAGTACTGCTGCAATACCCATGTCTGAGGTGTCAATCTGGACTATAAAGGGTCTGCTATAGTCAGGACTTGTCAACACAGAAGCACTGTACAGTGCCTCCTTAAGTCTGGTAAAGGCTTTTTCACAGGCTAGTTCTCAGGTAATTTTCTTAGGCATCTTTTTCTTCACCAGGTCAGATAGAGGAGCAGCCATGGAACTGTAATTGGGTAAACATTTCCTGTAATACCCAGATATCCATAGAAAACTCCTGACCTGCTTCTGCATTTCTGATCTGGGCTATGCCTTGATCACCTCTATGTTTTATTTGGTTAGGATGGAGCTGTCCCCGACCTACAACATGCCTGATATATGGCACTTCAGCCATGGCTACCTGGCACTTCTCAGCGTTGACAGTGAGCCCGGCCCTTTGTATCCTGACCATCATTTTCCTAAGGTTGGACAGGTGTTCCTCCCAGCTGGTATTAAAGATGACAATGTCATCCAGGTATGCCATGGCATGCTCCTCAGCACCATTTAACACCTGGTTCACCAACCTTTGGAAAGTGGACAGGGCATTCTTTGTTTCAGAAGGCATTATTTTAAATTCAAATAAGCCTATCACAGTGATGAAGGCTGACCTCTCCCTAGCTCTGTCAGTTAACTCTACCTGCCAAAACCGCTTTGTCAGGTCAATAGTCGTAAGGTAGGTCGCCTCTCTCAACTTGTCCAGGAGTTGATTTGTCCAGGGCATTGGGTGGGCGTCTGACATTGTGACTGCATTCAGTCCATGATAGTCCACACTGAAATGAGTAGAGACATCTGGCTTGGGCACAAGGACTATGGGTGAGGCCTAGGGGCTGTGGGATCTCTGGATTACCCCTAAATCCAGCATTTCCTCCACCTCTCTCCTAAGGTCCTTTAGGACAGCCTCTGACACCTGATATCCTGTCTGCCAGGTGGGCGTCTGTGTTCCTGTTCCTGTCTCTACATCATGCGTTTCTAAGGGGTTGGTCCAGGCTTGGTGCTGAAGGGGGGCAAAGTCTGCAAAAACCTCCCTTACTTCCTGGATCTTGTCCAGGGCCAGCTGGGGAGACAATGTAACTGCCTCCACGGAGGACTCCCACTTGCTTTCTTCCAGCAAGTCCAGAAGGGGGTATCTTTCATCTGTCCCCTCCCGAGGACTACATACTGCAAATACTATGTCAGCCCTATTAGCATATGGTTTCATCATGTTGACATGGTATATTCTTTCTGTCTATCTTCTGTCAGGTAACTCTATAATATAGGTCACATCATTTACCTTTCTAACTACTTTATACAGTCCTGCCCACTCAGCCTGCAGCTTGTCTTTCCAGACCTGAATAAGGACCATGACTTCCTGACCCACCGTGTATGAGTGAGCTCTGGCTCTGCGGTTGTACCACACTTTTTCTTTTTGTTGGGCAGCTGTCAGGTTGCTTTGGGCTGTCCACATAAGCTCCTTCAGCCTTTCCCTAAACCTAAAGATGTAATCCACTGTGGGAGGGCCCTGGGTGGTGTGCTTGCCTTCCCAGTCCTAGTCTAGGGGCTCACATACCCAGCATCCATAGAAGCGTTAGAAGGGAGAAAATCCTGTTGACTCTTGGGGCACCTCCCTGTATGCAAACAACAGGTGGGGAAGGTATTTCTCCCAGTCCCTCCCAAGCTGTTCAGCAAACGCTTGGATCATTGACTTCAGGGTATTGTTAAATCCTTTCACAAGCTCATTGGCTTGTGGGTGATAAGGTGTCATGTATCTTTGCACCACTCCACACTTCTCCCACAAGCATTTCATCAGGTCTGACGTGAAGGAGCCCCCTAGATCAGTGATAACCTCATGCAGAAACCCAACATGGGAGAAAATCCTAAGTAAGGCATCTGCCACTTTGTCTGTCCTCAGTGAGGATAGGGTGACTGCCTCTGGATACCGGGTGGCAGAATCCACCACAGTCAGGATGAAGCTCTTCCCAGAGGAGCTGGGGGTATTTAAAGGCCCCAGAGTATCCATTTGCACCCTCTGTAATGGCTTCTCCACTATGGGCAATGGAATTAGGGTGGCTTGTGTTTTCTTAACTACCTTCTTTATTTCTTGGCACTGATGACAAGACCTGCAATAATCTTTCACCTGCTGAGTGAAGTTAGGCCAATAGAAATTCTGGGCCAACCGCTGTGTAGTGCACATGATTCCTAGATGACCAGACAAGGGAATATCATGTGCAGTCTTGAGAAACTGCTCATGATACCCCTGGGGAATGACAAGCTGCCTGCCTATCACCCCTTCCTCTCTCTTTACAACCTGAATATACATCAGTCCATTTTCCCAATAAACTTTCTGTTTACCGTCATCTCCCTGTGCTCCGTCAGAGTCTGCCCATGTCCTCAGCTTCTCTAGACTAGGGTTTCCTTTCTGAGCAGCTGCAAACTCCTTACACATTCCTAAGGCATGGGACAGGTCCCCTTCATTCTCTAAACTAGGGTCCCTAGCACTAGCAACAGGGCACTCAGGATCACTCTCATCTTTAACTATCTGACAATGGGTCACCCCTACTTCTTCGGAGTAATCCTCCATAGCTGTGTGGTTAACTGCTACTGGAGAAATTTCTACACCTTTTCATTAGTCTCCCTATCAGAAGACACAGGCTGAGGAACCAGCCTCCCAGTAGTTTCCACAATGGCTTCTGTGGGGTCCAAGGAACTATAATTTCTCTCTGCCACTTGGCTATGGGTCACTGCACACATCATTCCCTGTTTGAGATTGTTGCCAAGGATAATATCAACTGTTAATGTTTTGACTACAGCCACCTGCTGCACAGTTCCCCTTGTTTCACCCCAGTCTAGAAGAACACTAGTGAGTGGCAATGTGGTCTCCTCATCAATGAACCCTTGCACAGTTACAAATTCATCGGGTATAAGCTGACCAGGCTCTACCAGATCCCCTTTTACCAGTGTCAGGGATGCTCCTGTGTCCCTTAACCCTTGTGTCTGTATCCCATTCACTGTGACTGGGTGCATGTGTTCCCTCATGTTCACAGGCATGCTTCCAGGGACACACAAACAATTCAATTCTTTCCTAGCCCCATTATGTGTATTTCTCACCCTTTTGGGACACTGTCTGGCAATATGCCCAGTTTCTTTACAGACCCAACATTTGTTTATTTTCTCAGAGAAATCTTTTCCCTGAAACCTGGACTTAACTGGTTCCGGTGGAAGCAGTGAGGGTTTTAGCTGCCCTGAAGCTGCACTTTTCCCTTTCTGCACTGTCACATCCACCCCATTCACTCTCAGAGCAGGTCTGCTCTCGGCATAGTCATTCAAGAGTTCGGCAGCCTCTTGCACTGTTTTGGGATCTCGGTTCTCCATCCAGGTTTTCAGCTCTGCTGGGCATGCCCCAAAAAACTGTTCTAACAAAATAGCATTTTCAATTTTATCTACAGAGTTTGCTTCAATTCCTTCCCACCAATGTTTTAAAAACTGACATTGTTTCATGGCTAGCTCCTCATAACTCATATCAGGGCTTCTCCTGAGCTTAGGGAATTTAGCTCTGTATGCTTCTGCAGCTAAATCAAACTTTTTTAAAAGTGCTGCTTTAAGTTTGCTGTAATCATTACTGTCCTCATTGTCCATTTGACCCAATGCATCCTGAGCTTTCTCGGTGAGTAGTGGGAATAGCTGGAAGCTCCAGGACCCTCTAGGAATTTTAGCCTGAATGCAAACTTTTTCAAAGGAATTTAAAAAGGCATCCATATCCTTCCCCTCCTTAAATTCAGTTATCCATCTGGAATTTAATTTGTAACCCAGTCCTGTAATTCCAGTTAAACCCAAGCCATTTACCTGCTCTGGTGGGGGTGGTTGGAGTCGTGGCTTCTCCAGTTCATGTTGCCTCTGGCATTCATGCTCCTTATACTCCACCTCTTGTGGTTCATGCTCCCTCTTCTCCTCTGCAGCTCGCTGCTCTCACTTCTCTTCTCTCTGGAACTCCAGCTCCTTTCTGAGCAACTCAGTCTGCAGCATAATTGCTTCTGGCTCCAGAACACTGGTGACCTTCCCCTGGTGCTGTGGCCCTTTGCTGGTACTGGCCCTGCTGTCATCCTTACTGGATCTGGACACTGCACTGGCCGCTGGCACCTCCACACTCAGTGTTTGGTCCTTTACAGTCACAGTGTGTGACTCAATGCTCTGGGCATCTGCTGCCATCAAGGTATCCATGAGGTTCTGCTTGATGGCTCTCCCCTCATACAGGACTCCTCTGTCCTGGCACAACTGCCTCAAGTAGTCTACAGTGTGCCCACTGAAGTTGGAAGCCATCTCCTTCCCTAACTATGGCTACTCTAACTTGCACTTAAGAAAAAAAAAAAAGGTAGGAATTTCACTGTAAGCAAAATGATATAGTTCTGTTTCCCTTCTAAAAAAATCACTACCTTGTTTTTCAAGTGAGCTGTACAGTATTAAGCTGACACACCAAAGAGTTAGAGCTTGTGTTACCAATTTTATCCCACTACTGCCAAACAAATCTGTCACAAACACACTCAGCAGGTCAGGCCCTCTGCTCCCACAGTGCCAACCTCAGAGCACAAGAGTGTGAACAGGTAACAGAGTAGCCCTCCTGTCTGCTTGTGGGTCCATATCACCTTTAGTCTCAAGTTCTGGGGGGATTCAAACTGTGAACCTTATACTAGCATATCCAATGTACAGGCACAGATTAGTACCCTCTTTGGGGATTGTGTTACAATCTTACGCTAGATGCACCCAGCCAGGCTTCCAAAATGAACCCTTAAAACTCTATAAAAGACCTTAGGTATATTCTTACCTTTTTCCAGTTTAGTAACACCATCAAGCTTTTGAACAGTTTTGTAAGTCTTAACCCTCTATAAGTCACATGCAAAAAAAGAACTTGGAAGACCCAGGCAGTATCTTTCAAATATAGATTTTACTAAAAGTGGATAAAACTATGAAAAATGTAAACACAGAACACTATATCACAAAGCACACACTCACAAGAAAACTGTAGACAAACTCCAACCAACATACCATTAGATACTTTTCTATCTAATGTATTACCTCTAAGTGCTTATCAGAGAGTTGTGTGTTTCTGTCTCCCAAGATGGAATATATCAAACAGCTCAAACACGGTATAGGTTAAACCGTGTCTTCCCACACCCCTTCTATGAGTCATCTATTTCATCCTTTTAGAATATAAAAAGAATACAAACATGATGTCCTGTCAGAAGGTATTTTAAATAAGGTGATGTCAGCAAAACTCATTTCCCAAATTATAAGTCTGTAATTTCCCAGTTCCTTCTCCCCACGCATTTCAAATGGGTTTTATAGCTTTTCTAACACCAGTTGATATTGCATGTTCTTCCTCTTAAGGTGTCATAAAAGTTTGTGATCTCCATCCTCTGGCAGACTCATAAAGTCCCATTTTGTTTCCACTTCAAAGAAGCAACAGGTCATAAAAAAAGCCATAAAATGCAGTGTCTCAAGGAAGTTAATTACTTTACAGAGATCTCCTTGTTTAATATATACCCTGTCACTTTCACAGAAACCTGGGGGGTGGGGCACCCATGGAAGCACTGTGACAATCACACACTATATTTTTATGTAGTGCAAGGTAGAATGTAATTACTCAACCAAAATCATCATTTACTCATGTTGTTATACCATCGATGTGATGTGCAATATTTGTTAACCATCGTTCGCATGCCACATTGATGGCATAACAAGTATTTCAGCCGCACGACTGTCTCTAAGGACGTGTGTGCAGTCACACGATTCAAACAGTTTAGCAGTGCCCCAGCGAAACAATTAGTCAAATATAAAGTAAAAATAAGGAAACTGTTCTCCAAACAAACCTGGCAGCAGCAACCTTCTCAAAACCACTGACCCAGGATCGGAAATCTTTCATAGAAGCACAACAGAATAAACGGACCAAACAAAACTGATTCAGACATACAAATGCTTCGATCATACCTGGCAGACACTGGGGAGGCTCATACAATTAGCGACATCCCGGTCACTGATCTCGATGTCCTCGTAGCAGAGTTCATCTATAAAATCAAACAAAATGACAGTAGTGAGCATGAGCAGTCAACTCTGAGGGGCATCCTAGGCAGTGTGGATCACTACTTACAAAGCATCAACTATGGGCATTGCATATTCAATGGCAACAAAGCTAACTTCCCTGAAACAATAGCCACTTTAAGCGCAAAGCAAAAGTACTTACAGAAAATGGACAAAGGTAGCAAGCCCAACAGGGCAGAAGCCCTCTCACCCTCAGACATAGACAAATTGTACGAGACTGGTACATTAGGTCTCCATAGCCTGGTGGCACTCTTAAACATGCTATTTTTTAATAATGGTCTGTACTATGCCCTTAGAACAGCAGAGCTATATGCCTTACAATGGGGGGATCTAAGCCTACAAAAGGATACAGATGGCAACAAGTTTCTAGAATATACAGAAAGGCAGACAAAAACTCAGGTAGGAGACAATCCATGAGATATCAGGGCCATAAAGCCAAGGATATATGAGAATTTGTCGATTCCAGACAGAGACCCAGTGAAAGTGTACAGCCTGTATGTCTCTCAGAGGCCACAAAGCATGCAACATGTTGATGCCCCTTCTACCTGGTCCCCAACCCATACTTCAAACCTGGTATATCAGTCTGGTTCAGGGCAATGACCCTTGTTGAAAATAAGATTTGTACCATGATGCAAATAATGAAAACCTAATCCCGACTGCCATTGGAGAAGCATATAACAAATCACTCCACCCATAAAACAGCCATACAGTGACTAGCTGACAATGCTGTCCCCCAACAGAGGTCCAGCAGGTCTCAGGTCATAGGAGTCTGCAGTCCATAAACAACTACAGTTTCATGTCTGAAGCAAAACAAAAAAGAAACTCAGGTGTTCTTGGTGGACATACAATCAGAGACCACCAGCAACCTCTCACATCGAAAGCCACTGCTGAGCTGTCAGATTTGCAAGCACCAAACACTCTGAAAACACCAAGCAAGCACCAAAGATTTGTTCTCTCTGAGCTAACACATTTCAATTTGTTTGGAGATAACTCCATACTGCAGCAAGGCAACATAACAGTAAATGTGAACCATTTCTATGCCCCACAGAAGAGGAAGGGTATTGCCATTATATCAGACTCCTCAACTGACAGTGATGAATAAAAGGTAAAACATTGTTAGTTATTTTAATGTTTAGTATGCCAGACACATGCCTTCCTGCCCACCCATTCAGTCAACCCGTAGTTGTAGAAAGTCAGATTTGCCCCACTTGCCTTTCCTTAATGCCCTCTTTCATTTCTTTCTTCTCTCTCTCTCAAAAGGACCCCCGAAAGCGCCAAAGAATTGAACCGAGCATCACCATCATTACTCAGTACAAAATGCGTGATTTTTGACCTACCGCAATAACCACTGGATGGCGATAGTCCCATGTTTTTTGACCTGATCCTTGACACAGAGCCTGCTTTTTTTGTTTGTTGTTGTCTTACATAGTCATAATTTTATTTCTTTCAGTCACAGCTTCTTTCTAATCTTGTACATGGAATTAAAACTGTATGAGCCACCAGGATGTTTATTAAATGTTTTTTGCTTGCTACCGAATCAGTGTCCTAAAATCTTCTTTACAAGGTAGGGCCAGCACATCTAATTGTCCATTTGTTTGCAGCCATGGTCCACACATTGCCCATACACTATCAAAGACAATGTATGGGCATCAGTGGTTAACTGCACTATGCTAGCATTCTCATGGTTTCCTTGGCAACTTAGGTAAATCTCTCGAGCTGTGCTCTCAAGGTTTACCTAAGTTGCCAAGGGAGCCACTCAATGCTAGCATAGTGCAGTTAACCACCGATGCTCATACATTATCCTCTATATTACAAATATCCAACAATCATAGCCAGCTAGTTAAGAGTCACATGGACAACCATACATGAGTCTGTTTTTCTATTTGGGGGTTGAGACAACAGCATACTGACAGCAAAGGCTGAGTAATGAATAAATTAATTTATGAACAAACATAGAAAATTAGCATGTGTCTGTTGAGGGGATGAGATAAAAGCATATGGATCTCAAAAGCAGAGTGCAAGAGGTTCATGCTGTTATCTCAACCCTGAGATAAAAACACATGACGACATATGTATGGCTGATCATATTTTATTTTTTATAGTATGTGGTTTTACAAAATAAAGCATTTGATAAGTTCTTATTTTGTATTTTCTTGTTTAGACAGTTTTTTTTTTTTTATTGTGGAATATCAGTCTTGTAATGCAGTGCAGTCTTAATAAAAAGACCCTACATGTAAGTGGCTTTCTACCTAATGGAATTTAGAAATGTGTTAAACAAACTCAACTACTTTTTATTTTAGCTGTTTGCCACTGACAGACATGTTTATGTGAAAGCAGGAATGCAGGTGAATTTGATTTTGACTTTGCATAGCAAAGCTTTTTTATATACTGGCCCAGATATTCAAACTGCGCTCAAAACTAACGCAACAGCAGGAGCAAGCACAAACCAGTTGCGCAAATGCGCAACAGGTGCGATATTCAAACATGGAGCAGAGCAAATTGTGCAAGCAACCAACATCTGAATATCGCACATACTGCGCCATCGCGCAACCAGGAAGGAGAAGCTGAGCCAAAATGTTGCGCTATGGAGCAACCAGGGAAGCTCAGCTGAGCATTCCAGAGCTGCCATAGCGCAAGCACAGCCCCCAGAGCAATGGAACTGCACATCCAGGGAGGCAGGCTGGGGCCCACCGCCAGCCATGCCACACATGGGCACGGGAACACACTGCAGAACCCACATCACACCTGCACACCCCAAGAACAGCATCACTGGGGGTGGGACAGATGATCTACCTGCCCATGGGGACAAGCCAACAAAGCATAGCAGAGCCATGACACCCCAGCACAACCACTGGCAGGCTGAGAGTGCCACACACAGGGGGTTGACAACCACAGTGCACATCAGCCCCCCATATGCACAGCACACCCTGCACTGTGACCCCAAGACACCACCCATGTGCAGTGACTGGCACTGCAGGAAACCATGCAGTCCCCCCAGTACTCGTCAGCCCCATGCAACACAGAAGCCTACAAGCCAGACACACCCTGTGCACCCAGCAGTGGGTGGCAGCAGACGGCAAGACCAACAGAAAGTCACTGCCATGCTGGAGATACCTCCCCATGCACACACACACACACACACACACACACACACACACACCAGGACCATATCACCTCAGATGGCATGTACACTACTGCAACTGAACAACCATAGCCAGCTGCAAAACAGAGACCAACACAGTATTCATATCAAAATATAAATGTATTATCAAAATGTAAAACAATCAACTATAATTATTTACAAGGGTGCTGGTACAAGGTAGGGGTGGGCAAGGTAGGGATGAACAACTTGGAGAGGGAAGGCAGGGTGGTAGGGATGGGTGAAGTGGGAAGGGTATCTGGCCTAAGGCCCAGCAGGCTGGTCCTCCTCCACCCGGTGCCGCTGTTCCTGGCGATGCCTCCTTCACAGGCCATGTTGCTGGATGTCCCTGAGGATGGCCTGGTTGTCCAGGGACACTCGCGTCAGCCCATGTAGCTCCTGCTGTATCCTCCTGAGAACAGTGAGGCCTAGGAAATGGGAACACAGCCAATGGCTGTGACTGACCACAACCCTGAACACCACCCAACCTGCAAGCCACATAGCCCAATGTCCCACACCTTTGATGGCATGCACCCACCCACAGTGAACATGCACATGGCCATCACAAACAGGCGGCACCAGCTATGCGCACCACCGCTCACACACACACCGCCCACGCAATCACAGTAAAACTAGGCTGGCAAGGACGGCAACGTGGTGCGATGCCAGTTACACAGCTATGTGCCCAGTGCATGCCTGACCACCAGTGACGCATACACAGACGTGCTGTGATACTGCACAGTGATGCATGTCACCTGTGTCGTGCCTACATACATGGATACATAGACAGTGTCGGCAGATAAGGGCCTATGGCCCACCCAGTCTGCCCATTTGAGCTGGTAAGTTCACTCTGTTTTCCTATAAGTCTGTTGCACCTTACCCCTGACCTCCAGAAGTCCTGTATGTCTATCCCGTGCATTCTTAAATCCCGTGACCAAGTCAGCCCCCACCACTTCCTCTGGCAGGGTGTTCCACTTGTCCACCACCCATTCCGTGAAGAAATTCTTTCTCATGTTTCCTCTGAATCGTCCCCCCTCCAACTTCATCCCATGCCCTCTAGTCCTGGAACATCTTTTATGCTTAAAAATAGTGTTTTCCTGCACTCTGTTCCCCCCTGTAAGATACTTGTATGTCCCCATCATATCCCCCTCTCCCTCCCTCCTCCAGGGAGTACATGTTCAGTTCCTTCAACCTGTCTTCATAGGACTTGTGATGCAATCCATGCACCATCCGTGTTGCCCTCCTCTGAACCTTCTCTACCCAGTCCATGTCCATACGTAGGTATGGTCTCCAGAACTGTACACTGTACTCCAGGTGGGGCCTCACTAGTGTCTTGTATAGTGGAATTATGACCTCCCCTTTCCTGCATGGTTGTGTTGTGCATGGCTGGTGGTCTTGCCCCCCCCCCAGCATGCAATAGCATCCATGAAGTAATGATACTCACACTCCTCAAGCAGCTGGGTCTGCCGCTGCTGCTGCTGCTGCTGGGGCAGAACACCCACTGGCACCGGGGCCCTGGCACGGCCCACCTCACCCTCGCCCTACGTCCTCAGATTCCGGCCTGTGGGAGACATATGTTGAGACAAACATCAGTGTGACTCAAAAGCAGAGTGCCCCCTGCCCCAGTGAGAGTGCCTGCCCACACAGCCATAACCATCCATCGCACAGCTGCACACACTGACACAGCCAACCATGTCCGAGCCGGGCACCTATGCACAGCCACCCAAGCACACA
This sequence comes from Neoceratodus forsteri, assembly GCA_016271365.2. NCBI lineage: Eukaryota > Metazoa > Chordata > Ceratodontiformes > Ceratodontidae > Neoceratodus > Neoceratodus forsteri. The sequence continues at coordinate 220,694,776 of CM028133.1, read as the reverse complement.
CACACCCCTACAGAGAATATAGGTGCATAGATGGTGCACTCACCTGGCCTAGGCACCACACCCCGCCTGGCACACGACCGCAGCCGCGTCAAAGGTCTGGCTCCTCAGGGAGGTCACTGGCACCGTGCCGCACTGCTCAGCAGACCGCCCCTGGCCCAGTGACCTCCACCAGGTCAGTGGCCACTTGCTGCCACATCGCAGTATCCTAGGCATGGTGAGGGGGGCCTCACCATACAGTGCCTCACAGTGGGGCTCCACCAGGGCCACCAGGTTGGCCACCTCCAGTGGTCTCCAAGTCAGTGCCCTCCTCCTAGCCATCTCAGCCAGTTTACAGCAGGCAATATGGCGCTCTGCTGCACTGTAACCCCACGTGGAGATGTTGCGCAATAGACCACCACAGGCTCCAATTGCGCTGTTCGAACAGCGCCATCACTTCACATGGCGCTGTCACCAGACAGCGCAATAGGGATGTACACATGGCATGCGAACCGCGCCAGGGGGCAAAGGGCATACACAAGGTCACGGCAATGATGCAAGGCTACGCACAGCACCATCGGACGTATAGGCATCCTGCACGACTACCAAGCTGCATACCAGTGCCACAGTGGACCATCGCGCAGTAGTGCCACAGCGCCATATAGTGCCCAGTGCTGTAGTGCCACTGGCACAATGGTGGCCATGGCCTGAATTGCCGATCGCGCTCAGCAGGTCTGCAGCGCGATAGACGCATGCGTAAGCTGTCTGGGCATGTGCAATGCAGTGTAGCACGCAGGCACAAACCTGCGCCATTGGCTCAGCCGGACCTTCCGTATTGCGCAAAGCGCAAATTCGTGATATTCAGCTGACATATGCAAATCATTCGATCAGCCATTCAAAGGCGCAGTGGCGCGATTAGCATGTCATTAAAGTTGCGCCACTCCTCATTTGCATGTGTTGCGCTATAAAAATGCGACAGTGGGTTGCTGGCCACGATTTGGTTACTGCAGGTGAGAGGTGAGTTACATGCTTTGTGATGCTCAGGACAATGCTCATGGGCAGGGGTGCCGGAGGATGATAAAGGCTGAGGGGGCTGAGAATCAAAAGGGCACTTAGAAATGGACAAAGGGCACTTTTTCTATTAGTATCTGCCATACGGAGAAGAAATGTGGGGGGCTTCCGCCCCACCCCGGCCGGCACCTATGCTCATGGGGAAATGTTGTAGACTGCACAGTGACAGGTGTCCACTTCCACCCATACAGATCACCATGACTGACCAGAGACAAGGTGAGGGTGAGGACGGCGGGCGTAGGAGGAGGCCGAACTTCACAGCTGCAGAGACAGAGGCCCTCTTCCAGGCCTACTTGGAGGATGAGCCATTATTGAGTGGATGGAGGGGCACCCCTCAGGAACGTGCAGCTGCATGGGAGGGGGTAGCTCGGGTCGTCAACCTGCACGGAAGCCACCAGCGCTCCGTGCAGGAATGCAAGAAGAAGATGGGGACTGACCGCAGGAGGCTGAAGGAGAAGGTGGCAGCCTTCAGGGCGGCACGTGCTGGCACTGGTGGGGGCCCGCCAGTGGTGTTGCAGCTGACCCCAACAGAGGAGACACTGGTCACAGCCATGCAGCTGAGTGCCATTGTGGGTGTACCAGGCGGAGGATTCCAGACAGGTGGAAGCCCATCACTGCACGGTATGACATGGTGGTGGTGTTGGGGTGGTTGTTCACATGCACTCACATGTACTCTCTTTCTGTTACAGATCCTGTTTGTCTTCAGGAGATGGTGGTGGTGGTGGGTCCAGACAGTGATGCAGACCTGCTGGACGTGGAGGAGGGACCATCCACCTCCGCCACCAGCCAGCAGGCACTGCAGCAGCATGCACGCTGGGCCAACAACTCTGGTGTCAGTGATACGGGTGCGGGGGGTGCACAGCCTGTGTCTCAGCAGTCTGGCATGCAGGTATGCCAGCATGCTGTGCCTATGGCAGTGGCACGTACCTGCACCATTGATGATAGCAGGCCTGCAATGGGCAGTGATGGGTGTGTGTCCCATGACGGACACATGGCAGGCCAGCACATGCCCCTGGGCCTTCCTGGTTCACACCTGTGTACCAGCATGCTGGCACAGTCCCAGGCTGTGCCTGTCAGCACCGGTGAGGCAGCACCGGTGGCTGTGCAGGTGTCTGGCACTGTTGCCAGCACAGAGGTGGAACAGGTGGACCTGGGGGTTCAGCAGTTGGAGGGGCGGCAGCAGCAGTCACACACCAGGTCTGGGGGTACAGTGTCAAGCAGTGGCACATGTCCACCACCCTTTCATCCACCCATACCTGGTCCTGGCGAACAGCGCCCACCCTCAAGGGGTGCTGTGCACCTGGACCGTCCACACCCTGGGGGTCACGATGCCATTGGGGCACAGTACCCATTGGACGCACACACCCGCCTGCTGCAGGAATCAGTACAGCTGCAGGTGCGGGTTGCAAGGTCCGTGGAGGCACTGTCTGTGTCCGTGGAGTGGCATAGCAGGGAGTGTGCTCGGGACCGAGCCGAGCTGGTCCTTATGCAGACGGATGTGACCGCCGCCATTGACAGGCTGACCCAGGCAGTGGTCTATGTCGTGGACGCATTGGGCACACTGTCAGGTGCCCCTGTACCACACACCCCACACAGTGCGCTCTCCACTCCCCATTCCCGGCGTCGTGCGACACCAGGCCTGTCGACACCGGGTTCTGCTGTGGGCATCCCGAGCACCCCTGGTGCACGTTTGTTTGGCAGGATGCAGACCCCTGTGCGGGCAAGGTCGTGTTCGCGCAGTGGGACCCCTGGTGGTGCAACAGCACCACCCAATGTGGCCCCTGCTCAGCCTGCCAGTGCTGCTGGGCCATGGCGGGGCCACCCACGCATCCATGGTGGCCGTGGAACAGTGCTACCTGACTGAGCTGTCTCCCAGTGTGGGTCCTGTCTGGTGCTGCCCTGTGTGCAATGTGTGTCATGGTGGGCAGTGCACTGCTGGGTGCTCTGCTCACCACGCTGACACACGGACCACCTGCACACTCTCCCAACTGCTGTCCACAGGTGCGTGTGCATGATGATGCCTGCATTGCACTGTACACCAAGATGCAGGTGCCCAGGTCCTGACACACGTACGTGGACAGTACAGGTGGTGGGGTGGTCGGTGCTGTGTGTTGGCAATGTTGTTTCCACAGTGCTGTGCTTCTGCCCATGTATGCTGCCTGGTGTGTGTGTGTGTCCATATGAGTGCTCACCCCTCTCTGATGGTGTGTTGGTATGCCTGGAACCTTCAACTCCCTGACCTTCATGCACGTGTGTTCCCCTGTGTGCCTGTGGTTTGCGATGGACAGTGTTGCCTGCACATGTCCCCTTGACTTACCTGTGTTGGGTGTGGTGCTCTTTTGCAATGGTGTCCCGGTGCAGCTGGGCCTGCCGGGTCAGTCGGGGGTCCCTCCGTCCTAGGGGGGGCTGCTCATCACCAACATCACCGGCACCACTGGCGTCCCCATCGCTGTCCCCCTCTTCGACCTGTACGGCTATCCCATGGTCTTTGGCCATGTTGTGCAGGATGCAACAGGCCAGGAATATCCCACAGGCCTTTTGGGGGCTGTACTGTAGGGCACCACCGGAGGTGTCTAGGCATCGGAAGCGTGCCTTGAGCATCCCAAACACCCGCTCTATGATGTTATGTGTTGCGGCATGTGCCTCATTGAAGCATAGCTGCACTGGGGTCATGGGGCGCCGGTACGGTGTGAGCAGCCAGGGACGGAGTGGGTATCCGCAGTCACCTGTGTGGAGATAGTGGAGAGCAGTGTCATGTCAGGTCCATATTGACCATATCCTTGTGTGCCACTACCATGGCACCTGTGTCATTCCCACCCTTGCCCAGAGTTTGCATTCCATACACGTGTACTCACCCACTAGATGACCCATGGGGATGTCCCCACTCTCGAATCGATGGCACAGTGCAGACTGGTGCCATATGAAGGCATCATGTGCTCCGCCAGGGTGTGTGGCACAAACATTGATAATGCACCCAGTGGCATCACACACCACCTGGCAGTTGACACTGGAAAACCCCTTTCGGTTCCACTATGCCTGGCCGTCGGGGCCAGGTGGTGTGTGAATGGCCACATGGGTGCAGTCTATGGACTCTAGCATGCCAGGCATACGTGCTACCCTGTGGAACTCCTGCATGTTTGTTGTACGCTCTGCCACGGTGCTGGGGAAATGGATGTACTCCGCAGCATGAGGCAGCAGTGCGCTGAGGAATTGGGTGAGGATGCGTGACGTGGCTGACTGTGTAATGCCTGTGGTGTCCTCTGTTGGCCTCTGGAAGGTGCCCGTGGTGAGCAGGCACATGCAGGCTGTCACCTTGGTCTCCACAGACAGAGCATGACTCCGTCATGAGGGTGCCTGCATCACATCACTGCACAGCTCGCAGAGCCATCTCAGTATTGCCCTGTTCAGGCAGTACCGCCCACAATCTCTACATCTGTATAGCTCGGTTGATGCGGGCACGATACCGCCTGTCGGGGGCATAGTCACCGACGGGCCCCTCCACGGCCACGCCCCCTGCAGCATGGTGTCTCACCCCCTCATTACAGCTCCATGTGGAAGCTGGCACTGTCCATCTCCCTGGTTTCTGCCCCGGCTGCTGTTCCTGTGTTACCCCGCTGCCCCCACTGCTGCTTCCACTGCACCGGCACCCCTGCTGGCCTCTCTGTCCTCCTGGACCCACTGTCCCTGTCTGCCCTTCCAGCTTCTGTCCTCTCTCTCTCTCTCTCTCTGTCTCTCCTCCAGTTTGCGGCCTGTTACGGTTCTTGCGCCGCTTCCTTGAGCCTTTTTATTTTGGCTCAATTCCGCTACTACGCGAACTTCGGTTGAGCCACTCTTGCGCATTGCGCAGCAGCACCAATATCGCATTGCGCACTTTATGCATGGACCTGCCCCTTCAAGGCGCATGCCTTCATTTCCATTGCGCTGTTGCTCAGCATGTTTTGGTGGCACAACTGGCCCCTTCTGAATATCGCAGAATGGCGCATTTTTGGAGTTGCGCATGCGCAACCCTGTTGCGCATGGCGCAACCCTTTTGAATATCTGGGCCACTATGTGTAACAACTTAGAACTTGCACAGCAACATTCTTGAAGGAGTTCCTTTGTATGGCTGTGGGAGGAGCCTACAGCCATCTTTCTGTCTGTAGCTGGAAAAATGGAGTATCGTGGAACACATATTTTGGAGTATTTAATGTATCCTTCCACCTCTACAAATCAATATACCAACTGAAGTAAGTGCTCCCTTCTTTCTGTCTAGAATGTTGGAGACACAACTCCAAGTTGCTTATCAGATGGTCATTAGGAAACTGTAACAGCTTATTAAATATTGGTTGCCTATTAAACTGGAGATTTGTTTACTCCCTTTGAAATGCAACAACCTGCACATTTAAATACTTAGCATTAAAACATGTTCTTGCTACACAATTCAGTTGGGCAGGTATTGACTTTCAAGAAAGATTCATACCTCATAAATGCCACCCTTTCCCAGCAAATCTTAAAATATTTACTGTTTTTTAACCTCATAAGACACTATCTGATAAGCACTGTCTCCGAAATATGCCAGGTCTTCTGTGAAATATCCACGTGAAATATATTGCAATCAGCAGGCATGTTTTACTATGCTTTTTGGGGAACAAAATATATTGAGCTACAGCAAACACACATGCACACTGTACGCACCATCCTCATGGCCACAACATTCAAAATAAATACTGCAGTCTAATATGTTATAAAACAATAAAGAAACTGTTTGTTTATGTCAGTGAACACAGTCAAGTTCAGTTTACATTTATTATGTTCTCTTTTGCAACTTCTTCTATTATTAAAATGCATTGCATGTATAATTTACTAAATCTTGACCTTGGGATAACTCTTGAATGACTCCTAAATAAGTTTTAAGCCATTCCCTGTATGGGAGGGCAAGACCTGTGCAAAAGGTCAAGTGTTATTTTTCATATTTTTTTTGCAAAATTCCACAGTAAAAGTGTGGAGAAATACAAAAGTATGTACAACTAATCCCCTATGCATTTTCAACTCGGCCAGGTCTTCTGTGAAGTATCCAGTTGAAATGTATAGCAATCAACAGCCATTTTTTACTATGCCTTTGGGCAAAAAATATATTGAGCTACAGCAAGCACACACACACATACACATACACACACTGAACACACCAACCATCACGACCACAACATTCAAAACAAATACTACAATCTAATATGTTATAAAGCAATAAACTGTTTGTATCAGAGAACACAGTGAAGTTCAGTTTACATTTATTATGTCCTCCTTGGCAACTTCTATTATTAAAACACATTGAATGTATAGTTCACTAAATACTGACCTTGGGATAACTCTTGATAGACCCCTAAATAAGTTTCAAGCCATTCCCTTTTCAAGATGTCAAGACCTGTGCAAAAGGACAAATGTTATTTTTTCACATTTTTTTAAATACATTTCCAAAGTAAAACTGTGGAGAAATACAAAAGTATGTACAACTAATCTCCTATGCATTTTCAACTCAGATATAAGTTAATATTTGTGTAAAATCAAACTCAACGTTTCTACAGTTTTCATTCTAAATCTTATTGGACTGTTAATGAACTGAGCAAAGAAATGTTTAGATCTGGGATTGGGAGGTCATTAAAATAGCAAAAGGTTGAATTATGAAATCTTAAATTAACTCATTAAGACCATTCTTCTTAGTGTGTAATAATAATGAATTATACAATGGCAAGAACAAATCCTGGACTCTGATTGGTCAGTCTTGGGCTGGACCCATGATGTTATCCCAGCACAACATCACGGCTCTAGTCTCAGCCTCACTGTGAACCTGTAGATAAGCTTGAGCACCTTGAGCATCTAGAGCTTGATTGTTTCATCTGCTCTTAAAAAACTAAAATATTTTTCCACACAAAATCATCTTTAAAATTTTATTTTTTTCTGTATAACAACGAGCCATTGTATAATAGCAATTATGAACTAGCGATTGTAAATGGAGGAAGCTGATTGGTCGAGAGGTTTTTGAAGCCGTGATGATATCGGGCTACATCATCACAGCTTTAGAAAACCTCCGGTCACCAGCCTCCTCACTTACCACACAGTGTTCCTCGTCTCCCACAGTCCGAGTCAGACCTCCAGTTTGCCGTTGTTTAACAAAAAAAAAAAAGAGAACTCTTTACAAATGTGCCCATGACAGAGTGCAGCACAATACAAGCTGCTGGGAGCCAGGAAGAACAATGACTGAGCTGCCCAAAACATCCTCCACATCCAGCAGTTCCATTCCCCACAGAAACGTAATGTTAGGTGGCAGTCGCAGAGCATGTCCAATCTGTATACAGGGTAGAATGGCGAGAGTCACATCTTGAGCGAGTATCTTTTTAAAAAACAGTAAAGGATCCAAAACTGACCCACGACTTGTTTTTTAAACAGTACAGCCATCCGAGAGACAGTTTCACATTTCCAGATGACTTTCTGGAAGATATCCATTCTTCCCATTTACATTGCTGCTTCCTTCATGCCACAGATAACGTTTTGAGAGAGACATACAGTACACTCCTCCTCCATAACTCAGCTTGCAACAGTGCCACCTGCTGTTCAGACCTGTCCAGGAACTATTTTATTAAAAGGTACTCTTTCAACACCTCACAAAACACATTTTCAGAACAATTTAAAAAATATATATATTTTTTTTACTGCTAAAACTTGTATTCCTGTTCATAATAGCAATAATGCACTCCAGGGTGTGCTATATCATGGGATATCATCACTTCTCGGGTGGTTGAACGCACTCAGCCTGTGGCCTCGTGCCCAACCACCCAAGGCATGACGATATCCCATGATATACTACACCATGTCATGCATTATTGCTTAATTAATGCCCTCCAGGGTGTGTGTCATTTGGGAAAACATCACTCCTCAGTTGTTGGATGCACCCCCAACCACCTGAGGCGTGACATTATCCCAGCATGACACACACCCTGTCAGGCATTATTGCTTAATTAAAGCCATTTGAATATAGACCAACAACTATACAACCATTGTGATATATTTTTAGGATCAAAGGAATGGTGAAAGGCTGCCAAAATCATGGTGCTCTCACTTCTTCAATGCTTCGGTGTGCATGGATCAAATCGAAAACAGCCAATTATAAAAGCCTCTACCTTCTCAAAAGTTTAAAAAATATTTTATTATATTTGATTTAACCTGAAAATACAAAATAGCAATAAGGAAATAAAATAATCAAGATGAGATTTCAGCATTCTCCAACAATACATTGAAGCCAAGCCATAATAAAGGCTTCTATCTTCATCAAAGCAGTTATATTTTATTTTGCTATATTTAATATTCTGTAGCTAAATAGACACTAGAAAAAAGTTTATTGGGTGTTTGAAAGCAGACAAATGCAACCAGACACAGAAGGAAGTCAAAAGAAAATATCGGTTGTGGGAGCTAATAAGAAGTTGAGGAGCTTGCTAGATCACTCTAACGGGGGCCACCCACTGACACTACTGACTGTTGTTGGGCACTAGTAACAGAGGAGGCGGAGCTGAATAAATGCTGCAAGCAGTCAGTGTAGTAGTAGGAGGAGGCGGATGGCAGGCTGCCTGCCATAGTCCAGGTCTTATTTTAAATCTCTGGTGGTGCTTGAGTGGCTGTAGTAATCTGTGCAGTAGCCCTCCATCTGTAAGGATTAAGGGGACACAGTGTAGCTGTCCTGTTGTATTTGGGCAGGCTTGAGCTTCATTACAGCAGTAGGTCTGACTGAAGCTCCAGACCCCCAACTCTGCTACTTGTACAAGACTGACCACTTGAGAGTGAGGGATCCTCACTGCGAGCAGAGGATGTGGGAGGGGTCGTGGTTGGTGTTCATTTGTCTGCCAGGATAGGTGGGGGGGCTGGCTGGGCTGGGAGGAGTGCCTTTAAGTGTAAGCATTTCATATGGCTGAACTTTGTGGATTGCATGGGCATAGGCAGGGGGTGTTCAGAGTGTTCACCCCCCCCTCAGAAATTACCTCTGAAAATTTCAAATACATGTATTTTATTTTCAGGTTGACTCAGACTCAGCTGCTAAAATACTCAGTGTCTCAGCAGTCTCCATAGTGGTTGGAGCTAGCTGCAACCCAATGTGCATGCATGGGACCACTGATGGCCAGGGGAGATGGAGGTATCATCAACACAGAGAGAGCAGAAAAAGCCTGGTGCGACAGACTAGTGAGCACGCTGCTGTGCTGCATCATCTGTACCGCACTGAGCAAGTTGTGGTGTCCTGTTGACTGTTGTGGTGGTAGAGTGGGACTGTGTGCTCCTCTTCTCTAGCCTCAGTTGAATTGTGGGAGAACCTGAAGTATGGTCTACTAGAGAAAGAACTGACCCATCCAGTGCTGAGCTGCGAGTAATGCAAGGTGCATCTGTTTGACTGTGTTGGACACTGCCTGGACTGGTGGTATGGTCCAAAGAGAAGATAGGAGAGGTTGAGGAAGAACCTACCCTGGCCTAGTGGTCTGTATTCCTGTCTTGGGAGGGGGAGCTACTGGTAAGGCAAGCAAACCGGAGGATAATCAGCAGAAAAGTAGTATGTGGAGAAAAAAATAAAGATTAATTGGGGGGGGCACTTCTCTCATTCAGAGAGGAGGTGAGGGGTGTTGGCACCATCTCCCAGGAAAAACCTACTCATTACTACTCTCAATCCCATCAATGTTCTGCCCAACTTGGAGCTTACCATGTGGAGTGAGAAAAGGTGTGGAAAGTCAGATGCCTGACTGATATCTTTGTCTCTGGCTGTTGTAGAGTGCTCTCATGTGCAAAGGTGGAATGGGGGCAGGAGTACTCTGTATATGCAGAGGTGGTATGGTGGTAGAGAAGGAGTGATGCAAAATGAGTGGAGGAGACCCCATGTGTAGAAGTGGGATGGATGGGGAACAATGCTCCCCATGCAGGGGCAGTGGGATGAAGTAGGAGGAACTCTCCCCATGTGCGGAGTTTGAATGGAGAGGGAGGAGTACTACCTATGTGCTGGAGGTGGGATGCAGTGGGGGAAGTGATCTCCATGTGGGGGAGGTGAAATTCAGTGGGAGAAGCACTGGAGGGGTAAGGGGATGAGTGCTCACAATGTCTGGAGGTGGGATGAAGGTGGAGCAATGATACCTATGTGTGAAGATGGAAGGAAGGGAAGAGTGCTCTCCATGTTCAAGTTCAAGTTTATTGTGAAGGGATAAACTCCATTGACCAAGCTTATTTGCAAGGAATACGCTTGTATAAGCAATGATAAAGACAGTACATGGTGTGAGATACAGAAAGTAAGGACACATAATATAAATTAGAAGAAAGCAATTTTCTTTATATTGGTATATACAATATGTACAATGTTGCATTCAACAAGGACTGAGGCCAAATATGATCACATAAAATACTACGTCCACCATGTGGAAGAGGGCTGGAGAAGGAGAATTGCTCCACATATGCAAAGAAGGCATGGAGAGGGAGGAGTGGTCTCTATGTGCAAATGTGTAATGGAGGGGGAGGAGTGATCCCTATGTGTGGAGGTGGGATGGAGGGGGGGGAACAGTCACTTAATGGCCACCATCCTAGACCCCACTCCAGCCTGTGTGTGAAACTTTTTTGGAATGGGCACGGTTTATGATGGGGCAGATGTGCAATCCACATCTCTTCAGCATAGGGAACAGTTGTGGAGGGGCAGATACAAGATCCACATTTTTATATCACAGTACCTCAGAATGCTGTTCATGGGTAGAGCAAATTAGGTGGGACAGCCTCTGGCTGAAGCATAGTGTTCTGCAAGTTTAGAGGTGTGACATAGGGTGAGGAGGTGCCAGTCACCCAAAGACCACTTCAACCTATATGCTAGCTGTGGTGGAGCAGGGATGGGTACGAAGGGGCAGATGAGCAACTTGCATCTCTATCCCTGGCTGCTGCAGGGTGCTACCCTTGTGTGGAAGTGGAATGAGGGGATAGGGCATCATTCTCCCAGATCCACCTGCCTGGAGCCCACCCAATGCAGTGCCAGCTTTCATGGAACTCTGATGAGTGAAAATGGACAGATGTGTAAACCACATCTGTCATTGGCTCCAGCAGAGTGCTCCTAATGTGCAAGAGGTGGAATGGAAGGAGAAAATGCTTCACATGTGCAAAAATGAGGAAAGATGTGTTGGGTGCCAATGGTCTCAGGCCACCCAGTGAATTTGGACAACAACCCCATTTTCACCCACCTAGTGCCCACCAGGCTAGATAGAAACAGAGGTGATGTGGCAAATGTGCAACTCAGATTTCTGTCTCTGTCTGGGGCAGTCAATGTGCAGTGGTGGGATGGTTGTGGATGGCGCACCAATCACCAACATCTGCCAGGCCACAGTGCACTATTTACCTTGGGTTGCCCACCTACGAACATGAGAACATACAAAATTTGCCAGCAGATAAAGGCCTAGAGGTCTATAAAGTCTGCTTGAATGTGCAGCTAGCACCCCTTATTCTGCAGCTGCCCCTCCCTTCCACCCTTCCTCTTCATTAACCTTCCCCTGGAGTAGAGTGGGATGGGTGTGGAAGGGAAGATGAGTAACCTACATCAGTCTGTGGATACTACAGATTATTCCATATGTGCTGATGTGATCTGGGGGTGTAGGGGGCAGCAATTACCCAAGGGTGCCCATCCAGTGCCCACCCTACACTGTGCTAGTCAATGTGAAGGGGCAGATATGTGATCCACATATTTGTATCTGGCTCTGCCTGGGTGCTCCATTTGTGCAGTGGTGAAATAGATGCGCTAGGTTTGTTTTACACTGTCTCTACTGGTCTCTCTCTCTCTCTCTCTCTCTAATGTTCGCTCCTCCACAGTAAAAGGAAAACTCTGCAGCACTGCTTTCTGTTCCGGTCACGGTACTCATGCTGCCACTTTCTCTGCCTTGCTGTATGTGCTGCCTGCTTCCACTGAGTTTCAGAAAGACAAACCAAGAGTCAGACTGACAGCAAAGTGCCAGAAGAGTGAGCGGAAATAAAATGGATGGCAACCAAGCTGAGGCGCACACTGTACTCCACTTCTCAGTTTTTGGGGTTGGGGGTTGACACTGTCTCTAACTGGAACAGATTGAACCTGCACATATATGCCACACCGGAAGTGGATCTTACTGTTGCTGTGTCTCTCTCAGGGGGTGGGGTGGGAGGGGTCGGGGAGTAGACTCTGCTAGGGGACAGGCCACCCATTACATGAATGTTTGTTCAGGTGTAGGTCTGGGAGACACCGATCATCGTGCTTATGGTCACTACATTGCACTGCCCCCAATTTCACACTGCCAAGATGGTGCTGTAGTTACAGCTTGTCACCTGGTGATCACTCTTATTCTGCTTACTCACCACGTCTCACCATATTGCACTCACTGTTTGGCAGCTCTTTCTTCACTCTGTCCCTGACACTGGTACCACTCACCACCTCTTTTGATCCTGTGCTCACTTTTGGGAGGGGCGCTGCTGTCTCTCCTTCTTAGTGTCTGTCTCTGCAGCCCATGCCTCTCTCTTCCCACCATTCAGGGTTAAGCTACAGCTCTTCAGGCAATACCACCTCACTTATCAGCACTCTTGTTCCTTGTATTGTGTGGTGAGGTGGGGGGCACATTAAGGCAGCATGGATGGGAGATCCACGGGGTGGATCAGTGGGTACCATCACAGAGAACAATGCTCAGGATGGGCATTGTAGCACATATGAAGCACTGGATAGTGAGGAGCTCAGGGACAAGAACACACACTGTCATTCACACTGATGCAAACAAGTTCAATGCAGATGTCTGTCTGGGGAAGGATAAATGATATTTATTTGTTCTTTACTGCTAGGACTGTTTATTGCTTATGGCACAGGGAGTGGAGGATGCGGTATATGACTGGGTACCCAGACATTTGCAGGATGGGTGGGGAGACAAATGGTAAGATCAGTAAGGGCGTGAATGAAAGGAATGAAGTGCTTTCATTCGAGCACTTTATTTCAACTACAGAACGACTTCCAGCTGTGAAACTGTGACTGGTGTCGCAGTCTGATTGCAAGCTCATTGGTCTGTCAGGGACAAGCCCATTGTAGATTGCTGTGCATTGGATCATCCCAGACACATAGAAACACAGAAACATAGAAACATAGACTTTGACGGCAGATAAGGACCGCTAGACCCATATAGTCTGCCCATTTCCCTACCTACAGGATAGGCCACAGATCCTAGTTAACCAACAGCCTATATCTTCCTGCCCCCCACAAGAATTGCCTTATGTCTGTCCCATGCATTCTTGAATTCTCCCACAGTTTTAGACCCCACAACTTCCTCAGGAAGGCTGTTCCATGCATCCACTACCCTCTCTGTGAAATAATACTTCCTCACATTGCCCCTGGACCGCCCTCCTTCTATCTTTAAATTGTGTCCCCTTGTTCTTGCAAGTCTCTTTTTCTGAAAGATGCTACCCTCTTGGACTTTGTTGATTCCTTGAGGTACTTGAAAGTTTCTATCATGTCCCCTCTCCCTTCTTTCCTCAAGGGTATACATATTAAGTTCCTTTAGTCTCTCTCTTACACGGCTTCTCTTGCAGACCCTGCACCATTTTAGTTGCCTCCTCTGGACTGCCTCTATCCGGTCTATGTCCTTGCGGAGATGGGGTCTCCAGAACTGGACACAGTATTCCAGATGGGGTCTCACCAACTGTCTGTACAGAGGGATAACAACTTCCTGTTTTCTGCTGCTGATGCCTCTCCTATACATCCCAGTATACCCCTGCCCTCCCTACTGCCCTCTCACATTGCTTGCTAACCTTAAGGTCATCTGATATGATTACCCCCAGGTCCCTTTCCTGTTTTGTTGTTGTTACTACCTCCCATCCATTGTGTATTCTTCCCTGGGTTCTTGTTTCCCAGGTGCATTATTTTGCGCTTTTTTGCATTGAATCCTAGCTGCCATACGTCTGACCATTCCTCCAACCTTGCCAAGTCCCTTTTCATCCTTTCCACGCCTCCTTGTGTATCAACCCTGTTGCAGATCTTTGTGTCATCTGCAAAAAGGCATACTTTTCCTTCCAGTCCCTCTGCAATGTCACTGATGAAGACATTAAAAAGGACTGGACCCAATACTGAACCCTGCGGTACCCCACTAGTAACCGCCATTTCTTCAGAGTGGACTCCATTTACAATTACCTTCTGTGTCCTGTTGTCCAGCCAATGTTTTACCCAGGCTACCACCCTGGGACCCACCCCCAGGCTGGTTAATTTGACTAATAATCTTTTGTGTGGGACTGTGTCAAATGCCTTGCTAAAGTCTAGGTAGGCCATGTCCACAGCCCCTCCCTGGTCTACTACTTTGGTCACCCAGTCAAAGAAATCTATTAGATTCGTCTGACATGACCTTCCCGCTGTGAACCCATGCTGCCTTGGATCCTGTGCTCCACTGACCTCTAGGTACTCAACTATTCTTTCCTTCAGAAGTGACCCCATCACTTTCCCTACCACAGAGGTCAGACTGACAGGTCTGTAGTTTCCTGCCTCTGTCTTGGTCCCACTTTTGTGAAGGGGAATCACATCCGCCTTCCTCCAGTCCTCGGGTACCACACCATCCTCCATGATTTATTAAAAAGAGTAGCCAGTGGTTTCACTAGTTCCTTCCTTAATTCTTTTAGAATTCTGGGTGAATTCATCAGGACCCATTGCTTTGTCCACCTTCAGTTTTAGGAGTTCTTGCAGAACCCTTTCTTCTGTGAAAGGACTGGGATCGACCCCCCTATCAAGAGTGCTTCTTTAATTGGATTAGGCACTTCCTCCTCTTTTAGAATACTGAGCAGAAATATTCATTCAGTATTCCTGCTTTTCACTGTCCCCCTGCCCACCCACCGTTCATTCTATTCAGCCTCACTATCCCTCCTTTGTCTTCTTTCTGGCTGATGTACCTATAAAAGGTTTTATACCCCTTCTTAACTGAGTTGGCTATCTTTTCCTCAGTTTGGGCCTTTGCTATTCTGACTTCCCTCCCTGCTTCTTTCTGCCTTAACTGGTACAGCTCTCGTCCTGCTCCTTCTGTGTTTCCTTATACTTCCGGAATGCTATCTTTTCTTCCTGACTTTCACAGCCACCTCTCTGAGAACCATAGTGGCTTTTTCTTTCATTTTGATTTGTTTATTTGCTTCACACAAAGGCTTGTTGCCTCTGTGATGGCAGTTTTGATAATTCCCATTGTTGCTCCACACCTCCTTCTAGCCTGTTTGCTAGTGCTTTCTGAGGCACTCTCCATCTTGCCAAAGTCAGCCCTCCTAGATTCCAGTACCCTCACTTTTGTATGGCTTGACTCTGTAGCTAGAGTTGACGTGAACCACACTGTTTGATGGTCACTTGTCCCCAGATGGCAACCCACTTCTAGATCTGAGATCCTCTCACTGCCCCCATTTGAGAGTACGAGGTCTAAGATTGCTCCCTCATAAGTGGGTTCCAAACTAACTGTCTAATGCCTGCCACCTGTAGGGCATCAAGAATGGCCCTGCTCTTGGATGTGGCTGCAGCAAATGTGCTCCAGTTAACATCTGGCATATTCAGGTCTCCCATCAACAGTATCTCCCCTTTCTCTGCCATTCTAAGAATGCCTTCCATCATATCCTTGTCCATTCCTTCCCCCTGACATGGGGGTCTGTACACAACCCCTGTGCGGATTGTGGTGCCCTTTCCAGTCTCCAAGGTGACCCACAGTGCCTCCTCTCCTCCCTGTTTACTCTTTTGTTCAGTTGCTTTTATCCCTTCCTTTACATAGAGTGCTACTCCTCCCCCTCTTCTCCCCTGCCTGTCTCTCCTGTAGGTTATGTACCCTGGTATGTTAACATCCCAGTCATGGTTCTCTGTGTACCATGTTTCTGTGACTGCTACAATATCCAGGCATCCTCTTCCATTAAGGCCACCAGCTCAGGAGCTTGTTGCCCAGACTACGGGCATTGGTACTCATACCCTCCATTTCTTATGGCCTTACCCCTTTTGCACCATCCCTGTCCTTCTTGCCTTTGTCACTTTCTCCATTTACCCCTGCCCTTCTCCCTATTGACACCTCCATGTTGGTGTTTGCCACACTACTGCCGTGATTGTTTGGGGGCTAGGATTTTCCTGCTCCTTTCCAGTGCCTCCCCTTGGCTAGTTTAAAAGCTGCCAATGAAGCATTTAAACCTATCACCTAGGATCCTGGTTCCCTCCCAGACAGATGCAGCCCATCATGCCAGTATAGGCTTGCATCACTCCAGGTGGACCCCAGTCCCCAATGAAGCCAAATCCCTGAGCTCCACACCAGTTTTTCAACCACTGATTGAATCTCATGGTACAGAACACCCTAGCCTCTCCTATGCCATAGATGGGTAGCACCTCTGAGAAGGTTACCGTGTGTGCTACTTGACTAAGGCCCCTCCCCAATTCCACAAACTCTTCCTGCACTTCTCTAATCCCTTTCTTAGCCAGGTCATTTGTCCCTAGGTGGACAATGACATCCAGCTCCTTCCCCTGTGCAGCTGCTCCGGCAATCCTGAGGATTCGCCTCTGTCCCTCCAAGCCATGGTGCCAGGCAGGCACCTTACCTCCCTCCCTTCCTTGCCCAGTTCTACCTTCCTAACAATGGAGTCCCCCACCAGGAGTTGTTTTTCCCTGCAGGGTCCCCTGCCACCCTCCTGTGGGTCTCCTTTGTGGAGGTTCCCAGCATCCTCCTTGGTCTCCACTGTAGGTGCCTCCATAGAGGAACCACACTTTGCCAGAATGGCATAGGAATTGTGGAGAGGTACAACTGGAGGGATGTACCTCTGTTCCACCACCCTCACCCTCCCTGAGCCCACTGTAGTCCAACCACTCCTCTTTCTTGGCAACCTCTGAGGCAATGGCAGTGGCACTGGTGGTCCCTGGATGGAAGAGGAGGTCCCACAAATCCTGGCCAACTCAGCCTGGAGATGAGCAACCTCCTCCCTCAGCCCAGAGAGGTGCCTGCAGATGGGACAACACCGCAGACTCCAGAACATCTCCCGGAAGACTGCTGCTCCACAGCCACTGCACTGTACCACTCCAATCATGTCTTATTTCTGGCCCCTTAACTGCTTGCAATCCTTACTCTTTCCTCTGTTTTTTTTCCTCTCTCCTTACTTTCTGCCTGTGTGCCCTTTAAGCTCCTGATTGTCCTGTTCTGAGACAAGAATATCCTATATTTCTCAGTAGACCACTTACTTGTTCAGAGGCAGACCTCCAGCAGCTAGAGGGGGCGGAGAGCTACTCTTGCCCTTCTAGGATGGTGGGTCCTTGGTGGTTCTGTGATCACTCACTTCCTGCCCCTAAACAGGAAGTTCCTGTTATCAGTCAAATCCTGTGCCTATAAAATAGAACTAACTTTGGGTGGGGGGTAGAGGCAATATAGTCCCAGTAGAGAAGTTCAGTCACACAGCAGTCCTTTCTCCTGGTGTCTTCTGCCAAGCTATTAGCAGAATCTTTCTAAGGCAGTCTTTAAATGTAGCTTCCTTCTAGCTAAGCCACTCCCCTACTTACCAGATCTTTCTACAAGTAATTTAAACCTCACAGCAGTTAAGTCCTTTCAGTCACCTGAGATTTACACCTAGATGACTTTTCAGTTACCCATTCAGTTCAGTTAACCCAAACACACAATTTTTTTTTGTTTTGTTTTGTATGTTAGTTTTTTTACCCTAAATTAAAGGTCCAAATACAAAAGTTCTTCTACTTTAGTCCCAGCAGAGAAGTTCAGTCACACAGCAGTCCTTTCTCCTGGTGTCTTCTGCCAAGCTCTGAAATGTTGATCTACCACAAGATGTTTCTTGCACACAAGCAAGGAAACAAAAAAGCTATAAAGAATTTTGATTAATGATTATCCTCACTTGAAAGGCATTTTTGTCCTGAACACAACAAGCATTTGTCAATGCTGAACGTTCGCTTGCAGGTATTTGGAGTGGTGTTTGGCACGTATGGTGCTTTACCCTAATGCCCTGTGCGATTGCTGGTATTAGCACAATAAATTTTCAGCATGACCTTTTTGTTATCCCCATTGTGCGCTACATGGGTGGAAACACGTTTTGGACAGGATGTGAAAAATGACAGCTGTACTGCTCATAAGGAGGTGTGGTAAAATGGCAGTGTTGAAAATGTGGAGTGAAAATATTGAAATTACAAACTCACATGAAAGCGAGGAACCGCGCAATGCACGCCAGAACAGTTATTTGTAGGATTATTTTCACCAAATTTTCAACATAGCCATTTTAAGATCTCTGCTCATGAACAGTGACACTTTGATTTTCTTAATGTGTCCCATACACTGAGTTTGCACACCGACTGTGCCATTGTGTGCTACATGGGCGGAAACACATTTTGGGCAAGATGTGAAAAATGACAGCTGCCCTGCTCATAAGGAGGTGTGGTAAAATCGCAATGTTGAAAATGTGGAGTGAAAATATTGAAAATTCACAAACTTACGAGTGTGCATAGGAGCTGCGCAATGAACACTCGTAAAACAGTCAATTTTAGGAATTTTTTCACCTAATTTTTAACATAGCCATTTGAAGACCTCTGCTCATGAACAGTGTCACTGTGATTTTCTTAACATATCCCATACATTGAGTTCACACGCTGACTGCACCATTGTGCGCTACATGGGCGGAAACATGTTTTGGGCATGATGTGAAAAATGACAGCTATACTGCTCAAGAGGAGGTGTGGTAATATGGCAATGTTGAAAATCTGGAGTGAAAATATTGAAAATTCACAAACTTACGAGCCTGCGTAGGAACTGCGCAACGCACGCTCGTAAAATAGTCATTTTTTGGAATGTTTGCACCAAATTTTCAACATGGGGTTTTTGGGACCCCTTCTCATGAATGATGTCACTGTCATGGTGCTATTCAGGCCTGAAGGTGATTTCGCTCAGTGACTCGCGCAGTGACTGTGAAATCACCCTTTGGGCCAGAATAACGCCATGACAGTGACATCATTCATAAGAAGGTCCCAAAATCCCATGTTGAAAATTTGGTGCAAAAATTCCAAAAAATGCCTGAGATATGCAATAAAGTTGAAAACCCCCTATCTAGCCCATTATACAGCTTACCGGCATTTCCTCAGTTCGCGGTCGGCTTTGAAGAGTGCAGACGTGTTCCCGGTCCACCGAAGATCGTTGCACCAAGCTCCGGAGGTAAGTATGGGGTATGAGGGGGTGGGGAGGCTGGGTGCACAGTGGGTGGGTACGGGTTGTGGGAGGGGGGACTGGGAGATGCGCCATGGGACCGTTTTCGATTTACAAGTACAAAAAAAAAGATGACGTGGGACGTTTGTCACGCTGGGGTGGCCTCCCAGCATGGCAGAAGATGGCGGGGGCCGAGGAGCCGACGGGGATTGGGCACCCCTTTGGCAAACTACGCTGGGCCGGAGCCGATGGGGGATTAGGCACCCCCCGGCAAACACGCTGATATTTTCCACACTGGGGTGGGCTCCCAGCATGGCAGAAGGATGGCTTGGGGGCGTGGAGTCAACGGGGATTAGGCACCCCATCAGCAAACAATGTTTGCCATGCTGGGGTGGGCTCCCAGCGTGGCACCAAAGCTTGGGGGGGTGCGTGACATGAGGGGGGAGCACATGACACGAGGGGGGGCAGCGTGACGCAGTGCTCGGTATGACAGTGGTGGTTTTCTTTGAAGCGAAGACCACCGCTGTCATATACAGCTCCCACACCCATTGGTACAGGACCGCCATGTCTGCTCAATGGAGCACTGGATTGCGAGGGAGAGGCACATCTCCAAAGTGTGCTACTCTCACAAAACGTTCCTTGCACATGCGCGCAAGCGAACATAAAAATGTAAAATAATGCACTTGGGGTACAGAAATTCAGGGGCAGAGTACACATGAGTGGAGTGGTATTAACAACATTAAGAAAGCACACATTAAAAAAAAGAGCTTTTAGATACAGTTGATTACTGTTTAACAATATTTTACATCTTTGGCTGCCACTGTACATCTGATGCAAGTCCATTATGAAGTTCCTCACTTGAAGCAAAAAGGGGGTGTGGAGGCCATAACTGACTCCTTGTTATTGTGTTAAAGGGGTCAGTTTCTTTACAGCAAACACAAGGAAATGCATCATTTCTAAAATGCGCAGATGAGATAAGGACCACTTTTTTTTCCAGAGTGCCACCACCGGCTGCTACCACTTCAAGACTGCTACTACCCCCACCTAATACTATCAGGGAAAACCAAAGGTTGTCTACCAGCACTGAAATCAATATGGTTAAGGCATATTTGCCAGAAATTACTGCTTAGAAAAGAATGAGAAAATGACTATGATGTGTTGATGAGCAAGTCCCAGACCAGATCTCTGGTTTGTTGATAGACTCCTCCTGAGTTTGATTTGTACTGCTGCATGAGCCAAGCTCCATGGATGTTATGCCATGATCAGAGTTGTATAACAGCACTGTAGAAGCACATAACTGGCCAGCTGTCTGATCTGCTGCACAGTGCTCCGACATAGTTTCCAGTGATTCTGTTTATGCAGCCTTGCCCCTCCACAGGTCGCATAAACATACTCACTTCCTGGCACACAACTTATTTGCTCTGCAGCTGCAGTACTGATGGCCACGATGTGCAGCATGGTGATGTTAACTTAAACTGCGCATGCATGACTATCGTGCACACATAGTTATGTCAGTATCGCCATGTTGTGCAGGGCTGACTACAGGGCAAACTTCACATGTGTGAGTATCACGCAAGCGCACTACTGCAATTGCTGCAGTATTACTTACCGCTGACTCCAGTGCAGTGAAAGCACAGCATGTTCTTTTCCATGCTCTTGCTATTCCTAAAATCTCTCCACAGCCATAATGAGTGCTAACCATGTACAATAAAAAAATAATCCCCTAAATATTGGACTGTGAACCATGCACACATGTTGATCACAGTATTGCAAGGCCAATGACATTTATACACTTTATTTAATGGACAAATAAGCTTTAGAAAAGAGACAAAACATCAGTAGTATAGTATCTTTAAAATACATTTGTTAAACACGTAAAAAATAAATCTCTTTGACGTCAGTAATACATTTTAATAAAAATTCTTTAAGAAATGCAATTTTTCAACAAAAATAAAAAGAAATATGTAACAATTGTGGTATAATAAAACATAGCTGTACAGTCTATAATGACTAGAAACCACTTTTCGTTCAGAGGGACAAAGTGCGAGTTTATTATTTACATAGAGAAATTTCTCCCAGGCACTAATGCCCTTGTGGACAGATTTATTGGCTTAGTTTTGGGGCAAGGCATGACGAAGTGTTTTTTCCTCTGTAGTTGTGGTATGACTTATGCCAAACATTAAATTACAAAAAGATGTTGGTATACTTTAAAGCAGGACTGCAACAAAACTGGTAAAAAATAAAAATGTGACTGTATGTTTTTTTTTTTTTTACTATAAAAGATTCCAGGCATCTTTCAGGTTTTCCAGCTTGTTTGAGTTTTTGATGGCATGGTTTTCTAATTCAACTAAAATTTGAACATTTTATAAATGTTTTAGTTTATTTTTTTCCAAAAAAAAAAAAGACGGCCACAGCATTTTGCACAGAAATAGCCTTGTAGGCCTTGTAAGGGTCAGCATAGAAAATTAAAAAAAAAGAGTGCACAGCATAGGTGGTATGTAGATAAGTACATTTGGCAGGTATGCTAAGATTTTTCTTAAGTGTAGCTGAAACTAGAATTTTTGGGAGAAACAGTTTTCATTGAACTGGTGGCTTAAATCATTGATGGGTTGGAATTTCAAGAATTTGCATCATGATTTTAGCACAGTTGTCAAGCTTGCAACGTAAAGGTAAGACAACATGAAAGGCAGTCTAACGCTTTGCATGATGCACCACAAGCTTCACACAGAACGCGACACATGCAACAAGACAATGGTGCATACAACATGTTTCCCCATATGTGCAGGAAACACAGTACAATGTGCTGAAACTTTTGAAAATTGCCCTCAGATGTCTTGGCCCATTCTCATGATGTAGGCTGTGTCAGAAATCAATGAAATAAGCTAGCCCAATTTGTTTTAAAAATCCACCCCTTATATATCGACCCTCACTTCTAGTTTGGGATCTTTTTGTAGGATGGTGTGTCCACCAGAAAGGCTATTAGATAGCTTTGTAATCAAGATGTTTTCCAGCGGTTTCTATTGGGAACATTGTTTAACCAGGAGTCGCACACTAAGCTGAAAGTTTGTTTCCAGATGTGACCTGGGAGCACAAGGAAGTTAAGTGACTTGCTCTGGATCACACAGTATGCACCTAGGGAAACAGTCAGCATAAGGGCCCCGACACTCAAGTGTGGTGCTAGGTATATCGTTATAATGGCGACTTAAAGTGGGTGACTCAAATATGAGCGACTCACTTTCAGCACCAGTTATGTGGGCTACCCTGCAAAGGTAGCAACGGTTATGTGGGCTACCCTGCAAAGGTAGCAACGGTTATGTGGGCTACCCTGCAAAGGTAGCAACGGTTATGTGGGCTACCCTGCAAGAGTAACAATGGTTACAGCAGGGCAACAGAAACAAGCAATTGTCAATGTTGAATGTTGTGCTGCTGGTTTTGGCATTGGTAGTGCAGGAGTTAGAGAGACACATAATAGAAATAGCAGTGAAGTATACAACTGACATCAATCCCACCCCATCTTGTAGAGAGTGACAGGCATTGGGGTGTGCATTTGGGTCACTGGCTATAACACTCTTACTATTTCACCTCATCCTGCCCTGCAGAGTCTGACAATTCACTAAAAATACCATCAACCGCTTAATCTAGTTCAAGGTCAGTTGGCATTCATCCGTATCCCCTTCCCCTGGGTCATGCCTGAAAATAGGCAGGATTTGTCTAGTGCACTTACCCGGTCAACAAAAACTAAATAAATAAGTGTCCCATTGTGCCTTGGGGTCATCTGACCTAATGCTCACTCCATTTCATAAGGAAGTACATTGAGATGGGTGCAGCATAGGAGAATGAGTTGAACTTTGGGCTGAAGAGTACAAGACACACCTTGATGCCTGTCAGTGACTGCAGGGTGGAGTTGGAGGACCAATGTCATAAGCAGTACAGCAGACAATTCAAAGACACACCCCTGATGCCTGTCAGTCTGTACAGAGTGAGATGAAATGGTTAGAAACCCTAATGGCCTGGGCGTGTGTTGGTATTTGCACTCCAAATTTTAAAACTTGGCCTTTTTGTGACCCCATCTCATGGAAGCATTTGGGACCTCTGTTCATGAACAGTACCACTGTGATTTCGTTAATCTGTTTCGAACATTGATTTCCTACAGTACCATTCTGCACCACATGAAAATGTCAGCTACACCATTGATAAGGAGGTGTGAAGAGATGGCAATGTGGGAAATCTGGAGGCAAAATATTGAACATTCTCGAAGTTACAAGTGTGTGTGAAAACTGCACATCACACATTCATAACACAGTCATTAAGTAGAATTATTTCACCAAATTTTTAACATAGCCATTTGGGATCTCTGCTCATGAACAGTGGCACTATGATTATCTTAATCTACCCGAAAGTTGATTTCCCACAGTGACAGTGTGATTGTGCGCCAGATGTACAAAAGTACATTTTGGTCAGGATGTGACAAATGACAGCTGAACTGTTCATAAGAAGATGTGCAAAAATGACAATGTTGAAAATCTGGAGTGAAAATATTACAAATTCTTGAACTTATGACTGTGCATGGATGCTGCACAATGCACACTTGTAGCATAGTCATTTTATGGAATCTTTTCACCAAATTTTCAGCATTGGCATTTTGGGACCTCTGCTCATGAGCTGTGTTACTGTGATTGTCTTACTCTTTTCTGAACATTGTTTTTCTACAGCAACTGCGCCACTGCACACCAGATGTGAGAAAACATAGTTCAGGTAGGATGCGGAAAATGAAAGCTGTACTGTTCATAAGGAGGTGTGAAAAATGGCAATAGTGAAAATCTGGTGTACAAATATTACAAATTATTGAAGTTATGAATGCACATGGAAACTGCAGAACGCACATTTGTAAAAAGTCATGTTATGAATGTTTGTCACCTAATTTTCAACATAGGTATTTTAGGACCTCTGCTCATGAATAGAGTCATTGTGATTTTCCTAATCTGTCCCAAACACTAATTTCCCACAGTGATCATACTATTCTGCGCTGCAAGTGCGAAAACATTCCAGCCAGGATGTGAAAAATGACAAGGGTGCATGAACACTGCACAATACATGCTCATAGCACAGCCATTTAATGGACTTTCATTACCAAATTTTCAACATAGGCATTTCAGGACCTCTGCTCATGAACAGTGTCACTGATTTTCTTACTCTGTCCCGAACGCTGATTTCCCACAGCAACCATGTTATTCTGCACCGGAAGTGCGAAAACACATTTCGGCCAGGATGTGAAAAATGACAACTGTACTGTTCATAAGGAGGTGTGGAAAAATGCCAGTGTTGAAAATCTAGAGTGAAAATATTAAAGATTCGTGAAGTTGTGCACATGCATGGAAACTGCACAACACACACTCATAAAACAGTACTTTTTTTTTTATTTATTCACCAAATTTGCAACATAGGCTTTTTGGAGGCTGCCTCATGAACAGTGGTACTGTCGTTTCATTAATTGGTTCCAAAAGGTTGATTCCATGCAGTGACCTCAAAATCACCTTTTGGGCCTGAATAATGCCATGACAGTAACTGAATTCATGAGAAGGGGTCCCAATAACCCAGTGTTGAATATCTGGAGGAAAAATTCCCCAAAATGCCCAAGATATGCATCAAACTTGAAAAACACTTTTTATGTCTTTATACAGCTTACCGGCATTTCTTCAGTTCATGGTCAGCTTTGAAGAGTGCAGACGTTTTCCCGGTCCACAGAAGAGCGTCGCGTCGGGCTCCATAGGTAAGTATGGGGCTAGGGGTGTGTGTGGGGAGGTAGGGCACACACAGTGGGTGGGGCGGGTTGGGGAGGGGGCTGCAGACTGTGAGGGACCATTTTCTACTTTACAGGGAAAATAATAACATTGCGGGAAGGTTTTGGTTTTTACAGGTACATTTGACATGCTGGGGTAGTCTCCCAGTGTGTCACCTGTGTGTTTTTTTGGGAGGGAGGGACTGGAGCCAATAAGGATTGGGCACCCTGTCGGAAAACAAAAAAGAGTGTTTGGTGGGGTGGGGTGATCCCGATGGGGACTGAGATCCCCCGTCAGCAAATGAAATGGAGAGGGAGGGTATCACCTGTGGAGTTTTTTTCGGGGGGGACTGTAGCCGATGGGGATTGGGCACCCCATCGGCAAATAAAAAAGAGTGTTGGGGGGGATGATGCTGATGGGGATTGGGCTCCCCCATCAGCAGATGAACTAGGGAGGGTGGCATGATGATGCCAATAGGGGGATTGGGCACCCCCCTAAATCGGCTTTTCAGTGGACTGTGCGAGGCGGATGGCACAGGCACACCCTGCAATGAGGTGGCAGTCCCTCATTGCAGCAGCTAAAACCTTTCAAGGTGGTGGACATGCTTTTGCCTGCTGTCATAGACAGTGTGCAATCTAATTTGTGCTACAGAGCCCAGTTCCAAAAAGCAGTGGTGCCACAGGCCACAACAGGACCATGCCTGCAAAATCTGCTATTCCGAAGTTACCACAACATGTTCCTTGTGCAGGTGCAAGACAACATAAAAAGGGGAGGGTGATGGGAAGAGGAGGGAGGATATCTAATGGATAATGTGGCAGGAAGCTGCCAAGCTAGTACCTGGGTGCACTGGTGAGGGTGGTTGGCTATAGTAGGGAGGGTGCAGGGTTCAAGGCTGGGAAGGGTGACAGATTTTTGCGGGGGGTGGGTTGGCACTTGTTTTTTTGGTTTTCTGGATTTTGACCCCCTCCCTGACATGCACCACCCCTGAAGTCAGTAATCCATATTTGAAGGGGGTGGGGTGGACAACCTTTTTGGTTGTCACCCATTTTCGTTGCTGTGAGTGTATGTCGTCTTTTTTTTTTTCGGTGATGTACACTTGCCGTAATGGTGATCGCTATTTCGTGATAGCCATTATGACATAGAACTGTGGGACTGCTCCCTGGATGCATATTTTGTACAAAAACATTTTGATTTGGTTACTGTTTCCTGTACTATAGTAGATTGTATCAGACTTGGTTTCTTAGTTTAATGGCCTGCAGTGCATGTTAGAGTTTATATACTGTAAGCTGTGATCTTTTTTTTTTGCTGGTCCTGTTGTCCTCCTGGGCTAAGTACAGTTACAGAGGACTGTAAATAGCCACTGGTGAAAGGCAGACCCAGAAAACATCTGATTGGAGGTTATAAAAGCTCTAACATTCACTGCAGGTATTTGATTCTCCCACTGCTGCCTGCTCCTCCTCTGATGTCAGTTGCAGGGGTTGCTGGTATATGTGGTAACAGAAGAGGTCAGCTCAAAACAGGAACATCATTCTGGATGCTTACAATTAAAATACTGCTCTTGCTGTCAGGGTTTTCTTTCTAGAAACCTGATTTTAAGTGCTTATTATGTTTCCTCTTCTTCAACATTTCTGGTTCAAGCTCCTGGCACGGGCTCAAGATGTAGCCGTGACTTGGCCCTGACAGCCAGTGGTCACCCCATCCTACTAACCCACCCAGGCAGCTGCACCTATGAACCAGCAGGTTCAAGCACCTGGCACAGTCTCAAGATGCGGCCGTGGCTTGGCTCTGATGGCCAGCGGTCGCCCCATCCTGCTAACACACCCAGGCAGCTGCTCCTAAGAACTGGCAGGTGCAAATACCTGGAATGGGCTCAAAATGCAGCCGTGGTTTGACCCCAATGGCCAGAGTTCACCCCATCCTGACAACCCACCCAGGCAGCTTCTCCCAAGAACCGTCAGGTTCAAGTCCTTGGCACAGGCTCAGGATGCGGCCGTGTCTTGGCCCCAACAGCCAGTAGTTGCCCCATCCTACTAACCCACCCAGGCAGCTTCTCCTAAGAACCAGCAGCTACATTTCTCATGGAATTCCACAGCAGCCACTTGATTGGTCTCCTGGCCATCTGGATTTCCAGCTATTGGATGCAGAAGCTGTTGTGGAGCCTGCTATTGGCTACTGCTGAATCCCCGGCTCTCTGCTGTAATGAAGACTGTAGAGCACGGCTTCTCGTAAGTGGCACCATAGCGCCTGACTGGACAAGCACAACATTCTTGCTTTTTGTATTTGTAGAATACAGTGCCTTGTATTTTATTAGTAGTATAAATGTTCTGCATTTCCTTCCATTTTACAGCTTAATTTAACTGGACAGTATTGTTTGCAAGGCTGTTGGACTAGCAAAGTGGGAGGTCTTGCTTAACTGTAGCACAGCATTTTGATTTGTTTAAAGTGTTTGAATTTATTTCTACCACTTCATCTTGCATAACTGAAGTACATAATTTTTGATTTGTTTAAAGTGTTTGAATATATTTTTACCTCTTGATCTTATACAACTAAAGTACAACATTTTTGATTTGTTTAAAGAGTTTGAATATTTTTTTTTTTTACCTCCAGCCACTCTGCCCTAAGCCATTTGTCTGCTTCTAACCTCATTTGTCTTTCCTTAACTCACTTTTCTGTGCCATATTTACCTGTTGAACGCCACATTGATAGCATTTGGCATGTATCTCTCTCTCCCTGCTTTCCCTCATTTCTATCCCACACCCCATCCCCGTGTTTCTACCTCCAAAGCCAGATGGTAACCAACTCGCCTTTCCCTGCCTTTCAAATTCTTTTGGCTCCTGCAATCAGACCTGTTCCCCACCAAACACCTCTTCTCAATGTTCCACCCTCCTTACTTTCTCACCTCTCCTTTCTTTATGTCTATAGTCCCTCCGACCTTTTTCAGTGTCTGCACAAGGAACTCTAATTTCTCCTCTCCCATCTCCCTTTCAGGTTTAAGCCCCTGGCAAGGGCTCAAGACACAGCCATGACTTTGCCCCAAATGCCAGCAGTCACCCCATCCTGCTAACCCGCCCAGGCATCTGCTCCTAAGAACCGGCAGGTACATTTCTTGCAGAATTCCACAAGGACCACTTGATTGGCCTTCTGGCCATCTGGAATTCCGGTTATTGGATGCAGAAGCTGTTGTGGAACTTGCTGTTTGCTACTGCTGAATCCCTAGCTCTCTGCTGTAATGCAGACCATTGAGCGCAGTTCCTCGTAAGTGGGACCGTAGCTCCTGACTGGACAAGCAGAGCATTCTTGCTTTTTGTATTTTCTCCTGCCCACCCACCCCAACCCAGTTGCTATTAAGTATCCCTTAGCTCCTCCCACCCACCACTCCCATTCACTACTGGCTTCTCCTAGAATCTAGCTTAACTTGGTTCTTTATTCTTTCCGGCCACTAGCGGGATCCTGTATAGAACAGATACTCACTCTTGCATTAATAACTTGATAAATCTTTTTCTGTTCCACTTATTTTAATAAATCACAGATCTCAAATAGGCTAAAATGATTACAAACCCAGTTAGTAACATACACCACCTTCTCACCATCCTCATACTACTCAGTTTCACTGGAATATTGAACACCTGCGAAGTGTAACCTATCAAATGGGTCCTAATCCAAAACCTGCACCATAATTCTGGATGTGTCACTGAAAATTTCTTCAACTATACTACGGGACCATAGTCTCCTCTCTGGAACATACCGCACCAGTTTGACTGAGCATTGCCTTGCTCGCGTGTATGCATGATTACGCTATCTAATCCTATCCTACATTTACTCCGGCAAATGAGAAGGAAAAGAAGCTGATGCACTAGCAGGTCTACTAAACTACTTTCAAAACTTCATAGAGACCTCCTTCTTAGGGTTGCTGTCTTGCTGCTTCTTCTGTTGGGCAATGTCCATCCAAATCCAGGACCTAGTGGTATGGCACCAAATGTTGCCCACCCCAAGCAGGCCACTGTCAAGTTGGCTACCATCAACATCTGTAACCTCTTGTGCAAAATTGATAGCCTCAGAGTCTGGGTCTCACAACGTGACCCCAATATACTATCTGTTGTCGAAACTTGGCTTTTCCCCAAAATACCAGACTCAGCTGTTGCCATGCTGGGATATACTATTTTCATGAAAGACAAGTGGTGGCAGCTTTGTCATCTATCTAAAAAACTCACTAAATGGCTTGCCTTACCAGTGTCTGATCTAGGTTGCCCCACCCAGGTACTTGCAATAAAGGTATTACTGGGAGCCCATAACAAAACACTCACTATCTTATCAGCTTACATTCTTCTCCCCAAGGACTCAGCCTTTGGCCTCCACAGCATTCTGGACTACCTCTGTGCCAATAATCATCATGCAGAGACAATACTACTGGGTGACTGCAATAAAAATTGGCAATCGCCAACCACTGACCCCATTAGGGATGCTTTATTAGCACTACACCTAACTCAACTAGTCAACATGCCAACCAGAATTAACTATAAGACTAGAACAAGCACAATTCTAGACTGGATATTCTCCAATTGCCCAAATTGCATCTCCAATGTAACTGTACACCCTGATTCCCTTAGCAACCACTCCCCCATCACCTGCAGCTGGTCCAACAAATATTATGTGACCCCAACCCAAGCTAGCTTCAACAGAGTGCTAAAAAGCAGTCACCTTGATCTCTTAAAATAACAACTATGAAACCATGACCGGACACTGCTTGACACCACTAGTGACATCAACGAAGCATTGGAGTACTTCATCAAGGTCCTTAATGCAGTTTGTGACAAACAAACCCCACTAAAAAAGATGAAGATCCATGGTACGGTGCACTCCTGGATAACCCAGGAGCTCATAAACAGTATGAAGCAATGGGACCATCTCTGACACTTTGCTAAAGCCTCAGGGAAACCATTGGATATATACAAGCCTATAAAACAGCAAGAAACGCATGCATGCAGGTGCGCTATTCATCAGGAGAAAAGTAGATACCACTGAGTAATGCTGTCAAACACATGGGGTGACAGTAGGAAATTCTGGTCCAGCATCAAAGACATCACTGGCCAGAATCCAAAGGAGTCACCTGCAATGCTAAACATTGATGGTCCCCTACCATGGACCCTACTACATTTATGAACACCGTCAGTGAAGTCTTCACTAAGCTGAGCAATGTGCTACCTCATGTTTGAGGACAGCACTACATTACCTGCCAGATGTTTTGAGGACAAGATCCATGGAACCCGCCTTTTCTACTTTAAGAAGGTCTCCATTAGTCAGATTAGAAAACTCCTAAAGAACATACTAAGGAAATCTAGGCACAGTGGGGCTTTCTTGACCTCAAATGTATTGCAATCATCTTAAATGAAGTACTCCTACCTATAGCAAAGATCCTTAATCTATTGCTAACACTGGCATAATTCCCGTGCATCTTGATAACTGTCCTGATGACCCCTGTACATAAGTCTGGTGATCGTGCCCTGCATAATAAATATAGGCTAATATCGGTCCTCCTTCCACTATCCAAAGTGCTTGAATGCATTTTTGCTAACCATCTTGTTGATCACCTTGATAAATATTCCATCCAATGCCCACAACAGCATGGGTTTAGAAAAGGACACAGCACCATCACAGCACTTCTTGAATTCATTAGTTTCATCCAGCTATTTCTCAACCAAGGCAATCTTGTAGGAGCCACCTTCATAGATTTAGCAAAGGCCTTCAACATGGTTAATCACCCACTTCTCCTCCATCAACTAACCACTATAGGTCTTTCCACCAACACACTGCACTGGTTTAGTAGCTACTTTGAAGACGGATCTCAACAGGTGAAAATTGCCAATGTCACCTCTGAACAGTGGATTGTCCAATCTGGAGTTCCACAAGGATCATTCCTTGGCTCCTTCCTCTTCAGTATCTTCCTGAGTGGCCTGCCTGCCTTCTGTCAGCAACAGATTCTCCTATATATGGATGCCACCGTTATTTTTGCATCTCACCCTGATCCCATCCTTCTAGAAAGCAATCTACAATACAGTCTTAAGAAAGTTGAGGAAGGGTTTAGATCCCACAAATTAGTCCTAAACTATAAGAAAATGAACATTTGTATTATTCTCCACCCAGTGCAATAAGTACAACAACCGTGCTCTTATCATCAGAAATAAACTGGGAGCTCCACTTGGACAAACTTAGCACTTTAAGTACCTTGGTGTAACTTTGGACAGCCATCCCTCCTATGCAACACATGTTGAGAATGTTGCCAAAGCCATCAACACTAGGATCAGGCTCCTATACTGGCATAGGTGGAATTTTATACAAGGAGCTCTCAGGCTTGTTATACACAGCTTGATTCTGTCATCGATTATGGCCTGGTCATATACGGGTCTGCCACTGCTACCTCACTCAAAAGGCTTACCATCACTTTACACAAAGTATGTACACTTCTCACTGGAGCTGCACAGCTTCCTCACACTTGTGAGCTATATGCTCAAACTGGATGGCTTCAGTTAAGTGGTAGGATCAAATGTCAAATTTGCCTACTAACCAAAAAGGTGCTCCTTGGGATTCTACCTCTGGGTGTGGGAAACCTTCATAGTCAATCCAAAAGGCCCCAATGCACCTCAAACATGCAATGCCTGCTAGTTCCTAGGTGCCAAAGAGCACAAGGTCAGTGCTCCTTTGCATATAGAGCTCCACTCTGGTACAATGGTTTGAACAGTGCGTTAACCAGCCTACCTAGAATTGGATCATTTAAGCACATGCTCCGACAGTTTCTCTTGTCTGAAAGCTCCTGTGACTGTGCCTACTAAGCAAAGGTATTCCCAGCAACTTTCACCCTCTATAATGCTTCCTGCTTGCCCCCCTGCCCCTGATTTTTCATGGTGCGATCAACTGACACAGCCCTGCCTGACTCCCCTTTCCCTTGGTCTTCTACTCCTTTCCCCTGCCTCCTTTATTGCTCCTCGCTCTCCTGACTTCCCTCACAGTTCTGTGACAAAGTCCCTGATAGCTACCTCCCCCCCTTTGGTCTGTACATTCTGCTCCCCTCTCCTGCTCCTCTACTACCTTCCGTTCTTTCTCCTTTCCTCCTTCCCTCCTCCCTCCCTTCCTTACGCTTGTGTTTCTGTTTAATTGCTGACTCTGATACTGTAGTACTGAATCTTGTGATGTAAAAAAACGCTACTACTGTGTGTATGTAATTTCAATTGTTATTTATTCCTATGTCTCTTTGTAACCCCCACCAATGACATGGAGCCTTTGTGAATGAGCTATTGTGCTCAAATGTATTGTAATCTGAGATTGAATAAATAAATAAAAAAAATAAACGTGCTAAGACTTCAATAGAGTGAAGTCCTGGAATGGGAAACTGGATGAATTTGCAATGTTTTAAATCATTTAAAAACAATAGTGTAATAAAAAATATTTTTTCAAAAAGTAAGTTTCAGCTGCAATTAATAGCAATATTTGCATATCTGTCAAGTCTACTTGTATGGGTATCTCCTGTGCTGCACTCTACAAGTTTTTTATATTTTTATTCTATTGCCTTTAACTCTTGCCAGGTTTATAAAATGTTATGTCAGAGCCAAAAGTGGTGGGCACTTTTTTTCTTGAGGAAAAAAAAAAAGATTAAGGCATTTATGCAATTCCCAGATTTTGCTGGAACCAGAAAATGTTACCACCAAATAAAACTGGAAGATGTTTCAAATCTTTCATAATGATAAAAATGTTGGGGCAATGTTTTTGACCAGTTTCATTGCACTGCTGCATTATGCACACTGGAAAAGAGACATTATTCCAAGAACAATCGCCTTACTAAGAAATAGTGACATTAATAATTCTAAAAGTCACCAGTCCACCCTCATGAAGTGTTAATGGATGATGTAAAATTTTGTTGGGGAAAGTTGGCAAACACTGTAATTTCTAAATTAAAATCATTTAAGCTTTGTGTATTGAGTAGATTCATCCTTGGTTGCACTGTACAGTACACTAAACTTGTTCTGTTCTTGAAATAGGATAAGACTCCTGTGATTTATATTGCAGGGATAGTGGCTACAAAGGTTCTTGGCAACAGATATTCTGAGGTTAATTTGGTATACTGCAAATTTTAAAACAGTACACACATCAACCAAGTAGGCTGGACACCACAGCTCTTAATGGCAAATAAATAGTTTATTAGAATTCCATAATGTGACATGGAACAAATTCTGCACATGCCTAATGTGTTTTGGATATGCTTAGTCCTTTTTCAAGGGTAACTGATCATTCTGTGTAGCCTAGCCAATAAAAGAGAGAGAGAGAGACATGCCCAAGTGATAGACATGATCTCATATAAATATAAATACTGTACTAACATTTGCTGCATAGTACATATTAGTTCATTATGTCATAAGCAATTTCCATGTTAGAGCAGTGAAGAATGCAGAATTCTGTCAGCGGAATTGGTGTAAAATAGTAATTAGGCTTCCAAAATGCTTTTTGAAATTTATTTTTTAATTCTGCTGAATTCTGGAAAGCATTACTGTATATAAACTGTGGAATAATATTCCATAGATTATGTAATTTGTGGAATATTTTATTTAGTTAGTTAAGCAATCAGATGTATATCTTTGAGCAAGCATACTCATTTACAAAGGTTCCTTATCAGTATCGGATAACAAAATAAAGAAACAAACTCGTGCACAACAATGATTACAATTAATATGGAGCAATAAGGCAGCAACCATAAGAGGCATTGTCATGCAAACATGTACAAGAAGTTGGTGGAGGAAGAATGGTAGGAACCATGAGGCATTATCAAGCTAAACATATGCATGGAGTCAGCAGAAGGAAAGTGGCAAAGACCAGGCAACACAGGAATATTATTCCATGGCTTTCAGAAAATGAACCTGTTTACAATAACTGTGGAAAATGATTCCATAGT
Organism: Neoceratodus forsteri; assembly: GCA_016271365.2. Classification (NCBI taxonomy): domain Eukaryota; kingdom Metazoa; phylum Chordata; order Ceratodontiformes; family Ceratodontidae; genus Neoceratodus; species Neoceratodus forsteri. The sequence continues at coordinate 220,660,853 of CM028133.1, read as the reverse complement.
AACATTCCATTTTCAGAAGTTTGGAATTCTGATGCCAACAAAATTTTAGGGAATTGGGCAGAATTTCAGAAATACCTTGGAATTTTGGCAGAAGTGGAGTTTTAAAATTGTGTCTATTTCTACTCCATAATGTTTTGTCAGACATAATTTGTTTTGCGATAGTGGCCCCATCATTTTGTTTGGATTTGAACAAAAGCTTCACCTCCTTCACTGTACTCTTTTTTGATTTTTCAAAGGATTTATTCCTTAACATGAGGCTTAAATTTTAGTGACAACAGGCACAAAAATCAGATGCTCCAAGTACGGCTGTGCTAAGACTAAACTAGGACCAAATAGCAAAATAAAAAGTCTAAGCACCAATGTTTCACCACTCAGAACACATTATAAAAATATATACTTTATAACAGCACTACTATGAAATTTTCTTTTTATCTGTGCAGATATGCATGCACAGACATTGAAACTTGCAAACAGTAGAAAGCCACTATCACCCAAACATTTTCTTGATTAGCGCTTTGTCAAGTCACAAAAATGTTTCTTCTTATGCTCACATTTATATGCAAATTAAACTGAAATGTGATCACTTAAACATGAATTGCCAAACACATGCAAATTAGAAAAATGCATATTAAAAACCTAAAGAGCAAGTGGAGCCAAAATAGGCAGACAGGAAAATAATGAAAACTATAAGAAGTAGTCAGTTCTAACCTTTTATTTCTGAAGTATTCTTTTCTTTCCTTTTGTTCATTGGAGATTCTTTGATATGATACTATGGTTCTGGATGCGTGGAACAGCTCTCAGCCGACATTTCTATCTCTACTTCCCCCACTACATCATCAGCATTGTGACTTCACAGATGACAGACCTGGCAGAGCAGCCATGATGTCACAGTCAGTGAAGTCACAATGCTGATGATGTAGTGGGGGAGTACAGATAGATACATCAGCTGCCAGGCAGAGTGCTGTCTGACACATCACACCTGCTAACATCAGGTAAACAACCTTATAGTTAACTAAAAGGAAGAGAAAAAGTACCTCAGATATAAAAGGTAATGGCTGGTTGCTTTAAAAACTAATACTAGTTTTTAGGCAGTACACTAGCTCTTTAAATAACAACATGGATTTAAACAAAGTTCGTGTTACAAACACAACCTATTGTGCACTTCATGGCAGTGCTGTTGTACATCTTTTTATAATGTGTTCTGAGTGGTAAGGCTTTGATGCTTTAACTTTTTTTTGTTTTTTGATCTTAAATTTTAATGACCTTTACCAGCAAACCCCAGCTAAGCTGAATGTTTACTGACATCAAACTGCTGGATTTCTTGTAAAATCTTTTTAAAGACTACTGTTTCATGAGCAAATTAAACTGCTTACTCCTTGGCAATAATGTTATGTGGAATTTCCATATTCTGATGGAACAGAATTCCACAAAATGTCATAACATTTTGACTAATTCTGTGGAATTTTGTTGTAAACAGAATAGCAGAATGCCACAATGGACTATATTGTAATTCTGCTGTTTCACCCACAAATTCTCTAATTTGGAATTTTTTTCCCAGAACATTTTCATGACCATTATATATGAATTCCATTAAAGCAACTGGGTTTTTTAATCAGCAATGTACCCACTTGCTTCCTGATGCCTTTAGAGAGCTACCTAGGGTTCCATCACATGTTTTAATGGTTGGTTGATAGTCACAGTCCCTGAATTCCACCATTTAAATTGACTCTTCAGTGTAAACTCCTGAAACCTAGCACTCCATATTAATGTGAAGCAGTTTTATTTTCTGCAATTTGCTTCACAAACTCTCAATCTGAATGAAAAAAATCACAGTTTACTGGGAATGCAAATGTCTTTGATTAGCCCTGCACAGTTTGTTACTTAGTTATTGATCGAAACTAGTATGTGTATATCCCTACTCCTGACCTTAGATCCAGTAATAGGGTAGTATACTCTTTTCTTATAGATTCTCATCCTAGCGGAATTTAAAGCAGCAGTTTTCATTAGTAAATATATAATTGTGGTTTTTTTTCAGCAATAACGTTTGTTTGGTAAAAATATCAAGATACACATTTTTATTTTTATTTTCTGTTATTCCTAATCCAAGATACCTGATTTTGAAGTTATACCGTTCCATGCCCACCATGTGAAAATTAAATATCTTGGCACAGTACTGGGCTATTTGTCATCAGAAACATGTGGTTGCAGTATCCTAACATATTCACAGTATGAATCTAGCATGTACCTTCAACAGGTAACCTCAGCGGAAGAGATTTTTAAAATTTGGCAAGCTGTGCCATCTTTAAGGACATGAGTCATTCATTACAAAAGTAGCTGTAAAAGTTATTTTAACAATATTTGAGAAAACTGAAAACATGCTGAGAATGATTCTTTTGATGTCAGAAATATGGGATATGACATGACTGAGAGTGAGATAGCAGAAATATGTCCATGAGCTGCCATTGAACTCCTGATCTCCCATGAGTGGCAAAGTCATGGGTGGGATACCTAGAGTTCAATGACAGCGAGTGGAGATATTTTTACTATCTCACTGCCACCCATGTCATATTCAACTTATACAACAATTGTGTGTATTTCTTTTTTTCAGTTTTAAACTTATTTACATTTGTTCATTGCAAAAAGTGAAAACAATTAGATTATGTGCTGTTTTTTGCCAATTATAAAAAACCTAAAATGTGTCTGTAAATAAAACACCACTCATTTTTTAGATCATTTTATGCTGAACAACATTTGTGCTATTCGCATTTGTCTGTTAAAAAAAAAGTGAAAAGAAAATCAATTTTCTGCTGTTTCTTTTGTTTATTATAAAAAAATCTAAAAGGTAGCCATAAATGAAACACCACTCATTTTGTACACCTTTTTGTGCTGAACAACTTTCATGTTCACAGTACAATGCTATCAATTTTCATTTTAAAGTTATTTGTATTTGAATATGGTTAGTACTGTTACTGAGGCCAAACATTCTAAATGAGTTCTGAATCATTTGTGACATACCCAACTGGCCAAGATATCCATTGTTACATACCTAACTGTGAAGATATAAATGATATCTCACATGTGGTCAGTGAGATATCTCTTTAATCTTCCTGAAAAGAGACCCACACATGTTGTATAAATACATATTTGCTAAAAAACTATATGATGACATTTCTTTGCTGACTAACAAATACTGCTAATCTGATTCCCCTCAATAATAGATTGGGGGAATCCCTGAAAATTTTTTAAAAGCATTTGCAAACCTTTGCTTTATCCAGGCCTATGGCTGTTATTGCTATCCTTTCAATGTCAAACCATCAGCATGGTTGAACTGGTGCCCTAGTGGTGGCCATGGTAGCAAAGGCAGATATGGACGGGCGTTCAAATGTCACAACTGGCAGAGTTAAAGTCAAACTACAAGTGAGTCAAACCAACTGAGCACAAGACTAACTCACTGTACTCTATCTCACAGCAGACAGAATATGAACTGTTTAATGTTTTAAAACTTTCAAAAATGCTTTGAGCTAATTATCAGTGCAAGCTCACAGAGAACTAACAATCACATCCCCTTCCCCAAAGGCATGATAGAAGGTACGCTTATCATGAGGCAATTATATGACTGTGGTGCTATGCGGTGCATGATAGTGCCAAGTGCTATGCATACCATCTTACCCTCAGGGTGAGAAGATCTCATTTGGACCACAGAACATCCCATGAAGTGATCTTCTGTAATCTAGTGTTTCACTTCGATGTGGTCTTAAGTACAGTGCCTTTCTTGCTTTTAATGGATCATGGCATTTCATACAAACATAACAAAGTAAAAAAATATTTTATTTGTAGAATCAGTCTTTAAGGAACAAAGCATTCATTTGGTCTAGTAGGAATGTGCAAAGTTTTTCCAGTTCTGTCTTCATCAAGTTCATATCTGAACCCCAGTAGGAACCTTTTCTTGAAACTGGTAAAAGAGCCTGCATCTGCATATTAGTACCATGGTAAGTGCAGATGTACATTTTAACACTTTCAGTCTGCTTTTTTTTTTTTTCTCTCTTTTAACTCCCTGGCCATGGCTCTGCTCCTGAGTCATCCCCGATGCCCAAGAGCTCTCCAAGCAGGCTTCATCAACCCCATGGGAGCACCCTAGTGGGCCATCCCAAGGGATGGGTTCAGCACTATGGCATGCCTGCAGTGGCCATGCCAGGAGCTGGAGGGATCAATGATCTAGGAGGTCCTAACACTTCGAAGGGGGGTTATACTTTCCCATTGCAGTCCCTCTGCTGAGTGTGGCAGTGTCCAGAGGAGTCCATGGAGTCATGCACACACAGAGTTGTGGTGCTGTTCCAGACTCCTGCCAAAGCCCTCCCCCTCCCACATGATGTCCCTTGATGCACTGGCACCCGTGGTTACCACATGGCAGTGAAGCAGCAGGTACAATATCCCTCCATCCCTGGAGAAGGAGATTGTCCCCCAGGTCACTTGATCCTCCTCTCCCCTCCCCTGGCCAGCCCTCCAGTGGCCCAGGCCTGTTCCCAAACCCAGGTCACCGGCATAGCGAATGATAACTCTATCACCACACTGGTGGGCCAGCCACTACTCAGTCTGTTTTGAAGGTTCTTATCAGTTCTGAATTTTAAAAAGGACCAGGTTCTAGGAGGTTCTTGTTTCCCAGAACTAATTAGGGTCACTTGGTCCTTTGAATGGATATATGCAGAAAAAGAGAGAACAAGCAACTATGCATGTGGCAGTCATTCAGTTACAAATATAATTAATCTGAAAACTTTACATCTATGTCATCCTTGAAGTGCACCTTAATTTCAACTCTGTAATGACTTCCAGTCTTTAGAGCTCTAGCTTCACGGGTTTCAAAATCCCCACTCTCAAAGTACCTCCTAAAAATACAATTCTTCAGACCACCCTCCCCAAGCAAGTAGTTAGTAATACAGATGCTTCACTGCTTACTTGTCAGCTTATTCATGGACAGTGCAACTGCAATTCAACAACTCAGTTTTACAGGTGGGAAGGTGGAAGTAAAGAGAACCAGTGGCTTTACAGATCCTGGGACAATTCTGAACCGGTGATATCAGAGGTTCCTCTAAACAACAGACACAAAAGAGGATAATGCTGAGCAAGCCTACAATTTATACGCTGCCAAGTTAAACAGACAATCTAATGGTTTGGTAACATGGGAGTTAGAGACCATGGATAGATATATAAAGAAACTGGCATCCTACTTTTTCCGTCCACTGCACAACATGCACAGTACATCAAAAGCTCCCCACGAATTCTACATACTGTTGCAGGCATGAATCCCACGCCCAGTGGTCTCTTTCACTTGACTTTAAAAACTCTGCAGTGGGTGCTGAAATCTTGATCACAGCAGCATACAATCTCACATCTTCATGACCAGCGAAGGGCCCTCCCTGCCCCCCTTTGCAATGAATTCTGTTAGGTAATGATGGGCAAAAGGCAGGCAGCAACATTCAAAGGAAAAAAAAAGCAGTTTCTTGCCCTTCATCTTCACTCTGTGCAGGGGATGGTGATATTTCTTAAGACTCTTTGTTTAGAGACTTTCCGTAACTGAAAGGAAAAAAAAAGTAAGTTTAAACCATTTACAAAAAAACATCTTTTGAAAATAACACTGCAGTGAAATTGGGCACTTATTCTGACCCTACCTTCTTTCTACTGTAAAAAGATTCCAGGCAGCTTAGAGCTTTGTTTTATTTGGTGTTAACATTTTCCAGTTTCACCAAAATCTGAGTAGTTTATAAATGCTTTTAATATAATTTTTCTCAAGAAAAAAAAAGGTGGCTGCCACATTTGGAACAGAAATAGCTTTGTAGATTGGGCAAGGGTTAAGAATGATAAAATTGAAAAAAAATTGTGGTGAATGGCATAAGAGGTACATAGAAATGTAGATTTGACAGGCATGCTAATATTTTTATTAACTAGTTGAAACTAGCTTCTCAGAAAAAAAATAATTGTTGCACTGATGCTTTAAAGTAAATTTCTAACTATTCTTAATCAATTTGGGCTTTATAGCCCATTACCTTAAGGCAGCAGTAGCCCATTTCAGGCAAAAGTACATTCTTAAGCATGATCTTTTAAGGAGGGAAGGCATCATAACTGGAGCTAAACCCATGGCAAGCTGACCCCTGCCACTTCCCGATCTGCTGACCCCGCCCTATGCTCAGACATTTTATGACATCAAAGCAGACAGAGTGCAGAGCCACACCCCATACAAGTCTATAGGGACACTTTATTTAATTTTTTTATTTTTGGTCCCAGGTCCCCCAGTCCTCCATTTGGAGGTTAGACCTGCCCTGCCCTGCCTGTCATCCCCCCATGCTAAGGCTTACCCCCCCTGGGTGGGGCCACCAGGAGGGCTCTCCCAATGGACACTGTAGGCAAGCCCCAGCTTACCCCCCAGGTCAGAGTCATGGAGCAGGACTCCCCTAGTGGATGTCAGAGGCAGTGGAGACAGAAGCAGGGCAGGTCATCATACCAGGGGGCTGGCTTTTTGATGCTTTTCTGGATCTAGGGGTAGGGACATGCAATGACATTCGGCATCTGTCCCACCCCTCCTAAGGTGATGGCACTGTCCTCAGTCAACCCCCAGCATCTACCAGAGGTCTGTAAAGTGCTGTACACTCTTTTCCCCCATCTTCCCCCCCCCCAGAGAAAGAGAGCAGTCACAGGAAGCTTGATCCTTCTCCCCCCAGCTGGCCCTTCAACTCATGGGTCAGTTCCCGAACCTGGGTCATCAGCGTCACAAGCAGAAATCCAACCACTGAGCCAGTGGGCCAGCCAATAAGGACATTTTAAATGCATATTTATATGTTTAAGCAACCTTGGAGAAAAATGAAAGCCACCGCACAACTAACATGGTACTGGTATGAACAGTGAAAACAAACTAAAACAAACACCATACCTTCTCTAACAAGATATACCTAACAGCTACATAATAAGAGTTGTCTGTTGACATGGAAGCAAATAAAATTTACAAGATATGAGGGTGTAGTTTTCCTTTAGTCATCAGGTGGGGGAAGGTTCAAGGAGGATCCAGGAAACCACAGGACCGTCAGCCTGACTTTGATCTTGAGGAAGCTCATGGACACCATAATCAAGGAGCAAAATTCAACTGCAGAAAATATTAAAATTCCACAGTTTTGTGTTATAATTCTGCATTTCTGTTTTTTTTTTCCTACAAAACACATTCCTACAATCACTATATGTGAATCCCATTGACGCAAGTGGGTGAATTTCATCAGAACCACACCCACATGCTTTTGTGTGTTCTATTTAGAACCGAAGATGCTCCAACCATGCATAGTGTGACCCTGCACAAGTGTTTCCATTTGTTCAAGGAGCACATCCTCACCATGTTCTATGTAAGTAGCCATGACGGAGTGTGCACCACAAGATTTTAATGCACCAGCCAGGGATATAATAAGGCTCAAGTCCGAACCCCAAGTGTCCTTATGCCATAGGGAAATGCACTCAAATCCAATGATGCACACCCTGGAGAGGCGTATTATACTTATAAAATGACTTGAAATAGGTTTACCTTTTCTTTTTCTTTTCTTTTTTCTTTGGAGAAAAATGAGGTTCGGCACCAGACACTGTATTTATAGTGGTTTAATACATGGTCAGTCGACATCTCTTGGCCAATTAAATGTCTAGATTTTTTTCTTGCCATTTTATAATAGTCAACTAATGTTAACATAGAGAAAGCCTATATCAGAATCTCTTCTAAAATAACCAAACAAAAGCCAAGCAATCTGAATATTTCTTCTCTCCTCACTTACTTTCATGGATCCCATGTACTACATTTTCTGCAACCTGCCAATGAAATGCTTACTCCTCTGAGTGTTCTAAACATCCACTGCCTTGGTGTTTTGACTTGACACTTGGCTGAGATAATGACTGCAGTACACTGGGAGTCACAAGAGGACAAAACTTGTTATTGAACTTTGTCATTCTCAGTCTAAACAGGAACAGAAGCCAAAGCCAGTTTAAAAGGGGATGTCTGTTCTGGCAAAGCCTTGTCAGTAAATCAGGCTTGCAAAATGATTTGAATACCCAGGATGCCTTGCACTGGGAACAAGGCTTTAGGGGGTGTGTGTGTGTGTGTTCAATTTTATTGCAGGAAAACTCCGTTGAGCAAGCTCATTCACAAGGAGGTCCTGAGACATTTACACATACATATCATTATTACTCATTCACAATAAGGTCCTAGGGCATTTACGTATCATTATTACTCAATCACCTTGAAGTCCTGAGACATTTACAATACACATACATATCATTGTTACATAGATAGGAGCAATTGTATATAGGTAAGCACAGTGAGTACATATGTGTGTGTGTGATTTGGAGAGCTGCACAAAGACCAAACTGTGTTTCCTGAACTTATGCTTCTGATCACAGACATACCCTGTTTGTTTGTTTGTGCTGGTTTTTGTTTGTTTTTACCATCTTCCTTGTGAAATTATTGGGGGCTGCATTGTACCAGCACTGATAGAAACAGAAGCATACATCAAGACAAAAGAGTTAGTGTGTCTAAAGTAGGGATTGTATCTACAGTATTAGAGGACAACAGTAAGGTATAATCATTTTCTGTTTCACCACAAAATGTGGCTGATGTCTGCAGACTACCATGGTCTGCATTTGTGATTTGTAGGATGTAGGTGGATTTTGCAGATGTTTTAAAAAGCTACTGATGCCTAAAAGAAAACTAGGAAAAACGTAATAATTAGATACAATTCAGCATGCATTTCATATATAGTCTATATATTTCTCTTCCCCATTATTTATTATTGAGTAAATGCACACAAACACATTATCTTTATCCCTTAGAGCTCGTCTATCACTATAGTTTATTCCCTAACTTGAGTCATAATCCTCTTTTGTGACATCACACTTTGCTGCAATGAGAGTCAGAGCCATAGGAAGGCATTTTGGTGCACTGGACAAGAGACTAATTTTGCACTCCCCTACCCCAAGAAAAGAGCCAGGGGTCTGGGGATGCAAGGCCCCCAAAAGCACTAAGCGGTTTACATGGTCTGTGGTGAGTTTTGGGACTTTTCTTGAAGAAATAACATTTTTTTTGTTATATGTTCCATAGCTCTGATTTCAGGGAAAATTTTGCTCCCATGGAATGTAGGATGTGGGAGACTCTGGGTACAGTAGATAATCAACTACGGTTAGTTACTAAATTATTTATTGTTATATTCACTGAAAAACATAGCCCCTCCTTATACACATAACATACAGATATTTCAGATTACCTAAAGGTGGGCATGCAGTGTCACAAGGAATTTGAAAATAGGGAGGGTGAGTGGGATGTTGGGTCATGGGTGCAAGGTAGTAGAACAGAGAGGGGCTGTGCATGTGGCCAACTACCTAGAATTTAGCAAGGCATTTGACACAGTCCTACACAAAAGATTAATAAACAAGTAAGCCAGCCTGGGAGTGGGTCCCAGGATGGTTGCCTGGGTAAATAATTGGCTGGGCAAGAGGACACAGGGTAATAGTAAATGGAGTCCACTCAGAAGAAAGAGAGGGGGTTACTAGTTGTGTACTGTTGGGTTGGAACCGATCCTCTTTAATGTCTTTATAAGTGGCATTGCAGAGGGACTGGAAGGAAAAGTATGCCTCTTTGCAGACAACACAAAGATCTGCAACAGGGCTGATAAATAAGGGGGGGTGGAAATGATGAGAAGGGACTTGGCAAAGTTGGATTACTGGTCAAAAGTATGGCACCTTAGATTCAATGAAAAGAAGTGCAAAGTAATGCACCTGGGAAACCAAAACCCAGGGGAGGACTACACATTGGGGGGTGTGGTACTAACTAAAATGGAAAGGGATCTGGGGGTAGTCATATCAGATGACCTAAAAGTAGGCAAGCAATTTGAGAAGGCGGTTAGGAGGGCTGGTGGATTCTCGGATGCATAGGGAGAGGCATCGCTAGTAGAATAAGCATTTGTCAATGCCGAATATTTGCTTGCTGGCATTGGCATTGGTAGTGTAGAAGTTACAGAGCTGTGTAATAGGAATGGCAGTGAAGTATTGAACTGAAGCAACCCCACCACCACCCTGCAGAGAGTGACAGGCATTGGGATGTGCCTTTGGGTCGTCAGGCATAACGGCCATGCCATTTCACCACACCCCACCCTGCAGACACTGACAAGTGTCACGGTGTTCCTTGGGGTCTTTGGCCCTTATGCGCACCCCATTCCATTAGGAAATACGGTGAGATGGGTGCGATATAGGAGAACGGAGTGAACTTTGGGGCAGAAGAGTCCAAGACATACCTCGATGCCTCTCACTGGCTGCAGGGTGTGGAATGGTATGAGCATTACAGGCAAGAATCCCAAGTCACACCCCTGGTGCCTGTCATTCTCTACAGGGTTGGGCGTTATGGTTGGAAACCCTAATACCTCAGGCATTTGTTTGTATTTTCACTCCAAATTTTCAACATGTTTTTCTTGTGACCCCACCTCATAAACAGGGGAATATCAGTTGTTAGTCAAAGCTGCTTATGTACAGCGACTACGGCATTTAGCACCACAGGTGCAAAACATTCTGAACAGGATGTAAAAATGATAGCTGTACTGTTCATGGGGAGGTAAATAAGCATTTGTCAATGCCAAATGTTGCTTGCTTGTATGTGCTGTTTAGGTATTTGGAAGTGACAGTTTCATGCCTTCCTCCCAAGACATCCACTGTGTCTTTCCATTCAGTATTCACAGAAGAGTGGGAGGGGCAAGGCCACAGCAGTACAGCAGTTGCCAAGGGGTGAAGAGGTGGACAAAAGAGTCCTGCAGGAGCTCACTAAATTGAAGGTAGACAAAGCGATGGAACCAGATGGCATCGCCAAGGATATTAACAGAACTGCGAAGGAGATAGCAGTACCTCTGGCAGCCATGTTCACTGAGTCATTCAACATGAGTGAATTGGAGGAGGGCACATGTGGTCCCTCCACACAAGTCTGGCAGCAGGGAGGAGGCAGGGAACAATAGGCCATTCAGCCTCACCTCAGCAGTGGGGAAGATCATGAAGACATTGCTTAAAGAAAGGATAGTGGGGAATCTAGATGCCATCGGAACCCAGGACCATAAACAATGTGGATTCACAGTGGGACATCATGTCAGATAAATCTGGTTGATTTATTTGACTGGGTGACAAAGGAAGTGAATCAGGGTGGGGCAGTGGACAACGCTTACCTTGATTTCAGCAAAGCCTTTGACACCATCCCATATAGGAGGCTGATAAACTAGCTGGGTAGGCTGGACATGGGGGAAAGGGTGGTAAACTGGGCTAGAAACTGGCTAACAGACAGGAGGCAGAGAGTGGTGGTAAATGGTATGCAGTCTAGGAGAGGGGTGACCAGTGGGTGCTGCAGGAATCGAGTCCTGGGGCCAGTTCTGTCCAACGTCTTCATTAGTAATATTGCAGAACATCTGAAGGAATTTTTTCACCAAATTTTCAACATAGCCATTTTAAGACCTCGCTCATGAACAGTGTCACTGTGATTTTTAATTTGTCCCGTACATTGATTTTGCAATACCGATCATGCCATTGTGTGCTACATGGGCGGAACACATTTTGGTGAGATGTGAAATGACAGCTATACTACTCATAAGAAGGTGTGGTAAAATGGCAATGTTGAAAATCTGGAGTGAAAATATTGAAAATTCGCTAACTTTACGAAAGTGTCCGTAGAACTGCACAACGCACGTCAGAAACAGTCATTTTTTGGAATTTTTTCACCAAATTTTCAACATAGTCATTTTAAGACCTTTGCTCATGAACAGTGTCACTGTGATTTTCTTAATTTATCCCATACATTGATTTCGCACACCAACTGCGCCATTGTGCGCTACATGGGCGGAAACACGTTTTAGGTGAGATGTGAAAAATGACAGCTGTACTATTTATAAGAAGGTGTAGCAAAATGGCAATGTTGGAAATCTGGAGTGAAAATATTGAAAATTCGCGACCTTACAAGCATGCGTAGGAACTGCGCAACGCACGCTCGTAAAACAGTCATTTTTAGGAATTTTTTCACCAAATTTTCAACATAGCCATTTTAAGACCTCTGCTCATGAACAGTGTCACTGTGATTTTCTTAATTTGTCCCATACATTGATTTCGCACACCGACTGCACCATTCTGGGCTACATGGGTGGAAACACATTTTGGGTGAGATGTGAAAAATGACAGCTGTACTACTCATAAGAAGGTGTGGTAAAATGGCAATGTTGAAAATCTGGGTGAAAATATTGAAATTTCACGAACTTACAAGCTCATGCGAGAACTGCGCAACGCGACGCCAGAACAGTCATTTTTGAAATTTTGCATCAAATTTTCAACTTAGTTTTGGGACCCCTTCTCGATTTATGTCACTGTCATGGTGGTATTCATGCCCAAAGGGTGATTTCGCAGTCACTGTGCGAAATCACCCTTCGGGCCCGAATAACGCCATAACAGTGACATCATTCATGAGAAGGGTTCCCAAAAACCCCATGTTGAAAATTTGGTGCAAAATTCCCAAAAATGCCTGAGATATGCAACAAAGTTGAAACCCCCCTATCTAGCCCATTATACAGCTTACCGGCATTTCCACAGTTCGCGGTCGGCTTTGAAGAGTGCAGACGTGTTCCCGGTCCACCGAAGATCATCGCGCCGGAGTCCGAGAGGCATGGGGTGGGGGTGGGGAGGCTGGGTACAGTGGGTGGGTGCGGTTGTGGGAGGGGGGATTGGGAGACACGCTATGGGATTGTTTTTGTTTTCAGGTTTAAAAAAAAGGACGTTAGGACGCTTGCCAAGCTGGGGTGGGCCCCAGTGTGGCACAAGGACGTTGGGGGGCGTTCAGCCGATGGGGATTGACACCCCTGCCGCCATGGCATTTGTTGCCACGGGTGGGCTCCAGCGGCATGGGGATCGGGCGCTCAGCCGACGGGGGATTGGCACCCCATCGGCCAGTGACACTTGCCACGCTTGGGTGGGTTCCCAGCGTGGCACCTACTACTGGGGGACGAGCTCAACCAACAGGGATTGGGCACCCCATCGGCTATACAGTGCATGCGGGGCACGACGCCTGGTGTCTGTAGGAGAGGAGCTGCGCGTGAGCAGCCGATATCTTATCGGTGCTCACTGAAGCGTAGCTCCCCCTTTCAATCAGGAAGTTACTGCATTTTGAGCCGTGTCAGAGACAGCTCCAAAATGCATTGGCTTACAGGGGCTGTGCCTGCCAGCACACTGACTGAATTGGAGGAGGAGGTGACACACCTCCGAAATCTCTGATGATGGCACTATGTTTCGTGCGCATGCGTGCAAGCAACATAAAAATGGCAACGTTGCAAATCTGCAGTAAAAATATTTTAAAAAATGGTGAAGTCATGAGCATACATAGAAACTGTGCAATGCACACTTGTAATATAATTAGGTTGGGGATTTTTTTTACAGCAGATTGTTAACTCAGGCATTTTGGTGCCTGCGATCATGAACAGTGTCACTGTGATTTTCTTTATCTGTCCTGAACAATGATTTCCCACAGCGACCACGCATCTCTGCTCTGAAAGTGTGAAAACACACTTCGGCCATGTTGTGAAAAATGACAGCTGTACTGTAAATAAGGAAGTGTGGAAAAATGCCACTGGTGAAAATCTGGACTTAAAATATTACAAAGTCATGAACTTGCGAGGGTGCATGGAAACTGTGCAATGCTCACTCATAACAAAGTCATTTTATGGACTTTTGTCACCAAATTTTCAACATAGCCATTTTAAGACCTCTGCTCATGAACAGTGTAACTGTGATTTTCTTAATCTGTCCCAAACATTGCTTTCACACACCAACAGCACCATTGTGCGCTACATGTGCGAAAACACATTTTGGGCGGCATATGAAAAATGGTAGCTGTACTGTTCGTAAAGAAGTGTAATAAAATGGCAATGTTGAAAATCTGGAGTGAAAATATTAAATTCGCAAACTTATGAGCATGCATAAGAACTGCGCAACGCACACTTGTAAAACAGTCATTTTTAGGAATTTTTTCACCAAATTTTCAAAATAGCCATTTTAAGACCTCTGCTCATAAACAGTGTCACTGTGATTTTCTTAATTTGTCCCGTACATTGATTTCTCACACCGACTGTGCCATTGTGCGCTACATGGGTGGAAACGTGTTTTAGGTGAGATGTGAAAAATGATAGCTGTACTACTCATAAGGGTGTGTGGTAAAATGGCAATGTTGAAAATCTGGAGTGAAAATATTTAAAATTCGAGAACTTACAAGCGTGCATAGGAACTGCACAACGCACACTCAGAAACAGTTTTTGCAACTTTTCCACCAAATTTTCAAAAATAGGCTCTTGAAAGCCCACCTTATGAACACTGGCAGTGTCATTTCATTAATCAGTCCCGAAAGGTGATTTCCTGCAGTGACTTCGAAATCACCCTTCGGGCCTGAATGATGCCATGACAGTGACAGCTTTCATGAGAAGGGGTCCCAAAAACCCCATGTTGAAAATTTGGTGCAAAAATTCAAAAAAGTGCCTGAGATATGCAACAAAGTTGAAAAAACACTATCTAGCCCATTATACAGCTTACATGCATTTCCTCAGTTAGCGGTCAGCTTTGAAGAGTGCAGACGAGTTCCTGGTCCATCAAGATCGTCGTCACTGAGCTCGGAGGTAAGTATGGGGTGAGGGGTGTGGGAGGCAGGGTGCACAGTGGGTGGGTGCGGGTTGTGGGGAGGGGTCAGGAGAGACTCGTGGGACTGTTTTTCTTTTCAGGTATTTAAAAAGAAAAAGGCGGCGGAGGACATTGCCACACGGTGGCTCCCAGCGTGGCAGAGATGGCTAGGCGTGGAGCCAGCGGAGGATTGGGCACCCGGTTGGCTATGAGCATTGTTGCCACACTGGGGTGGGCTCCAGCGTGGCAGTCTGTACTGGAGATAGGTGAAGCCGACGGGATTGGGCACCCCTTCGCCATACCATTGAGTTGCCATGCTGGGGTGGGCACCGGCGTGGCATTTGGAAGGCTTTGGGGAGTGCAGCACAGCAGATGGGGACTGGGCACCCCCGTCGGCTATAGAGTGTGTGCGTGGAGGGGTGAGCATGCAGCACACATGCGTATGCGTGTGTGTGTGCGTGTGTGCGTGAGTGTGTATAGGGGGAGCTGCGCATGAGCAGACGATATCTTATCGCTGCTCACTGAAGTGTAGCTCCCCTTTTTTAACTGTATGCCACTGCATTTTGGAGCTTGTCATAGACAGCTCCAGTATGCATTAGCGGACAGGGGCCGCGCCTGCCAACACACTGACCGAATTGGAATAGGGGGTGGCACACCTCTGAAATCTTGGATGATGGCACTATGTTTCTTGCACATGCGTGCAAGCAAACATATAAATGGGTTGTTATCCCTCTGTACAGACAATTGGTGAGACCCTATCTGGAGTACTGTGTACAGCTCTAAAGACCCATCTCCACAAGGACATAGACAGGATGCAGGCAGTCCAGAGAAGGGCAACTAAATGGTTCCTAACATGTCTCAATACAAAAAGAAATAGCAGGACAAGAGGACGCAACATGAGATTAGAGGGAGCCAGATTAAGGGGTAATGTAAGGAACTTCTTTTTCACAGAAAGGGTGGTGGATGCATGGAACAGAATGGCCTACATCAAGAAGTGTTGGATATAAATATAGTGCAGGGCTTCAACAGGAATGGGATAAGGTAGGCATAAGGGAGAAATACAGATGAGTATGAATAGATAGGCCATTGACAGAGTAAAGGCCTATGGCACATTCATAAGGTAGAAAAGATGGGCAGACTAGGTGGGACTTGCAGTCCTTATCTGCCATCAACTCTATGTTTCAATGCAAGTTATCTGACTGTTTATCATCAGCCTAGAGGGTAGCAGAGCCAGCAGTAGTAGTGGTACTGTACTTCCCAGGTCGGGTGAGTGCCCCCCAGTTTTGTTTGGGTGGGAGTGAGTCAGTTACTGACTCACTCCCTTCCAAACAAAACCGGGAGGGACCGACCTGACCCAGGAAGTAGAGTACCACTACAACCACTGGTGCTGCTACCCTCTAGGCTGATGATAAACAGATAAGTTACTGGAGTCAGGTGAGGTGACACCACAATAGACTGAAGTGATTACTGGACAGGCTGGCTGTCTGGGACTGGGATGGACGGCACGCCGGTGTGACAGCCAATTGTGTACAGTATTATTCTGTTGTCTGATTAGCTCCCAGAGACACCTACTGTACCTATTTCTTGAAAATACAATGTTCTTTAATATGCAATAATGAAAGGACTGGATGCTTCCGGAAACACACGCAGCTTCTACACAGATAACATAAGCTTGTGTCCCCCACCTCCATTAAATTCAAAGCATAGGGTAGATTTTTTTTTTTAAAGATTTACTCTGTGTGTGGGTTCAGGAGGGGGTGTAACAACTGCTAGCTATTTAGAGGAATCTTATCCATTCATTCAGTCCTTCATAAGCTGTAATTTGCAGGGGCTTCCACCCCTGCCAACCTCACCCTCCAGATAAGCTTTTTTCAGAAATTTTTTTTCTATGTGCAGGAAAGAAGTTTAAATTAAGAATGAAAAGTCCGTTACCCAGAAGTAGGACAGAGTATCAGGTGGCTACATTAACTGCAAAGGTGTGGTGTCGCACCCTGCACTTCAGTACAAATGCATTGAAGCCCAGGGTGCGGTGCGGCCCGCACCAACAATGTCAATGGAGCTGCCCAATAGTCCATCACACTTCCGGGTAGTGGACAGTTTGTTCTTAAATTAAACTTCTTTCCTGCACATAAAAAAATGCGCTTTTCTGAAAAAAGCTTATCCAGAGCCTTATGACTTGGAGATATCTTCATGCAAAAAAAAAAAAAAAAGCTGTCACCTCCCTGCATTTCCAGCCTTTTACATCCATCTGATTAAAATTCACCATTAACTCACCTCATACTCTAAAATACCTTTTATTTACAATCTATCACTACATTCTTCAGTATTTCTCAGAGATTTGTAAAATGGTTTCTGTCCCCTAGTCCACAGTTTTTTTTTCTTTGCCTAACTCCCTCACTGCACCCACTGACTGGGGCCATATTTTAGTTTTCTCCTTTACAACAACCATTTTTTGCAGCATTCAGTACCTGCAACGAGAGCTGGCATGGGTCTCCTAAAATCAATCAATCAATTGATAACCTTTAGTTAAAAACACTGTTCCAAAAGACCACAGCACTATGCAAATATATAAAAAGACTTGCAAACAACATAAATCAACATCATATGATTAAAATAAATCAAATACAAAACAACAATACAGCAGAGCAAAATGACAAAAGGCTAGCTATTGTTAGATTCTGGATGTGCTAAGCCAAAGTGATGAGTTTTTAAGGCAGTCTTAAAGCTCTCGATGGTCATGCACTCTCTTACCTGGTGAGGTAGAGAGTTCTATAGGGTAGGGGCCACAAAGGAAAAAAATTGGGCCCCAGAATACTTCAGACCCTGAGAACCTCCAGCAATCCCTTGCCAGCAGAATGGAGGGAACCAATGGGGCGGTTGGGGCATAGAAGATCTTGCAGGTAGCGTGGACCCTATCTGTGTAGGGCTTTATAGGTCAGTAAACCATCCTTGAAGGTGATCTGCCAATGTACTGCCAGCCAATGCAGGCCATGAAGCATAGGCGTGGTATGGCAAGATCTCGGTAAGCCAGTCAACAGCCTGGCTGCTGCATTCTGCACTAGCTGCAATTGGCAGACATCAACCCCTGCTAGCCCTAGGTACAGGAAATTGCAATAATCAAGGCGAGAGGTAATAAAGGCATGGACTAATGTTGGAAGGTCACCAGGCAAAACCAAGCACTTAATCTGGGCGATGTTCCTCAGATGGAAAAAAGAGGTCTTAATGACAGCAGTCACCTGAGAATTTAAAGTCAGGCCGGTATCGAACACAATGTCCAGATTTCATGCTCTGTCTGAAATCAGCAGCTGGTCACCTCTGAGCCAAAGCACTGAGGGTTGTCCAGCCGACAACCCCATGTCATGATGACGTGGTTCAACCACCAGTACCTCAGTCTTATCTGAATTCAACCTCAGCCAGTTGGCATTCATCTAGCCCCAGGTCTTGGCAAGGCAGCTGATAAAAACTGAAACCATTCCACTCTGCTCAGGTACAAAGGACATGTAGAACTGAGTATCATCTGCATAGCAGTGAACACTCAGGGCCATACTGCCTTATTATGTCTCCCAATGGCAGCATATACACTGTGAATAACATGGGGGACAGATCTACCACTGTATATGAACAAAATCTTTGTAGAATGACCAGACAGCGAAACTAGCAGGTAGAGCACATTTTGCAGTCAGCTGCCAGTTTCATATTAAAACAAGTGTTTTCTTTGAGGGGCTTTTCCCCCACACCCCCCTAATTTAGGATTTTCAACTCAGAGTCGGAACTGATTTGGGGGGGGTGCAGGACCCCTGACCGACAGTGTCGAGTTTCAACGGGTTCCCTACATCAACGTGGTGCTGTCATTGCTGTAGGGGAAAGCACTGTTAAAATGTCACTGACAGTGCGGTATACCATGTGGGATAGCATGGAGTCCTGCAGAACCCCACATGGCAGGGGTAGAGGGGCCGAAGAATAAATCTCTCAGACACCACCCTC
Source organism: Neoceratodus forsteri (assembly GCA_016271365.2). Taxonomy (NCBI): domain Eukaryota; kingdom Metazoa; phylum Chordata; order Ceratodontiformes; family Ceratodontidae; genus Neoceratodus; species Neoceratodus forsteri. The sequence continues at coordinate 220,642,175 of CM028133.1, read as the reverse complement.
TGATTCCTACCAGTGATGAAATATTGAAACTATCTAAGAACTGTACCAAAACAGGCCACATAGAATTCGCAGGTGCTCCAGCATCACTCCATGATCTACAGTGTCCAATGTTGCGGAGAGTTCAAGAAGAACCAGAATGGACTGACTTCCCTGATCTCTCACTATCAGGAGATCATTAAGTACCCAAACGAGGGTAGTCTCAGTACTGTGCCTGTTCTGAAACCCAGACTGGAGAGGATCATAGGCATTTTGCACTGTTAAATAGTCATCCAGCTGCACCACAACCACCTTCTCAATAAGCTTGTCCACAAGGAGTAGGTTAGAGACTGGTCTGTAGTTCACTAAGCGGTCCAGGTCAAGGGATGGTTTCTTCAGGAGGGGTACCACTACTGCCTCCTTCAGGAAGTCCAGAAACACCCCTATTTCCAATGAACACAAGACTATCTCAGTGAGCACTCAGTGAGTACCAGGATGATGACTTCAATGCACCCCATAAGAAGGTGCGTTGGGCCTGGGTCCAAACCACAGGAAGTTGGATGTGTACTCTGGACAACCCACACAATGTCCTTGATCATCAACCGGCTGAAGTCAGACCAGACCGGCTGGGTGCTTGCCACCTCATGCCAATCACAGGAATGCTCATTAGAGGACACTGAACAGATCTCTGATCTGATGTTGGCATTCTTATCATCAAAAAAGTGAGCAAACTCATCACACTTAGCTTGTGAAAATGCTCCCTGTGACTGAAGACAGGTTGGACTGCACAATCTAGCGACAGTCTGGAAGAGCTGAGCAGATCGATTCTTCACCACAGCAATCTCCTTGGTGCGGAACTCTGACTTCTTACAGGAGGTGGCTGGTTGATAGTTTTTATAATGGGCCATCAATTAAAGTTTGTCAACCAACAGGGCCCAATTTCCACCAGCATCTCTCCAACCTTCAACCACCTCACCTCAGCTCCTTCAAGTTCCATCAAACCAAGTGGACTCTGGGTGACAGTGAGGGGGAGAACACAGACAGGAGCTAGAGCATCGAAGGCACCTGTCACCACCTTATTATAGGCAAGTACCAGTTCCTCTAGCTCTCTGCATACATTTGACACACTTGATAGATCCAGCACTGCAGGAGCAGGTCTATAGAGGGGAGCCTTGAATCTGAACCCTATAGTATGATGGTCCAACCAACTGACCAGTTCCACCACCAAGTTAGTGATCTCCATCCCCAGAAGGAAGACCAGATCCAATGAATTACCATGACCATGAGTAGCAGAGGTAATAACCTGTGTAAGGCCCAAAGAATTCATTAGTTGGAGGAAGTCCTGCTCAAACTGTGAAAGTTCATCATCGACCCATACATTGAAATCCCCACAAATCACCCATCTGGGGAATTCCAACACAAGATCGGTGATGAAGTCTGTGACTTCCTGCAGGAATTCCTTCTCACCACCGGGTGGATGGTAGATGAGAAATATCCTACAACCTGCTCTCATGATATATTCAAAAGATCTGGGTACTCCCACCGGGGTGCCTACAAGGCCCAGATCCAACTTGAAACAAATGGCTGCACCCCCGCTCCTATGATCCTCTCTCAGGCGGTGAATCACCAAGTACCCAGCTAGAACTGCTGACTCCAGCGCAAGACCAGCATTCTCATCCAGACAGGTCTCGGTGATACAAGCCAGGTCAACAGTACCAACAAAATCAGCTATAATAGCCGTCTTGTTTTTTTATTGACCTGGCATTGTACAACACCTCCGAAGCAGGATAGATGAATGAGGTAGCCCGAGCGATCTTCCAACACAAAGTGAAACTCTTCAGCATGGGAACCAAGCAGGGAGAGTGACTTTCCAGAACCCATTTCACCCCAGGGTGTCTTCTCCTCCCCACCACTCCAATCTGTTCACTCGGTTCCAAATCCCCACCAGGCCAGGACCCTTTCTTCTCCTTCTAAAGTAGGATATTCATTTTTGTTTCAACAAAAACTGGTTCCTTTGCACTTGTTACTGATTACTGTTACAAATGAAATTCTGGTAGTGCATGATAAAGAATTTAAAAGCTTAACTGCGCAAAATGTTTACAGCTCTTTGGAAGAATATAATTTGGATACAATTTGAGGATTTAATTCTCATAGGGTAGCCTTTTTAGTTTTTAAGTTGTTTTTGTGAGGAGTCATAAGAAGTGGAGGTTGGATTTATTTATTTATTTTGGAGTATGTTTATACTCTTTTTCTTAGTTTCAAGTTTTCTTAGTTCATATAAGCTTGTTGATGTTTAGGGGAAAAGTTTTCCTTTTCAGTTTGTCCTTGTATGCAACTACGTATGTTTATTTATAACATACATCTATGTATCTGTCTGTCTATCTAGCTGTCTGTCTGTCTATCTATACAATGTATGTAGTGATTCCACTACTTAAATAAATGCATTATTTTCCCCAAGACTCTGACCCAAGTGAAAGATAAACAATGTAATTCGCCCAATGGGTAAATAATGCTATTTATTTTTCACTTGCTTACATCACAGTCAACTTGATTGACAGCCCATTCTGCCAATCCCACAATGAATCTGCCCTCAATTTTCACACTGAACACAAAAACTGTAAACACAAAACATACAATGGACTGTGTTCAAATACTCCATTAATTTCCATTCATGAGGTGGTGAGATTTTCACAACTAACTTGTGGCTTTGCCACTCATGAGTTTTGGTCCCGTCCCCTCACTCATGGAAATAAATAGCATATTTGAACACAGGCCATTGTATATCCTTTATATATGTGTCTGTCTGTCTATCTATCTGCCTATCTACATACATACATAAATATTTTATATATATAAAAAAAAATGCCTCGTCTCTTTTGGTCTGGAATTACATTATTTTTTATTTTTGCCTGTCTTAAGTGGGGCATATGGCAAGGTAATTGCCAATTTGCATTGTAAAATGAATAAGTTACATCATCTTTAGAATGTTAGGCATATTCAAGAGGGAGAGTTTAAGGTTCTGGCTATAGGTTTATACCTGACATATTGTTTCTTTGTTTGTTTGTTTTATTTATTTACACTGATAGAACCATGGGCCAAAAATGACCCATTTTCATATTGTAGTGTTACTTGGTTATAATTAATAAATTAGCCTTGTCTGTAGGGAGCAGAGGTAGTTGGTGGTATGTTATACATTTTTAATGTATGGGGGGACCCTTATTACTAACTGAAATCAAGCACATTATAACCTTGTTATGTCATCACTCTGTTGTTAACCCTTCTTGAGTATTTATTTATTTATTTAAGGTTTTATCAGGAAGAACATACTGAGCAGTAAAGCCCATTTCCAGATGCATCCTGGGAGAGGGGGAAACAGAATGGGAGTACAGACATACATAAGAATACAGCATTAGAGAACTGAGAATACATACAAAATAGTTTGCAAATACATGAAATCAAATACAGAATAAGGAAACTAAACAGAAAATTTACAGCAAAAATAAATGTCTCATCAATGGTATAACAAAATGGAATGCTCACAACAATCAATGTTCTAACAAAACAGAATGCTCACAACAATCAGTGTTCTGACAAAACAGAATGCCCACAACAATCAATGTTCTGTAAAGTAATACAGAAAGTAATTCAATCCACGATTACACAATCTTGGTAGCTCATACACTATAAAATATAATGTATGGTCTTTGGTTAACAACCGCACTGAAAACACTTCTCAAGGTTGACATGGCATTTGAAAACCTCTCGAGCTGCACTCTGGAGGTTTACAATGATGTCATGGCAACCTCTCAAAGTGTTTACAGTGTGGTTATTTACCAAAGACCATACATTATCCTCTATATTAAAATCCCACACTGGATGCTTGTAGTACTATGATAATACTAGTTTGTGGGTTTTTTGGGGGAGAATGTCACTTTTTTTCCCTGGAAGCCAAAGTAGCAAAAAACTTGCCACAGATAAGGTTATATGGGTGTTTCTGTTTTATACACAGCTAGTAAGTACCAGTTTAGAACTGTATGATGTAGTTTATATCCTTGCCCTGCTCTTCTAGTGTAGGTACAATGCATCCTCGTTCTTCTACAAAACCCTGTGATTGACAGGGACATAACTGCATCATATGGTTCTCAAACTTTACTTACCATCAGAAATGTTTGCTGCAGTTACAAATACGCATTTGTCAATGCTGAATGTTTGCTTGCTGGCATTGGCATTAGTAGTGTAGAAGTTACAGTGCTGCATAACAGAAATGGCAGTGAAGTACTGAATGGAAGCCAACCCACCACCACCCTGCAGAGAGTGACAGGCATTGGGGTGTGCCTTTGGGTTGTTAGGCATAACGGCCACGCCATTTCACCACACCCTACCCTGCAGACACTGACAAGTGTCATGGTGTGCCTTGGGGTCTTTGGCCCTTATGCACACCCCATTACATCAGGAAATATGGTGAGATGGGTGCAGTATAGGAGAATGGGGTGAACTTTGGGGCCGAAGAGTCCAAGGCATACCTCGATGTCTCTTACTGTCTGCAGAGTGAGGAATGGTATGAGCATTACAGGCAAGAATCCCAAGTCACACCCCTGATGCCTGCCATTCTCTACAGGGTGGGGTGTTATGGTTGGAAACCCTAACACCTCAGGCCTTTGTTGGTATTTTCACTCCAAATTTTGAACATGTTTTTTTTTGTGACCCCCACCTCATGAACAATGGCAATATCAGTTTGTTAGCCGAAAGCTGCTTTTGCACAGCAACTACGGCATTTAGCACCCCAGGTGCAAAAACACATTCCGAACAGGACATGAAAAATGACAGCTGTGCTGTTCATGGGGAGGTGTAAAAAATGGCAATGTTTCAAATCTGCAGTAAAAATATTAAAAAAACTGGTGAAGTCACGAGCATGCATAGAAACTGTGCAACACACACACCTGTAATGTAATTAGTTTGGGGATTTTTTTTACAGCAAATTGTCAACACAGGCATTTTGGGACCTCCGATCATGAGCAGCGTCAGTGTGATTTTCTTTATCTGTCCTGAACAATGATTTCCCACAGCGACCACGCATCTCTGCGCTGAAAGTGTGAAAAACACATTTTGGTCACGTTGTGAAAAATCACAGCTGTACTGTTCGTAAGGAAGTGTGGAAAAATGCCACTGATGAAAATCTGGACTGAAAATATTACAAAGTCATGAACGTACAATGGTGCGTGGAAACTGCGCAATGCTCACTCATAACACAGTCATTTTATGGACTTTTGTCACCAAATTTTCAACATAGCCATTTTAAGACCTCTGCTCATGAACAGTGTAACTGTGATTTTCTTAATCTGTCTCAAACATTACTTTCGCACACTGACTGCACCATTGTGCGCTACATGTGCGGAAACACATTTTGGGTGACATGTGAAAAATGGCAGCTGTACTGTTCATAAGGGAGTGTAATAAAATGGCAATGTGGAAAATCTGGAGTGAAAATATAGAAAATTCGCAAACTTACGAAGGAACTGCACAATGCACGCTCGTAAAACAGTCATTTCTAGGATTTTTTTCACCAAATTTTCAACATAGCCATTTTAAGACCTCTGCTCATGAACAGTGTCACTGTGATTTTCTTAATGTGTCCCATACATTGATTTTGCACACCGACTGCACCATTGTGCGCTACATGGGTGGAAACAAGTTTTGGGCAAGATGTGAAAAATGACAGCTGCACTGCTCATAAAGAAGTGTAATAAAATAGCAATGTTGAAAATCTGGAGTGAAAATATTGAAAATTTGCAAACTTACGAGCATGCATAATAAACTGCGCAACATGTGCTCATAAAACAGTCATTTTAAGGAATTTTTTCACCAAATTTTCAACATAGTCATTTTAAGACCTCTGCTCATGAACAGTGTCACTGTGATTTTCTTAATGTGTCCCATACATTGATTTCACACACCGACTGTGCCACTGTGTGCTACATGTGCGGAAATACGCTTTTGGCCAAGATGTGAAAATGACAGCTGTATTGCTCATAAGGAGGTGTGTATAATGGCAATGTTGAAAATCTGGAGTGAAAATATTGAAAATTCATGAACTTACAAGCGCAAGGTGAGAACTCGCACAATGCACGCTTGTAAAACAGTCATTTTTACCTTCGCTTGTGCGCATGCACAAGGAACGTTTTGGGAGAGTAGCACACTTTGGAGGTATGCCTCTCCCTTGCAATCCAGTGCTCCATTTAGCAGGCATGGTGGTCCTGCACCAATGGGTGCGGGAGCTCTGTATGACAGCGGTGGTCTTCTGCTTCAAAGAAAACCACCGCTGTCATACTGAGCACCGCGTCATATTGCCCACCTCTCGCGTCACGCACTCCCCCCATGTCACGCCACCCCCCCAAAGCTTTGGTGCCTCACTGGGAGCCCACCCCAATGTGGCAAATGTTGTTTGCCGACGGGTGCCCAATCTCCGCCGGCTCCACGGCCCCTCCAAGTCATCCTTTTGCCACGCTGGGAGCCCACCCCAGCATGGCAAATGTCCCCTTTTTTGCAGATGGGGTGCCCAATCTCCCATCGGCTCCTTGGCCCCCCCAGCCATCTTCTGCCATGCTGGGAGCCCACCCAAGTGTGGCAAACATCCCACGTAGTCCTTTTTTTTAAACCTGTAAAGAAAACACGGGCCCGTGTAGTCTCCCAGTCCCCCCTCCCACAGCCCGCACCCACCCATTGTGCACCCAGCCTCCCCACCTCCCCACCCCATGCTTACCTCTGGAGCTTGGCGCAATGATCTTCGGTGCACTGAGAACACGTCTTCAATCTTCAAAGCCAACCGCGAACTGAGGAAATGCCAGTAAGCTGTATAATGGGCTAGATAGGGGGGTTTCAACTTTATTGCATATCTCAGGCATTTTTTGGATATTTTGCACCAAATTTTCAACATGGGGTTTTTGGGACCCCTTCTCATGAATGATGTCACTGTCATGATAGTATTAGTTTCGAAGGGAGGATTTCGCAGTCACTGCACAGTCACTGCATGAAATCACCTTCAGGCCTGAATAATGCCATGACAGTGACATCATTCATGAAAAGGGTCCCAAAACCCCATGTTGAAAATTTGCAAAAATTCCAAAATGACTGTTTTACGAGCATGTGTTCGCAGTTCACGAGGTCGTAAGTTCGCAAATTTTCAATATTTTCACTCCAGACTTTCAACATTGCCATTTTACCACACTTCCTTATGAGCAGTACAGCTGTCATTTTTCACATCCTGTCCAAAATGTGTTTCCACCCATGTAGCGCACAATGGCACAGTCGGTGTGCGAAATCAATGCATGGGACACATTAAGAAAATCACTGTGTCACTGTTCAGTAGCAGAGGTCTTAAAATGGCTGTGTTGAAAATTTAGTGAAAAAATTCCTAAAAATGACTGTTTTACAAGCGTGCATTGCGTAGTTCCAACGCACGCTCGTAAGTTTTCGAATTTTAAATTTTTTCACTCAAGATTTTCAATATTGCCATTTTACCACACCTCCTCATGAGCAGTACAGCTGTCATTTTTCACATCCTGCCCAAAACATGTTTCCGCCCATGTAGCGCACAATGGTGCAGTCGATGCGCAACATCAATGTATGGGACACATTAAGAAAATCACAGTGACACTGTTCATGAGCAGAGGTCTTAAAATGGCTGTGTTGGAAAATTTGCGACAAAATTCCCAAAATGACTGTTTTACGAAAGTGTTCATTGCGCAGTTCCCGCACGCCGTGAAGTTTCATGTAATTTTCAATATTTTCACTACATTTTCAACATTGCCATTTTACCACACCTCCTTATGAGCAGTGCAGCTGTCATTTTCACATCCTGCCCAAAACATGTTTCCGCCCATGTAGTGCACAATGGCGCAGTTGGTGTGCAAAATCAATGTATGGCACACAGTAAGACAATCACAGTGACGCTGTTCATTAGCAGAGATTTTAAAATGCCAATGTTGACAATTTGGTGAAAAAATTCCTGACAATGACTGTTTTTCGAGCGTGCATTGCACAGTTCCCATGCACGTCCGTAGGTTTGCGAATTTTCAATGTTTCCACTTCAGATTTTCAACATTGTTATTTTACCACGGAGTCACGTGATGAGCTGATTCGGAAGAGACGTCTCCCGAGCTTCTCCGAGGCCCCGCAGCATAAATCTTAAGTTTATTTACTCCGAGACTGGCAATAAATAATTTAAAAGAGCCATCAAGAGCTCCTGAAATGGCGTGGGTGCATTTCCTGCCAACCATAGGGCACAAAGCTCAAGAGCGCGTAGTTAACAATTACCGAGGGCGCATCGGGCAAGCTTTAGGCTGCGCTGCTGCTGAAGATGGAAGCCAACCGCAGAACTCCCTGGCGGGTGAGCTCCAGCCACTAAAAGGCCTAAGTCCCAGTCGCCACCATACCTGAGCAGGACGAGGAACCAGGAAGGAAGGGGGCTCGGCTCAAATGCAGAGGACATTTGGGAGATTAAAGCATTACTGCAAGGGCTGGTGATCGATTTGTTAGGTAAAGCCGGCATTACATTCCTGGCACAAAGAATGGGCGATGCTGAAGCCCGGATCTCTTCGCAGGAGAGGAAGGTTTCTGTGCTCGATCAGGAGGTGGGGACGATTCGAAAAAAGCTGAAGAAACTGGAAGAGTGGGTGGAGAATCAGGAATCAAGAAACCGGAGAAATAACTTGATCCTGGCGGGGCTACCAGAGAGGGCTGAAGGCTCCGATTGTGTCTCTTTTATGCAGGAGCTCCTGTTAAAGTTGCTAGGCACTACACCATTCGGGGAAGGTTATAATCTGGAAAGAGCTCATCGGGCACTGCGGGAGATGCCGCCGCCGGGGGCGAGGCCCCGAGTGATAATTATGCGATTCCTTAATTATAAAGAAAAGTCCCATGTGCTGCTTGCTGCCAGACAAAAGAAGTCTCTGCAATGGAATGGTGCTTCCTTATGGTTCTTTCAAGATCAAACGCCAGCGATTCAGGAAAAGCAAAAGGAGTATGCTGACATAAAGAAGAAGCTTTATCTTGCAGGAATAAAATTCCGACTACAATTCCCTGCTACCCTGGTGGTGCGTTTCCAGGCTGGTGAGAAGAGGTTCCTCACAGTGAAAGATGCGTGGGAGGGGCTACGGTCTGAGCTCCCAGACTTATTTAAACCCCAACATGACTGCTTGCTAACAAAAAGAAGGTCGGGCCTATCTGATGGCTGTGATGGAAGAAGAGCAAGGGAGTTTAAACTTTTCATGGCCGGTTGGCTCTATTGTTTTCGGTTAAATTTGGAGGCTCAAGGGATTAGCTTAGGACTGGGTTTATAGGATCCTCGATGGGACACAAGGTGACAAACCACAAGATTCCAGCACATTAAGTGGTAGTCATGGGGGAAGGGGGATTACCAAACATACTATTTGTGCTATTAGACCCAAGAATATCCTCACGACCCTGGAACAGTGGAGGGAGTTGTTAGAGGGGGGTGATGAGGAAAATTTATTACAATAAGGGTCAAACAGCCAGTGCTATACCTGCTAGTGGGCACTGTTATGTATAAAGCCTTATGTCAGTTTTGGGGAAGGACGGAGAGGGGGAATGGGTAAAGGGATTTGGATCCAAGTAACACTAGTAAATGGAGGGATATCACCCCGGGATGCAAGGGAATTTAAAGTGGAGCAGTGCTGGCTCGATATATAATTTATCAAGGAGAGCTTTGAGAGGATTCTCCCTTTCTTTTGTTTATTTTTACTTACTTATGGAAAATATAAGGGGTGATTGACTGTAGGAAGATGGGGCCTTCACATTCAGGACTTTATGGGACCCAGGGGCCAGATCCCGGGCTCGCATGTCAGAGGCTGGGGCTGGGGGCGTGGAACGGTTCATCCATGATTCAACATCAGGTAGCTGGTCGATCTAAGGATCGGGGACAAAAGGGGGTAAGGGGATGGGTGGAAGGAGAGAGATCCAAGTATGGGAACAATAAGAATGTAGACCCTGGAGAGGCACAATATTTGGGCTTACTTGAAAATTCTGATGTTTAATGATGGCATGTTTTAAAATAACTCTTGGAATGTAAAGGGCTCTAGGGTCGAATGTAAAGAATGGTCATTTTATGATATATTGAACAACGAGGGTACACATTGCAGCTGCTATAAGAGACACATTTATTGACTGATGAGTTGGGTGGTCTCAGGAAGCGTGGGTGGGACACGATACTGAGTGGAAAGGACAGGTTCCGGGGGGGTGGCGATCTTAATAAAGAAATCCTGCCCATATGAAGTGGCACAAGTGCTAACAAGGCAAGATAGTAGGGGGATCTATTTGTCGGGCACTTTGCTTGGTAGAGCAGTCTCGGTTGCATCCATATATGGGCCAACTCCCCCCGATCCTAAATTTTTCGCCTCAATAGAAGGGGATATAGCTACCCTTCCTTCACACTCACTTATCCTAGCGGGTGACTGGAACACCTATCTTGATAACCAGGAGGACAGGATACCTCCATATTGCGGGCCGAAGACCAAGGCCCAGTTAGCCCTGGCTAGGTTTTAGAGACAGCAGCATTGGTTGATCCAATTAAGAATCTTTCAAATAGGGGCGGCGACATGACATTTTATTCGGCAGCTCACAAAAAGTCATGCTAGAATTGACTTTTGGTTAATAGAGAGGCACTTGCAGAGATTAGAGAAGTGCTGACAGAGGGTAGAACCCTCTCAGATCACTCTCTCATTCAGATGCAGTGGGAACCAAGACCCACACCGCCTAGACCTTACAGATGGAGGCTTCACGACTCGCTCTTGACAGAGGCCACGAGAAGGGATGAATTAGAGGGGGCCTTACAGGAGATCATTAGATTCCAGCTCCCCACACTGCGGGATAAAAGTTTAGCTTGGCCTACCAGTAAGTTTTTATATGCGGGTGCAGCTAGGGCTCTAGCTGCAAGGGACAAGTCGCTCAGAAGGGCCAAAGAGGAATTCTTGATTGGGGCGATAAATTCATTGTCACGGCTAGAGGGATCCTCAGGGGAAATAGACGCGGAACTCAAAAGCTTGAGAAGGGAATTGTCAGATATTGTTTATGGGAAAACAGAGTTCTGGCTAAATAAGATTAATGCCAAATTCCTACTGCAGGGTGACGCCCCGGCATCTCTTAGCTGCTAAAATTAAAGAGTGGAGGCAGAGGGCAATCATTTCGCTCAGTATGAAGGGAAGCTTGTTACAGACCCACAAGAAATGGCTGAGGCCTTGCATCATACTTCACAGAAATTTACCAAGCTAAAGACTTGGTGGGGGAGAAGGAGGCCAAGTGTTATCTAGAAGGAATCCAGTTACAATTCTGGATCCCGCCCAAGCCAAGGAATTAGAAGCTCCAATAAGAGCATCTGAAATTATTGAAGTGGTGCAGTCTCTTCCTCTGGGTAAATCACCAGGGCCTGATGGCCTTACTGCTAAATTTTACCAGACCCATATTCAGACTATACTCCCTGTACTCCATGAGTTTTTCCTCACTACAATGAGGGAGGGAATTTACCATTCTCCACTCTATCAGGCCTATGTTACTTTAATACCCAAGCCAGACAAGCCTAGGGACTCATTAGGTAGCTATAAGCCTATAGCGTTAATAAACCAAGATATTAAGATTCTCACCAGAATCTTGGCAAATAGGATCTTGACTATTGCTCCCAGTTTAATCAGTCAGGAACAAGTAGGTTTTATGCCGGGGAGAGGGGCGAAAGACGCTCTCAGGAAATCCATCATATCCTAAATTTTGCCCCAGACTCTCAGCTACCTTTGGCCCTGATTTCCCTAGACGCTGAAAAAGCATTTGATCAGGTCTCACATCCCTTTCTCTTTGCTACAATGGAGAAGATGGGGTTCCTTGGGGGTCTCCTTAGAGGTATCAAGAATTTATATGCCGCTCCAATGGCTAGAATATTATGTAATGGTTATATCTCACGGGAATTCCAACTAAATAATGGGACTCGTCAAGGGTGTCCTCTTTCACCGATACTGTTTAACATCTATCTAGAACCCCTTCTGAGATCTATCAATAGGGATGTTAAGGTCCAGGGGATCAGGATTGGGGGAATGGAGCTAAAACTCTCAGTCTTCGCAGATGATATACTCCTTCATTTACAAGACCCAGTATCTAGCTTTGAGAGAGTAAGAGATTTAATAGACCGCTTTTCTAAGGTCTCTAACTACAAGTTGAATCTTACTAAGACACATATCCTACCCTTGACACCACATGTATTTAGGGCAGATTTTTCATCCCTGGGAGTACAATGGAGTACTGACAAATTGAAGTCTCTGGGCATTTGGATTACAGCAAACCAGGAGTCCGGGGTCGATGCTAATCTGGGGGGGGATCATATCTGTGGTTAAGGGGGATAGTCTAAGATGGAACAAGCTACCTTTGAACTTTACGGCACGTCTGGGCCTCATTAAGATGAATGTTTTACCAAGACTGCTATATCCGGTGCAGTTAGCCCCATATAATATCCCTACTAAATGGTTTAGTACAATCACGAGGCTAATTTCAGGATTTCTATGGAATAGCAAACCTGCTAGGATAAAGCATAATGTCTTGCGCCTGCCGTATGGGAAGGGGGGCATCAGGTTACCTGACCTCCATGCATACTATGTGGCAGGCTGAATTGGTTATGGCTCAATAAGCAGAAAAGCGATGATTGGGAAAATTACATACCTGCGTGGTTGCGAATCGAGAAGCAATTGTTAAAGAGCTCTGGCCTCACCCCCGAATCGATGCTATATGCTAAGCCTAGAAAAGGTTTTTTTAGGGTGGGGTTTGGGAACCCAATCAGAAAAACCGCGGAGGCCTGGTGGTCCTTCCTCACTCCGGTACAAAAGTGCTATCAAATGAAGTCCAGAGACCAGCCCATACTGGGTAATCCTAATTTAGTTATAGGGGGTCGGGTAATGGGACATCGGTGGTCCGATCATTTGTGTGGCTTAAGACTGAAGGACGTGATGCAGGGAGACAAAATAGTCCTTCCATTACAATGCGAGGGATTGTCCTTTTTCCAAAGGATACAGCTTAAACAAATGCTAGCAGGGTTTCGAAGGATGGGGACCCCATAGATAACTTTTTCTCGTGGGGAGTTTAAGGAAGCCTCCAGAAAGCTAACCCACTTTCACAAGTTTATAAAATTCTTGGACTTTCTGGGCCCAAATACTCCTACATCTAACCTTTACTGGGACAAGGTGATGGCCCCAGAAATCTTAGGTGGGAAACTATTTGGAAGAGCACTAAATACAATGTGATTCCCAAATATAGAAATATGCAAATCTCTGTGGTTTACAACATATATTACACCCCTGTAAAGCTATATGGTAGAGGGCTGAGACAGAAGGACCTGTGTTTCAGGTGCGAGAAGGAAGTGGGTGACCTGTTGCATTTAATGTGGGGATGTAGTAAAATCTCACCCTTATGGAGGGAGATTAAACGGGGCATGGATCCAATGCTGGATTATACAGCTTTTATAACACCAGAAATATGTGTTCTGGGTGACTTTTCTCAAATTATAGGGATCGCACCCAAATTCCACCTTTCTTTAATGGTGTCAGTAGTTAAGGCGTTCCTAGTAAAGCACTGGAAGGACGATCAGGCTTATGCATATGAACAATGGGTGAGAGAGCTTTTGGGGGTACTGGCCAAGATAAAGAGACATCTATTCTCTGAGGGGAGACAAGAGCTATACGTTAAAAGATGGGCAATATTAGATGCAATCTACTCCCAGCAGATTACGAACACTGGAACACAGGTCTGTCTGTCAGATAGTGATTAGCAAAGGAAAATATGATGGAGTGTTTACTGCCTATATTGCTTTGTGCCTACTTGTACTATGCTTTTCCTTTCATTATCCCCAAAAAGGGGACTGGTTATGGTCTGCAGGGGCTCAAGGGGCTGGGGACTCTCTCTCTCTTTCCAGGGGACACATTAGGAAGCAGTCCTGCAGGAGTCAAGCTCCTTTGGGGGCCGTAGGACAAAATACCCTTGCAAGTGGATATACAAGGGAAGATTGGGTCAATGAAGGGAAGGGTGTATTCTAACATTGGTCAGCGTACTATATCAAGGCACTATTGACTTTGGAACTTGACCACAATGTGGGGCGGCTCTCTAGTGTGCTTGTATATAGGGGATGTACATAGTTTGCACAGCCAGTTTTGGGCTGTGTTCCCTGGCTTGCCCAGGTATGTGTATGTTTGTTTGTCTGTTTGTTCTACTGAAAATGAATAAAGGTGTTTTAAAAAAAAAAAAAAATTGTTATTTTACCACACTTCCTTATGAGCAGTACCACTGTCATTTTTCACACCCTGCCCAAAACATGTTTCCGCCTATGTAGCGCACAATGGGGTTAACAAATAGGTCATGCTGAAAATTTATTGTGCAAATATCAGCAATCGCACAGGGCGTTAGGGTAATGCCCCATACATGCCAAACACCACTGCAAATACCTGCAAGCGAACGTTCGGCATTGACAAATGCTTGTTAGAAATTTTTCCACCAAATTTTCAACATAGGCTTTTTGAGAGTCCACCTTATGAACAGTGACAGTGTTGTTTCATTACTCAGTCCCAAAAGGTGATTTCATGCAGTGACTGCGAAATCACCCTTCGAGGCTGACTAACGCCATCACAGTGAGATAATTCATGAGAAGGGGTCCCAAAAACCCCATGTTGAAAATCTGGTGCAAAAACTCCAGAAAATGCCTGAGATATGCAGCAAAGTTGAAAAAAACCTGTATATCCCATTATACAGCTTAGCGGCATTTCTTCAGTTTGCAGTCGGCTTTCAAGAGTGCAGACATTTTTCCGGTCCACCAAAGATCATCGTGCTGGAGTCCGGAGGTAAGTATGGGAGTAAGGGGGGTGTGGAGGCAGGGTGCGCGGGTGGGCGCGGGTTGGGGCAGAGACAGCGAGGACCATTTTGAGTTTCAGGTGTTTTTTTTTTTTTAAATGAGGATGACGGGACGCTTGCCATGCTGGTGGGCTCTCAGCATGGCACAAGGACAGCTGGTGGGGGGGACGTGGAGTCGACGGGGGATTGGGCACCCCCGTCGGTGATAGCATGTGCTGCCATGCTGGGGTGGTCTCCCAGCATGGTACCCTGTACCCTGGGAGGGAGAGTGGAGCCGACGGGGGATTGGGCACCCCCGTCAGCTATATGATGTGTAGCCACGCTGGGGTGGGCACCCAGAGTGGCATATAGAACTCTGTTTTGGGGGGGTGCAGCACAGCTGACAGGGGATTGGGCACCCCTGTCGGCTACACAATGTGTGTGTGTGTGGGGGAGCTAGCACACAGTATGCATGGGTGTGTGTGTGTGTGTATAGGGGGAGCGTGCATGAGCAGGCTATATCTTATCGCTGCTCACTGAAGCGTAGCTCCCACTTTCAACTGTACGCCACTGCATTTTGGACTGCTGTCACAGACAGCTCAAGCAGGCATTGGAGAACTGTGGCCACGCCTGCAAACACATTGACTGAATTGGAAGAGGGCTGCCACGCCCCCGAAAACTCAGATGATGGCACTATGTTTCTTGCACATGCGTGCAAGCAAACATAACAAACTTGCATAATGGAATGATAACCAAATTTGAACCGGTATTTAAAAACAGCTGCTACTGAGGACAATTATTTGCATATCCAATGCAGTTCTCCTTTAAAGCTTAGTTTTACTTCTAGTGGGCTTTAAGCCTAACTTTCTGCCCTTCACCTTATGATTAAAAAACTGTGCTTCTTTTTTATTCTTTTGATAAACAGGTAAGGTCCGCTATGCAAATGTGCCTATTTTCACAGGCATCCCAGGAGCACTGGGGAAGTTAAGTGACTTGCTCAGAGTCACACCGTACGCAAATGGAGGTCATGGGTATCAAACCCAGGTCTGTTGGATGAACCAAGCTCATTCATAGCTCATTACTTTAACCTCTAGGCTTTATTGCAATCCCAAAATGCTCAGCTGCATTGGCTGGAAATCAAACCCAGGCCTCCCACATGGCAGGTGGGAATTGTACCACTGAATGACCAATGCAAATCATGTACCACAGTACAATGATCTACTTGATCTAGTCTTCCTTTTGTTAATCCTTCTCTTCACTCAGCCTGCATCAAGCCTCTCTGGACCCTGCATGGCCCCAACTCAGTCACCCCACTTTCTACCTGGACTTACCCTTCTCCCTGATGTTTATTCATGATATCTCCTCCTCATGATGGAGATCCTCCAGCTGGCCAAGTTCCCTCAGAATCTGGCAGGCTGTGTAAAGAGACAGTGCCTGGTTTGATGGTTGTGGTGTCTGCGGGCCACAAAGTTCATTCATTCTGTGACAGAGTAGTTTTTTCCTCATGTTCTTTTCTTACTGTCTCCAGGGATGCAGGCCAAGCAGATGTGCACATGCTAGTGTTCCTCCCTCCCTCCCTTTCCAGGGGTAGAGATCATCCAGTTTGATGCTCAGTACTCCTCTCCCTAGTCAGCCCTCTGATGACCCGGGCATGTGCCCAAACCCAGGTTGCTGGAGGCATAAGCAGTAGGTCTACAACTGCGCTGGTGGACTGGCTCATGTAGGACTTCCTGTGTAGACTGGTTGCAAGAGTGAGCTCAACATACACAATGTGCCACTGTCACCTTGTTGTCTTACCTAAGCTTCCCCATTAAGATTTTGTTCTGTTTCTTCCTTGTCGTTTATGCGACGGAGCTCCTCTGGGTCTTGCTCCGCTTGGGATGCTTTTTTTTGCTGGAAAGATGTGAAAAGAGAACAAAGATTATAACAAAATGTCCCCATTCATCTTGTGAATCACTGTTGACAATACATAGATACATAGACACTGTCAGCAGATAAGGGCCTATGACCCACCCAGCCTGCCCACTTAAGCTTGTAAGTTCACTTCATGTTTTTCTAGAAGTCTGTTGCCCCTAACCCCCAACCTACAGAATTCCCTTATGTCTATTCCATGCATTCTTAAATCCCGTGATTGTTCCAGCCCCCATCACTTCTTCTGGCAGGGTGTTCTACTTGTCCACCAACCTTTCTGTGAAGAAATTCTTCCTCATGTTTCCTCTGAATCACCCTTTCTCCAACTCCATCCCATGCCCTCTTGACCTGTAATATCTTTTTTTGCTGGAAAATAGTGTATTCCTGCACCCTGTTCCTCCCTGTAAGGTACTTGTATGTCTCTATCATATCCCCTCTCTCCCACCTCTCCTCCAGGGAGTACATATTCAAGTCCTTCAGCCTGTCCTCATAGGACTTGTGATGCAATCCCTGTACCACCTTTGTTGCCCTCTCTGAACCCTCTCTACCCTGTCTATGTCCTTATGTAGGTAAGGTCTCCAGAACTGTACACTGTACTCCAGGTGAGGCCTCACTAGTGTCTTGAATAGTGGAATTATGACCTCCCTTTCCTGCTGGAGATGCCCCTGCCTATGCATCCCAGCATCCTGTTTGCTTTACCTGCTGCCTTGTCGCACTGTTTCCCTACTTTAAGGTCATCAGAGATGATAACCCCAAAGTCCCTTTCCAGCTTGGTGCATGCTATATCCTCACCTCCCAGCTGATATGTTGTTCAAGGGTTTTTGTGCCCCATATGCATTATCTTGCACTTCTTTGCATTGAATTTCAACTGCTAAATCCTTGACAAGTCTTAAAATGTCTGCAGCTCCCTCCTCATTCTATCTACACTCCCTGGCATGTCCACTCTGTTACAGAGCTTCATTTCATCAGAACAGGGAAATTCTGGGCTGGCCCAGTGGCACTGAGGGCTGAGGCACTGGATGCCTTACCTCTCGCTACATCAGTGACCCGGGTTCGGGAATCAACTTGGATCACCAGGGTGCGGGCATGGGGGAGGGTGGAGCAGGATTGAGCAAAGGATCTCCTCTCCTGGGAAGGGGGTTATCTACCCATAGTCCTACTGTCACTGGATGGAGGTCCAGTGATAGGCACTGGTGGCAACTGTGTGACCGGTAGGGTGGGGGGTGTCCGCAAGGCATGCGTACACATGCCTTCACATGCATACCTCATGTTGGGGATGTATGGGAGTGGGACTAAAAATGAAAAAAGCCAAAAATATGTATGGAAAAAAAAAAAGAACAGGGAAATTCTGCCTTCTACGTCCTGAGCAATGTTGCTGATGAAGATGTTGAATAGTACTGGTCTCAGCACTGATCCCTGTGTTGCCCCACTGATCACTCTTCCCTCTGTGGAGTGACAGCCATTTACCATTGCCCTCTGTGTCCTGCTGCCCAGCTAATTACCTACCCACCACACTACTGTCCTGCCCACTCCCATATTCCCCAGTTTGTTTGATAGCCTTCTACGTGGCACAGTGTCAAAGGCCTTGTTGAATTTCAGATAGGCCATGTCCACTGCCTTCCCTTGAACCACCTTCCTTGTCACCGAGTCGAAAAATTCAAAGAGGTTGGTCTTGCATGACATCCCCCAAGGAAACCATGCTGCCTTGGGTCCTGTAATCCATTAGCAACCAGATGTTCCACCAGTCTCTCCTTCAGTAGTGCTTCAATGGAACATCAGATCTGAAAATTTAAGAGGGTGATTTATGGAAGGAAGTGGTCCTATACAAGCAAAAATAAAAGGAAACAAGATGGCTACCACAAATGCTGCTCCCGGATTGGATGAATCAGGTCACCTGTTGTACCAGTATGTAGTCGTGTATGCATGGTACTGAATTTTGTAGGCCAAAACTTTTAATACCAGGCAATTTTAAAAGTGCAGTAACATCCCTTATGTTCAAAGGGAGGTATGGGTAGTCCTCCAGTATGTGTTAATGGGCACTTGGCTTGTGGCCTCATGCCACAGCACATACTAGAGGAATGTTTAGTTTATATCTCCAAATGACTGCACTCCCTATTGTGTGTTATCGACCACATATCTTGCTAAAGTGAAGGCTGAACATGCAGCTGCCATGTTTAGAGTCTATAGGTCCCAGGAGGATGTAGGAGGGGCTCACATGCAATTATCCCTGCACCCACACTCCAAACCCCCTGGTAAGAGCATACAAGCCTCTTTGGTCTATTAAAGCAAACTGCTTTTGAAGAGGAGCTCCAACCACCACCAGAAGCATTATAGATGGAATCAAGATAACTAAATCACACAATATTAGAAAAAAAAAATCAGAACTTCATAATAATCTAATCCTTGTGTTAATACTGCCACTGAGACCACTCTTATGACTGCA
The DNA here is from genome assembly GCA_016271365.2 of Neoceratodus forsteri. Classification (NCBI taxonomy): domain Eukaryota; kingdom Metazoa; phylum Chordata; order Ceratodontiformes; family Ceratodontidae; genus Neoceratodus; species Neoceratodus forsteri. The sequence continues at coordinate 220,622,977 of CM028133.1, read as the reverse complement.
AAAGTGGTCTCACGCACATTCTTAGCATATGGTAAACTGAAGGTGAGTGGTCCTGGTACTCTACAACTGTATGTGAGACCATTTTTACAACTGACTGAACTCAGTAATCGAATTAATTGATTGTGATTGAGTAATAATACATTAATATTTTAAAAAATCTTCCCTGAATGTTCCTGTTTCTAGGGCTATCTCTTTCTATTACTGAGGGGCCCAAATTCTAGATTCATGCCCAGTTTAATTTTGTGTGTGCCCCAAAAAGCACTGCTAGGTGAGAAACAAGTCTTCTGTCACAGTAGCAGTAACAAGAAAAGGCAGTGGGTGATCATACAGCCTTCCATTAAAAAAAAATTATAATTAAAATAAATTAAAAAAAAAGAAAGAAAGAAAAGAGTGCCAATATATAGAATAGGGTTACTCAAGGAGGCTCTCAGGGCTGCGTTTTGGAGAGTCTGAGATGGTAGTGATGACTTTAAGTTCCTATAAAGCTACACTCATGAAGGGCAATGGATAGTAAGGAGTGGAGACAGTCTCTGTTTAACTGACTGGGGCAGTTTATGTGGAATTTCTGCAGCCAGCCTCAAATTCCACACAACTGACCTTAATTTCTGCAGCAATTATTGCATGCCACAGAACAGCAGTGCCTGTTGTGCCATTGCTGGTTTCTCCATACTCTCAAGGCAGAATGACTAGATTCCCCATAAATGTAACACTGTTAAGTATAAAGGTAAATTATAGCAGTATGTGTGTGTGTGTGTGTGTCTGTGTGCATGCACAGGTGTAGAGTGAGTGCATGGTTAGTACTGTCTCTCCAGTATGTATTTGTCTTTATGCAGTTATATATGTGCGAGTGTGTATTTTGTGCATGCGTTGATGTTCCAGTGTCACTCCAGCATTGAATTCTTTATCTTTATTCTCATTTTCTCCTCCTAGCCACTGCATTCACCATTCTTCTTCCACTTCAGACTGATTCTGCAGCACCTATTGCCACTCTATAAACACTGTTGAACTTACTGGAGTCTAGTTCTGACCCCTTAAAACCTATGTATTCCTACAGCATAATTCTTATGGCCTAACTCCATTCGACTTAGGCTGGCCTTTCTGCAACCTACTGTGGGATATAAATACAAGAATGTAATGGTAGATGGGAGTGTCGGGGAGGATCAGAAGCATTGTGGTAGGCAAGCAAAAGCAATCTATCTACTACATGAGAGTAGGCTGTCACCATTGGGTAGGATGTCTGTGTTTCTCTGTCCCAGTCACATCAGCCAGTCTTTAAATAGACCACCTGCAGCATCATTCATGTAGACTGGAAGGACGGCCTATACTGTGTCCTTAGTTACAAAAGTCATGCTGTTAAGGACCCTAGCATAGAAGAGACTGCAAGACAGGGTAAGCCTGTCCTTTCTACATCCTCAGCACTGTATCACAATCCTACAAGTCTGGAGCAGGACATGAATTATTTAGTTGAGTTGATATCATTCCTGCCAGCTCAGAGATGTAAGTTACTTAAACATGAGGCAAGCAATATGAATGATTCTGCCCCAAGTATTCATCACATTATCATTGATATCCTTTCTAAACAATATTCATTGTTTTCCAAACATAAGACTTACTGTTCCCAAATTTCTTAGAATTTTCACAAGCTGAAACCAAACCCAGATCTGAACCCCAATCCAACCCCAAGTTTCTTGACATATTGAATTGTATATTTCCCACCTGCCTGTTCTTACCTTGTAATCTGCACCACCTAATGATAGTGACTACTGTACTACTCAGTTTATCCATTGTATAGATATTTTTCCTCGCTGCTCACCACGTGTTGCAGCCTGGGTCATGCCTGAAAACAGTTTTCTGGATCAGTGCACTTACTCGGTTATCAAAGATTTAAATAAATTAAATAAATGCCCACCCCAATCACACAAGCGTCTGCTAAAGAACTGAGAACTATGGGAAGCTGGGGGGAGAAGTGCAACAGCTGGCTATTCCACAGCTGTTGCTTTCCATTTATTTTTGGGACTGAAAGAATGAAGATGAGCACATTACAAAGAGACATTCCTGATTTCCTAATTAAGATAAACACAAATGAAATGTAAAAGCTCTCTTTATCAGTCAGCACCTTGGAGAATTTAACATAGGGCAGTAGATTACTGGTTACAAATCCTTGCCAAGTTTAAGTCCACACTGTGGCCCATTTAAATTTAGGAGGCAGTATAGCGCAGTGGTCTAAGGCTCTAAGCTACAAATCTGGTGACTTCCAGCAGACCAGACCTGGGTTTGAATCCCACAGCTTCCACTTGCATACTGTGTGACCCTGAGCAAGTCACTTAACCTCCTTGTGCTTCCAGGTTGCTCCTGTAAAAAAGCTTCCAGCTTAGTGTGCTATACCTGGTTAAACAACTAAAAAAATAAATACATTTTGCATAGCTTACCAAACACAGTTTCTTGACTGCGAGACACATGCCGATGATTAGGATGAGGAGGAGGAGGATGGTGATGATGATGACATATGGCAAGGCATAGTCTCCCAATTTTTGGGGAGATGTAATTGGTTCTGCTGTTCCTTGCGTTGAATATTCTGTTGTAGAATTTAAAGAGACATCGCCCCCTGTTCTGGGTAATAAAGCAGACTTCCAGTGTTGTGATGTGTTTTCTGAAATGATCAACATTTTTTTTAGTTACGGTTCAGATAAAAGACAAGTCATCTGGTAAGTTTTTTCCAAAGTCTGTAAAAAAACACTATTCCCTCCTGGTGGCTAAAGCCAGAGCCTTCTGTTGTATACTGCAAGCTTGGTGTCCACTAAGATAATTAGTCCCTGTTGATGTTTTCTTATTGGTGTTCAGGTCCACAGCTGACCTACACTGCTGTCCAGCCTCAGTTTCCCTCAAATCAGTAATTATCTTGAATGAAGAACAGTTAAGAATAGTCAGCACAGAAGAACAATTGGGATCTTGCTATCCTAGCCTGTTCCCTGTTCAGAAAATATAGGGGTTTGGGTAGGGGGTGAGGTGGCACTTTATATGAGAGGCAGCATAAGCATAAAGGCAATAGAATCAAGGGTCTGGGTGGAGGAAGGGGGTAGAAATTGTGTAGGTGCATCTAGTAGTCAAAAAAGGGAAGTACTGTATCTTAGAGTGGAGGTAACCTGAAGGCCACCAAATCAGTCTCAGAAAGAGGATAGGAAACTTGGGGGGGGGGTCAAAATGGCTTTCACCTTGCAGAAAGTGGCTCTAATGTCATGTAGGATCTTGATTTTCCAGATGTATATTAGGAAATATTAGCAGACACAGGAGGGATTCCAGAAGCTTATCCCTTGTAGATTAAATACTAGAGAGCTTCCTTGTACAGTCGGTGAAAGTATCCCTCTGGAAGTGAGAAATGCTTGACCTGGTTCTACTGAATCAGGACATGGTGGAACAGGTAAGGGTAAAGGAACCCTTGTGGACCAGTGAGCACAACTTTCTTTGTTTCACCTCAGCCCTCTAAGAACAGAGGACAAGGACCATGGTTTTAGATTTCAAGAGGACTTGTTTTTTAGGAGAATGGAGAGTAAATGTCTGAGAAAGTAGGGGGAAGTAGAAGGCATCAAGGTGGTTGTAAAAAAATAGGAACTCATTACAGGGGATCTACTGGAGGTTACAGGAACTTTTCTGAAGCAGATTAGTAAAAGCAAAAAAGATAAGTTGATACTTAGGTTCTCTAAGGAATTGGTAGAAGCAGTTAAGGCAAAAAAAGGATTGCAGGTAAAAAGTACAAGGGAGTAGAATCTAACGGTAAACACACTTAGTGAAAATGAATGATAAAGCAGAGTCACAAGAAGGGCAAAGGCAGAGACAGAACTGAGGATTGCTGAGAGAATGAAGGAAAATTACAATTTCTTCCTTAGAAAGAAGAGGAAAACCAAAGAGAGTGTCGTGGGGCTAAAACCAGGACTTGCTTATGTAGAGGAGGATGGAAAAAGGCATACATCCTTAATGAATAGTTTTACTCAGTATGTACAAAAGCAATGGGAGCCCACTCCTTGACTGTAAAATGCAGCTGAGTAAAGAAGAAGAGCAATAGTAAACTGAAATTGGGCCAAGAAAGAGGACTGGGTACTTAAGGGACTAAAGACCCTCAGGGTGGATAAGTTCCAGGGGACCAGACTGGTTGCATTTCAGAGTACTGAGAGCATTAGAACAAGAACTTACATAATCTCAGGTAGATATGTCATTGCTTGGAGAATATGATATTTCAACTGGACTGTGGAAATGTGGATGTGGTCCCCCTACATGAGAGTTGGAGCACGGAGACACATGAAACAAGGCCAGCTAGCTTGACCTCCATTGTAGAAAAACTCTTGAGGATTATCACTGAAGAGAAAATGGTAATGTTTCGTGAAGAAAATGGGCTCTAGTACAGGAGGCAGCATAAGTCCATGAAGGGAAGGTCATGCCAGACAAATCTAAATGAGTTCTTCAACTCAGTAGGGAGAACTGTGGACAAGGGCTGAAGTCGGTATTCAGTATCAGGATTTCAGTAAGGCCTTCATCTTGGTACCCTATAGATGGCTTGTAAAGAAACTAGCAGATCTAGGGATGGGTGCACAATGAACCAGACAGAAATAAAGTGGCAGGGTGGGTGGTCCCAAAGGGTGGCAGTAAATGGGAAACACTTTGAGGTCACTGAGGTCACACGGGGTTCCGTAGAGGCTGGTAATAGGTCCAGTACTGTTTACTGTGTTTATCTATGATATTGGGGAGGGGATCAAGAGAAAATCTATTTTTGAGGATGACAAAGCTTTTTCAAAGTAAGGGTTGTGGCCATGAACAATGGTAGTAAGTGCAGCAAACACCAACATAGAGGTGTTGATAGGGATAAGGGCAGGGGTAAATGGAGAAAGCGACAAAGGCAAGAAGGACAGGGATGGGGCAAAAGGGAGTAAGGCCATCAGGAAATGGAGGGTAATGAGTAACAATGCCCGTAGTCTGGGCAACAAGCTCCCTGAGCTGATGGCCTTAATGGAAGAGGGATGCCTGGATATCGTAGCAGTCACAGAAACATGGTACACAGAGAACCATGACTGGGATGTTAACATACCAGGGTACATAACCTACAGGAGAGACAGGCAGGGGAGAAGAGGGGGAGGAGTAGCTCTCTATGTAAAGGAAGGGATAAAAGCAACTGAACAAAAGAGTAAACAAGGAGGAGAGGAGGCACTGTGGGTCACCTTGGAGACTGGAAAGGGCACCACAATCCGCACAGGGGTTGTGTACAGACCCCCATGTCAGAGGGAAGGAATGGACAAGGATATGATAGAAGGCATTCTTAGAATGGCAGAGAAAGGGGAGATACTGTTGATGGGAGACCTGAATATGCCAGATGTTAACTGGAGCACATTTGCTGCAGCCACATCCAAGAGCAGGGCCATTCTTGATGCCCTACAGGTGGCAGGCATTAGACAGCTAGTTTCAGAACCAACTCGTGAGGGAGCAGTCTTAGACCTCATACTTTCAAACGGGGGCAGTGAGAGGATCTCAGATCTAGAAGTGGGTTGCCATCTGGGGACAAGTGACCATCAAACAGTGTGGTTCACGTTAAACTCAGCTACAGAGTCAAGCCATACAAAAGTGAGGGTACTGGACTTTAGGAGGGCTGACTTTGGCAAGATGGGAGAGTGCCTCAGAAAAGCACTAGCAAACAGGCTAGAAGGAGGTGTGGAGCAACAGTGGGAATTATCAAAACTGCCATCACAGAGGCAACAAGCCTTTGTGTGAAGCAAATAAACAAATCAAAATGAAAGAAAAAGCCACTATGGTTCTCAAAAGAGGTGGCTGTGAAAGTCAGAAAGAAAAACATAGCATTCCGGAAGTATAAGGAAACACAGAAGGAGCAGGACAGAGAGCTGTACCAGTTAAGGCAGAAGGAAGCAGTGAGGGAAGTCAGAATAGCAAAGGCCCAAACTGAGGAAAAGATAGCCAACTCAGTTAAGAAGGGGGATAAAACCTTTTATAGGTACATCAGCGAGCGTAGAAAGACAAAGGGAGGGATAGTGAGGCTGAATAGAATGAACGGTGGGCAGAGGGGGACAGTGAAAAAGCAGGAATACTGAACAAATATTTCTGCTCAATATTCACAAAAGAGGAGGGGGAAGTGCCTCATCCAATTAACAAAAGCACTCTTGATAGTGGGGTCGATCCCAGTCCTTTCACAGAAGAAAGGGTTCTGCAAGAACTCCTAAAACTGAAGGTGGACAAAGCAATGGGTCCTGATGGAATTCACCCCAGAATTCTAAAAGAATTAAGGAGGAACTAGTGAAACCACTGGCTACTCTTTTTAATAAATCATGGGAGGATGGTGTGGTACCCGAGGACTGGAGGAAGGCGGATGTGATTCCCCTTCACAAAAGTGGGACCAAGACAGAGGCAGGAAACTACAGGCCTGTCAGTCTGACCTCTGTGGTAGGGAAAGTGATGGAGTCACTTCTTAAGGAAAGAATAGTTGAGTACCTAGAGGCCAGTGGAGCACAGGACCCAAGGCAGCATGGGTTCACAGCGGGAAAGTCATGTCAGACAAATCTAATAGATTTCTTTGACTGGGTGACCAAAGTAGTAGACCAGGGAGGTGCTGAGGACATGGCCTACCTAGACTTTAGCAAGACATTTGACACAGTCCCACATAAAAGATTAATAGTCAAATTAACCAGCCTGGGAGTGGGACCCAGGGTGGTAGCCTGGGTAAAACATTGGCTGAACAACAGGACACAGAAGATAATTGTAAATGGAGTCCACTCTGAAGAAAGAGGGGTTACTAGTGGGGTACCGCAGGGTTCAGTATTGGGTCCAGTCCTTTTTAATGTCTTCATCAGTGACATTGCAGAGGGACTGGAAGGAAAAGTATGCCTTTTTGCAGATGACACAAAGATCTGCAACAGGGTTGATACACAAGGAGGCATAGAAAAGATGAAAAGGGACTCGGCAAGGTTGGAGGAATGATCAGAAGTATGGCAGCTAGGATTCAATGCAAAGAAGTGCAAAATAATGCACCTGGGAAACAAGAACCCAGGGGAAGAATACACAATGGGTGGGGAGGTAGTAACAACAACAAAAAAGGAAAGGGACCTGGGGGTAATCATATCAGATGACCTTAAGGTTAGCAAGCAATGTGAGAAGGCAGTAGGGAGGACTGGGAGTATACTGGGATGTATAGGGAGAGGCATCCTCAGCAGAAAACAGGAAGTTGTTATCCCTCTGTGCAGACAGTTGATGAGACCCCATCTGGAGTACTGTGTCCAGTTCTGGAGACCCCATCTCCGCAAGGACATAGACAGGATAGAGGCAGTCCAGAAGAGGGCAACTAAAATGGCGCAGTGTCTGCAAGAGAAGCCATATGAGGAGAGACTAAAGGAGCTTAACATGTATACCCTTGAGGAAAGAAGGGAGAGGGGGGACATGATAGAAACTTTTAAGTACCTCAGTGGAATCAACAAAGTCCAAGAGGGTAGCATCTTTCAGAAAAAGAGACTTGCAAGAACAAGGGACACAATTTAAAGATAAAAGGAGGCGATTCGGGGGCAATGTGAGGAATTATATTCACAGAGAGGGTAGTGGATGCATGGAACAGCCTTCCTGAGGAGGTTGTGGGGTCTAAAACTGTGGGAGAATTCAAGAATGCATGGGACAGACATAAGGCAATTCTTGTGGGGGGTAGGAAGAAATAGGCTGTTGGTTAACTAGGATCTGCGGCCTATCCTGTAGGTAGGGAAATGGGCAGACTAGATGGGCCTAGCGGTCCTTATCTGCCATCAAAGTCTATGTTTCTATGTTTCTATATTTCTATGAACAGAGATCTACACACTACCTACCTCAGTCATCTTCTACATAACATGACCATCTCAGTATTGATTAATTAGACCTACACCTGAACTTGCAGCAATGGACAGAAAATTGCCACAAAGATTCTTGCTCTTCCTACATGCTGGGAAGTATGCATATGTAAAAAGACCTGATACAAATTAAACATAGAAACACAGAAACAGAGACTTTGACAGCAGATAAGGACCATTTGGCAAACCTAGTCTACCCATTTCTACCTGTTGGATAAGCAGCAGTTTCCAGTTAACCAACACCCTAGTTCCTTCTACCCCTCACTAAAATCACCTTATGTTTGTCCTATACATTCTTGAATTCTCCCACTGTTTTTGACCCCACTACCTCCTCAGGAAGGTGATTCCATGTGTCCACCACCCTCTGTGAAAAAGACAGAGGGGACATAACACAACTGCAAAAAGCATGGTGCAAGCAGAGACTACATGGTGTATGCTGCACTAGTGATGTTCATGGAGATGAAAAAAGATGAAAGATGAGAGTATGCTCAATTACAAGACTACATCTGTGTTCGTCTTTACTTCCTGAACTCAAATGGTGATGCTCCTTTGGTAAAGATAACAGAGAGAGAACTCCGGAATGGCCAAACTATCACTAAGGTTGCAGGATAAAATTTAATGGGGGTCTAAGGCACTGCACAGGGAGGGCAGAACATTGATACCATTGATCATGAGTGGTAATTATTATCACAAGGATAATACGGTTTTGACTCTGAGGAAACATCTTGCAAGGCGGAAGGAGTCAGAGAAGTTAAGCTAAGCTGGAGAAGTCAGTGGTACAGAAAGCATTAAATTGCACACTAATTGCCTTACCGAGAAAAATAGATTTTTGTTCAAAGAAGTACACACTTAAGGAAAGAAAACAGTAGCAAAATGATATTAATACAAATATTTTTTTTCTGATGAGATGCCAAAAAAGAAGAATAAAAATAAACAAGTAGTAAGTACATTTCTATGGTTCTCAGGATGGATGTTTCCTTTTCAACAAAAAATTCAAAATTGCCAAGAGCAGAACTCAGTTATACCAATTCCCATCCCAAACTTCAATTTTCAGCTCCTTCCACATTTTAATACTGAACCCATATTAACACAATGGGCTCAATTTTCAAAGGTTGATGGAGTACCCCATCATTTGGCACAACTGCGTCAAGCTCTTATGATGCAGCTGCATGCAATTTTAGTACATTGGGAGCAGTTGCAACAGTTTCCGCACTTTAAGGCAGTTTGTGCCAAATATTTGGTGCAAGTCCTGTAAAAAGGGTCCCCAAAATGACACATATTCCACACTGGATAACATGTAACAACTAGCTTGGGAGAGGGCCACAAAGTGGAGAACTAACTTAGAAATTGATTGGGGGACAGAAAGCAGAGGGTAGTGGTTAACGTATGCATTTAGTTTTTGTTGACTGAGTAAGTGCACTAGACAAATTCTTGCCTACTTTCAGGCACGACCCGAGGAGGGGGAAGGGGATAAAGATAAATGCCAACTGGCCTTGAACCAGATTAAGCTGTTGTTTTTAGTGAAAGGGGAGAAATTTGGCCAGGTATTGGGGAAATTCTACTACTCTTTTCAAGAAGTGCCATGAGATCTTTAACATCCACCTGAACTACCACCAGAACAGGAAGAAGGGACCAAGGTTTAACATCTCATCCGAAAGCCGGCACCACAGGAGTGCAGCACCCCCCTTTCATGCTGCATTGCAGTGTCAGTATTGGGATATTAACCCAAGTGTCTGGTGCGGGGATAGAATCCACAGCCTTCTGATCACCTGACCTCAGAGGTGAGTGTGCTAACTGCTGAGCCACTGATACTGACTAATGAGATCCAGTTCATTGAAAGGGTGGTGACCAGTGGGGTGCCTCAAGAATTAGTTCTGAGGCCAGTCCTTTTTGTGTTACTTGCATGCATCTGCAAGAAACACATTGCTTTCAGCAGTTAGGGAGAATGCCTAAATGCATCAGGAAATTTGGGCCACGTCACCTCACAATCAGCTTTTTTGGTGCATTACAAGCTACCAAAACAGCTGATTGGTGTCCCCATGGTGATGGCTTCTCTGTCGACCCCTCACAGTCCCCAAGAAGCTGACAGAAAGCCACTGCTCACCATTTAGTGTGCCTTCCTGGTGAACCATTTCAATAAAATAAAAAAATAAAAAGCAGATGGGGTGCCCAAGCCACCTATCAGCATGCCCAATCTCCCTGTCAGCATGCACTCTTCCAGTTCAATTTGCCGACAGAGGAGCCCACTCCCCATCGGCATAATGTCTCCCCTCCCAAATTTATTGTGTGCTGAGGGGTGCCCAATCCACCTCGGCTCTTGCCACCCCTCCCGCACTTATGTGCCCACAGGGGTACCCAATCCCCCTGTCAGCATGCCCCCTTCCTGGCAATTTTGCCTATTGGGGAGCCCACTCCTGTTGGCAGAATGCTCCCCAATTTCTAGTGTGCGTCAAGGTGCCCATTCCCCTCAGCTCTTGTTTCCCCCCCAGCACTCAGTATGTGCCGACAGAGGTGCCCAATACTCCATCAGCTACAGCCCCTTCCAACACTCAGGTGGCATGCTGTGAGCCCACCCCAGCGTGCCAAAATTAAATGTCCCTGCAAAAGAGAAAACCTTCCCATGAGTTTTTTTTTAAAATAAACCTGTAAACTAGAAAAATGGTCCCTCATTGATTCCAGTGGTCCCTCCTGCAACTCGCACCCACCATCTGAGTACTCTACCTCCCCACATACCACTCACCCCATACTTACCTCCGGAGCCTGGTGCGATGATCTTCGGTGGACCAGGAACACATCTGCACTCTTAAAAGCCGACTGTGAACTGAAGAAATGCTGGTAAGCTGTATAATGGCATAAATGTTTTTTTTTTTCAACTTTGATGCATATCTCAGCCATTTTCGTGAATTTATTCAACAAATTTTCAGCATAGGGTTCTTGGGACCCCACCTCATGAACTCAGTCACTGTCATTTTGTTATTCAGTCCTAAAAGGTGATTTTGAGGTCACTGTGCAGAACCACCTTTCAGGACGGATTAACGAAATGACAGTGTCACAGTTCATGGGATAGGACCCCAAAAACCCTATGTTGAAAATTTGATGAAAAAATTCCCCAAAATGACTGTTTTACAAGTGTGCGTTATGCAGTTCCTACGCACTCTCGTAACTTCGAGCATTTTTAATATTTTCACTCCAGATGTTCAGCATTGCCATTTTATCGCACCCCCTTCTGAACAGTACAACTGTAATTTTTCATATCTCATACAAAATGGGTTTTCACACATTTAGCACATAGTGGCATGGTCAGTGTGTGAAATCAATGTTCATGACAGATTAAGAAAATCACAGTTACACTGTTCATGAGCAGAGGTCTTAAACTGGCTATGTTGAAAACTTGGTGACAAAAGTCCATAAAATGACTGTGTTATGAGCATGCATTGTGCAGTTTCCATGCACCCTCATAAGTTCACAAATTCATAATCTTTTCAGTCCAGATTTTCAACATTGGCATTTTCCACACCTCCTTATGAAAAGTACAGCTGTCATTTTTCACACCCTGGCCGAAACGTGTTTTCACACTTCCGGCACAGAATAGCATGGTCACTGTGAGAAATCAGTGTTCAGGATAGATTAAGAAAATCACTGTGACACTGTTCATGAGTGGAGGTCCCAAAATGCCTATGTTTAAAATCTGCTGTAAAAAATCCCCAACCTAATTACATTACTGCTGTGCATAGTGTAGTTTCTATGCACACCTGTGACGTCACCAGTTTTTTTATATTTTCACTCCAGAGTTTCAGCATTGCCATTTTTTACACCCTTCTCATGAACATTACAGCTGTCATTTTTTTTACATCCTGTTTGAAAAGTGTTTTCGCACCTGTGGTGCCAAATGGCACAGTTGCTATGCAAAATGACCTTTCAGCTAACAAACTGATAGTGTCACTGTTCTTGTGGTAGGATCACAAAAAACCCATGGTGAAAACTTATAGTAAAAACAACAAGAAACAACCAGGGTGTTAGGGTTTTTGACCATAAAGCCCTACCCTGTAGGGACTGACAGGCATCAAGGGTGTGACTTGGGATTGTCAACAGTAATGCTCATCCCATTCTGCCCCATCCTGCAGCCAGTGGCAGGCATCGAGGTGTGCCTTGGACCCTTTGGCCCCAGAGTTCACCCCATTCACCTATACTGCACCCAGTTCAGTGTATTTCCTTATGAAATGAGGTGAGTATAAAGCTCAAACACTTCAAAGCACACCTCAACACTTGTCGGTGTCTGCAGGGTAGGGTGAGGTGAAATGTCGTGACTGCTATGGGTGACAATGTAAAGGCACCCCAATGCCTGTCCATCTCTACAGGGTGGGGGTGGAGTTGGCATCAGTTCAATACTTCACTGCCATTCCTATACTGCATCTGTCTAACTCCTGCACTTCCACTACTAATGACAGCTCCTGGTGCACCATTCATATGGCACACAGGGTCTGTGGCATTCTCCAAACGACAATCAGGATTTTTACTCCCAAGCACCAAGTTCCGCAACTTTTACCAGCTCTCCCCTGATCTAACTTGTGGCATTCTGGAGGCCAGTCCTAGGTGGCTTATGCCAGATATTTTGCACAAGCTGCTGTAAACTGAGACAGCTGTCGCAACTGCCCCTGATGTACCAATATCAGACACAGTTGCAGAAGCCCTGCATCACCCTTTGAAAATCGATCCCCAGATCTTCTTTTTCTCAAGGTCCATAGTTGAGTGCTCTGGCCTTATGCTATGACTTTAGGCAGAGAAAACAAGCAGGAGAAGGTGACATCTAAGGGGCAGACAGCCAGGTTTCTTACAAATGTTTTTAGTAATACAGACTGGAATGTCCTGAAATTCAGTTGCTTGTTAGTGGTAAGTGATAGCTACTTTGGTAGTAAGCAACAACTGTTCCACCTTTTGTTGTCATGCAAACTGTTGTGTACATTTGAAAGGTTATTATATGTTAAGTATGTGTGATTCAACTCTGGTGGGGTCTGAGTGGTGACATGGCCAACAGAACACAATACCTGTTGAGAGGTTTCCTATACAGATCACCTCCCTCACCAGAAGTTGCATATTCATGATGCTTTGCACCAGGCTTGATGTTTTAGATTGTATACATATGCCTTGCGCAGAGAAATTGGTTTATCTGGCCTCTTGTATTGTTAATGTATTCTACATACTGCCCTTCCTGTAAGCTGCCTCTGCTTCTCAAGTATGTCATACTGACTGTAATGAATGTGTCATGCTGTAGATTGGTAGGGAGTGGTTGTAGCAAGAAATGACTTTGAGAAATACTGCCTTTGTTCCCTGGATAGCAGTGATTATACATGCTGTGTGCTCAGTGTCGTCCTCTGTTGCTACTGCATGAAATGCAGAATAAATAGTATAGAATTAATGTGGCTTTGTTACCTTGAACTGATGGAACAATGAGATTGCTGGCCTACTGGAATCCCTATACCCACCAGCTCTGACCACCTCTCACCCAGATACCATAATGGGAGGGCACCTGAATGCAAAACTGACTGAAGGAACTTTCCCACAACAAACAGTTCAGTTCCTCCCTCCAGTCTATGTTATCACATTCCTTCTTAAAAGTGAGGCTCATCTGACAGCACTCAACCCACTATATGGACTATAATGTACAGTAGAACATTGTTTACAGGGTTCTTGTACCCTCAATGTGATGTCATGATGTTGTTATACCATAATGAGTATGTTACATTGATGATACAACAACATAGAATGCGTTCATGCATGCACGTTACGCGAACCTCAGATCTTCCTGAACCAGCCGTGGCGGTGAAAGCTGGACCCAGAAGAGAGTGGTGGTGTCTCAAAAATCCTTAAAAGTAAGGATCCTACCTCTCTTTTTTGTTCTTTATGTGGACCATACATTGTGTTGCCATCTCGAGGTTGCTAAGATGACTGAAACCTGTAGAGCTTCGCTCTCGAGGTTTAAATGGTCACCATGACAACCTCCCAATGGCTACACATGCTTGTTACCAATAGCAGACCATACATTATCCTCCATATCTTAATGAACAAGCATTTGTCAAAGCCAAATGTTGTCTTGCTGGCATTGGCATTGGTAGTGCAGAAGTTAGAGAGATGCATAATACGAATGGCAGGGAAGTATTGAACTGATGCCAACCCCACCTTCACCCTGCAAAGACTGACAGGCATTGGGCTGTGCCTTTGGGTCAGCCATAATGCTCATGCCATTTCACCTCACCCTACCCTGCAGACAAGTGTCACATTGTACCTTGGGGTCTTTGGGCCTTACACTCACCCCATTCCATAAGGAAATATGCTGAGATGGGTGCAGCATAGGAGAATGGGGTAAACTTTGGGGCTGAAGACTCCAAGGCACACCTCAATGCCTGTTACAGGCTGCAGGCTGGGGGTAGGGGTGGAATGGCTTGAGCATTACTGCTGAAAATTCCAAGTCACACCTCGATGCCTGTCAGTCTCTACAGGGTGGGGCATTACAGTTGGAAACCCTAACGCCCCATGCATTTGTTGGTATTTATACTCCAAATTTTCAACATGGACTTTTTGTGACCCCACCTCATGAACAGTGGCACTATCAGTTCATTAGCCAAAAGGTGATTCTGCACAGCAACTGTACCATTTGGCGCCACAGGTGCAAAAACACATTTTGGGCAGGATGTGAAAAATGACAGCTGTACTGTTCATGAGGAGGTGTAAAAAAATGGTGATGTTGAATATCTGTAGTGAAAATATTCAGGTACAGGTAAATACGAATCATTTGGAGGTATGAATTTCATTGTTGTAAATGGTAACATTACTAACTGCTGCCATTTAGCATAAATTTCCTGTTACACTTAAAGAGCTCCTGATACAGTTGAACCAACTTTGAAAAATGTAATATTTAGGCATAAATGTAGCTTATAATTTGTATTTTATTCAGTAATTCTTGCCTTATTTCCTTATTACTAAGGGTATTTGCATGAATGCAGAATCTCTGCCCCTTTAGCTCTGGCTGCCTGCCTGCACCTGACACAATTCTATTTATGACAATAAAATATGCTGCTGTGGAGATAATTATGATTCATAAAGAGGGAATTTTGATGTCACGTGTAGAGAAGTAGCCAGAGTAGATAGGGGACCGGGATCTTGTTTTCATGCAGCTGTTTTCAGTAATAAAGAAAATGGGGAATTCATTACTGAAAATATATGAAGTAATAAAAGAAAAAGGAATGGAGCTGAATATAAATGTTACTTTTTTCAAAGTTTTTCTAATGCCACCAGGACCTCTTTCAGGATCTCCAGCCTCTTCTTTTGGCTTTCATCTTGCATGTGGTACCGCATTGCAGCCTCTCTACTCCCTTAATGTTTTTTTGAACTGAAGTGCCAAGACCTGCTTGCAGAATTCCCAAATGGACCTGGGCAGGGTCTTGTAAACTGACAAGCTTACTTCTCCTGCCACCAACCCCCTTTCCGATGCACCCCTACATACTGAACTTTGCAGATATTTTTTTTTTATCTTAATTGGTGTAATCTTGGAAACTTAAGAATCAGCTTTGCCTTCCTGATCAGTTTGCCCCAGTGGCCATTTGGCTAGGCCATAACTATTCCTGTCACTTGTGAAAATATGGCATTTTTGATGTTTGCTAAGCTACCCAGAATAACGAATAAAACAAAGAAAGTATGATTGGTGTTACGCTTTGAATCTTGAGCACCTCCCTCCCATTAGTCTCATTGAGAGAGAATACTTTAAGATTATTTACCTGCTGTGTGACATTCTACAAGAGTGCAGCTGTCACAGTCACAGTCTTTAGACTCAAAATATTTGTCAGCATAGTACAAATTCTTTGTAAGGGTATCTAGAAGATAAGATGCATTCCAGTGAATTTCCTCACAAGTCTTGTTATCCTGCAAAAAAAGAGAGAGAATGTTAATGTGAAAATCAATAACGAGGATCACTATTCACATTCTACTAAAGTTCACGTTATTACTCAAAATTTCAGCCTCAGATTCTGACACAAGGTTTTTACATAGCCTTATTCCTGTGGGTGTGTCATCACTGTTTGCCTACAGGGAGTAAAGTGAACTTTAGTTCCATAACCTGGTGGGGAGGGCAGCACAATTTCAGTGCATGTGTAAGAGAGTCTGAAAAATGCACAAAAACTGAACAGGAAAGGTCCCCACGATCTATATTTAAGCAATAAGGCATGACAGGATGTGCATTATTGTGGGATAATACCACACCTTGAGAAGTGTTCACCTCAGGTTTTTCACACCCGAGAAGTGCAGTTATCCCTCAATTACACACACCCCAGAATGCTTTATTGCAATTATAAAATGGCTTCCCTGATTTTTTTAATTTAGGACCAAGTAATGATGTTCAGAAAGTTAAGCATTTCTGACCTGTGCTGTTGTGCTGGGATGACTGCATGGTCATTGTGACTGAATTCTACCAATCATAGTACAGTATTTCTCGTACCCATTTTACAATTTTTTTAATATCATTTTTATGTATTTTCAAATTTCACATATCCTAATACATCATTATTTTGGCATAATATCTTGCAGCAATAGCCTCAAATTAAAAACATCTCTTGTCATAATGTACTTCCATCCCCACTTTCATCCCACCCCAGCTCCTCATCCAGTCTATGTTGTTGGCAATATTTTATTTTCATCAGTTATTTACATAAATAATTGTGTAATTTATAATTATTCCTTTCCTTGGTACATTTAGTATGAAAATTGTGAGAGAGCACCAGGGGACTGGGTCACCCCATGAATTCTTAGTATGGGTGGGATATTTTCTTGTGTATCGTTCCAGTTTGATCCATATATAAATACATACATATATATATATATATATATATATAAATATATATATACACACACACACACACATATATATATATATACACACACACACACACACACACACACACACACACACACACATATATAAATCCTTACTGATTGGATCAACCTTGTATATTAATTTCTCAAAAGATTGTGTCTCATTGAAAGTATACCACCATTTCTGAAAATCAAAACCTGGGAGTGATTTGCTTTTCCAGTGCCCCAGAATTTGGCATTTTAGTGCCACTGTAGCCAACACAAAAATCTTTTTTTTTGACTTATGGTCCAGTCCAGATCTATCAGATTATTCCATAAAAGTTTATCCAATTCAAACTCTATCTGCAAATCTAAAGTAGTAATTATCATTTGGTGATGTTTCTCCCACCATTTATTGATGATATGTGGGCATGACCAGAGACAGTGTATCAATGTTTCCCTGTCACCACAGTTATGCCAGCATGTATCTGGGTATTGTGGATTAATTTTGTTAATATGAACTGGGGTTAAGTAGTCTGTGTCTCATATATTTCATTGAAGTGATTTGTTTTTGGCTGAGACATATACAGTAGTTTGTTGTTTGGATTATTTATTAATTCCCATGGTTTCTAGGTTAATATATTTCCCAGTTTACTTGTACCATTTATCGTTCAAAGGGACACTGTCAATCTTTTTTGCATCATATTGGGCCCCATGCTCCAAATGGCAGGTAATACGCGCCTGAGACGCATACCCAACCTGCTTACCTACATGGCTCTGTACAGGCACAGACTAAGTGGTATGCACTACCACGAGCACCCACAGAATGCCTACCTGTGGCTATGCCCCCACGGTTCGCATCATCACACGGGTGGTTGGGGCAGAGCCACAGACCTGGGTGGGCATCCAACCGGATGCCTGTACTGAATCCCTGAGTAGATCCCTTGCACCCTTGTGGAGGGTGCAGGGGGGAGGTCTAGAGCTGCGTATAGTGGCATTGCTGTACATCCTAAAGCAGTCACCTGAGTAGCTGCTTCAACCCTCCCCTGCAGTCTAGTGGATTGAGGCAGTATGGAGGTCCAAGGTGTGGTGCCACCAGATCTTGCAGCTGGAGAACACAGGGGCGCATACCAGGATATGCCTAGTGTCAGCAGGCATAGCCGGCACCCCCTCCACTTAGCACTACACGGCTTTGTGAATGCCGGGTAGTGCAGGCATTCCCCAGACATGCCCCCTACACAGTCATCCCCGAGGAGCTTTGAGGACAGGCATGTAACTGCCTGTGCTGCACTTACACACCGTTAGTGAATGCCACCAGGGGTCCATAGGACCTCTGCTGCATGGCATTCACCTGTGTGGTTGCCTAGACACCTCGGATCCATGGCACGTAGGCAACACATTAGTTTGAGCATAGGACCTGCTATTTCTAGGTAAAAACCCACATTTTATGATTGCATACCTTCTCTAAAATTCATTGATGTTGCTGGTTGTTTAATTTGCCTCCTTGCTTATTAGAACTGAAATGCATAGAAATGTATAGTTATACACAGCCTTGTTTTGCTTCAAATTGAGTACTTAAACTTACCGTATACTTCCTGAACATTAGAAGCACCATCAAACAGTGCAGCAACTCATGATACAATAGCTTTATCTACTCCCACTGCATAATGAGTAGCTAGATAGTGTTGGAGGTATTCCTGATCCAGAAAATATGTAGTTGTAGTTGATCAAGGAATGTAAACAAACATGTTTTGGCATGAAAAAGGGGTCTGAATCAAACAACCAGCTACATCAGCAGTCTCTATAGAATGAGAACAATCATAAAATGTGTTTTTATGTTGATTGCGTGCATGTGCAAGAAACATGTTGCAGCAGGTTTCTCCACAAGCAGGTTGTGGAGGCACAGTACTGTAGTGGCCAATGCCCCCACAGCCTGTAAAGGCTTGTCCTGCTTCCCCAATGCTGGGGCACACTGCTGCTGACACTAGTTCAGCCAGTGTGCCACCAACTTGTAAAAAATTAGCCGCTGCAATCAGGGGCCGCCTCATCATTGTAGTGTCAGCCATTCACTGCAATGAGGGAGTGATATGTCATTGCAGGGCGATATCTTGAAACCCTGATATTATTTGTGAACATGCCCACCGTGTTCATAAACAATATCAGGGTTTCAAGATCCTGCCTTGAGTGCTGCTAAGTTTCAAGATCCCCTGCCGAGGGGGTGCCCAATCTCCCTCGGCAGTGTGTGCCCCCCTGACCATGTTTATTTGCTGATGTGGCCCCAATTCCCATTGGCTGCAGTGCCCCAATATTTATGTTGCCGACAGGAGAGCCCAATCCCGATCAGCATAATGTAATAACCCCCCTCCCTTTTGTTGTGTACCGATGGGGGTGCCCAATCCCCCGTCGGCTACAGCTGCCCTCCACCCAAACAGAATGACTCTGTTGGCATGCTGGGAGACCACCCCAGTGTGCCACAAGACCCTGCAAAATAAGAAATGGTCTCGTGATCTCTCTCTCTCTTTTTTTTTTTTTAGTAACCTGCAAAAAAGGAAACTGTCCCTTGGTGGTCTCCCTGCCCCCCCACAACCTGCACCCACCCACTATGCAACTTGCCTACCCACACACCCCTCACCCCATACTTACCTATGGAGTCTGGCACAAGGATCTTCGGTGGACCAGGAACACGTCTGCACTCTTCAAAGCCAACCGCAAACTAAAGAAATGCCGAAAAGCTGTATAATGGAATAAATAGGGTTTTTTCAACTTTGATGCATATCTCAGGCATTTTTTGGAATTTTGGCACCAAATTTTAAACATGGGGTTTTTGGGACCCCTTCTCATGAATTCTATCACTGTCATAGCATTAATCAGCCCCAAAAGGTGATTTCGCTGTCACTGCACAGAATCACCTTCCGGGAACGATTAATGAAATGACAGTGCCAGTGTTCAAGAGGTGGGCTCTCAAAAAGCCTATGTTGCAAATTTGGTGTGAAAAATCCAAAAAATGACTGCTTCACCAGCGTGCATTGCGCAGTTGCTACCCACGCTCATAACTTTGCGAATCTGCAATATTTTCATCTCAGATTTTCAACACTGGCATTTTTTACAGACCTCCTTGTGAACAGTACAGCTGTCATTTTTCACACCTTGGCCAAAATGTGTTTTTGCACTTCCGGTGCAGAATAGCATGGTCAGTGTGGGAAATCAGTGTTGCGCACAGATTGAGAAACTGACAGTGGCACTGTTCATGAGCAGAGGTCCTAAAATGCCTATGTTGAAAATTTGGTGATGATACTCCATAAAATGACTGTGTTATGAGCATGCGTTAGCAGTTTGCAAGCATGCTTATAAGTTCACAAATTTATAATATTTTCACTCCAGAATTTCAACATTGCCATTCTTCTGTACCTTCTTATGAACAGTGCAGCTGTCATTTTTCACATATTGGCTGAAATGTGTTTTCACAGTTCTGGCGCAGAATAGCGTGGTCGCTTGGGAAATCCATGTTCGGGACACATTATGAAAATGACAGTGACACTGTTCATTAGCAGATGTCCTCAAATTCCTATGTTAAAAATTTGGTGATGAAAGTCCACAAAATGAGTGTGTTATGAATGTGCATTGTGCAGTTTCCATGCATGGTCATATCTTGGCAACTTTGCAATATTTTCACTCCAAATTTTCAGCATTGCCATTTTGCCACACCTCCTTATGAACATTGCAGTTGCCGTTTTTTATATCCTGTCCGAAATGTGTTTTTGCTGTTCTGGTGCACAATAGCGCAGCTGCTGTGGGAAATCTGTGTTCAGGACATATTAAGAAAATCACACTAACATTGTTCATGAGCAGAGGTCCTAAAATGCCTATGTTAAAAAATTTGTGATGAAACTCCATAAAATGACTGTGTTACGAGTGTGTGTTGTGCAGGTGCCACACACCCTTGTAAGTTTGCAAATTAGTAATATTTTCATGCCAGATTTTCAACACTGGCATTTGTTCACACCTCCTTATGAACAGTACAGCTGTCGTTTTTCACATCCTGGCCAAAATGTGTTTCCGCACTTCCGGTGCAGAATACCGCAGTCGCTGTCGGAAATCAGTGTTTGGGAAAGATCAGGATCGAGCGACTGAGGGGGGGTGACCAAGCTCAACTGAGCTTTGTCAGAAATGCTGCGGATGTCTTTGTGGCAAGGAAGAGGTGGCAATGCAGGCAGGAGCCCAGTACAAAAAGGCCAGCCTGCAGCGCAGGCTGAAACAGAACAAGTGACTGAGAGAGGGGGAGTGAGTGAGCTCTACGGAGCTCTCTCAGGACTGCTGCAGATGTGTTTGTGGGCAGAAAATGCCGCCAACACAGGCAGGAACCCAGTACAAAAGGGCAACCTGCAATAGTGGGAGACACAGAATGAGCGAGTGAAGGAGGGAGAGTGAGTGAGCTCAATGAAGCTCAGTTGGGACTGCTGCGGATTTCTTTGTGGGCAGAAAAAGGCAGCAATGCATGCAGGGACCAGTACAAAAGGGCAACCTGCAGCAGTGAGAAAAACACAACAAACAAGTGAGAATGACTAAGTGAGCTCAATGGAGCTCTATCATGACTGCTGCAAATTTCTTTGTGGGCAGAAAAGCGCGGCAACACAGGCAGGAGCCCAGTACAAAAGTGCAGCTTGCACCATGGGCAGAAATTTAATGAGCAAATGAGACAGGGAGAGTGAGTGAGGCCAATAGGCCTCTGTTGCAGATTTCTTTGTGGGCAGAAAAAAATGCCAACAAAGGCAGAAGCCCAGTACAAAAGGGAAGCCTGCAGTGCCACGAGAAACAGAATGAGTGAGTGAGACAGGGAGAGTGAGTGACTTCAACTGAGCTTTTTAGGAACAGCTGCAGATTTCTTTGTGGGCAGAAAAAGGTGGCAATGCAGCCAGGAGGCCAGTACAAAAGAGCAGCCTGTAGCACTGGAAGAAACAGAGTGAGTGAGTGACAGAGGGGGGGTGAGCGAGCTCAACGGAAGTCTATCATCACTGCTGCAGATTTCTTTGTGGGTAGGAAAAGGCGGCAATGCAGGCAGGAGCCCAGTACAAAAGAGCAGCCTGCAACACCAGGAGAAACAGAATCAAAGAGTGAGACAGGCAGAGAGAGTGACCTCAACAGAGCTGTGTCAGGACAGCTGCAGATTTCTCTGTGGCCAGAAAAAGGTGCCAATGCAGGCAGAAGTACAATACAAAAGGGCAGCCAGCAGTGCCGGGACAAACACAATAAGTGAGTGAGAGAGGGGGAGGGAGTGAGAAAGCTCAACAGACCTCTATTGTGACTGTTGCAGATTGCTTTGTGTGCAGAAAAAGATGGCAATGCAGGCAGGAGCCCTGTACAAAAGACCAGCCTGCAGCACTGGCAGAAATGGAATGAGTGAGAGAGGGGGTGTGAGGTAGCTCAGTGGACCTGTGTCAGGACTGCTGCACATTTCTTTCTGGGCAGAAAAAGCTGCCAACAGAGGTGGGAGTCCAACACAAAAGGACAGCCTGCAGAGTCTAACATTGTAAGTAACAGCACTAAATGCTGGCATAGTAGTGTTAGAAACAGGAAAGAGGGGGGAGAGGCCAGGGATTGAGTCTCTGCTGGGTAGTATAGGGGGCCAGTGGGGGGTGGGGCATGGATAGTTGCCAGAGTGGTAGGCTGAGCTCACCAGTGGTGGCCAGGGGTGAGAATGGTGGTTGGAGTGGGAAGCAGCACAAGGTAGGCATTGTCTAATGTTCAAGTATGTAGTTGATGAAAAGGGCGATCTTTTGGGGGGGAGTTTATTGTAGTGTAGACTGTGCAAGGTAGGTATTTTGTGGGCATGGGTATTTGTTGAAAAGAGCAGGGGTAACAGTGCAGGGGGCAGTGGTTGGGTAGTTAGAGCCAAAGGGTGGGTGGGATTGAGCCAAAGGGTGGGTGGGATAGCCTAGGGGCCCTGAGCAGGGGCTAAATGCAGCAGGCACAGATTTGTTTTAGTTCTAGCTAGAACAAAGCCCAATTTTAAATTATCTGAGCTTAGTCATTCTAAGAGTGCGGTAGTTAGCTCATTTGGATGACTTTGGACCCAGGAAGGTGAGTGATCTCTGTGCCATTTTAGTACACTTGAATGGCACATGGAGTCCCCCTTTTGCAGCACTCCTAGTCTGCTTAATGGGTAACGCCTTTGTGAAAAGCCTGTTAGTGGATTCAGACATAACCCTTAGCAAGGCTTTTTTGATAAGCATGCAAGTTAGAGTTGAGCTCAGAGGTGGAGTGAGAGCCACCCTATCTCATTGAAGAGGGTGCAAGTGTGAGTAGAGAGATCAGCACCCAAGGTTAAGTGACATGCCTTATTTAGGAGAGTGTTGACTCTCTTGAGGGCAGTGTCAGAGCCTGCTCCATAGATTGGGAGCCCATAGTGCATGGTGGCTAGTACCAAGCTACATATGGCTAATTTCAGAGCCACAGGAGGTAGGGAGTGCTTGTGGTGGTACAGAACACCCAATTTTATGTTGGAGGGCTTGATGACATGGTCAATATGACTGGAGAAATTGACAGTGTCATCGAGGTAAATTCCATAGGAATTTAAATACGGAGACTTGTTCAAGGGGGTCTCCCTTAGGGCTTGGGATTTGCAGTGGGTTGAACTTTTTTTTATTTTGGGGAACTGTGAACAGCATGGTCTTGTTTTTCTGTTTTTTTTTGTGGTTGAGCAGGACCTTGTTCTTGCAGAACCAGGAATCAAGCTAATGATAGTTGTCCTGCAGTTCAGTGGTGATGGTATGCAGGTCTCTGCCTGGGACGGATATGACAGCATCGTCAGCACAGAGTACAATGAGTACAGGGCAGGCAGAGGGGAGGGTATTTATGAACAGACTAAAGAGTAGAGGGCTGAGGATAGATCTCTGGGGGACTCCTAGACTCACCTCCTTTGGCTCCGAGTATGTGTCTCCTATTCTGATTCATTGAGGTCTATGGGAGCAATAGCTTCCAAACCAAGTCACCATGCTTGGAGATAGGCCAGTTGATGACAGGCTGCTGAGGAGATGGTGGTGGTTCATAAGTCAAAGGCCTTTGTGAGGTTTATGAATATAGACCCCACTGCCATCCCCTTATCCAAAGCATCACAGAGCTGGGAGGTGTATTTGACTAGTGCCGAAAGTGTTGAGTGTTTTTTATGGAAACCATGCTGTTGAGAGATGAGCAGATTATACTTCTCCAAGTATTCAGTGAGCTGGTCTGAGACCGTCCTTTCCAAAGCTTTTGGGGGGATTGAGATGGGCCTGCAGTTGGTTGTGTCAGTTCTGTCTCCAGTTTTGAAGACAGGGGTAACTAGCGCCAGCTTCCAGGCATCTGGGAACACACTCGACCTAAGGGAGGAGTTAAAAATCTTAGCGAGGGGGTCAGCTATCTCCTCCAGGGTTAGGGTGACCAGCTTCAGGTCAATTAGGTCGCACCCCATCCTGGTCTTGCCTAGGACCTGCTTGACATATTTGATTGTCTCAGTTTTTGAGATCAATTTGAAATAGAAAGGTGGTAGTCAAGGCATTTTCATATGTTAACTCCCTTATGTCCATCAGTCTTTTGTTGCCACTAGTATAGATCTGAGTTGTTACAAATAGCACATGATAGTCCTATGGCTGGTCACTCAGGGAGGAATTGCACCCTTGCCAGATTGCTGTACAGATTTTACTGGCCTGGAGTTCATAAAGATGTTACTATCTATTGCAGTTCTTGTGCTGTGTGTTCGAAAGTAGCCCCAGTGACTAAAAAAAGTGTCCCTTGTGTCCCTACCCTTGATAGACATGCCTTTTGAGAGAATTGCAATGGATGTGGTTGGCCCTTTAGACAAAAGTAAAAAGGGTAATCAATCAATTCTGGTAGTATGTGACTATGCTACTCAATACCCAGAGGCAGTTCCTATGCATACTGTCACAGCCACAAAAGTGGTAGCAGAGCTTGCCAAAATTTGCATCAGAGTGGGCATGCCTAAAGAAATCAATGCTGATCAGGGTAGTAATTTTGGTGCTTCATTACTTAAGAAACTGTACAGATTATTAGGGCATCACTGCCATAAGAACCTCCCCTTATCACCCTCAAACAGTCTTGTTGAGCGTTTTAATCAAACCCAAAAATGCACGTTAAAAAGGTTTGTAAAAGGGAAGATAAAGATTGGGACCAGTGCTTACCTTACCTGCTTTCTGCTTTACAGAGAAGTACCACAGGCATCAACAGGTTTTTCACCAATTGAAATGCTACATGGTAGATGACCTAGAGGGCCACAAGATGAAATGAAAGAAACATGGGAAGATGACCCCCATGAAAAACAATCCATTACATCTTATTTGTGTGCCCTAAGAAGTAGGTAAAATATGTTGAAATTACCCATAGTAATCAAGAAGAGGCCCCAAACCAGCAGAAGGTGTATTATGACCATGGGGTAAAAGAAAACGTTTTTGAGCCTGGTGAAAAGGTATTGCTCCTGTTACCCACTACAGAAAATAAACTGTTAATGAAGCGGCAAGGGCCTTATAAGGTTCTTAGATGTACTGACAGTTAACTATGAGACTGAGACCACTGACAGGAAAAATCCTATTAAGATATACCATGCTAACCTCCTCAAGAAATGGGTTGGAAAAACACCATAGGCTGTTTTGCTAGTTTTACCAGAAACTGATAAAGAATATATTGATGTAGCTTATGATAGACTGGAACAAATTGTAACTGCTGATGCTGTTAAGGTAAATGTTTCCTTAATCTCCAAACAAACTGCAGAAATCTGTAACTTGCTAAAGACACTTAACAGTACTTTTACCATAGTACTGGACCGAGCAAAAGGGGTCGAGCACATTATAGTGACAAAGAATGCTCACCCTAGTAGACAAAAAACATACAGATTACCAGAGCAGTTAAAACTGACGTGGTTAAGGAAACACAAAAAATGAAAGAATTAGGTATCATAGAAGAGTCAAGAAGTGCTTTGTCATCACCAATGGTGATTGTAAACAAAAACAAAGAAGGGTGTGTAAGAATATGCCTTGAGTTTAGGAAACTTAATCAAGTGTCTGAATTTGACAGTTATCCTATGCCCAGAATAGATGATTTGGTGGACAGACTGGGGAGTGCCAAATATATCCGTACCCTTGATCTCACCAAAAGTTGCTGTCAAATCCCCCTAGCTAAAGAATCCAGAGATAAAACTGCATTTGCCCCTCTTATAGGATTCTGTCAGTTCACCACCATGCTATTTGGTTTACATGTCACACCCGCTACATTGCAGTGGTACATGGATGTAATTGTATCTCCTCACACTAGTTATTGTGCTGCATACCTGGATGATGTCATGGTATACAATCCAGACTGGAAAAGCAACCTGGAACACCTACATGCAGTTATCGAAATTGATCAAAAAGGCAGGTCTGACAGTTAATCCTACCATGCGTGCATTAGGCATGCGGAAAATCAGATATTTAGGCTATGTTTTGGGAAATGGAAAAGTCAAGCCTCAGGTTTCTAAGATAGAAGCAGTAGCTAGCAGCCCTGTTCCCAAAACCAAGAATCATGTCAGGTCATTTTTAAGGGTGGCTGGTTATTATCAGAGATTTGTTCCCAGCTTTGCAGAGTTACCTACTCCACTCACTGAACTCACAAAAAAGTACCTGAATAATGTGAAATGATCCCCTGAGTGTGAAGAAGCTTTTCGTCCCGTTAAGGCTGCATTATGTTCAGCCCCTGTTTGAAGAAGCCTGGACTTTGAGAAACAATTTTAGTTACAGACTGATGCATCAGAGGTAGAACTAGGTACACTAGTGAGTCAGCATATTGATGGGAAAGAATATCCTATTCAATACATCAGTAGGAAATTGCTTGACATAGAGAAAAGGTACTCCACCATTGAAAGGAATGTTTTGCTGCAAAGTGGGCCATGGAGCCCCTTAAGTATTATTTACTAGGAGCTGACTTTGCACTTGTAACAGATCACAATCCCTTCTGTTGGCTTAAGCAAATGAAGGATAATAAATTCTAGAATCTGTGGTACCCGAATAGGTGGTACCTGGCATTACAGTCATTTAAATTTAAAGTGATGCACAAATCTGGGAAAGAGAATATCACTGTTAATTTTCTGTCTAGATATGGATCAAGAATTGAGAACTCTGAAGCCTGAAAAAATGTGAGAGTTAAAACTTCTCTGTTTGATATGCTGCATGTGCACTGAACTATAAAGATTATAAGCTACTGTCATGTCAAAGGAGAATTTAAAGAACGTTTTGGAAAGCTTTTTTTGTAAAACAGTTTCCCGTTTAAGGGGGGGGGGTATGTGACAGGGTAGAAAAAGGTCCTGTCACAGTTGTTCTGGAGAAAGAGTTTAAATGCAAGGATCTGTTCTATTCTCTCCTTTTCTGTCTGTTCTCTGGTTGCACAACCAGATTTTCTTGTGAGACCTAGGACTTGATAATAATAACTTTAATAATAATAACTTTATTTTACTTAAGCGCTTGATCACCTCAATGATCTTGCAGTTCTCTGCCTCTCACTATCGCTCTGCCCTCACTTGCTGTTCTGTCCCCCCTTGCATATCTGCTGCTATAAAAATATATGTGAATCTTTTTGTGGAAATGTAATTGATACTGGGCTCCCTTCATTTAAAACTGTATAGAATTATACTGTTGAAATGATTGCAAAGCTATTTGGAATGCAAGGGATTGACATGATAAGCTAGTTTGCAAACTCTCTGAGAAGCTATAAGCAAAAGGTCAGTTCTCAGTCACAATGTCCTTTTTGCTGCACTTGTTGAAACTTACAAGAACACTGTGTGAGAAGCATGCTGTTTCTTAATGAGCAGGGGTTTCAAAGACTTATAAAAAAGGAGCTGCAATGTTTTGCAAGAGACAGATGGAGACTGAGAGTGACTGAGATTGGAAATTGAGAAGAAACCCAGATGGTCTTTTTCTAATTATACTGCCTTTATAAATAGTTATACTGAACAATTTTATTGTTTTATGATTTTACCATTATTAATAATAATTTACTTGTTGCAAATTTTACAACTGTTTGTGGTTTTCCTATGCTTCCTGACCTGTGCCCTGATGACACAGACCTCTCACCTGTAGCCAGATTAGTCACTTGAGATGTAACAGTGAGTGAGAGCACAGTGCTGATGAGGTATGACTGGAGGACAGAATGAGATATGTCAAGTTTCAGGTAAAGTACTGCTCTGCACAGCACACCTAGTACTATCAGGTAGATAATCACCTAATTTTCAAAAGGAAACAATCTCACAAATAATAAAGTAACCACAGGCTATATTAATAAGGTTAATAAAAGTTTCTGTTCACCATGTTTTATGCTACTATCTCTTTAGAGAACTACTAAAAAAGGATTTAAACTATAATATTTACAACAGCTAAGTTTACTGATAATGTTTTCTAGTAATCTTCTTATTGATAAGAAATATTTGATTTCATAGTTCTTATTTAACTGCATCTTTTAAATAGGACTGACAGTCCCACAACAGACTAAACTGTCAATCAGTTAGGTGTTACTCTATAGGAACTATTCATTCATGAATTGAAGGATACTGGTGAGAGCAAACTGCTCTTCTGAGGGACTGTTTTGTGTGTTATTCCTAGATGCTTCATATATCCTTTAACTTTAGAGTCTGTGTGGGGAGAAAAGAGGTTGAATTCTAGAGTATTAGTATGGTGAGGGGGTTACCCAATTTAGAAATTCAGGGTGATTGACAGGACGAGACAAATGGGTGGTCGCTTGCTTTGACATACGTTGGGGGAAGGGATTTTTACCAGAGGGACCACCAGCAATTGAATAAGTAAAGAACTCCCCCAGGATTATGAGGGGAGGAGAGGAGAGAGATGGGAGCTAGCAAGTGCAGGGTGGGGAATACTTTTTCACAGCTGTGAAGTGGGATTTGGGTAGTGTATGATTGCACAGCAGGTAGGGGGATAGGATGGGTACATCTTAAGAAAAGGTTAAAAAAAAAAAAGGAGTACATGTCCCATAGTCTTTTGTGGGTGAAAAATTTCTGTGGTAGCACTTGGCCAGCACTTCATTGAGTGAAGAACTATGTGCAGTGACACGTCACACTATGGGAAGTCGGGAAATGTTTTGAGGAATTTCATAAAGTAAAGGTTCCCAACTTTGCACACCTGTATTGTATGTACCAAGAACTTGAATTGTTTTGATACAATGGCTCATGAAATATTTTCAATCAGATTTCTGGAATGGAAACTGGTGAAATGTGTAAGGCTGCATTCTTGTTAGTAGTTCTGCAATTCAGATCTGTTACTACCCCTCCTGAATTGTCTGTCTGAATCTTTAAATCTAGAAACTGTACCTTGTTCAGGTCTACATTCAATAAAAATTTGAAATTCCTACTAGTGCCCTCCATGTAAGATACAAAACCATCTGACTCTTGCACAGTATCTTTCCATGCTAGTATGATATTATCAACATACCTCCTACTTGTTCATTTATTTTACTTACATGTGCCATTCTTTGCAATGTTTTACAATTTATAATTAGCATGTTTGCATTGCATGATTTGCTAAGGTGGCACTTTAACACACTGTTGTAGTTAAGCAATGTAAAAGCACCTTGTTTTATGGTGGACAACATGCCTCAAAAAGGTGCACTGTGATTGCTCAAAACCTCAGCAGTGACACGTCAATTCATCCTGGTTTATGTGCTAGATGACAAAGCTCACTGGGCTATTAGCTCCAGTGTCATTTAGTTCTCTACACAATTCATTCCAAATTGTGTACCCTTGGAGTTTATTTTATTAAATTTACATGGAAGGGGGCAAATTGTCTGGGAACAATTTGTATGGGGGGCTGAATGATACTGGATCTAAAAGTGCATCATGAGTTGTCACAGAGCACATTTACTAGAGCAAACTGACATGTAGCCATCCTCAGCAATCTGAAGGTTGGCTTGTGCTACCACAGTGATTTTTTGTTACACAAAATCTGATGCATTTTAACTCAGCACCAATTTGTTAGTGAGTCTTTCTAGTGTCTCTTATACCATGTTGTCCAGCTCTATCAACCTGGACATTATGCCGCTCTAGGGTGTCATGTGGGATGTCACTATTTATTGGGTGGTGTATCCTATACTACAGTAAATATTTTAAAAATCAACAATCCTGATTGACTCATGGGGCTTTTTGTCCATGATGATATCTCTGCCATACAACCACAAGTAGAAACTAATTCCTCTAGCTGGAGCCAATTCACACTCATTATATCATTCAAAATCACTACTCATTATTCAAAGGGCGATATCAGTCAGCAGCCCACCAGAGCTACAGACATGAAATGTAAGCAAATCCAATCACCAAATACCCATGCTACTGCAGTGAAGTGGGTGCGTTTACAGGGGCAACTAGCCCAACGATAATAACAATCCTAATTTTGGCCCTCCAAAGAAACACTGAGACCAACTGGTTTCAACGACTTGCTTTATTTTAATTATCCACAAATGTAATAGCCCCTACCACCTTGGCTACTTGCCTTCAAGAGGGCTTTAACCAGTACAGAGTACCATTTCCTTTATAAAGCATAAAAGTAGTGACATAATATTCCATGTAATTCAAATGGGTTTCAAACACCACACTAAGAAGTTATAATAGGACACAAAACCTTATGTCAAAACAATGTCAAAAACTATTTTGTTATTACATTTTTACTTCTCAGAGCCTCTATGTGACACAGAAACAGAACAGCTGAGAGCTATATTTCAAAATAAATAAAAAAGAGCCATAATTCGATGGGGATTAATCAATTTCATATGAGTATATAATGGGATCTCCAAAGTACTAGGGATACACCTTAATCAAAAATGTCTATTATTTTTCAAAAATGTAGTAAATATTGGCTCAAAATTACATTTATATATAAATAAATGAGTCAAGGTACAAAATAAGCTGGAGCTAAGGAATTAATACAGCACAGGAACAAAATTAGGAAGATGGCAAAATGACTTTCAAGAACTTCTACCAGAAAATAGGGACCAGACTAGTCCTAGAAGAAAAAAATATATACAATAAATGTAAATATTCATAAGTTAATGTACTTTCTAATAAACAGTACAGTAGTATTATCATAAAAATGAAGAGCAGGGATGTAAGAAAGGTGTATAGAAAAAGAAGGAAAATAAAACAAAGGGTGGGAATTAGAATAAAAAAGTGTAGGGGGAAGAGAAAAGAAGAAGAAACCTAGAAAATCCCAAGCAAGAACTATGTCAATCATGCTCTCTACCTTATTAAACCTATTAGAATCATTTCTTATACTTTAAAAAAGGTTTCAGATCCCATCTTTCATTTAAGCCCTTAGGTTTAACTGTATCAGCTTTAAAAATCCAATAGCTCTCTCTCTGTGTAAGCAGGTTTGCCCGTCACCACCTTGTTTTGGCATTTGGTACTCTGTACTGGTTAACTCCCCCTTGAAGGCAAGTAGCCGAGGTGCTAGGAGCTCCCACATTGGTGTAGAATTAAAATACAACAAGTCATTGAAGCCAGTTGATCTCAATGTTTCTTTGGAGCTCTAAAATTTGGGTTGGTATTATCGTTGGGATAGCTGCCCCTGTAAGTGCACCCACTTCATTGCAGTAGTGCAGGTATTTGGTGACTGGATTTGGTGTACTGCTAATTTTTACCTGTAACCGGCTGAGCTGTCTTATTTTAGGTGGCTCAGTTTGAAATTCGAAACGCCAAGTTGACTGCCGCCATAAACGTGGAGCTTTCGGTTTGATAGAGTTCCCAGCTGTGAGCAATTTTATACTCAGAATACATGAGCAATAGCTACAGCAGGCTGCATTCACTTCAGATTGCTGGACACTGGAGGAGTTAATTCTCTAGTCTACCACTCGGTTTATTTGGGACTGATCTTTTCTTTTTGCTACTGGCAGTAATGTCCAAGGGTGTGCTGAGAGTAGCAGGGGAAACGGTGGAGAGTGTGAGCTACTGTCTGGGAGACCTGGCCTCTCTACAATTGCAGAAACAGCAGCTGAGAGTTAATCTGGAAGGGGCTGTATTGGCTGGAGCAGCTGTGAGTGGCACAAGTGCTGGAGGTAACATTAAATTTGCATTTCTTAGATTGGAAAGACTGTTTATAAAGGAAGTGAACATAAGTTATAACATAACTTCCCTAGAGGCCTATTCTGATAAAAATCATGCTCTGCATGGCTTAACAGTAACTAAGGTGCCTTCATGCGGCTTAGATAATTTTAAATGAAAAGAGGCCTGCCTAAGAAATTGGAAGCTGCATCTCTTGCTTATACAAAGCTTATTGTGGAAGAAGATTCAGAGAATTACCTTGATTTAGAAAGGGAGACCCACCATATTGTCATATGAAATTGTTTAATCCCCATTGAGTTATGGCTCTTTTTTTTATTTTTTTATTTTTTGAAATATAGCTCTCAGCTGTTCTGTTTCTGTGTCATATAGAGGCTCTGAGAAGTGAAAATGTAATAATACTGTAAGACTTTTTGACATAATGTTTTGTGTCCTATTATGACTTCTTAGTGTGGTGTTTGGAACCCATTTGTATCACATGGTATATGACGCCACTGCTTTTATGCTTTAAAAAGGAAATGGTACTCTGTACTGGTTATGCTCTCTTGAAGGCAAGTAGTAGAGGTGCTATGGGCTCTCACGTTGGTGGAGAATTAAAATACAACAAGTCGTTGAAACCAGTTGGTCATACCGTTTCTTTGGAGTGCTAAAATTTGGATTGATGATATTTAAGCAGCCTTCTAGCTCTCTCTCTCCCATCCAACCATGATACAAGTAAATTAAATGGTAATGTAGCTAGCATCCTCAACTATGACTCCCATACACTTTAAATGAAAGCCCCCATGTGGCTAATGTCCCCAATGTTTCCTCAACTATAGACTTTAAATAACCAAACTCTCACTCCCAACTCTCAAGATGAGTGCCACAGATATAAAATAAAGTCCACAATCCAGCTAACATCCATTGACTATCCTACCCACCTGCCAAAATTTACAAAGATAAGATGTATGTGACTAAATTTATATGGGCAGAGTCTTCCCTCACCACCACAACTTAAATGCAAAGCCAAAATTAAACTGCTAGTATTCTAGTCTCTGCTGTTCTGCCTTCCACAATCTAGCTCCCATTACAACAGCAACACCTACTGGCCACAACATAAACTAACAGCACCCTTTTTTAAACATTTTCTTTTCAATTGTTTAAACAGGTGAGACACACTAAGCTGAAAGCTTGTTTACAGGTGCAACCTGGGAGCACAGGGAAGTTTAAGTGACTGGCTCAGGATCACACAGTATGCAAGTGGGGGCTGTGGGATTCAAACCCAGGTCTCCAGATTTGCAGCTCAGAGCCTTAAACCACTGTGCTATACTGCTATATATTTTACACCCATGCTGTATATTAAAAAAAATCTAATACATTTTAAACACTGTTTTGTTTACTTATTTATTCATGTAAAATGATCAAGTGCATAATAGCAAGAATACACTACTGGGTGAATAACATTATTGGATATTGTCACTTCTTGGGTGTATAAAGCACATAGCCTACAGCCTCATTATGCCTCATTACTCACTCAAGGTATGGTGATAGTCCACAACCTGTAATGTATTATTGCTTAATTATAAATAGGTAAGAGAAATAAAAACAATGATTAGATAACAGAGATTCAAAGGAAAGAGAAAGGGGGAAATGTCTAACCAGGAAAGGCACATTAAGTCAGAGCTTATTTCCAGGTGCAACCTGGGAGCACAGGGAAGTTAAGTGACTTGCTCAGGGTCACACAGTATGCAAGTTGGGGCTAATGGGATTCAAACCCAGGTCCGCGGCTCAGTGCCCCTAACCTCTGTGCTATACTGCCTCCATTCAAAGCTACAGTGTTCATCCAAAGTAACACTTTAATGCAATAACTAGGAGTAACAGTAGGTGAGCATGCAGCATCCTGATGGCATTCTTTCATGCAGTGCTACCCCATTTTGGAGATTCTTAACCTCATAGTAAAGACTCTGAGGAAAATAAATTTTATAAAATGTCACCATTAAAAATAACAATGATAACCTACAAGGTGTGTGTAAATGTGATAATGCCACTTCATAGCTGGTTGAACACACTTGTTCTGTAACCCCATACCCCAGCACACCTGAGGTATTTCATGACGACACACTCTCCGTCATGTATTATTGCTTAAATTACACACACACACATACACACACACACACACCACACACACACACACACACACACACACACACACACACACACACACAAACACTAGCCATGTTCAGAGTGAAGAAACTCTACAAGTTTTGTATTGTGTAATGTGTAGCATAGCGTGATAATTACAGTAGTAGAATTTGTGAAATTGTGCAAATTGTACTTCATGAATTGCCTCACTACCCACCCTGGAGCAAATTTTACTATGCAAATTGAAGTGCTATGTGGCAAAAATTCACTACATAGTGTGAATGGAGTGCATCAGTTCACGTAGTAATAATTTATGGAGCTGCAGCAAACTGTGAAGTGTGCACTGCACAACCTCTACAGTAAATTCACTGCAATGTGTCTATGAATTTTAAATACATAACACTCCTAACGCACACACAGACACACACACATATACCCTTGTCATGTTGTATAGCCTCAACACAGAAGCATGAATTCACACACTTCAGTTTGTTCTCTGGTTGTGAGGCTGTCTATAGCTATAGCATACTACTTACTTTAGCATAATAGCCTTCAAGCTTGAAGTTTGTAATGACGTTTTGCAGAAGGTTTTTCAAATCACTCCCAGCGACATTTAGACGTTCATTTAGAGTCCAATTGATGAACATTAAGTTCTGAATGATTCTGCAGCAATTAGACTGAAAAGTAAAAATTCAATGTATGAGCATCCATGTTACATTTTGATAACGTGACAGAATATAATATAAATGATTCTACCCGCTGTATCTCAGTGGGTACAGGAGGCTGAGGGAAGTGGACCATTGGTAAATTTGTAATCTTTGTTGTTATGCACATTGCTTTAAATAGAGATGCAAGAAAGTTAAACTTCAGCTGCAAAGTTGCTGTGAAATTGTGAAACTTCAACTTTGTGAATTTTTGTAAAGTTCATATTGGCTTCACCAAACATTGACTTTGCCGATTTCACAATTTCCATGAAGTGGCGACTTCACAACCAAAACTTGGTCACTTAGCGGAACAAAATGCCACATTGCCTGAAAAAAAAAGTTTTGAAATCAACACTTTGAACTTTGCAAAGTTGACCAGCTTCTCAACGATCTGGCAAAACAAAGTTTTCTTTCTAGTTTTAAGTAATCCTGGAACACCATTGTAAATAACCTGTACTCAATGGTCTTACCTTAATAAAATGAAATGAAAAATTCAGTTTAGCTTCAAGAGTGGTTGAGCCCAAGCTGACATAGTGGCGCTGAGGGCTGAGGCACTGGACACTACACCTCACGCCATGCTGATGACTTGAGTTTGGGAGCGAGCTCAGGCCACTGGGAGTTGGCTGGGGGGCATGGGGTCATAATGTCACAAGACATTATGCCACATACAAAAATCACACTGCCAATACAGCACAATTTCTTGCATGCAGCATAAGTCCTTTATTTTGCGAGGGGGGGCTCCACCACCTGCACCTCCCATTACGGGGGCTGTGACCCTGAACCCCACCAATAAAGATTCTCAAGTCAGGGGGAGGGGGTTAACACTGAAATCACACAAAAGTGTGAAAATAAAAAAATGATTTTGCCTTTGGAACTGGGAATCAAACCAGGTGCCAAAACACAACACCTAGGTTTTTCACTGCCAGTGACTTTGTCCATCAAGCCACAGCAGTGGCTCAGCAGAACCCCATCCCAGCAGAGGTCTTATCCTCTCCCTAGGACAGTGAGAGGGTGCAATACTGCATACAGCAGTATTTGTGGTATTGCACCTCTTGCTGTTCCCTACAGTGCTATTTCAGGTTAGCACTCATGTCATACACTATTAAGAGTACGATATAATGCTTAGTAGGGCTGGTGGGGGCGCTGGAGATGACTGTAGCAGTTGCTGTGCTGTTCTTTTTTTTGGGTTGGGGTGGCACAGTTCCTTGCTCTTGGCTAACACCAAGTGGAGACTAGGTGTCAGAGCGGAGTTGAAATTGACATAACATAGAGGAGGGTGGAAGGATCACTTGGCTTCTGGGGGGCAGGCACAGGCCTCCACACATGCATGCTTGCCATGTTCACTGTTGCTGTGGGAGAGTGGGGAAAAAAAACAGAAATACCATGTCTCCCTGTGGCTATATGTGATGGTCTCCTCTACTCTTGAGCCCTGCTCCTTGCAGATCTCCACCAGCACAATAGAGGGGAGAGAGGCAGATGGGGTTGGGGATGGTGGGGGGCCCGATGGTAGGAGTAGGTGGCCACAGGCAGCAAGCAGCTTTATAGAAAAAAAAAAGATTGGCTGTGCCCTGGGACAGTCTACCAGCTGAAGTAGTGGGTGCCAAGACCACTAATGGCTTCAAACATGGTTGAAACAGAGTTATGGGTTTAATAGTAACCCGGGGGGAGTAGCAGCAAGGCAGGGAATGTGGAAATGGATAGTGTGGGCATAAACCCTCTATAGAAACTATGGGGCAGGATTTTCTAAAGAATCCACCCAAGATGGATCAGTCCCTGTTTCCAAAGCAGAAATGTGTTTAAATCTGCTAGACCATGTATTAGATGGCCTAACACCATCCAAAATTCATGTCCTGAGACAGATGCATCATATCCAAGTTGGACACAAGTGACAATCATGTCTATTTTCTGCACAGATTGTGACTTTGTTATAAATGGTTGTAACTTCTGAAAATAGCCACCAGGCTATCTTAATGCACATGGGCAGATGCAGCATGTATTTGCTTCCAGGTCCAACCCACTTAGAAATCTCCCCAGGTCAGAAATAGGGTTGGGTATTACGGACAGATTCAATAGACCAGTGGTCTTTTTTGCCATCAACATTTATGTCTCTAAGAATCTGGCCACATATGAATTTAGGTTGCCATTGATTCTTCAGCTGAAGGCACTTTGGTCTATGATATGGGGAATCAAATATACACAAGCAGGACTATCAAAAGCCCTTATTCTACCCCTCCCCCAAACTCATCACTTCCTGCCTTCCTTCCCATCCCTGTCCATCCAAATAGTGTGTATGAAAAGCAAAATGCCATCTATCTGGAGACACCATCTTCTTAAAAACACCCTTCTCTAACCCAACTCACCCTGTCCGCAAGCCCACTGTATTTAAGAGGTGCCCCTCCTCCTGAAATCTGTTCCTTGATTTATTTTGGGTGAAGCAAAAAATCAGAGAAATCAAGCTACTATAGCTCAGGAGTCCTCCCTCCCAAACAACTAACCCACTCCGTAAATTCTGTAAGTGGACAGAGCAGTCACATGATTGGGAGAGATGGGCTACAGCAAATGAATCATTGGTGATGCTGGTATGCTTGACCCAGTCAGTCTACCTATCATCACTAATTATGCTAATGCTCCACCCCCTCACTTCTGAATGCATGCCTGCTTGTTCCATTTAGAGACTGTAGACTTAAAGAGTGGCAAAGCTGTGCTGGTGGTGGTGGGGGGTGCCCACTGAGCTATCCAGATTTCTTTACTCTACTGCTGCTCCTAAAATCAATGATCAAAGCTCAGTAAAGGGAGCACCTCTTAACCATAATAGTTTTGTGAAATGAAGGGGGGTCTGATTATGGAGGAAGGGTATCAAAAAGATGTTGTCAGCTCCAGGCACAGTACCAGGTACTGGAATTTTGCTTTTCACAAGAATAATGTCAGTAACTACCTGCAGATGAGGAGAAAAGCAAGAAGATACCGGGTGGGGTTGGGGTGGCCACAGGACCTTCACTGATTACCTTTGAAAGGGTAGAAATATTTTTAACAATTTGTTGAAGTGCTGAAATGCCAAATGGAATCTGAGTACCTATGGACCAGCTTCACTTGTGCCAAGAGTGCCAGATTGTGACACTTTCACTGAATGCCTGCTAATGCATCACTGACCTACAATTATGAAATGGGTAAAAAGAATTCTGGTTTATGACTGGCTAAGAGGTACTATCAGCTGGGATGTTATCCTGGCACAACAGCCTGGCTGAAAGTAGCTCAACAAAAATATGTTTAACAAAATGTAACTTATTAAAAAGGACCCATTTCATAATCACAATAAGACACTTGACAGGGTGTGTTATGATGAGCTAAGACCCCTTTTTGGGTTGTGGAAGCACTCAGCTTCACCTCATACTTCAATCCACCAGAAGTGAGCCATTATACCACCATAACACACACCCCATCATGCCTTTTTACTTAAATAAAGATCCATAAAATAAATTATTGGAAGAAAAGAAAAGTTCAACTCTGAGACAGAATTCTGGATCTTAGTCTATGATCTCATTTAACAGTACTTTTTTGTTTTCATTTAATTGTTTTTATTAACGGGAACAAAAGATACATCAAAAAACAATTTACATGAAAAAACACCACAAAATTAAACACTTATACAGAGACAGGCAGTAGTGCAACAATCAATGCTTACACAATACTCTTAATCACTGCATACATCTTAGAGAAAGAGTCAGTCACAATAGGCAGGGTAAGAAAAGGAGCAAGTTAAAAATACATTTTATAAAAATCGAAGAAACTAAAAAGTGGACAGCACCAGCAATGGATGTACCAGCCAAATTTTATTAAAGTGCTAAAAATACATACATATGTAGGGTAACACAAAAAAATAACAGAGAGAACATACCAAATTGACTGGTTACACTTAGGGTCCAAGCATAACCAGCTGAGTCAGTATGCTCTCTTTGTTGTTTTTTTTTTTTGTGGTACTCTGCCTACGTATGTATTTTTAACACTTAAAATTCGCTTGACACATTCATTGCTGGTGCTGCCCCCTTTTAGTTTCATTGATATTTGACTCCAGGAAAGTACAGCATCTGTGAAACGGTGTATTTTCATTTTTTATTCAATAAAATTCAAAGAGTTTGTTTCAAGAGAGTTTTTATGTTTGCTTGCACACATGTGCAAGAAACATAGTGCCATCATCGGAGATTTCGGAGGTGTGTCACCTCCTCCTCCAATTCAGGCAGTGTGCTGGCAGGCGTGGCCCCTGTAAGCCAATGCATTTTGGAGCTGTCTATGACACGCTCCAAAATGCAGTGGCATACAGTTGAAAGGGGGAGCTACGCTTGAGTGAGCAGCGATAAGAAGCTGCTCACGTGCAGCTCCCCTCAGCCGCAGGCGTGCGCGCCCCCGCATGCAGTGTATAGCCGATGGGGTGCCCAATCCCCGTTGGCTGAGCTGCATCGCTCTCCTCCCCCCAGTAGCTGGTGCCACGCTGGAGCCCAACCCAGCGTGGCAATCTGTGATTTAGCCGACGGGGTGCCCAATCCCCGCCGCTGCCCCAGTCCTTGTGCACGCTGAGCCTTACCCAGCGTGGCAAACGTCCCACGAGTTTTTTTTTTGCTTTCCCTTTTGCCAATGGGGTGCCTAATCCCCATCGGCTGAACGCCTCAAAGCTCCTGTGCTACGCTGGGAGCCCACCCCAGCGCAAGTGCCAGTCCCACGACGCTCTTTTTAATTTGTTTTACCTGTAAGACAAAACTGTCACGCGGCGCATCTCCCGACCCCCCACAACCCGCACTCCACCCACTGCGCACCCAGCTCCCCACACCCCCTCACCCCATACTTCTCATCTCCGGACTCCGGCGCCGACGATCTTTGTGGACTGGGACACGCCTGCACTCTTCAAAGTCCACCGCGAACTGAGGAAATGCCGTAAGCTGTATAATGGGCTAGATAGGGGTTTCAAGTTATTGCATATCTCAGCCATTTTGGGAATTTTGTACTAAATTTCAACATGGGTTTTGGGACCCTTCTCACGAATCGATGTTACTGTCATGGCGTTATTCAGCCCAGCAGGATTTCGACAGTGACTGTGCAGTGACTGTGAAATCACCCTTCAGGCCTGAATACCACCATGACAGTGACATCATTCATGAGAAGGGGCCAAACCCCATGTTGAAAATTTGCTGAAATCCAAAATGACTGTTTAACGAGCGCAGCATTGCGCAGTTCCTATGCAGGCTCGTAAGTTCGCGAAATTTCAATATTTTCACTCCAGATTTTCAATATTGCCATTTCACCACACCTTCTTATGAGTAGTACAGCTGTCATTTTTCACATCTCACCCAAAATGTGTTTCCGCCCATGTAGCGCAGAATGGTGCAGTCAGTGTGCGAAATCAATGTACGGGACAAATTAAGAAAATCACAGTGACACTGTTCATGAGCAGAGGTCTTGAAATGGCTATGTTGAAAATTTGGTGAAAAAATTCCTAAAAATGACTGTTTTACGAGCGTGCGTTGCGCAGTTCCTACGCACGCTCATAGGTTTGCGAATTTTCAATATTTCCACTCCAGATTTTCAACATTGCCATTTTTACACACCTTCTTATGAGCAGTACAGCTGTCATTTTTCACATCTCACCCAAAACGTGTTTCTGCCCATGTAGTGCACAATGGCGCAGTCATTGTGCGAACTCATTGTATGGGACACATTAAGAAAATCACAGTGTCACTGTTCATGAGCAGAGATCTTAAAATGGCAATGTTGAAAATTTGGTGAAAGAATTCCTAAAAATGACTGTTTTACGAGTGTGCATTGCACAGGTCCCACGCACGCTCGTAGGTTTGCGAATTTTCAATATTTCCACTCCAGATTTTCAACATTGCCATTTTTCCACACCTCCTTATGAGCAGTACAGCTGTCATTTTTCACATCCTGCTCAAAACGTGTTTCCGCCCATGTAGCGCACAATGGCATAGTCGGTGTGCAAACTCAATGTATGGGACACATTAACAAAACCACAGTGACACTGTTCATGAGCAGAGGCCTTAAAATGGCTATGTTGAAAATTTGGTGAAAAAATTCCTAAAAATGACTTTTACGAGCGTGTGTTGCACAGTTCCTATGCATGCTCGTAAGTTTGCAAATTTAATATTTTCACTCTAGATTTTCAACATGTCCTTTTTATTAAACTTCCTTATGAACAGTACAGCTGCAATTTTTCATATGTCACCCAAAATGTGTTATCGCACATGTAACGATAATGGTGCTGGTGTGTGAAAGCAATGTTTAGGACAGATTAAGAAAATCACAGTTACACTGTTCATGAGCAGAGGGCTTAAAATGGCAATGTTGAAAATTTGGTGACAAAAGTCCATAAAATGACTGTTATGAGTGAGCATTGTGCAGTTTCCATGCATCCTCGTTAGTTCATGACTTTGTAATATTTTCAGTCCAGATTTTCACTAGTGGCATTTTTCCACACTTCCTTATGAACAGTACAGCTGCCATTTTTCACAACATGGTCGAAGTGTGTTTTCACACTTTCAGTGCAGAGATGCGTGGTTGCTGTGGGAAATCATTGTTCGGCACAGATAAAGAAAATCACAGTGACACTGTTCATGATCGGAGGCACCAAAATGCCTGAGTTGACAATCTGCTATAAAAAATCCCCAACCTAATTATATTACGGGTGTGCATTGCACAGTTTCTATGTACGCTCGTGACTTCACCATTTTTTTAAATAATTTTACTACACATTTGCAACATAGCCATTTTTACACCTCCCCATGAAAGAGTACAGCTGTCATTTTTTACATCCTGTTCAGAATATTTTTGCAGCTGTGGTGCTAAATGCCGTAGTCACTGTGCATAAGCAGCTTTCGGCTACTAAACTGATATTCCCCTGTTCATGAGGGGGTCACAAAACAAACATGTTGGAAAATTTGGAGTGAAAATACCAACGAATGCCTGAGGTATTAGGCTTTTCAACTAAATCGCCCAACCCTCTAGAGAATGATAGGAATCAGGGTGTGACTTGGGATTCTTGCCTGTGATGCTCATACCATTCCACACCCTGCAGTCACTGAGAGGCATCGAGGTATGCCTTGGACTCTTCTGCCCCAAACTTCACCCCATTCTCCTATATCGCACCCAACTCACCGTATTTCCTAATGAAATGGGGTGTGCATAAGGGCCAAAGACCCCAAGGAACACGTGCCACTTGTCAGTCTCTGCAGAGTGGGGTGTGGTGAAATGGCGTGGCCGTTATGCCTGACGACCCAAACACACACCCCAATGCCTGTCACTCTCTGCAGGGTGGTGGTGGGGTTGGCTTCAGTTCAATACTTTACTGCCATTCCTACTACGCAGCTCTGTAACTTCTAGACTACCACTGCCAATGCCAGCAAGCAAACATTCGGCATTGACAAATGCTTGTTTTTGGCTAGTTCAGTACCTCCAAGATTCGATATGTCACACATTCAGTTCCCTTTGGCCACATCATGAGGACCAGTGTCCTTCAATGGGATGCTGAAATTGTGAGGGCTACAGCTCTGTGGAATTTCCAAATTCTACCTCTGTCAGAATCTTGCAGAATTTCTGAAAGTCCTACCTGATTCCGTGGAATGCTATCAGAAGCAGAATTCTGAAACTCTGAAAGCAGAATCTTAACTGTGGAACTGTATTCCTCTCTTTATGTAAACTGTAGATTCATTGTCTGACAACAATGGAATATTATTCCTTGGATCACATAGAAATACTTTTTGGAAATTTTAAAAATCAAGAAAAATAAATTCCAAAAAGCATTCTGGAAGCGAAATTGCTATACCACACAAATTCCTCTGGTGGGATTCTGCATTATGCCCAGTTCTATTGAGGGCTACTATGTTGATTTACAGTAGTGAACAGCCTTACAGTGCATCAAAAGAAATGTACTGTATAACAGAGATGGGCTAATTCCTCAACATTTTCTCTGCAAAATAATTTGCAAATTTTGCATAATCCAAGGAGCGTAAAATAAATTCCACCAACAGCTTAATCTGGTTCAATTTCAGTTGCTTAGCATCTGTATCCCCCCTTCCCCAGTCACCCCTAAAAAAGGAACTTCTAGGCACAGTGGAATTTCCGGGTCACCAAAATTTAATAAATAAATGAATAATTGTGCAATTGACAAATCATGAATTGACTGAATTTCACACTTCATGGCAAAATGAATGCTTTGCAGTGAAATTCACTGTGAAATTCATGTGTTACCCATGAAGTAAAATTTGTTGGGTAAGGGAAGGCATAGAGAAGCACAGACAAGCATGAATTTGCAGCAATTCATGCGAACTTTGCTGGCGAAGTGTTCTTTAGCCACCTCTGTACTTTACAATGTGGTAAAGCAGATGAGTGGACATTTACAAATATCTTGCAAGGTCATGCTAGGGTCTGGATAGTAAAAAAGAAAGAGACTGTATATGTTTTAAAAGTATGTTTCCATTAGACAGAGCCGAGAACTGGGTTGGGAAGAGTCTGCTGACAATAATCTATTAAAATTATAGTTAGACAATAAAACTGTATCCCCCCAACACACACACACACACACACACACACACACACACACAAGCATGCACACACACACTCACACACAATCTTTTATTCAGTGTGGCAGTATATATTTAAATTCAACACAGGGTTCGAACAATTTTTTAGATTTAGAAATAAGCGAACTGTTAAAATACATTCATTATAAAAGTAAATGTTATACTCCAGAAATGGCAGTATTAACACTAACGTCATTTTACTAGACTAATAGGGTCTCTGAAGCTCCCCCACCTGCCAAATTATTGTATGATTAGACCTCTGAGAAATCTTATTTTAGGAGTTCATAGGAGTGGGAAGGGGCATCACAGGAGAAGCAAAGAAACCACAGGAGTATTAACTGCAGCCCCTAGCTACCCATAAATGTAATTCCTAAGATGCAACTATATTTTTGAAGCCACTGCTTCTGTATTTGTTTAGCATTTGAGGCAGAAGGCACAGTATATGAGTCAACATATTGGCTTTTCCCTCATTAAAAAGGTGTTTAAATCATGCTGTCAAAATGCAAAACAGAATGGAAAGGGTTTTTAGCAGACCTATAATTAGCTTTAGGGTA
Source organism: Neoceratodus forsteri (assembly GCA_016271365.2). Classification (NCBI taxonomy): domain Eukaryota; kingdom Metazoa; phylum Chordata; order Ceratodontiformes; family Ceratodontidae; genus Neoceratodus; species Neoceratodus forsteri. The sequence goes on along the minus strand of CM028133.1, from coordinate 220,579,240 downwards.
AAATCAGGGGCGCGGCTACTGTCTTTGGAATACATCTGTGGCACTTGACAGTCAGTTTTGACCTCATGGTACTGTGTTTAAAGCAGCAGTGCAACAAAAAATGCTTTTTCCAAAAAGATAGTTTCAGCCACAGTCAATAAAAATACTGCATTCCTGTCAAATCTTCTTTTCTATGCACCTGAACACCAGGGGCCAGATATTCAAACTGTGGAGTTCAAGCCCTTGCACTGCACAAAATAATTGCACTGGGGTGTTTCCAGAATGATATTCAAAGGAGTTGCACCCTTGAGCAACTCCTTTGAATATCACCCCGCAACCATAGCCACTGTGCATGGCGCAGTGGAACTTGCACCACCGCAAGTTGTCAGAGTGGAGCATTCAACCTGCGGTGGCGCAGGTACCACTGCGCCATGTGCAAAATCCCAATATTCAAAAGGTGACATGCAAATGGTGCCATAATTCATGCAAGGTGCAGGGGGGCCATTTGCATCTGATTATGGCCCCATTTGCATGCCATTAACATGCAGGTGCGTCAATCCCCGAGGACTTGCACCTGGCGCCCTGCACCAGGCAGTAGCCATCGGGGACCGATGCCCCTACGGCCAATCGCAGGAAAACAGTGTAGAATCCTCGCAGTATCATTTCATTGGTTCGATCACGGGCATAGCTAAATCTTCCACCAGCCCATCGCTGGGCGCTGTGTCTCTCAACATAGCCTCGGTGTTCCAGTGGCCTAGCATCTGGACGCAGGCTGTACATAAATAAAGCCCTCACCCCCAACACAGCCCTGGTGAGCAGGTCCCACTCATCAGCAGTTTTGACCAATTACTTCCACTTCCTCGCGCAGGCGGCGGTATCTCACCTGCTTGCCAGCTTTGCTGCCGCCGACCGACTCGTTTGGCAGGGTTGCATGTTTGATTGCGAGATAAGAGCCACGGCATGTAATCCATATCATATAGTATAGTTCAGATTTGTGAACACATTCATTCACAAACTGACTGTCTTGTACGGGTATGGGCTGCATGTCCATTGGTCTTGCTCTGCACCAATGGGCGGCAGCTCTACCGGCAGTCATGGCCAAGCGGGCGGTGGGGCGGCAGGCAGGTGGATGCTGCCACCCGCTGGCTGCGAGGGGGAGGGGGTGGTGGGGCTTCAGAGGTGGGTGGGTGGGGACACCAGCCACCAGGGCTGTGTTTGGGGGTGGGGGTTGTTTAATTATTACAGCCCGCGATCGGATTGTAGGTGTCCACTGGATCACAGGGCTATGATCGGGGTGTTTATATTACACATCCCTGATCGGAATTGTAGGTCCACTGGACCACCATGATACGCTTTGGGGAGACACATTGCTGCCCGCGATCGGCTGGTGGAGGGGAATTGAACCATGCCGCGATCGGGCCAGTGGGGTTGTGGTGGGATTCTACACTGTTTTGCCCATGATTGGGCTGCGGGGGGGCACAGGGAGTGGTATGGGGGCCAGCCACAGGTGGCAGCTGCTGTATTGTGCCCTGCAATGCAGCAGCTCACCTGTGGGTGGCCCTCGACTTGAGCCTTTTTTTTTGGCTCAAAGATGTGTGGGCACAGGTTGGGGGTTGCGCCTGCACAACTCTGCACAGCCCGGCTGAATATCGGGCTGTGCAGTTTATGCATGGTTCCTCCCCCTCCAGTTCAGCATGCATTCATTTGCATTGCACTGTTGCTCAACCTGTTTTCAGTGGCGCAACTGCCTCCTGCTGAATACGACAGAATGGTGCAAGTTCGGACTTGCACAGGCGCAACCCTATTGAATATCTGGTGCCATGAGTTTTTGCTTTATTTTATCAATCGTAACCCATGCCAGGTCTACAGTACTATTTCTAAGCCAAATGTGGTGGACATCTGTTTTTCTTTGGAAAAAATTTAGGCCAAAACATTTATAAAATACACAAATTTTGGTGGCTCTACACATTTTACCACCAAATTAAATGGGAAGATGCCAGGAATTTTATTTATAGTCAAAAAAGGTAGGATCAAATTTTTTGTCCACTTTCATCGCGCTGCCACTGCAAAGTTTTATGACTCCTTTACTGTAGTGTTAATAAATTTAGTAGTAGTAAATGGATGCCTTACAAAAAAAACATATATCTAGAAAACCAATACAGTATTTTATATAGATATAGCACTGTTTTGTACAGAAATAATGGCATACTTTGATATTTATTACAAACACAACAAAAAACAGTGTTAATGCATCTGTTAGGGATGAAGAACCCTATAGGGTTGAAAAGTGGTGTGGGTATTTTCAACCCTAACTCTCACCCCGCCAGTCATCCTCTACCCTTGGGACCTGAAAGCAAGCTACAGGTCTGTGACTATGCCTCATTGATGCATTATTTGATATATATGGCTGTACAGAAAGTTGCAGAGTTACATGGCATGGCCTCGGACCTGTAACTTGGACTTGGGTCATGAGGGTACAGGAAGGGCCAGGGAGCTGGGAATTAGGTCTAAAAGCACTAGCACCACATTTACACATGTTTGTGGCACTTTAACCCTAACAGATGGAATAATATATATTTTTTTTGCAGTGAATTTCCTTCCTTTTTAAAAGGTATAAAATATTTGGCTCCTATAGCTTTCTTCGTGCAAGGCACTTTGGGCCTTACATGAAACAACAGGAACATTGTCCAGTTCTACAGACCTGCAGCTTTCTTTGAGCAGGGCCATATGGCTCTAAATGAAGCAGCAGACCTGCAAGTCATAGCACCACACCTGAAGATTACTCTGTGAGGGGGCCCTGCTGGCCTTATGCAAAGCAGCAAACCTATCAGGCAGGACAATAAACCTGTACCATACTTCACAGTGGGCTCTGCAGGCCGTACATGAATCAGCATATCCATAAGGAAGGGCACCACACCTGCAGCTTGCAATACCTAGGGCTCTTTGGCCTTGCATAAAGCAGCAGACCCACTGGACATAGAACCAGATCTGTAGCTTGCTTTGTGCAGAGCCCTATGGGCCCTTCACAAACCAACAGACCCATCAGGCATGGCACTGGACCCATAGATTGCTTTGTGCCACCAGATCTGTAGCATGCTTCCCACAGGGCAGAGAAGGCACTAAGCAAAGCCGAAGACCCATGAGTCAGGTCTAAAAGTTTCCCCTTGGGTAATCATGGTGGGGGTGGGTGTTAATTACCCCATATCTAAAATTTGGGCTTAAAATGTTAAAAATGTATTGTTGTGGGTGATAGAATGCAAACAGTGAAAACAAGGTGACTTAAGGGTTTTGTTGTTTTTTTTTTCAATCATCCATAACACTTTCGTTTTTAATTTTTTTTTGCCAAATATTAGGGACTGGGTGCTTACCACCCTTCTTCATGACAACACAATTTACTGATGGAATCTTACCCCCAAAATACATTGGCATTGGTGGAGAACACTGGACCAAACTAGTAATTGATCTGTGAATAGCAATTCTTTTTATAGTTACATGAGGTTCACTCCGCCACACCATCTCTTGTGAAGTTACCACTTACCTACTACTTATAGATTAGCCTGTCACTATATTAGAACTGGAGAGTTACCACTTACCAAATACACTTACAAATTATGGATAAACCTACCACTATATTTGAACTGGGGGGGCACTGCCCCCCACACCCTGTGTCTATTTTTAAAATAGGAAGATGTGGGAGGCAAAGCCCTCCTAACTCAAACTACAAACTGTTACACTGGACATAACTGTGCACACATCCCATAGCATCTCACTGGAGAGATGGTGGTAGTCCAATCAAATCAACATAGCACTCACAATCTCCTTTATGGTGTCATGTAATGTTATAGATTTGCCATTACATCTAGCTATGGAGACTGCGGTGGTCCGGTGTTCACCAACACCAATACATTTTTGGAGATACCAAATTCAACTTTTCTTGCCAAAAAAAAACTAAGTCACTGTGCATGCACAGTATTGCTTTTTTCTGTTGATTAGTTTTTTCAGTACTTTGATGTTTGCTTGTCAATGGCATAGCAAACATATTGTGGGGATAGTTTATGAGGCACTCCATATTCCTTACACATGGGTTGTGTCTACCTGGTAGGTTGCTTGATGCACATGTGACTTCAGAGAAGTCCAACCCCTTTTCCTTGTTAGCCTGCCTCCTCAGGATCAGTTCTGAATGTGCATTTATGCAGGTTGCAGCACACTAGAGCAGCTCCGCAGCAATATATGCAGATTCTCAACAATCTAAGGTTAGGCCAAGCACTGGCTTACAACTATTGATATGCAGATACAGATAGACTATGCATGATATCCTTGCAGTACGATTGTAGGAGAGAAGCACCTTTTGAATCCGTCGTGGACAGCTTAGGTTAGCAGACTCCCAGAGTCAAAATTACCCATAACAGGGTATTTTACAAAAAAATTGTTTAAACTGGTTAACATCTATGTTTTTTTGCCTACAACATTGGCTACAATGACATGCTATGATCGGTCCAAGCTTCAGAATCATCAGTCTCTACCCCAGTTCTGCCCACTCTTCTCTTACCTTTTCCTTTCTGCTTCAAAGTACTTGACCAATCAGAAGGCTGGACAAAGCAAGAGGAAAGTGGAGTTTTCTTGTGCAGCTTGTAATTCCTACAGGCAAGATTTTCTGTGATTTTTGTACAGTTTGTATGGTGCTGTTAAGTGGTTTGTTTCTCTGCCTCACAGGAAATTCAGTGATGTTGCAAAATTGCTGTTTCCTTTCAGCTCTGCCTGCCACCAGTCTATAAGTGAAGCAAGACACTCTGGAGATGTTGGTTGTTGTGTGATAAACACATTTCTCAGGTGCTGAAAGCACTCAGCACAAGAGCATCATTCCCTACTATGCACCTGGGTTGTGTGTTTATGACACAACAAACCACACTCCATCATGTCTTATTGTTTACATTTAAGACAGCAATTAATGCTATTTACCATGCGAAAGCCACAATTAAAATTTGCACCATCCTATTTAAAAGAAAATAAGACAAAAAAATAACCACTGATTCTACTTTAATTACAACTAATTGCCAAATCAATAAAACAATTAACACACGTATTAGCATACCTACCTAACAAATAACATCAATTACCACACCAATTAAAGGAGCACTACAGTTACAATTTACAAAAACATGTATTGTACAATGTACAAACATACAAAGATGCTAGCAGATAAGGCCAAAAGGTCTATCATGTCTGCTAGTCTGCTGCTCACATTACATTCACAGCTACCTACCCCCTCCTCTTATGCGCCCCACTCCTGAATGTGTCCCCCCTCAATTCGCATACTTTTCTTTCTTCCCCCTGTCTGTACCTTGCCCATTTACCTGCCCCAATCTTTCTTGAAGCTTCCCACTGATTCCAAAGAAATCAGATCCTCAGGTAACTCATTCCAGGGAGACACCAACCTTTCTGTGAATGTTCTCAATTGCCTCTGTACCCTCCTCCTTCCAATTTCAGACTGTGCCCCCTCATGGACCATCCCCCTTTAATTTGAAGAACCCCTCTATACTAACTCTGTTGATACCTCAGAAATGAAAAATAAAATAATAAATAAATAAATAAATAAATAAATAAAAATAAGTATTTGAAGGTCTCGATCATATCCCCTCTGTCCCTTCTATCTTCAAGTGAGTACATGTTCGGCTCCCCAAGTCTCTCCTCATAGGACAGATCCCCCATGCCTTGGATCATCTTTGTCATCCTCCTCTGAACCCGCTCCAAGAGTGTGATGTTCCTATTTAAGTAAGGCTGCCAGAACTGCACAGAATACTCCAGGTGTGGTCTAACCAAAGAATTGTACAGTGGCAGTATAACCTCCCTCCTCCTTGAAGTGATTCCCCTGGTAATGCACCCCAGCATCCTGTTTGCCTTTGCTGCCACTCTTCTGTACTGCTCTGAGTGATTCATTTTGTCATCAGTCATCACCCCTGTCACAAACCCACTCAGCAGGTCAGCCCTCTACTCCCAAAGTGCCAACCTCCGAGCGCAGTCTTGTGAACAGTTTAACAGAACAAGGTAACCATCTTGTCTGTTTTGTGAGTTCTTCTCAACCTTTGGTCTCCAGTCTTGGAGGGATTCAAACTGTGAATCACTTGCTAGTGTACCCAATGCACAGACTCAGATAATTCTGTCTTCGGAGGGCCAGATATCTTTGACTATGGGCACCTAACCAGGTGTACAGAAATGAATCCTTAAAAACTTCAATAAAGACTTCAGATTTTAAATGCTTCTCTTTCCAGTTTGATATCACCATGCAAGCTTATGCCCAGTGTCTGCTGTAACCATATATACTCTTCTTGCAAGTGAAATAAAATCAAAGACAGACCAGGTATGCTCTAAAAAGAGTTTTTACTAAAAATAGATAAAAATATGTAAAACACAAAATACAGAATTATTATATCACAAGACATACAAATCTCTTAAACAAAACAGGTTTTAACAGTGCAATTCCTGCTATAGTACTAAGTCTCTAAATATCGGCTTAAAGTGCTCACAGATGTTTACTTGTCAGAGTCTAGATAAAATGTGTCTAAGAAGTCAAACAGAATAATGTTTAAAATCTGGTTTTCCCCACCTACTTGCATGAGGTCACCTAGCTCCTCCCTGTCCGAACATATAAAAAATATTTAAATAAAAAACATGATGTCTTTTCCAAATATTAAATTCTGCAACCTCAGTATGACTCATGTCCTCCAAATGACATTTCTTTGATCTCATGATAAGCTTCCCCCTTCCAGGACATGAAAGCATCTTTATGATTTCGCACCAGTTTACTAAACCTGGTTTCCTCTCCTAACGTCATAAAATAGATATGCTCAACTCAGGCCTCTTCCAGCCTGTAATTAGCTTGAGGTAAAACAGGATATCCTTGATCAAGGTCTGTTCTACTCTGTCATTAGCTTCAGGCCTGCCATGTAACACCTGGTATCTAAAACCTGTGTGAGTGCGTGTGTGATCTCACATGTTGTTTCAGCCTTTTCTCATGGGAGACAGTCCATAAAAATTATCATACAACACTCAAAACTAGCTGTCCACGTCACAACCCCCAGATCCTTTTTTACCTTTGAGGTCTTCAGCTGCCGCCCCCCCCCCCACCAGCATGTAACTGTACCCTGGGTTCCTAGCCCCTAAATGCAGGATACTACACTTTCTAGCATTAAACCCCACCTGCCATGTATGCAACCACTGTTCTAGTGTTTCCAGGTCATCCTGGATGGTCCTCCTCCCCCCTACACTAGTCACCACTGCTCATAGTTTGGAATCATTTGCAAACAAACACATTTTTCTCCTGACACCCCCTGCAATATCCACTATGAATTGTGAAGCACACATTAAGCATGAGGCTTACTGTTAGCTGCCACCCCTTCAAGAACACTTAGAACCTGCATGTAGCAAATTGTTACAGTGCCATGTAATGTCTGTCAGCCAGCTAATCAGTCAGTCTGGGGCTAGACCTCAGGAAGAGAACATGCCTGCAGTACAGAATAAACTGCTATTCATTATTTTTTTGCATCCATCAGTTATTCGCATGGTCCAGCAAGGGGTCCTCACAAGCAGCAACAGATGGTTCTGGCAGACCAGAGAGAAGGTAAGGGTCTCTTAGTGGTAGGCCAAACTAAAATGCCACACATGGTGGAGAATGCGGCTGTTCTTCTGTCCAGACCCCATCTCGCTTGTCTGCATCATTGGTTACCCCAAGTCATCACCCCTGTATGCCTGAACAGTCTGAATTATAATTGAACTATGGCCTTGGCTGAAGAGAGAAAACAAAATAAAAAGATGAACTGTATCCTGTGGTATAGCAACCTGCAACACACCTACTGTAATAAAAATGTCCCAAAGTACCTGTTCAGCCTTGCTAGTCAGCTGCTCAATTAAGAAATTGTTCAAGATTAAAATTCTTATAGCCCTCTGCCCCAGGGAGGTCCACCGACTGCAACACCCCCCCAACTCCCATCTAGTGGCTCCTCTCAAAAATTTGCACAGCAGGCTTCCTCTATCCTTCTCAGCTGCAGCCACAGTGACTATTCCAGAAGGGACTGTTCTAAGTTAAAAACTAAAGAAAACATCTCAGCCTTGTCGCCCACAGCTATTGCGGCTCACCACTGCCATTGTTACAGAGCACTCTGCTCCCCGACTCCTCCTGCCAAACTGTGGCTCAGTTGGCCACTCCACAATAACTGCAAAAGAAGAATAAAAGTCAGAAGTAAATGCATTGCACCGAGCGAGCTACTCCATTAATCAGTAGCCCTACTGCATCTTTCACCCTAAGGCAGGTCTGCTCTGATACACTTTCTGACTGCTGCATACATCTTCCCACTGAGCCATGCTTCAACAGGGAGAAAACAAGACACGGTGCCACAGAATCAACCTCAAGGCCTTCAGCTTGCTCCTCAATGTGGTCCAGCAATATACATGGCTCTCTGCGCTCTTTCGTACTGCTACAGTTGCATGCACACCTCTCGCCCTAAAGGTGACAGCACGGAGCAAACTGCTTCCAGTGAGAAACATAGAAACATAGAATTTGACGGCAGATAAGGACCGCTTGGCCCACCCAGTCTGCCCATTTCCCTACCTACTGGATAAGCTGCAGATCCTAGTTAACCAGCAGCCTACTTCTTCTTACCCCCACACCCTAGAATTGCCTTATGACTGTCCCATGCTTGCTTGAATTCTACCACCGATTTTGACTCCACAACTTCCTCCGGAAGGCCGTTCCATCCATCCACAACCTTCTCTGTGAAAAATACTTCCTTAAATTACCTCTGAGCTGCCCCCATCTTCAAATTGTGCCCTCTTGTTCTTGCACACCTCTTTTTGAAAGATGCTACCCTCTTGGACTTTGATGATTCCTTGAGGTGCTTGAAAGTTTCTATCATGTCCCCCTCTCCCTCCTTTCCTCGAAGGCTATACATATTAAGCTCCTTAAGTCTCTCTCATATGTCTTCTGGTGCAGACCCTGCACCATTTGAGTGCCCTCCTCTGGACAGCTTCCATCCTGTCTATGTCTTTTGGAGATTGGGTCTCCAGACTGCACACAGTACTCAGATGGCTGCAGAAAGGATAACCAACACATTTTCTACGGTGATCTCTCCCTATGCATCCCAGTAATCCCCAACCCTCCTTGAGGTCAACTGATATGACTACCCCCAGGTCTCTTTCCATTTTGTTGTTGTTAGTATCACCCCTCATTGTGTACTCTTTCCCTGGGTTTTGTTTCCCAGGTGCATTACCTGCACTTCTTAGCATTGAATCTAAGCTGCCATACATTTGACCATTCCTCTAACCTTGTCAAGTCCCTTCTCATCCTTTCTACCCCACCATGTGCATCAACTCTGTTGCAGATCTTAGTGTCATCTGCAAAGAGACATGCTTTTCCTTCAGTCCTTCCAAGAATGCTCATAAAGACATTGAAGAGGACCGGTCCTAATACTGAACCCTGCAGTCCCACTAGTAACCCTCCTTTCTTCTGAGTGGACTCCATTTACTATTACTCTCTGTGTCCTATTCTCCAGACAATTCTTTACCCAGGCTGTCATCTTGGGACCCACTCCCAGGCTGGCTAACTTGTATATTAATCTTTGTGTGGGACTGTGTCAAATGCCTTGCTAAAGTCTGTGGTGGCTGTCCACAGCCTCTCCTGATCTACTACTTTGGTCACCCAGTCAAAGAAATCTATCAGATTTGTCTGGCATGACCTTCCCACTGTGAATCCATGCTGCCTAGGGTCCTGTGCCCTCTGGCCTTTAGATACTCGACAATTCTTTCCTTCAGAAGTGATTCCATCATTTTCCTATCACCGAGGTTAAACTAACAGGTCTGTAGTTTCCTGCTTCTGCCTTTGCTCCCACTTTTGTAAAGGGAATCACATCTGCCTCCTCCAGTCCACGGGTACCACCCCATCCTCCCATGATTTGTTAAAAAGGGTAGTCAGTGGTGTCACTAGCTCTGCCCTTAGCTCTTTTAGAATTCTGGGATGAATCCCATCAGGCCCCATTGCTTTGTCCACCTTCAGTTTTAAGAGTTTTTTCAGAACCCTTTCTTCTGTAAATGGGCTGGTATCAACTTCTGTATGCAGAGTGTTACTACTGTTTGTTTTATGTACCTCCCCCTCTTCATTTGTAAATACTGAGCAAAAATATTTGTTTAGTATCTCTGCCTTTTCACAGTCTCCTCTGCCCACCCTCCCTCCCCTTATTAAGCCTCACTATCCCTCCTTGGTCTTCCTTTGCTCCTGATGTACCTATAAAGGTTTTATCACCCTTCTTAACTGAGTTGGCTATCGTTTCTCGGTTTGGGCCTTTGCTGTTCTGACTGCTTTCCCAGCCTCCTTTTGCTTTAACTGATACAGTTCTCTGTCCTGCTCCTTCTGCGATTCCTTGTGCTTCCTGAATGCTTTCTTTTTCTCTTGAACCTTCACTGCCAGTTCCTTTGGGAACCATAGTGGTTTCTTACATTTCTTGTTTTGTTTATTTGCTTCACACAAGGCTCGTTACCTCTGTGATGGCAGTTTTATTATTCCCCATTGTTCTTCCACCCTCCTTCCTGCCCATTTGCTAGTGCATTCCTTAGGCACTCACCCATTTGGCAAAGTCAGCCCTCCTAAAGTCCAGTACTTTTGTCTTTGTATGGCTTGACTCTATTGCTGTGTTGTATGAACCATACTGTTCAATGGTCGCTAGTTCCCAGATGGCTACCCACTTCACATCTGATCCTCTCTCCATCTCCATTTGAGAGAATCAAGTCTAATATTGCTCCCTCTCGGTGGGCTCCAGTACTAGTTGTCTAAGGCATACCCCCTGTAGGGCATCTAGAATAACTGCACTCTTCAAAGTGGCAGCTGCAACTGCACTCCAGTTAACAGCTGGCATATTCAGATCACCCATCAGCAATATCTCCCCTTTTTCTGCCATTCTAAGTATACTTCCTATCATTTCCCTGTCCACTTCCTCCCCCTGAGAAGGGGGTCTGTATACAACCCCTGTGCGTATTGTGGTGCCATTGCCCATCTCCAAATTTACCCACAGTGCTTCTTCTCCTCCCTGTTTACCCTTTTGTTCTGTTGCTTCATTCCTTCCCTTATGTAAAAACTACTCCTCCTCCTCTTTACCCTCCCTGTCCCTCCTGTAGACAGTGTATCCTGATATGTTTATGTCCCAGTCATGGTTTTGTGTGTACCATGTTTCTGTGACTGCCACAATATCCAGATGTTCCTCCTCCATCAAGGCCACTAATTCAGGAAGCTTGTTACCCAGACTTCGTGCATTAGTACTCATTGCTCTCCATTTTTGATGGCTTTACCTTCTGTTGCAGCATCCCACTGACCGTTCTACCTCAGTCTTTTTCTCATTTAGTACCCTGTTTTGTAGGGAGAGGCTGGGAATTTCCTGCTGCTTGTCAGTGCCTCCCCCTTTGACTAGTTTAAAAGCTTGCAAATGAAGCATTTAGACCGATTGCTCCAAAGACTTGTTCCCTTCCTGGATAGATGCAGACCATCCTGCCAGTATAGGCTGGTGTCCCTCCAGGTGGAATCCCAGTCCCCAATGAAGCCAAACCCCTGTGCTCTGCACCATTTTTTCAACTATTCATTAAACTGCATTGTGCCAATTACCCTCGCCTCCCCCATGCTTTTGACAGGCAGCACCTCTGAGAAGGATACTGTGTGTGCTACTTGTCTTAGGTCCCTCCCCAACTCTGCAATGTCCTCCTGCACTGCTCTAATCTCATGATGAGCCAAGTCATTTGTCCCTAGGTGGACAATTACATCCAGCTCGGAATCCCTTGTAGCTGTTCTCGTGATCCTGAGGATGCGCTTCCTGTCCCTCCAAGCCATGGCACCAGGCAGGCACCTTACTTCATTTTTCCCAGCTCCCCCCAGTTCTATACCCCTAATAATTGAGTCCCCCACCAGGAGCTGCTTCCTTTCCCTGTGGTGTCCTCTGCCTCCTTCCTGTGGGCCTCCCTTGTGACAGTTATCATCAGTCTTCTCTGCGGGTGCATCCATAGGGGAGCTATGCTCCCCCAGAATGGTGTATGGATTGTGGAGTGGAACAATTGACTGGGTGTGCCTCTGTTCCACCCTCCTCACCCTCCCTGAGCCCACTGTGGTCCAACTGCTGTGCTTTCTTCCCAACCTCTGAGGTAGTGGTGGTGGCGCTAGTGCTCCCTGGATGGGGGAGGTTCCCTTCCTACTGTCCAGTGTGGCCTGAAGATGGGCAACTTCCTCCCTCAGGGCAGATAGTTGTCTGCAAATAGGGCAGCATCTCAGCCTCCAGAAAGACTCCCGGAAGACTGCTGCCCCACAGCCATTACATTGTACTACTCCCACATGTTTATCTAGTTTTTTATTGTATTTGTGTGTGTGTGTGTGTATGCCATGTGCATGTGTGATTTGTTATATAGAAATATATATATATATATTACACAATGTGTATGCTTATATTATCAGTGCAGTGTGCTAGAGAGGATATGACAGTGAAATGCACCTTGCACTCAAGGAAATGATGTCAGAACCTCATGTACAAAGGAACTATTTCCAGGGGTGGGTGGGGTGAGGGGTGGGAAGGGGTTGGGCCTAAACTGTGTCCTCACAAAACAATCAACTAGTAGCTCTCACCCACTGCTGCGATGAGTGCCTTCCTGTCAGCAAGATACCCTACACAACAATTTGACAGAGAATGTACCCTGCTAATTAAACAGAGAAAAATCCAGACATCCAAGTCAGACACAGGTAAACCTCTCCAGCCCCAAAACAGCCTGTTGGTTTGTTAGCCACAAAGGAAAATCAAATATGCAGTTATTTCAGCCTTTCTGAGGATGCTGACAAGATAAGCAGTTTTAAAAAAAACCTTCCTGAATTAAAAACTAAAACAAACACCAAGCAATACCACTTTAAAACTGAGGAAAACTTCTCTCAGATGTAAGCAAGAGAGAAAGAGTTTAGTTACAGATATTTTGTCCAAAATAGTATATCCCACGCAGCTTCTCAGTTGTTTCCAAGCACTCCTGTACACAACTTGGAAGAAGATGGACTTCTGCCTCAAACAGGATCACACCACTAGTTTATAGTAATTGAATAATGCTGAAATGGTCTAGCTAGACAAATGGCTATGATGCTAAGCTCTGACTTGTGAAGACAATTACCCCCACCTCAGGCTATGTTTGGCATCCAATTACAACCTGCAGCTTTTGCTATTTTGAATCACACACCCACACCAAAAGTTGTAAAATATATTGATGCAGATTCTCACAGAATTCTAGTAATCAGTCCAGTTAGCCACAAAGGAAAATCAAATATGCAGAAGATAAGCAGTTTTAAAAACCCCCTTCCTGAATTAAAAACTAAAACAAACACCAAGCAATACCACTTTAAAAGTGAGGAAAACTTCTCTCAGATCTAAGCAAGAGAGAGCGAGTTTAGTTACAGATATTTTGTCCAAAATAGTATATCCCACACAGCTTCTCAGTTGTTTCCAAGCACTCCTGTACACAACTTGGAAGAAGATGGACTTCAGTCCAACTCCAACAGCCATAAAAATAAATTCAAGGGACAGCCTCAGGAGCACACCCACCCTCCACTGTAGCCACACAGTACCTCTGTGTTCACTCACCCTGCTCAGTCACACTCCAAATAAAAGGGACAATAACAAAAATACTTTTAAACAAGGAGCAGAAACAAAATAAATAGACAGCTAGATCAACAAAGCACAGCACAGGATTTTCAAGCAGGGCAATAAAGAAATTAAACAAAAGAAGCCATAGAATTTCAAGGGGGCTCAACAAAAAATACTGGGAGCAGAAACAGAAAAAATTGGGGGAGAAGATAGAAAACAACAGTCCCTAAAAAACATGTAGGAAATAAATAACTAAAACGGAGCCACAAACCTGCAGGGCACTAATGAAATAAGTAACAACACAGTACATGAAATAAAGCACAACCCTGGGAGACAAACAAAAAGAAAGGCAACATAATAAACAAAACAAAAAGAAAGCCCACAAATATAGTAATTTCTCCCTCAACTTGTGACTCACCCAAAAAAATCAGACAGACTGCCATTTTCTGTGTCAGGGCTGGGGAAGAAGGACAGTAGCTGTAGGAATTGCCATTTTATCCCTTGCAGCAGCTCCAAGCAGCCTCGTGGCATAAAGCATCCATCTTTGTTTACAAACACAGCAAGAAAGGACCCTTAACCCCCCCTGCTGGTGGCCATCTTGCTACAGTAAGACCAGTCAAACACACAGGAACTGTATGTCAAAGTTCAGCAGCTATCTTGTGAAGGGCACAAAAATGACCTCACTCTATTGAAATCAGTGGCAAACCTATTGAAATGACTGGACACTGCAACAAATAGCTGATTTTTGCAACAAAACCTTTATTTAAATAACAGACAACACACAATTTAGTGGAAATTGTTTATTAAGACATCGTTTGATGGAATTTGCTTATAAATAATTGTACTTTTGTCTACAAAAATATTTTCTGCTTGGCACTTTATCAACTCCATGACATCCCGTTTCCTGCATGACAGCAACTCCTTCTCACCAGTATGACTTTTGATCAGTGAAATGCAGCTCATCTCCAACCACAGTGTCCAATGGTGATGCAGATGATGGAGCTGGAGCATCTGGAGTTCTACCTTCACCCACCTCAAGGGCCTCAAAAATAGAAGCCATCCTGCATGACATTCAGTTATCCATCTCAGCTCAAGGAACACCAATCATGCAAGCCATTCAAGACAACCTGGCCTACATTAAAGCTATTTCACCACAGTCTACGATGCATACCAGCCTACAGCCAGTACCCTTCTCAGCCTTGTCTCACTAAGATGCTGTTGACTGACTTGAACAATTCCAAGCCTGGATTTCCTTACATGGATGGATTGATCCTTTGCATATTTCCAATGCCTTGCACTTGTTTCTGAGAGGGACTACCATTTCCTGGTTCAATGCACTACCAGAACAAGTCAAAGGAGATACTGCCACTCTGTGTTCCACCTTCAAATATAATTTTGTCCAATCACATCCATCCTGGTTATTGGAACAGCTGCGAGAAAGCACCATGCAACCCTCTGAATCTCTATAAGTCATCATAGTGGACACTGAGTCTCGCTGCAAATGTCTGCAGAAACCTGAGAAAGAGCAAATCACAACCTTTGTCCGCGGACTACTTCCTTAACTCCATCTTTATGTAATCCAACAAAAAACAACAAACTGGATGGACAGAATTAAAGCTGCATGACTTGCACAAAAGTCCATATTAATGTCCCAGGCTACCAGTGTACAAGCACCTCAGTTGCCACAGTTAGCCACACTCGCAACATGTGTCCAGCAGCAATCAATGATAGAGACGCTCACCACAACTTTCAATAGTCTCAGTTCAGCCACTTCTTCTGTTACCTCTGTCAGTGTTCTCTGGCCATTTCAACAGCCACTTGATCCACCTCAACCTTCACAAGAGCATCTGACCTGTCGATGGTGTGGATTCAGAGAACACACTGCTGCCTGCCAAAAGCTGAAGTACCACAACAGACATTAAGAGATCCAAATGCGCCCTCCGCTGCACAATCAGCAAGATAACTTCAACTACTTCCAGGAGCAAGGAAACAAAGCAACTGATCACCCCTCTGACTCTAGCAATTCAAACAAACCTCACCCTCTAACTGCTAACTCTGGCACACTCACACTTCCAGGTACAAAGGTACCTGTCATCCTATCACCTCTCCTAGCAAACTATGTACCTGTAACCATCAGAGATTGGTCCACGCATGCCTTGGTCAACACTAGAGCAGAAATATCAGTTATCAATGACAGTATTCTTAACAACCAAGCTATTCATCATGTACCTAATGTCTCTCCAGCTGACCTCATATTTATAGACTCAGCCACTGTGCCTCCTCAGTCAGAGATGGTTTTGATTGCCAAGATTCGAGGTGAACCACTTCCAAAAGGTGTTGTTGGCATTGTCATGGGTTCCCCCATGCTGCATTCATCAGGTCTCCTTCCAGGATAACACCTTATCGGCAATGCATGGTGGTGCAGTCTTCCAGAAATACTGCAACTTCACAGATGAGCCAGTAGTCATTTCAAAGGGTGCCAACATTGGAAAGTTTGTCTGCTTGTCTTCAGGGGACCAACTCCATCTCATGCAAGAACCTCAGCCTGGTTCCACCAACTCTAGTCCTGTCAGTACTATCACGACCACTCCAGCTTCAACAGAGTTAACTCTCAGTCGGTGACTATTATCTTCAAAACTTCCAGCATCTCCAACAGAGAAACAGCAACTTCTGAAATTCCTGGAGAATTACCGAGATGTCTTTGTGGGTCCAGATAACAAGCTCGGATGCTGTGATATCCTGCAACACATCATTGAAGTGCAGCCCAACCAGAAACCAAACCATCAGCGAGTCCACAAAGTGGGACACAAACAGAAACAAGTCCTAGAGGACATAATCAAAGACATGCTTAAACAAGACATTGTTGAAGAGTCTACAAGACCCTGGGATGCACCTTGCCTGCTGGAGGTAAAGAAGGACAAAGAGTATTGCTTCATGGTATACTACAGAAAACTCAATGCCTACATGGTGCAGGATGCTCATCCCTTACCTAATTCTGAAGATGCTTTAGAGAGCCTTGGTGCGGCCAGTCCTCCTTACTTCACCACTCTACACCTTCAGAGTGGGTTCTACCAGAGTTTCCATTGATCCAGCTTCTCATCCATATACAGCATGGCGTTGCCACTTGGGACTTTTTCAATTCAAATGTCTGCCTATGAGACTTCAGAACAGTCCTGCCACATTCCAACATATTATGGAAGCAGTACCACATGGGTTGTCTTGAAAATCTTGTCTAGTCTGCTTGGACAATGTTATTGTCTTCAGCAGAACCTTGCCAGAGCACATCCAGCTTTTCAAAGAAGTGTTTAAATGTCCCAGACAAGCCAATCTCAAACTTAGTCCAGTAAAAGTGTTGTTTTGCACAGCATCAAATTAATGATCTGGGACATGTTGTCAGTTCTCAATGCATCTCTCCAGATCCAGGCAACCTCTCAGCAGTCAATGACTATCCAGAACCTAACAATCTCAAAGACCTTCGAGCTTTCCTGGGCTTGTCATGCTACTATCGAAAGTTCATTTGCAACTATGTCAAGATTGCAGCTCCATTGTACGCTCTCACAAAAAAGGGATGTGTCTATACATGTACTTCCAAATGCAAAGGCAAGGCCTTTGAAACCTTGAAACAAAACCTAATATCTTCTCCAGCATTGGCCTACCCTAGGCTGGACCAACCCTTCAAACTCTACTCGGATGCTAGTTCCTTTGCAGTGGGTGCTATGCTCTGTCAAATACAAGATGGAACAGAATGAGTTGTCTCCTATGCCAGGTGCTCTCTTACCTCAGTTCAGCAGAACTATAGCATCACAGAAAAAGAGTGTCTAGCCATGTTATTTGCCATAAAGAAATTTGACTATTACCTTCGCTACTCCTCCTTTACAGCTATCTTTGATCACTCTGCCCTCAGATGGTTATTCGAAATGAAGGAGCCAGTAGACAAGTTTGCCTGATGAATTGCCATGTTGCAAAGCTACAGCTTTGAAATTCAGTACAGACCAGGTCGAGTTCACTCAAATGCCAATGATGTAAGCTGGAGATGATATCCCTCCACATCCTCCTCAACAGGTGAAGAATCTTGCTTATAAGCTCTTCCCTTCCATGCCACAGTTGTGCTTCCTGTGGACACTCCTACAGCACCTCAAGTTGCTTTGCTGCTATCAACTGCTTCTACAGAAAGACACACAAATCCTCCATTACTGAAAGCAGCTAAAGAGCTTCTCAACTCCTCTACTTCTGATCTGTCCCTGGTAACTGTCAAAATGCAACAAAGGACTGATCCTCAATTCACAGACATAATCGCTTACTTGGAATCTGGAACCTAAAATACCACATAATATATTAAACAAGAGTGGACCCAGGACAGACCCTTGTGGAACCCCACTAATGACACTCCTGGATGCAGAAAACTCCCCCCAACTACCACCCACTGCTGCCTATTATTCAGCCAATTCCCAATCCAATTTACCATCTTTATTCCCACCCCTAAATTACTCAGTTTACCTAATAGCTTCCTATGCGGTACATAGTTGAAAGCCTTGCTGAAGTCCAAATACAGGACATCAACTGGGTGCCCACCATCCAGAGATCTTGTCAACCAGTCACAGAAATTGACTAGATTTGTTTGACAAGATCTCCTCTTGACAAACCCGAGTTTCCAGACATCTTGCAGGCCACTTACCTCCAGGAACTCCACCTGCCTGTCCTTCCTGATGTTCTCCAGAAGTTTCCCCACTAATGAGGTCAGGCTTACTGGTCTATAATTCCGGGGTTCATCTCAAGGACCACTCTTGAGGAGGGGCACAATGTGCGTCATCCTCCAGTCCATAGGTACGCACCCCAGTTTAAGGGAGGAATTGAATAACTCTGTCAACAGTGCCACAAGGACATCTGCCAAATCCCTCAAGACTCTGGGATGAATACCATCTGGGTCTGAGGACTTATCTATCCTCAAGTCCTTAAAGACTTCCCACACCTGGGGTGATTTGTGTGCTTTTTATAGCTGTGTGTAGTTTGATGAAATTAAAATCTTTAAAAGCAAAACATTTACTCCTGCTGGCTAGATCTAGACATACATATAGAAAACAATAGTATTTTTTTAGAGTTATTTAGCTGAGGCTAGAACATCAGGCTTATATCTGCAGATTACTGTTGTAGTTCTTTCCCTCACTGAATCAGTGGTCCTGGATGATCACTGTCACATGAGACAGGAGGCACTGAAGGAAAAGGAAGAGCAATAAATCAAGCTAACATGGAGATCCCAAGAGGCCATAAAACTAATAGGTAAGTTTAGAAAAACTCCTAATAGCAAATGAAGGGAAGGACACACCAGGACTAAACACACAAATCAAAAAACACTCTGCACAACATACTGTATGTTTTTGCAAATTTTTACTATAGTATTTCTTTAAGACACTTGTCACATTACACACTTAAAAGACTATCCTGCCCAAACCAAACATAAGCTACAGCCTCTCAGTAAACTCACATGCTTCCCGTCTCTACTCAAACTGTCACGTCTCTCAAAAAACTCCTCAGACACCAGGTCCTCTATGCTGCTGCTGACATATAACTTGAAGCTCTTCACTCTCAGACAACATGTCTCTATACTGTTGCCTCCAAGACTGCAGAAACCATGCTGTTCACAAGCTGCTCCAGACTACAGACTTCAGCTACTCCGGACCACACAAGGCACTGTTCACATGCTGCTCCCAACCACAGCTGCCACTGCTGACTACAACAACCAAACTGCTCCCAACAACAGTTAATACCTTGAAATCCTTGGGGTCTTCAGCTATTAAAACAGGGGTTTTAGTCTGCTGGTACCCAATAGGAGTATGTGAAAGATCATCTCTGTTCAATAATGGTGAGTATAAAGCAACAGTATTTCTTTGTCAATAAAATATAGAGTAATGTATGGGCAACCATACACAAGAAGACTATGTTGCCATCAAGGGGTTGAGATGACATAATAGGGACCTCAAGAGTGAAGCTCGAGAGGTCTCAATGTCATCTCAACCCAGAGCGAGTTGAACGAGTGATAGCATGCGCCCGGCTGTCAGCTTGCCTTTTTCCCACCTGCCCTCTTGCTTGCGAGGCCACCCACCCACCCACCTGCACAAAAAAGAAAGTCTAAAAATTGTTTGAACATTTTAAAAATTAAACAGGAAGTAAAAAATTATTTTTTTAAAACTCTGTGGGTCAGTATGGATTGAGTGGCACCAGGGTGAGTTTATTTGAAAAGCAGGGCACAAGGAGAACACAGTAGGCACACAATTCAAAGGTGAAAGTGGCTATAGTATCATTGTGACATCAGAGTGATACTACAACTTTCCATGACCTTTGAACTGTTCCACAACAAGAAAATGCTGTGTATAGATTTCCATACACAACAAGGGGAAACCATATACTATAAAGTGTACTATATGTACTATAAAATCATCTCATACAGAGGAGCCCACCAGGACACAACACAGAATACTGCACAATCCTGCAAAGTTACTGCAGGCAACCATACAATATCAGTGGCAGTTAAGTCCTTCTGTCATGCAGGAATATGTGACACTACATTGCATCCCTCCTGGCGGGTTTCGCTGTAGTTTTGAGTAAAAATATATTTCTGACTAATTTCATTGTCAGTGTATTTGTAAAATAACTTTTATTACTAGTTCTGTAATTAATGCCACCAGGCAATAAATATGACTGCCAGAATACATTTTACTTGTTTGTTGTACAGACTAGGGTCATACTGTGGATGTATTTAAGAGATTCACCAAATTAATACGTTGCACCACATGTCATGGTGCCTTACCTTACTTCAAAATGATTTATAAAAGCTGTTTTAGCAATATCTGAGCAAATGCAAAATACACTGAGAATGAATCTAAGCATGTCAGGCATACTTTTTTGCTACAAAGCTACATGATAAAAATGTTTTGCCAACTTACAAATATCGCTGCTTTAAAGTTCATATTTGTACTTGAAAGAAATTGTTTAATCAAAAGCAACTAAGGTGCCAATTCAGGAGGAGCACAAGAATGATGGGGCATGACATGAAATTGGAAGGTGGGAGGTTAAGAGGGAATGTGAAGAAGTTCTTCTTCACAGAGAGGGTAGTGGATGCATGGACTGGCCTGCCTTAGGAGGTGGTGGAAAGAGCACTGTGGATGGATTCAAGCATGCTTGGGACAGGCACAGAGGAACCACAGAGGTACAGCAGCAGGCGGTCGGAATCAGTAATCCAGTACAAGGGCTTATGGGCAGACTGGATGTGCCAGGTGGTTCTCATCTGCTGACAATTTCTATGTTTCTATGTATGATGATTTTTTTTTTATTGAATGACAACTACTGCTGCCTTATTTATAGATGTATGTATGTATATATTTATTTATTTTGTATGGTTACCCCTTGTTATGCATGGATTTCCATCCAAGCAAGCTGTTGTACCACAGTTCAAAGGTCGTAGAATGCAGTTGCACTGCAATTCGAAGGTCATGGAATGTGTCTGTACCCTTCCGTGGTACAACAGCTGTGTTAATAAGAATGGAAACCCAGCCACCTTTTGTTGCACCTTCATTTTACACACACACACACACATACATACACTGTGACTCACCCCAACTCAAAAATCTTCTGTTATTTCATAATTTTAAATAACAGAAACCCACCCATCGTACAAATGGGCTTTCAGCACCCAGAACAGGATGTGCTTCTGTTTTTGTTTTTTTGGTAATGATAAAACACTAAATCAAAGATTTATTGGGAAGAAAAAAAGCTGCATGTTCTTTATTTGGTTTAAAACCATATACTATACAAAATAATACATGGGCAACTATACACAGCTTGGCTGTGTTCCCATCTAGGTGTTCTGATCACATCAGGGACCTCTCGAGCTTCACTCTGGAGGTCCCTATAATGTCATCAGAACCTTCAATGGAAACACAGGTGAGCTATGCGTGATTGCCTGTGCACTGTTCTCTATATTTGTTTATGTTATTTAGTAATAACTATGTAGGCCCAAGAACTGAAATTGCCTGTTTTTAAGGGCAACTCAGATCTATGCACACTGTCAGTGATACAACATACAAAACAAAGATACCAGAGAAAACAGTTATGTCTCATTTGCTGATGCAAATGAATTTTCCACAAATATGTGAATTGCAGCTGAGTCCTAGATTACAGTAAGTCAAGAGGTGAAGAGTTACAGTATTTGATTGCATGGAACACGAAAGATCGCTGAGCCAAGCTTTAAGAAGCTTAATCCTCTAGAGTGGCGATTAGAGTACAAACAAAGTACTGGAAGTCTGAATTCTACAATGACTGTCTTGAACTCCAAGCCTATTGTGAAGTTTATCAGTGGATATTACTTACTGAGTGGGGGATCAGTCTCCAATCTCCTGTGCTGGCTTCAGATATGGAGAAGAAGCAACAGACAAGTAATATGATGAATATTCAGGATGGACAAGAGTTCAGCCTGGCTGAGCTGGCTGCCAGTTTTGAGGGAAGATAATGTGCAGATTACACTGTGGTCTAATTTCTGTTTATTTGATCCAAGGCTAATTAAGGGTTAATTAAATGCAATTTAAGGAGCGGTTCTTGGATGTTACCCTTTTCAAGGGAAAGTCCCATCAACCTATTTCCTGAATATCTGTGTAGTTTGTAGGCATGAACAATGATTCTCTCTATTGCTGACTACAGACCAGTCAGTCTTACCTCAGTAGTGGCAAGATTATGGAGGCACTCCTTAAGGAATGGATAATGCAACATCTGGAGTCCATAGGAGCACAGGATCCAAGACAGCATGGGTTTATAACAGAAATGTCCTGTCAAATTAATCTCATAGATTTCTTTGACTGGGTAACCAGAGTGGTGGATCAAGGGGGAGCAGTTGATGTCACCAGCCTTGACTTCAGCAAAGTTTTTGACACTGTTCCACAAAAAAGATTGATTAATAAGCTGGGTAGGCTTGGGGTGGGTCAGAAGTTGGTCAACTGGGTGGCAAACTGGTTGGCGGGCACAAAACAGAGAGTGGTGGTAAATGGTGTACAGTCAGAAGAGATGCAAGTCACAAGTGGGGTAACTCAGGGATCAGTCCTGGGGCCAGTCCTCTTCACTATCTTCATCAGTGACATTGCAGATGGACAGGAAGGTAAGGTTTGTCTGTTTGCAGATGACGTCAAGCTCTGCAACAGAGTAGAAGATCCAGATGGGGTGGGCAGAATGATAAGAGATCTGGATAAACAGGCAAAATGGTCGGAAGAGTGACAACTGGGGTTTAACACAAAGAAGTATAAGATCATGCACATAGGGAAGATAAACCCCGAAGTCACCTACAGGTTGGGAGGTGAATTGCTGACAATCACAAGGGAAGAAAAAGACTTGGGCATCATCATCATCACAGATTACCTGAAATCATTCAAGCAGACCACTAAAGCAGTAGATAAGGCTAGGGGGATGTTGGGGTGTATTAATAGGGGTATCACAAGTTGGAAGAGGGAGGTAATAATTTCTCTTTACAAGACACTGGTTAGGCCCCATCTGGAGTACTGTGTATGGTACTGGAGGCTGCACCTGCACAAGGACATTAACAAAATGAAGGCAGTCCAGAGAAGGGCAACCGAAATGGTGCAGTGACTGCATCAGAAAACATATGAGGACAGGTTAACGGAGCTCAATATGTATACCTTAGAGCAAAGAAGGGAGAGAGGTGATATGATAGAAACATTCAAACATCTTAAGAGCATTAACAAGGTGAAAGATTCTAACATGTTTCAATATAAGAAAAATAGCAGGACAAGAGGACACAGCATGAGATTAGAGGGAGGCCGAGTAAGGAATAATGTGAAGAAGTTCTTTTTCACAGAAAGGGTGGTGGATGTATGGAACAGCCTACCTCAGGAAGTGGTGGATATGAATACAATGCACGGCTCCAAACAGGCATGGAATAGGCATAAGGAGCAATACAGATGAGTATGAATAGATAGGCCATTGACAGAGTAAAGGCCTATGGCACATTCATAAGGTAGAAAAAATGGGCAGACTGGATGGGCCTTGCTGTCCTTATCTGCCGTCAACTTCTATGTTTCTTTAGAAAATGGGTTTGAAACCTAAAGCATCCTAATTGGCTGAATGCCATGGTCAGGCATGCATTTATTTTTCAATAGATGCCCAGTGAAAAACAAGTGCCAATTCAGGGTGCCCCATTACCAAGGGTATCATTGGGCACCATGAATTTTGAAACTACAAAGCAGACATTTTTTTTCTCTCTCACTTACCGAGAGGAAAGACGTGCTCTCCCAACCACATAGACCTGCATGCAAACTCAGCAAACTAGTCTACAGCCATTCATTCCTTAAATAAAAGCAATCCAATTCCCAAAATCCACCACAGTTTCTCACAAATAAATTTCCAACCAGATAAATGCGGCCCTTCCTCGCAGTGCCAGGCTTATGGGACTCCAGCTATTCCCCCATTCACTGCATTGTTTTACCTGTAATGAAACACAAAAAAACTGCAGAAACAGCATAATTATTGATTCATTTTTTTTCTGAACATAATACCACTTCCTCAAACTGCACAGTAAATTCCCAATAGTGCTCCATCTGTAGCAAAGGCACGCTTTGAAACTGGCACTAGAGACTCGTGCCAGGGACTTGTGCCAGATTTTAGAGCTGCTCCTAACTAAAAAAGTCACCTTAGTTCAGTACCAGTCTTTAGCACTATAGTTCCCAGTTCTGACACAGAGCTGATGAAACCAACAAAGGAAGCGGTTCGTCACTGGTGTGTATGTGTGTGTGTGTGTGTATGGGGGGTGGAGCAGCAAGCAACCACATCTTGGAGGAAATCCCTATCAGAAAGAAACTATTAACAAAGGAACACCAGCACTCTCCACTGGTGATTCTGCCAGTACAGGGACTACTTTACCTAAGAAGTTAATTTATTTTCTTTATTAATTTTATATATGATTCATTATTTGTATATTTTTTTTCAAAAATGTCACCTTTGATCCATTTTCTAAGCACTATAATATCCTCCAGGGTGGGCAGTATTGGGAAATACCAGACCTCCCAGGGGCTATAAGGCCCTCTGCCTGCGGTGTTGGGCCTCATTACACCCCTGAGTGGTCTGGTAGTTCCCAATACCACCCACCATGTTGGG
Source organism: Neoceratodus forsteri (assembly GCA_016271365.2). Classification (NCBI taxonomy): domain Eukaryota; kingdom Metazoa; phylum Chordata; order Ceratodontiformes; family Ceratodontidae; genus Neoceratodus; species Neoceratodus forsteri. The sequence goes on along the minus strand of CM028133.1, from coordinate 220,554,467 downwards.
TATTACTGCTTACATTGCATTCCTCTAATTTCATCCTAATTGAAATATATGTGAGGTTGCTTTACTCTGATATTGCCCTGGTGTGAAAACCTGTTAGTCTCCATTCCAAAGGTCATGACCCAAGTCATGCAAGGCATCATGGGGATTGATCATGCGAACATGCACAAGCCGGCAGAAGTCGTACTCTCATCCAGTTGTGTTACATGTCTTGATAAGTCCCTGTATTCTGTAAAAGCATTATTTTTTTCTAACTGAGATACACTTTACACTACAGAAAATAGCAGGGCACTTACTATGCCTTGAAAAGTTTCATGGCCAGTATAAGACAAGAACATAGGGACTGCAGAGGACAGCAACAGCATTGACTAAACATCATAAAATTCCAGGATGCCTTATATGAGTCAGGTCATGACTTTTGCAATGGAGTCAGGTAGATTACTGAACTTTAGGTGGTTTGACTTTGGCAAAATGAGAGAGTGCCTCAGAAAAACGCTAGCAAATGGGTAAGAAGGAGGGGTGGAGGAACAATGGGGAAAATCGAAACTGTCATGACAGAGGCAACAAGCCTTTTTGTGAAGCAAATAAGTCAAAATGGACAAAAACCACTATGGTTCTCAAAAGAGGTGGCGGGGAAGGTTAGGGAGAAAAAGGTAGCATTCAGGAAGCATAATGAAACACAGAAGGAGCAGGAAAGAAAACTGTACCAGTTAAAGCAGAAGGAAGCTCGGAAGGCAATTAGAATAGCAAAGGCCCAAACCAAGGAAAAGATAGCCAACTCAGTTAAGAAGGGGGATAAAACCTTTTATAGGTATATTAGGAGCAAAAAGACCAAGGGAGGAATAGTGAGGCTTAATAAGGAGGGAGGGTGGTAGAGAGGGTGACAGTGAAAAGCAGGGATACTGAATGAATACTTCTGCTCAGTACACAAAAAAGAAGAGGAGGGGGAGATACCTAAACCAGTCAATAGAAGCACTCTGGATTGGGGGTCGATACCAGTCCATTCACAGAAGAAAGGGTCCTGTTAAGAACTCCTAAAACTGAAAGTGGACAAGGCAATGGGGCCTGATGGGATTCACCCCATAATTCTAAAAGATTTAAGGGGAGAACTAGTGACACCACTGACTACCCTTTTTAAAAAATCATGGGAGGATGGTCTGGTACCTGAGGACCGGAGGAGGGTGGATGTGATTCCTTTTCACAAAAGTGGGAACAAGGCATAGGCAGGAAACTTCAGACCTGTTAGTTTGACCTCAGTGGTAGGAAAATAATGGAATCACTTCTGAAAGAAAGAATTGCTGAGTACCTAGAGAGCATCGGGGCACAGGACCCAAGGCAGCATGGATTCAGAGCGGGAAGGTCATGTCAGATGAATCTCATAGATTTCATTGACTCTGTGGCCAGAGTTGAAGATCAGGGAGGGGCTATGTACATGGCCTACCTAGACTTTAGCAAGGTATTTGACACAGTCCCACACAAAAGATTAGTAAACAAATTAGCCAGCCTGGGAGTGGGTCCCAGGGTGGTAGCCTGAGTAAAGAATTGGCTGGACAACAGGACACTGAGGGTAATAGTAAACAAAGTCCACTCCAAAGAAAGTTTTTTTTTTCTAGTGGGGTATCGCAGGGTTCAGTACTGGGACCGGTCCTCTTTAATGTCTTTATAAGTGACATTGCAAAGTGGCTGGAAGGAAATGTATGCCTCTTTGCAGATGACACAAAGATCTGCAACAGGGTGGATACACAAGGAGGGGTGAAAAGGATAAGAAGGGACTTGACAAGGTTGGAGGAATAGTCAAAAGTATGGCAGCTTAGATTCAATGCAAAGAAGTGCAAAGTAATGTACCTGGGAAACAAAAACCCAAGGGAAGAGTATACAATGGGGGGAGGTATTAACAATAACAAAAATGGAAATGGACCTGGGGTAGTGATTTTAGATTACCTAAATGTAGGCAATCAATGTAAGAAGGCAGTAAGGAGGGCTGGAGGGATACTGGGATGTATAGGGAGAGGCATCACCAGTAAAAAAACAGGAGGTTGTTATCCCTCTGTACAGACAGTTGCTGAGACCCCATCTGGAGTATTGCGTGCATTTCTGGAGACCCCATCTCTGCAAGGACATAGACAGGATGGAGGCAGTCCAGAGGAGGGCAACTAAAATGGTGCAGGGTCTGCACCAGAAGCCATACAAAGAGAGACTAAAGGAGCTTAATATGTATACCCTCGAGGAAAAGAGGGTATACAGAAACTTTCAAGTAATAATAGTAATAATAAGAAACTTTATTTATAAAGCACCTTTCCAGAATATCAAGGCACTGAATATAAAATCTAAAACACGCATACAAATAAATAACACATTTCTAAGCATTTTATAAAATCAGAATTAAAATCAGATGTTCCACTTAATAATAATCAACAGCAGCATAGCATGAATGCGAACTTCTATTGGCTGGCACTATCAGGAAAAGCTAAACTAAATAAATAGGTCATAAGGGCTGACTTAAAGCTTTGGACAGTCAGGCACTCCCTCACCCGACGAGGTAGAGAATGCCACAGGGTAGGGACTGCATAAGCAAAGGAACGAGTCCCAGATGTCTTCAAACACACCCTGGGAATCTCTAGCAATCCCTCATCTGTGGATCGAAGTGGTTGGGTGGGGCAATAGGGACAAAGGAGATCTTTCAGGGCATTGCAGTAGTCAAGGTGGGTGGTCACAAGGATATGGACCAGGGTAGAGAGATCATCAGGAGGAATTTGGTGTTTCACCCAGGCAATATTCCTCAGGTGAAAGAATGAGGTCTTGACAACAGCCGACACCTGAGATTTCAGAATCAGCTTGTTGTCAAAATAATACCCAAGTTGGCTGGCCCAGTGGCGCTGAGGGGCTGATACATAGTCGCCTTCCCTCGTGCAACACCCCGGCCCTTGGGAAAAAGGCCCGGGACTGCGGGGTAGCAGAGGCAGGGAAGGATTGAGTATCCAATGGACTGCTCTCCTTCTCCAGGAAGGGGGGTTTCAGCTGCCGGTGCCTGGTTGCCCCCTAGCAGAGGCTGGGAGACATGGCTGCCATGATGTAGAATGCAGCAGACAAGGGAGGAGTTGGGGCAGACGCTTGGAGGGAAGCAAGTGCAGATTCATGTGCACTCCACTCCACTCTGCAGGCATCCTTGCATGTCCTGACCCCTAGGGGAAGGAATACAGACAAAAATACACACGCCGCAGCAGTGTGATGGAGGGCGTCTCACAGGATCCGCTCCCAGCCAGCCATGGCACTGGCCCCTTGAATCTGGTCTCTGGTGGGGGTTGGGGAACCTTGCTGGCCCCGATGTCAGGGGATGGGGCTGGGGGCACCCTCTGGATGTAAGCTGGCAGAAAAAAGTAATAGCTGTAAAAAAAAAATGAATGCCCAAGTTACTCACCTAATGTGAGGTAGTCATCTGACCTTCCCCGAGCCAAAGCCTAGATGATTATCCAGCCAACATACCCACCACCCAATGATCCGGGTCCACCACCAACACTCCAGTCTTATCTGGATTCAGCCTCAGCCAGCTGGCACTCATCCAGTCCTGAATCTCCAGAGAGACAGTTATTAAATACTGAGATTGCATCCTCCTGCCCAGGCGCAATGGACAGATACAGCTGAGTATCATCTGCATAACAATGAAAACTCAAGCCGTACCACCTAGTAATGTCTCCCAACTGCAGCATATACACTGCAAACAACATGGGTGACAAAATGGAGCCCTGTGGAGCCCCACAGGATAGGGGGAAAGCATCAGAGGAATAAATCCCAGTGACCACTCCCTGAGTCCTACCTTGAAGGAAAAATCTAAACCATCTGAGGACCATACCAGATAGTCCACAGATGAACCGTAGGCACTCCGATAGTACACCATGGTCCACAGTGTCAAATGCTGCAGAGAGATAAAGAAAGACCAAGATGGAATGAGTCCTCTGCTGTCTCAATAATAGGAGATCATTTAACACCCCGGAGAAGAGTTGTCTCGGTACTATGCCTGTTCCTAAATATGGACTGGAGAGAATCATAAACATCATGGGTGGTAAGATGTTCATCCAGTTGTAGCACAACCACCTTCTCAATAACCTTACAAAAGGCAGGTTCGAGACAGGTCTGTAGTTGGCCAGACAGTCTGGGTCAAGGCAGGTTTTTTTCAGGAGTGGTCACACAACTGCCTCCTTTAGGGGATCAGGGAAGATCCCCCTCTCCAATGAACTCCAGGCTATCTAAGCAAGGACCAGGCCAATCTCATCCATACAGCTCACAAGGAGTCACATGGGGCCCAGATCCAAATTATAGATGGCTGGCTGCAAAATCTGGATGACCCTCATGATATCATCATGATATCAATGAATTCCAGCCAGCTAAAGTCTGTCCAAACAAACTGGGTGTTTGCATCCTCCTGCTGACCACCAAAACTCCCACTAGAGGTGGTCTGGCCGATCTCAGACCTGATGATGGCAACCGTATCTGCAAAAATTCAAGCAAACTCATCACACTTCTCTTGTGAAAAAGCTCCAACAGACTGGAAACAGATTGGATTGCACAATCTGTCTACAGTCTGGAAGAGTTGAGCTGGTCGATTTTGTGCAGCAGCAATCTTCCTGGACATGAATTCTGCCTTCTTACAGGTGATTGTCGATTGATACCTTAGGGGAATCAACAAAGTCCAAGAGGATAGCATCTTTCAGAAAAAGAGATGTGCAAGAACAAGGGGGCACAATTTAAAGATAGAGGGGGGATGGATCAGGGGCAATATGAGGAAGTATTTCTTCATGGAGAAGGTGGTGGACGCATGGAACGACCATCCTGAGGAGGCTGTGGGGTCACAAACAGTGGGGGAATTCAAAAATGCATGGGACAGACATAAGGCAATTCTGGTGGGGGGTAGGAGGAAGTAGGCTGTTGGTTAACTAGGATCTGCAGCTTATCCAGTAGGTAGGGAAATGGGCAGACTGGGTGGACTAAGTGGTCCTTATCTGCCATCAAAATCTATGTTTCTATGTTAGGTTTTCACACCAGACTTAAGTGTGATATGATAACCCTCTACTGGTTATGATTATATTTGTAATATAAATATATGTCCCTTTGAATTTCTGCTTGAGAAGTAAGGCAATCAGCACAGGGCATCTAGGGGGATATTGGATCTTTAAAAGAAAAAAAATGTGCTGGCCTTATCGTTGTCAGCTAGCTGTAAAAGCTAACTTCCTGGGACTATCGTGATACAAGGTTGCAACAGATTATAAAACACCCACTTACTGTGAAATCCAGGAAAACTAGCCATAAAGTATTGCACTTTGTGAACTCTTAGGAGGAAACCAACTTCTGACAGATACCTGTTAGATTTCACCACTAGGAAAGAAAAGCTGTCAGGAAGTTTCCCTGAAGATCAAAGGGGTTAGTCTGACCTGCCAATAAAGCAGGCTCACTAATTACATTTTTGTGTGGGTTGCTTAGCAACATGCACGTGCCTAAGACTAATTGGTATACAGGGAATTTGAGTGACCTCACAGCCAGCATCACTATGAGCTGTGACCTCACCAGCTGGGTGGTACCCTTGTTCTCTATAGAGGGTCAAAGCTCAGGGAAGATAGTGCTTTTTATCTCTGGACTCCTGACAGCACACACTCACAAGGGCATTTCTACTGAAGTAGGCAATCAACCAACCCTATTTATTAATTGTAAATTTGAAGAAATAATTCCAAATAATGACTGTGTTACGAGCATGCATAGTGCAGTGTCTACACACGCTCATAACATCTCCATTTTCTAATATTTTCACCCAAGATTTTCAACATTGGCATTTTGTCACATCTCCTCATGAACAATACAGCTGTCACCATCCTGCCTTGAAATGTGTTTTCACACCTGTGGTGCAAAATGGCATGGCCGCTGTGTGAAATCAACTTTCAGAATGAAACAACACAATCACAGTGCAACTGTTCATGAGGGGAGGCCAAAAAAAATACATGTTGACAATTTGGTGAACAAATTACACAAAATTACAGAGTTACAAGCGTGCATTGTGCAGCTTCTATGCACTCTCGTCACTTCACCAATTTTTCATGTTTTCACTCCAGATTTTCAACATTACCATTTTTAAACCATCTCATGAATAGTACACTGTAATTTTTCAATTCCTGCCAAAATTGTTTTTCTGCACCTGTGGTGCAAAACGGTGTTCTAGTTCTGCAGAATTATATTTCCACAGGGCTTTGAAGGTTTTCTGTACTGGTTAACTGCGGTGAGGTGTTAGGAAGGTTATGTTGAACATTTGGGGTGAAAATAATTTAAGATGGCACAGTTATGACTATCTGTTGTGATTTCATTACACTTACTTGTAACTGTATGTTTGGAAGTGCAGGCACCAGAGACCCCTATGTTTCCACAGCTAGATACATATGTGCATCTGTGGAGGGATGGGAGTGCAGGGCTCAAAGGACCCTGCACTCCCACTGTGACATATGTATACTGTTGTATTATCTGGATGGAGGCATGGGACCCTGCGCTCCCACAGCAAAATGAGGATACAATTATGATATCTGAAGAAGAAGAGAAATTCATCGCAAAAAAATCCATTAGTGCATCAGTTAGGGTGAATACTACAGCAACAAAAGTAGGGAAATGAATCATTAGGGTTTCTAACCCTAACACCTCACCCCCAGGGTTCCCACTCCTGCCAATCCACCCCTACCTCTCCATACACCAACAGGTATCTGGGTGTGCATTGGGGTCATCAGCCTCACTTTCACACCATGCTCCTGTACTGCACCACCTCAGCTTGTTTACACATGGAGTGGGGTGAGAGTGAGGCAATTAACCCCAACGCACACCCAGATGCCTGTTGGTGTGTGGAAGGTGAAGGGGTGGGGGTGGAGTGGTAGAGGTGGGAACCATTTACGAACATACAAACTGCTTTTGTCACTATATTATTCACCCTAACCCTAACAGATGCATTGACAGATTTTTATGCAATGAATATATATTTATAAAATGGGTAGGAAAAAGTATGACTGCTGATTGGTTGAAACATATCACATGACTGTGCATATATCAGAGCATGACCGCACACTTGCACTTTCATCCCCTCCAAAAAATTTTGCCATTTCATAAGATAGATAACCCACTCTAGGGTGTGCGGTCAAGCTCTGATATAGGCACGCCTTGGGTGGTTGACGCACTCTGCCTGCGGCCTTGTGTGCAACAACACACACCAAGGCATGCATATATCAGAGTACAACCTCACACATTACAGTGGGTTATCTATTACATATATATATATATATATATATATATATATATATATATATATATATGCACAGTTATACAGTCCTCTACAGTGCCACCTCAGTACAGGGGACATCCCTCTGTGTTCCTCTCGCTATAGCCCTGACCTACATTCGTCCCTCCTGGGAACAGTGATGCACACACAGAGACTGTACTGTACATCCAGATTTTCAGTCAGGGAGTTATATTATTCTATGGTGCTACATAACTCTTACCCTGTGTACATACAAAGGTAATGGTTTCCATTGTGTCTCCATGATTGTGGATGTGCCTCTCCTTATGGGGACCAGTGTCTCTCTTTGTTCCACATTCAGAGTGTCAGTGTTCATCATTCCAGTGCTAACTGGGTGGGAGGTATGCCCTGCACATGGCTACCAACACCCATGACCTGCAGCTAACAAACTGTTTCTCAAGGCTGGCAAACAGGTGGAACTGTGTGCACACCCTGGCCTGCGGCTTTTGGCCTGTATGTCCAGTCTGACCTACAGGTGGAGCTGTGGGCACCATCCAGCCTGCAGTTTTCAACCTGTAATTCCAGGCTGACCTACAGGTGGAGCTGTGTGCACCACAGAATAGCACTGGGCAGTCTTCATGCTCTTGTATGCTAAGCAGGCCTTAATGAGATGCTAATGTAGCTGTTTGCACATGGATTGCCTAAGTAGGCTTATTTGCATACGAGCTTTGAATATAGCAAACTTTTGCCCCTGGCTAACGTGTTTCCACCGGGCTAATGTGTTTCACAGTGCAATCGGGTTAGCCCCAGGTAAACCTCTCACAAGCATAGCACAATTCTGCAGTGTGTGGCCTGCATTATTGTTTGCCATTGTTGTACAACACTTCGTTGCTATCACACACATTGTCCACCAAATTCAATTCTGTCTTACTCCACCTCTGTGTCCACTGAGCTGCTGTTGCATTTTGCACTTTCCTGTTGCTATATTCATTGCTGTCTTATTTCCTGGGCTATTTTAGCACTGCACTCCCAGCCCTGTTTGCACTGCTTCCTTTGCATGCTATATTTAGCAGGTTGAGGCCCAAGGCTATTCCTTTGAATATAGCCTGCTAGTGGTTCAGGGCTAATTTAGCATGCCATGCAGTGCTAATTTAGCTCTGGGGCTATGTTTTGAATATCTGGCCCATGGCCTCTAGTTCGTAACCACAGATAACTCATTAAAACAGTTTCATTCTTATGGGAGGCAGTATAGCCCAGTGGGTTAAGGCTCATAACTGCAAATTTAGAGACTTGGGTTTACGTCCCACAGCCTAGGTGCATACTGTGTGATCCTGAGCAAGTCACTTAATCTCCTTGTGCTCCCAGGTCGCATCTGGAAAAAAGCTATGGTTTAGTGTACTAGTCCTGGTTAAACAATGTTCCCTTGCTGAGAAACAGGAAAAGTAAGAATAACAATTGTTGCTTACATTATGAACTGCAATGTGCTTTGCAAGCAAAACTATATGTTTTCTTTATATTTTTCAGCAAACTGACAAGGAATTATACACATTAATATTTATCCATTTAAGGATAGCAACATCATTAAAAATATTGATTTTGTTTCCAGTTATTGATAATTTAAATTATCAATAGTTTTATCAATGCTTACTACAACCTTAAACATTTTTAGAAAAAAAAAATATTTTTTAGAATTGTCAGATTTATGGATCATATTTAGATTAAAAAAAATAATTCCAGCTTATTTTGGTAATCATAAACCAATGGCAAAGTATGGTAATTGCATCACAAAAAAAAGTTCAAAAATCTTCATTTCATGTTTAAAGATCCATAAATTATTTTTGCTTTTGTGAAAGCTGCAGAAGGTAACAATGGCAGTCAGGCAGCCAGACAACGCAATACTCACATTCTTTTCTGTAGACGTGTTGTGACTTAGTGATCCTTTATACTGAAATAGCCTGAATTTATAATCCATGAAAACTGCATTCCTCTGTAAAACATACATATATGTAAGTTTAGTTAATTACTCTATTTAAAGAATAAGTGTACTGCCTAAAACTTAATATTCATTTTTAAAAAGCAGTCAGCTATTATTACCTTTTATATCTGATGTACTTTTCCTTTTCCCTTTATTTAATTAGAACATTTTTTGTCTGATGTTAGTAGGTGTGATGTGTGGCACAGCAGTCTGCCTGGCAGCAGACGTATCTAGCTCTGTTCCTTTCATTACATCATCAGTATTGTGACTTCACTGAATGTGACATTACAGTTACTTTGGAAGAGCCACTCAGTAGCTGCCAAGTCAGCATTTGTGATGTTACTTCAGAAATAAAAAGTTACTATGGACTCTTTCATTTTCCAGTCTGCTACTTTTGATTCTAGTAGTGGTTGAATGCTGGCTGGTAATTTGGTGGTCTTTTCTTTGGGAGTCCTAGGGCCCAATTTTCAAAAACAAACAGTAGTGCATATGCTGCTAAAACTGCTGGGCAAGCAGGTATTCCCCTGTGCAACCCCAATTTCTCCCTTAAACTCAAATGCACAACTTTCGAAAAACCTTTCTTTTTGTGACCTTTTACTTCATTCATGGCTGCTTGCCTCAGGTGTGTTCAAGAAGAGGGTCAATGGTTGAGTTCTTCCACTGCCCATGAAATACTGTTATCCCGGCACAATTACACCCAGCAGCACCTTACTGTGATTATGAAATAGGTCCAGTAAGATTAGTAGTGAAATATTTATTTTTATTTTTTGATGTAACCAATTAATAAATAGAAAAATGGGTTAAAAAAGAGAAAGAAGTATTTCTACTGAGCCATTTTTGTTTTAATTTTTTCATTTCATTTTAATTTCATTTTTATTTAAACTGGCAATCAGATTAGCAATAATGCCATCTTTCTTTTTGTTACTGCACAAGTCAGTGAATTAAAGTGTACTGATACAGCTGTGCTCACTTAATGTAAACAGGTCAGTGGTGTAACAGATCTTTTTCCAGTGCTCATGTGCCAGAATACCATCCTTGGTTATGAGCTCCTCAGCCAATTACTGTAGTTTCTGAAATTTTTTTTATTCCCATCTCATTAATTACTAATCTTGTGATGATAGGGTGCAGTGTGTGGGACTGATGCTCTTTCTTTTTCCTTTTTTGCCCTTGCCTGAGGCTCAGCCCCTTACCCACTTTGACTTCTGCCTGTCCTAACCCCCACCTAATGCAGCGATTGATCCACGCTTTCCTCCCTCTGGATGGGGCCATCAGATAAGGTGGCTCCATGGGACACATTCAGGATCCGGATGGTGACTAACCATCTGGAGAGCCCCGTGGCTTGCCCCCCAAGGTGGAGCCACAGAGCGGACCAAACTGATGGTCTGAACTGACTGCATCACTGGTTGTGATGTGCAGTTGGTGACACAGTGCTAGTGAGTCAGGGTGTCATGGATAGCAGCAGCAATGAATTTTGTCCTGCTATAGCCCAAGGGATGTGAAATGCAATGATGTCAGAACACAATGTTGGCACACCTCCCCCAACATAACGGAGCACAGGAACTGGTCAAGCACCCAGCCCCTGCTAGGGGATGACCTTGTGCCAGGTGGTCTCCCAACCCCCCCAGAGGAGAAGCACTATCACTCAGATGATCCATCCTCCTCTGCTCAACCAGCCTTCCAACTCCATGGGTCCATTCCCGAACCCAAGGTATCAACATCGCAAGTGGATGCCTTGCAGATGCACCTGCAGGCCAGCTTACTGATGCTGTTTCCTTACCCACAGGAGCAGACACACAGCAGGTATATACAGAGTACACTTTGCAATGCTGTGATCTATTTAGTGCCAGTGAACAATAAGGAACTGACCATCCTGAAGACCTAAGCCCTCCATTTATCAATTGAGACAGATATAGTGGGTGGGCAGTGTCACAAACCCACTCAGCAGGTCAGCTCTCTACTCCCAAAGTGCCAACCTCTGAGCATAGAATTGTGAACAGTTTAACAGAACAAGGTAACCCTCTTGTCTGTTTTGTGGGTTCAAGTCACCTTAGTCCCAAGTTCTGGAGGGATTCAAACTGATAATCTCTTGTTGGCATACCCAATTGTCAGGCTCAGACAATTCTGTCTTTGGGGGGCCAGATATCTTTGCTATGGGCACCTATCCAGGTATTTCAAAATTAACCCTTAGAACTCTATGCAAGACCTAGAGAACTCTGATCTGTTTCCCAGTTTGGTACGACAATAAGCCCATGCACAGTGTCAACTATAACCATCTAAGCTTCACTTATATAAAAAGAAGTTTCAAGGCACACCAGGCAGTTTCTGTTTTTAAAATAAATATCTTTACTTTAAAATAGGAAAACAGCAAAATACAGAACAAGATATCCCAACACATACAGCGTTAAAAACCAAACAGTTTTAAAAGTGCAAATTCCTACAACACATACACTCAGACTGGTCTTATCTAAGGTCCTTACTTTCTTAACCTTTCAGTGCTTCAATGTTCCCCTTTTCTCAGTCAGAAAATGAATGCCCTTGTGTAAGGTCTGCTCAGTATTTTTAAAAGCAGTCTTGAGCCGGCCTTCTCTCTGAGGTCACCTAACTGCGCCTTGGTGTATTAAAATTTGTATTTTATAACATAGGATGTCCTACTAAGATATTTAAAAAATAATAGGTGACATAAATGTAACTTGCCAAAACTGGTCTGTGGTCTGCTTCACATAGACGTCAACGCCTCTTTGATGTAATTCACTGGATAACCCCAAGCAAATGCATATTGGAGTTCCTAATTTAGTCTCAGCCATCAAAGCCTGTTTGATGTAATTCTGGCTTCCTTAGATGGCACCCTCCAACACATGCATATTGGACTTCTTGAACCAGTCTGTGATTTGTTTCACCTAGACATCAAAAGTCTCTTTGATATAAATACTGGCTATCTTGGGAGACACCCCAACACATGCATTTTCTCCTTCCTTCATGATACCTAGTGCAAATCAAAGGATTTCCCCAAGGACGTCATGAATGGATATTTTATTTCCAGAGCTTCAAAGAAAACTTAACAAAGTAATTTAATTTCAGATATCTGCAGTTTAAGCTACCTCCTGTCCTTTGAACTTATCCCTGGGGGAGGGGTTGATCTGTCAATTTCAGCAAGACAGCATTTTCTGCTGACAGACAGTTCCTTACATATTTTATATTGCAGAAAAAATATTACATTGAAATCAGAACCAGATGTCCAAGTGCCACAGGCAGTAGACCAGCTTCTCTAGACTGATGAATTCAGTACTGGAAGAAGATGATGAAAGTACAGCACTTGAGACTGACGCCAGCATCTCCGCAGGGACAGCATTAGTACAGATGGGAGTACAGTAGGCTTCCAGATGCTGAGACAAATTTATTGCTAGTGGAAGCAGAGGCACCATTACTACATTACAAGATAGGTCTCAGAAATAATGCAATCTCATTTGAGGGTCAGCATTCTGAGACCCTCACATCAATCCCTGTTAAAATATCATGGGCTTCCTTATCACCATGGCTTATGACTTCCTTTCCAAATGTTGCTACAGTTTCTGTCAGCATTCTATCCACTGGCACTGCTGAATGACTAATGATGCTTTATGATAGCCTAAACAAGCATGCTCAGGTAAATATGAATGGACAATTTTATTTTTAAAAAATTTCCTGTTGAGGAGCAAAGCATTCAAAAGGTACTTTTCAACACTTGAAATGTTTTATTTTATGTAACAGCTCTGTTACCTGGGGTTACTAGAATCCCAATAAGACCTAGTGGTAGGCAGGGAAGGCAGCTTGTGAAACTCCAGTTAAATGGATTTCACACTGTCTCACTCTATTCTCAGTCTCAGCTGAGACTGAGGGATGACATCATTTAGAACTGTTGCAGCTGCATAAGCCACACTGGAATGTTGCAGCTGGAGGTTAGAGTAGAACTTTGGGGATTTTAGAGTCAGTCTGAGAGAGAGTTCTGTAGAGTTCAGCAAAGGTGCTCTGCTGATGCAGGCCCTCAGAGCTTGAAGCTCTGTTTCAGAGCTACTTTTGTTTTAGGTGTGTGTTTCCACCTGAAGAGGAACACAGGAACTGCTTATTGAAGTGGTGGAGATTGCTTTCAATGATTCAGGGCCCCATCCCTGTGGAGACTGGGGGAAGGTATCAGCCTATTTCCAGGGGCAACCCCCTTGGTCCAGCTAGGAGGAAAGGAAGCTGCCTGTTTAAGTTTGTACTGAGGCACCAGAAGCTCTGGAAGAGATTCCTTGAGGAGGAAATGCCTGTGGGTCACCTGCAACCAAAGGGTGAGTTCGCTCTGCTAAAGGGCCAAGTGTTTTCACCTGAAACAGAATGAAACTAAAGGGACAATTACTGTGGGGTCAGGAAAAGACAGCCAAGTACAGTTTGGAGGATGTGGGGATTGGACTGCTTAACTCTGTGGGAGGTCTAGAGTAATGGACAAAGCCACTTAATAAGTATGCTCAAGTCCAGAACAAATGGGAAGAAAAGACAGTAGATGGAATGTAAATACATTTAAAAGGAATCTGCGCAGGTTCTAAAGAATGAGGTGTTACAGTCCTGAGAAATGGCTGGGTATGAATTGTGGGAGCAAGAGGTGGAAGACCCCCCATCAGTAGTAACCAAATTCACCTCTACAGATTTGCTCTTGGACTCCTGTTTGCTTTCTCTCAGGTACTTGGCCAGTGGCTGAGGAAAGTACCCAGACATGGGATTGATAAGGAAGATTCTCTTATGGAGCAGAAGTGCCCTTAGGTGGTTTAGGGTGCCACCAGTAAATGTTTCCATAATATATGGAAAGTGTCCAAGTGGCTGGCAAGGGAACTGAGCCAGGGAAAACCCAGAGCAGTGCACAAGTTCAGGCTGTGTGCACAGTGTGTTTTCAGAGCCTGAGGGCTAAAGTGATGAGGATGTGTTCTAGTCTCCTTAAATCTGCATTACCAGGAGTGTAGCCCTGTGGGGGTCCATCTATGCTTTGTTTATTCTGTTGGATGTGAAAAAAAAACACACTTTAGAATCCCATTTCTGGTATTGGACATTACAGTTATTGCTTCCTGTGTCTGGAGTTACTTGGGTGCCCCTGTTGCAGAGTATCCAAGCCTAGCCTATGAGCCGAGTGACATATTCCTCCCCAAACCCAGCCCACCTGGTAGAGCTGTCAGATAGAAACGGCATGCCTGGTAGGGGTTACATTTATAATAACAATAAGTCATTCAAAGGGATTAGATTAACATTCACTTGATCATTCCTTGGCCCCATAAGCACTGGGCAATTATTTACAAAATGTTTTTTAAAATGTTTTACAAACCAGTACCTACCACAGCTGTCATAGCCTCCACACTGTGCTTTGACATAATACTTGCCCAAGTGAGTTCCCAAGCATGACTGTGGCAATAGTGCAAAGCACTGTGGGTGCCACAATGCATGATGGCATATTCCTGATCAGATGCAATAACAGACAGGGGAAAAAATAATATAGCTCAAATAAGGAGCTCATTGGGAGTTCAGCTGTGTATGTAAAGTACTTTTTATGTTGATTGCGTGTATGTGAAAGAAACATATTGTGGCAGCTTTCCAGAAGCAGGTTGTGGAGGCGTGGCACTGTTGTGGCCAATGCTCCCACAGTCTTTAAAGGCTTGTCCCAATTTTCCTAAGTCTGTGGCACACTGCTGCTGACATTAGTTCAGCCAGCATTGCACCACTTTGAAATGTCTCAGCTACTACAGTCAAGGGCTGCCTCATCATTGCAGCGTCAGCGATTCGTTGCAATGAGGGGCGTGACCTGTCATTGCTGGGTGAAACGTTGCTACTGTAATATAGTTTGTGAAGATAGCGGCACCTTGCTGCCATGTTCAGAAACAGTACTAATTCAGTCCCAGTGTCGAGGGGGTGCCTAATCCCCCTCGGCAGCATGTGCCCCTCCCCACAGCAGCGTGTTTTTGCAGATGGGGCGCCAATCCCCATTGGTTTCCATCCCTGGTGCTAGTTGACTTCCTGATGGGGGATCCCACTCCCCATCAGCATTATGCCCCCCCCTCCCTGTTTGATGTGCCGATGGGGGCCCTCCCCATCCGCATCAGGTTCCCCGAAAATGTAGCGGGGCCGTTGAGCTGAGGGATGCCCAATCCCCTTCAGCTCTTGCGCCCCACCCGATTTTGTGCTGACGGGGATGCCCAATACCCCATTGACTGCACTCCCCAAAACATTCAGGTGGCATGCTGGGAGCTCACCCCAGCATGTCTAACGCCTCTGTAAAGAAAAAAAGTCCTGCAATGTTTTTTTTTTTTTTTTAAACCTGCAAAAAAAATGGTCTCTTGTGGTCTCCCTGCCCCCCACAGCCCATGCTCATCCACTGCGCACCCTGCTTCCCCACCCCCCCACCTCATACTTACCTCAAGAGTCTGGAGCGACGATCTTCTGTGGACTGGCAACACGTCTGCACTCTTCAAAGCCGACCGCGAACTGAGGAAATGCCGATAAGCTGTATAATGGAATGAATAAGGCTTTTTCAACTTTGATGCATATATCAGACATTTTTTGGAATCTTGAAGCCAAATTTTCAACATGGGGTTTTTGGGACCTCTCCTCATGAATTCTGTCACTGTCATGGTGTTATTCGGCCCTGAAAGGTGATTTCGCGGACACTGCATGGAATCCCCTTTTGGGACCGATTAACAAAATGACAGTGCCAGTGTTCATGAGGTAGGGTCTCAAAAAGCCTATGTTGCAAATATGGTGCATAAAATTAAAAAAAATGACTGTTTTATAAATGTGCATTGCGCAGTTGATACGCACACTCGTAACTTTGCGAATTTGCAATATTTTCATGCCAGATTTTCAACATTGGCATTTTTTCACACCTCCTTGTGAACAGTGCAACTGTCATTTTTCACATCCTGGCTCAAATGTGTTTTGGCACTTCCGACGTAGAATAGCACAGTCACTGTGGGAAATCAGTGTTTGGGACAGATTAAGAAAATGACAGTGACACTGTTCATGAGAAGAGGTCCTAAAATGCCTATGTTAAATATTTGGTGACGATATTCCATAAAATTACTGTGTTACAAGCATGCATTGAGCAGTTTGGACACACACGCCTAACTTTGTGAATTAATAATATTTTCACTCCAGATTTTCAACATTGCCATTCTTCTGCACCTCCTTATGAACAGTACAGCTGTCATTTTTCACATCCTGGCTGAAATATGTTTTCACAGTTCCAGTGCAGAATAGTGCGGTCGCTGTGGGAAATCCATGTTCGGGATACATTATGGAAATGACACTGACACTGTTCATTAGTGGAGGTCTTCAAATGCCTATGTTGAAAATGTGGATATGAAAGTCCCTAAAATAAGTGTGTTACAAACCTGCGTTGTGTAGTTTCCACGCATGCTCATACCTTAGTAACTTTGCAATATTTTCACTCCATATTTTCAACATTGCCATTTTCCCATACCTCCTTATGATCAGTGCAGCTGTCATTTTTCACATCCTGGCTGAAATGTGTTTTCACTCTTCTGGCGCACAATAGCGTGGTCTCTGTGAGAAATCAGTGTTCGGGACTCATTAAGAAAATCACACTGACACTGTTCATGAGCAGAAGTCCTAAAATGCCTATGTTGAAAATTGTGTGATGAAACTCCACAAAATGACTGTGTTACGAGCTGGCATTGTGCAGTTTCCATGCACCTTTGTAATTTCACAAATTAGTAATATTTTCACGCCAGATTTTCAACACTGCCATTTTTTCACACCTCCTTTTGAACACTTACAGCTGTCATTTTTCACACCCTGGTTGAAATGTGTTTTCACGCTTCTGGCGCAGAGTACCGCAGTCACTGTAGGAAATCAATGTTTGGGACAGATTAGGATCGAGTGAGTGAGAGCGGGGAGGAGTGGAAAAGCTAGACTGAGCTCTGTCGGGAGACACAGAATGAGTGAGTGAGGGAGGGGGAATGAGTGAGCTCAATGGAGCTCTGTTGGGACTGCTGCAGATTTCTTTGTGGGCAGAAAAAGGCAGCAATGCACACAGGGACCAAGTACAAAAGGGCAACCTGCAGCGGTGGGACAAACAGAATAAGTGACCGAGAGAAGGGGGGGGAGTGAGCGAGCTCAGTGGAAGTCTATCATAACTGCTGCGGATTTCTTTGTAGGCAGAAAAAGGTTCCAACAGAGGCAGGAGCACAATAAAAAAGGGCAGCCTGCAGCACTGGCAGAAACTGAATGAGTGAGTGAGAGAGGGGGAGTGAGTGAGGTCAATGGAGCTCCGTTGGGACTGCTGCAGGTTTCTTTGTGGGCAGAAAAAGGTTCCAACAGAGGCAGGAGCACAATAAAAAAGGGCAGCCTGCAGCACCAGGAGAAACAGAATGAGTGAGTGAGACAAGGAGAGAGAGCGACCACAACGGAGCTCTGTAGGGACAGCTGCAGATTTCTTTGTGGGCAGAAAAAGGTGCCAATGCATGCAGGAGCCCAGTACAAAAGGGCAGCCTGCAGTGCTGGGAGAAACAGAATGAGCGAGTGAGAGAGGGGAAGTGAGAGAGCTCAATGGAGGTCTATTGTGACTGCTGCAGATTTGTTTGTGGCCAGGAAAAGGCAACAATGCAGGCAGGTGCTCAGTACAGAAAAGCCAGCCTGTAGCACCAGCAGAAACGGAACGAGTGAGTGAGAGACGGGGAGTGAGCGACCTCAGTGGAGCTGTGTCGGTACTGCTGCAGATTTCTTTGTGGGCAGAAAAAGCTGCCATTGCAGGCAGGACCCCAATACAATAAGGCAGCCTGCAGCAGCAGAAGACTCAGAACGAGCGAGTGAGGGAGGGGGAGCGAGTGAGCTCAATGGAGCTCTGTTGGGACTGCTGGGGATTTCTTTGTGGGCAGGAAAAGGCAGCAATGCACGCAGGGGTCCAGTACAAAAAGGGCAGCCTGCAGTGGTGGGAGAAACAGAACGAACGAGTGAGAGAGGAGGAGGGTGAGTGAGTTCAACGGAACTCATGACTGCTACAAATTTCTTTTGTGGACAGAGGAAGGCTGCAATGCAGGCAGGAGCCCAGTACAAAAAGGCAGCCTGCAGCGCCAGCAGAAACGGAATGAGTGAGTGGGGGGGGCGATCTCAATGGAGGTCTATCGTGACTGCTGCAGATTTGTTTGTGGGCAGGAAAAGGCGGCAATGCAAGCAGAAGCCCAGTACAAAAGGCCAGCCTGCAGCGCTGGCAGAAACAGAATGAGCGAGTGAAAGGAGGGGAGTAGAGCAACCTCAACAGAGCTGTGTTGGAACTGCTGCAGATTTCTCTGTGGGCAGAAAAAGCCACCATCGCAGACAGGAGCCCAGTACAAAAGGGCAGCCTGCAGCAGCAGGAGACACAGAATGAGCGAGTGAAGGAGGGGAGTGAGTGAGCTCAACTGAGCTCTGTTGGGACTGCTGTGGATTTCTTTGTGGGCAGAAAAAAGCACCAACAGAGGCAGGAGACCACTACAAAATGGCAGCCTGTGGCGCCATGAGAAACAGAATGAGCGAGTGAGACAGGGGGAGTGAGTGACCTCAGCGGAGCTGTCGGGACAGCTGCAGATTTCTTTGTGGGCAGAAAAAGATGCCAACACATGCAGAAGCCCAGTACAAAAGGGCAGCCTGCAGCAGCTTGAGAAACATAATGAGCGACTGAGAGTGGGGGGAGTGAGCGAGCTCAATGGAGCTCAGTCATGACTGCTGAGGATTTCTTTCTGGGCACAATAAGGCGGTAATGCAGGCAGTAGCCCAGTAGAAAAGGCCAGCCTGCAGTGCCGGCAGAAACAGAATGAGAGAGTGAGAGAGGGGGAGTGTGCAAGCTCAATGGACCTGTGTCGGGACTGCTGCAGATTTCTTTGTGGGCAGAAAAAGCCGCCAACAGAGGCAGGAGCCCAGTACAGAAGGGCAGTCTGCAGTGCCAGCAGAAACAGAATGAGTGAGTGAGACATGGGGAGTGAGTCACCTCAACGGAGCTCTGTTGGGACAGCTGCAGATTTCTTTGTGGGCAGAAAAACGTGCCAAAGCAGGCAGGAGCCCAGTACAAAAGAGCGGCCTGCAGCACTGGGAGAAACAGAACGAGAGAGTGACAGAGGGGCAGTGAGCGAGCTCAACAGACCAACACACTCAACTTTCAGCATTGTCAAATGCTTGTTTTTAATAATGCAGGCTAAATGGAGTTGTGTTTAAACATGGTTGCCTTAACCCATGCTACAGCATAAATCGCATCCACAGTGCTGTTAACATGGGTTAAGGAATCCATGTTTGGAAAACCATGCTAAAGACTACCTCCTTAGCAGGGTTTTGGGACACAGTTGTCACAGTTTTAATTGGAAGGTTCTGCCTGTAGTTCAGTGGACAAGCAGCCAGCCACTCCCACTTATTGAGCAATATAAGCAGTTCCTCTCAGCCTCCTTCTGAAGCATTTTTTCTTTGCCAACTGGAGGCTCTGTTTGTTTGCTCTCTGCATCTGGCTGGGGCCTGCCCCCTCCTTGCTGCTTCTTTCTGCTGGACTCTGCATTTTGTTCTCCTACTTCTGGTTTGTATTTTGCCACCAGCTGTGTGCTTCCTTTTGTTCCTTCCCTGTTTATTCTATGTTTGTGTGTTTAGTTTTGTTTTAATTTTTTTTTTTTTGGGGGGAGGGTTGTTTTCTCAGGTCCTACCATTTGCTTGCTCCTACCATTTGGCTCTTACAGCTTCAGCTACTTGTTTTTAGTTACTCTCATTGCTACTGTAACCAGTACCTGTGTTTTTATACAAACCAGAGCTCCTTCTCATGCTACAGGCCTAATTGTTCTCCATACTGTCAAGCCTAATTGTTTTCACGTGAGTCAAGCTCCCTCTGAACCCAGGCTCCCTCTGAATCCTTGGTATGCAGTTTAATCATGTTTTCCCTGCTTAATCTTCATCCCCTGTGATCATAGCTGTTTTCACAGCATTGTGCTTCCTTCCTTCCTTCCATGCTTATAGAATACTACCACCGCAGCTGATGCTGTTCCTTGTTTTGTACACTGCTGTTTTTTTTTACTCTAGGGTCGGCTAAACTACTGCTGGTGCTGTAACCTAGTTTTAAAATCTGCATGTGGTTCTTGACCCTTCCATCACTTTCTTGTTTTTTTCCTACAGTGGGAACTGGGAAGTGTTTGCGGGGGTCGTGGCACCATGTGGCTAATTACTTCTGTTCTAGATCCTGCCTCCACTGCAGAAAATCCTCAGAATATTTATCGCCTTAATTTGGCTTTTTGAATGCCTGGCTGGCTTGCCCCACTATTATTCTGTCGCCTCCACTTATGTTCATGTCCTGCCATTGCTACTATCTTTTGCAGACCCATGTGCTGCTCTGACGACTCCTAATGCTGGCTGACCTATGTGCTGGTCCAGCTATTGTTACCTTGCCCCACTGCATTACTCTGCCTTACTGAACTATGTCCAAAACCACTCTTGCTCATGACACTTTTGTGCAATGTTCCCTGCCAGTTGCCCTGCAAGTTCTTATTACTCATGCCCATTCAGCCTCATCAGTCCATGAGGCATGCCAGCCATTCCAATCTGGCGCAGGCTTTTCCTTGCAGCCAATTGTTTTGCTCTCCACCTGAGTCCACAGCTTGAGCATGCAAAGCTTGGGGCAGGGTCCTTCTCACCAGGCCCATAGCTGGGAATGTCCTCACTCTGTGTGGACCTTCAGTAGTTGACTGTGCTGATGGCACCTCAAATTGTAAAAGTTAAGACAGCTATGAAGAGCTGGGGTTGCTTATGGGAGCCCCTTTAGTGCCCATTGAGGAGGCACCCTTCAAGCTATTCTCCCCATGACTGCTTCTGGTTCACCTGGATTGAGGATAGATCAATAGGCCAGGTGAGAGCCTCAGCAGTCGTTGCTCTCTTCCTCCTGCCTTGGTTGTCCATTGTTGTAGACTGGCGCTCATAACTTTCCATGGCATTGCTGTTAGAGGGGCTGAGTGAAAGCTTTCCTCCGAACTGGAATATTTTCCACCTCACTTTAATTAGGTTTCCAAATTGCAGCAGCAGAGCCATCACTAAATAAAATATCCCAAGCCTGGAGGGAAGGCGAACTAGACCTTGGATCCCCAGAGATTTCCTCCTCAAATGTTTTTTTTTTCTCTCCTCCGTGTCTCAGGTCATAACTGTTAGCATAGTGTTCCCTAGTTCTGTAGGCAGGATCTGCTGTTGGATGGAGCCCCTTTTGCAGTTCCCCCTCTCCTTAGGACGTACCCTCACTCTCTCTTGCAACCCATCAAACCCATGCCATTGTTAACCTGCACATTCCATTATGTTATCAAGCTACCATATACTTTATCTAGTACTATTCTCACAACTAGTGATTGCTTATATGCTTCATACAACTACTTTCTTTTGGGGGATCCTTCCTAAGGTACCTATTGCCAAGGGAATCATCCCACGGCACCTCTAGGGGTGGAACCCTCTAAAGGGTTCCTTGCCCTTGGTACCCCTACATGGTGGTAATTCCTCTGGAATGCAGTGCAAATGACCAAAACCTAAGTAACATAGTTGCACAATCACAACACTATACTGGCTGCATAGGCCATTGAATTGGAAAGCTCCACCCATGGTTCAATGGACAAGCAGCCAGCCACTCCCACTTCCTGTGCTATATAAGCAGTTCCCCTCAGCCTCCTTCTGAAGCACTTTTTGTTTGCCTCGCCATCCTCCCCCCTCCTCCAGCGGCAGCTCCTCTCTCCTTGGAATCCTTTCTAAGGTACCTTTAGCCAAGGGAATCATCCCATGTCACCTCTAGAGGTGGAACCTTCTAAAGGGTTCCATGCTTTTAGTACCCCTACAGGGTGGTAATTCCTCTGGACTAGAGGGTGTGAACATCCAAAACCTAAGTAATACAGCTGCACAAGCATAACACTATACTGGCTTTGTAGGCCATTGAATCATGCTACAGTGTAGATGCAAAACATTTAAACTATTAAAATTACTGGTGACCTCGGTCATCAACCTGTTTGAGGATCTGGCAGATGTCGTAATAACCCAAAAATGTTGTAAATGCAGTTTTTGTCACTTAATAATTTATTTATTTAGATTTTGGTGACCGGGTAAGCCCACTGAGACTGGAGGTCCCTTTTTCAGGGGCGACCCAGAATTAGTTACAGACAGTACATACATTAGTGACACTAAACAGTAGTTTTAGCTAATACATAAATAGTTACAGTGAAAACATAAATAAGAATTTATATACAGGGATATTAGGTAATACATGGCAAGTGGTTTTAGCTGATACATAAATAGTTACAGAGAATACATACATAGGAATTTGCATACAGTGATATTAGATAGTACATGACAAGGAGTTGGGTACGTAGGTGCCACAGTAGAAAAATTTAGCTGAATATTTATATAGTTACAGAGAGTACATAATCAGGTATTAAAATATAGAAGTTTGGGGTGATACATGTAAGGGAGACGATATCGAACGTTTGGCACCGAGACAGAAGGAATAAAAGGCTCACAGATGTTAAGGTAGATACACTGTATCTTTAGCATTTATCATAAGAGTGCCTTAGGGAGGACTAAAGTGATTAAGCTGGAGGTAGCAGGGGAGTAGGCCCGATAGTGGGGCTAATGATTGCATCCACAGAGACGAAGTTCCAGGAGATAAACTTTGAGGCCTGATTTGAAATCAGGAAGAGAAGGCTTGTCGACTAGACTTGCTGGAAGGGAGTTTCATAAGTAGGTAGCAGCATAGTGGAAGGGGCGTTTTCCTTGGTTGGTGTAAACTGCTGAGGATAGAAGGGTTCGGTGCAGGATTTTTGGGGTGAGCAGGTCACGCAGGTGAGGTGGAGGGCCAGAGGAGGAGAATTTGAAGGCCAAGCAGTCAGAGGAGTAGGCCAGCTTGTGCTGTAAGGTGGGCCAGTTTAGTTCCACAAGGGCCTCACAGTGGTGCCTTCTGGGGGGGGGGAGTTTGTTGCAAAGTGAGCCACTCTGTAATAGAGCATTGAGAGCTTGTTGTGGTCTGTCTCTCGAAGAAACTGAAGTAAGGGGACCCCGTATAGGATCGTGGGGAGGAGGTTGCAGTTGGCTATGGCACGTCGCACCTCACCAGAGAGAGATTTTTCCAGATGGTAGAGGAGACCAAGCCTCTGGTGAGTAGATTGGGTTAGAGAGTAGATATGGGATTTATAGGTCAGCTCCTGGTCAGGGAGGACACCAAGATATTTGAAATTGTCAGTGACCTCTACTCCCCTTCCTAGGGCAGTGGTGAGCTGGGGTAAGTCTCTTCTGTCAGTGCCCAGGTGTCTGGTCCCAAACAGGATGGTCTTGGTTTTATCAGAATTCAGTTTGAGGGAATTAGAGGCGAACCAGGCCTCAAGAGCAGAGAAACAGATCTGCAGTTTGTCAGAGATGACACTGGGGTGTGGTTCGCTGAAGTATATGACAGTGTCATCTGCATAGAAGATGAGGTTGTTAGGCATGCCAACTCCCTCAATGTCATTAAGAAAGAGAGAGAATAAGAATGGTAGATTGAGCCTGGGTACCTATAGAGACCATAGGTCTCGTGCCCGATTGCATTCTCTCCAGTGGACTTTTTGGGTTCTATTGGTCAGGTAGTTCTTGAACCAGGAGAGTGAGTGTTCATCCAGACCCAATTGATGGAGTTTAGAGAGAAGAAGTTCATGGTTGACCAGGTCGAAGGCCTTGGATAGGTCAATGAATAATGCACCCGTTGGGGAGCCTTGGTCCATGGCCTTGATGATGTTGGATGTAAGCTGAATGAGGGCAGTGTCAGTGCCATGGCCTTTTCTGAAGCCATGCTGTACATCAGCAAGGAGTAGGTGCCGCTCAAGGTAATCCTGAAGAAGATTGTAAACAAGCCTCTCCTGCACTTTCCCTAGAGGGCTAAGTAGGGAAATTGGCCTATAGTTTCCCACTATGTCCAGGGGACCTTTTTTGTGGGCAGGGACAATTGTCGAAACCTTCCACTTATTTGGGACTGTTCCTTCAAGGAGGGACCTGTTGATAAGTAGGGTGACAGGGTAGGCAATTGACGTGGCAGCAGCTCTCAGCAGCCGAGGTTCCAGCAGGTCATGCACCGGGGAAGAGTTAGGGTTTATTTGTAGCAGTGGTGGAAGTACAGTGGATGGTTTGACCATTTTCAAGTGGAATAGGGGCCAAGGAAGTTCCCAGTCCAAGTGTGTGTGGGAGGGGGGCCCGGGGGGTTAGGGGGGAGGGTCCGAATGGGTTGGAGAAAGAGGCACAGAAGGCTTTGGCAACTGTGGAGGGGTCAGTGGTGAAGGTATCCCAAACCAGGAGTGAGTCATTTTGGGCGTTTGTGGTACCTCTGAGAAGGGAGTTAATGTGACCCCAGAATTTCTTAAGGTTGCATAGGTGGCTAGTTTGGAGGTCTCTTAGGTACTTAGTCTTAGCCTGTTTGGAGTTTTTTTTGCAGAGGTTCCTCAGTTCCCTGTACTTCTCCCAGTCAGGAGTACTGGCAGAGGATTTGTGGAGTCCCCAAGCCCTTTCACGGAGTAGCACTGTTTGCTCAAGACTAGGGCTCGACCATTTGTGGCACTTTCCCTGTACCCTGAGCTTCTTTTGTGGGGTGTGCAGGTTGGCCAGGGAGAGGAATGAGTTGGTGAAGTACTCAAGTGCCTCATCAAGGTAGGGAAGGGAGATGATGGGGTCCCAGTCAATTTTCTCCAGGTCAGAGCAGAGGTCAGCAGGTACAAACCTACTAAAGTTCCTGGCTTCTATGACCCGAGCAGAGATTTTGGGGAGTTTATTGGACCAGGTGCAGAAAACAGGTGAATGGTCACGTTTACTTTGGTAATGTTGAAATGTGAAATATTAACAGCAACAGTGACTAATGAATGATATCTTCTTTAGGGTTGTGTAAGCACCTTCTCCTTATCATTCACATTCAAGGACCAAAATATTCAGGTAAACATATTCAGACTAAAACAGGTTCTGTACAAAAAAACGAAAGAAAAAACACTTTGAGAATCCCAAAGTGACACAGGCCTGATTTACTCCCCTGGTAACTACCACCCCCACCCATTCCATCATGCCCCCCCAATATGATTCTGAGTCCAACAAATAAAAAAAAACATGTAGCAAGGGAATCCTCAATGTGCACTGCTTGTAAATCTTCTGTTTTCAACCTTGCTTGTGATGCAGGAGACAAACATAATGGACCTAGTGTCCCTTCTGACCTTAAATTACAATGTTACTTTAGTACTTCCTGACATCCTTCCAGCCTTTCCCTCTGTCTGGCACCATCTTTTTCTCTTTTTGTTACTCTCTTTATACTCCTAAGCAACAAACCTATCCCCTTTCAGACCAGATGCCCCCCACTCCATCATCTGACTTCCACTTCCTGCAAACTTACCATCATTTTATCTTCCCCCCATGGCTTCCTTCAATGGCAGGGGCAGCAGGACTATCTCTGCCCACCACAGAGCAGGATCTAAATCCAAAGGAGGGTTAACATAGCTGGTGGGATACCTGCAAGAGGCCAGAGCATAATACTGCAAAGACAGGGATTTTCCAAGCTTTACCAATCCCCTCTGGGATACTGCCGTTCAAGCTCTTCCATGCAAGCATACAGAGTGCATCGCAGCTGGCATCCCCACTCCCCCAATAAGCTGCTCTAGATGCATTGCCACCTGTGTTCACTCAGGTGGCAGTATAGCATTGGAGCAGACTGTCCCTCCCTGGAAGAGAAGAGAATCATCTGGGTCAATCATTCCTCCTTCTCTCCAGCTCCAGATGACCCGGGCTTGTTGCTGAATGAGCAATAATGCCAGTGCTTCACAAATGGGCCATCCACACACCATCTTTTACAACTGAACATCTTCCCAACCTGTCCCCTGATGCCACCTAAGTGCATAAACATAACCTGACAGTCATGCACCCCAACCCATAATCCATGGTAGGTGGCAATATTAATAAATCCCAAGCACTAAGTCGGATCATCCTGACTGACAGTATTTTTGAAATCACTCCCTCCATCCCACCCTCTAACCTTACTGTCCAGAGTGCCTCTTATGGGCATTGATTCCATGATATACTGTAGCTCTGGACCCTGGATCCAAAACTAGGACCGGTTATCCAGGCCCACTCTGTCAGCCTCCCCTTTAACTGCACTACTGTCTAATCAACTGATAACAGTACCATTAGGTATGTGGGCGGGAACCATAGTATGCTTAGCACTACTGAGGCAGTTCTGTGTGAAGTTAAACAACTCCACATTTCACGGAGTTCACCTTGAATTGCATTAATTTGTGCTTCGCAGTCCACCGCAACTGAATGAATTTGACTGTGTGAATTGACGTAATTCTTCACTTTGCAGCATTCTGCATCAATACTTCACTGCAAAGTGGTGAATTCTGTCAGTAATCTGTGTAGTAAAGTGGGTGCAAGTGCAGTGAACTGCAAATTGTGCACTAAGGAAATACTCTGCGTAAAGTGTAAATTCACAGCAGTCTGTGTGGAAATGTAACATTCAAAATACCTGTGCATCGAGGGGCACTTGGCAGAACATTACACATGATTGCAGTGGAGATTACTGATGATCATACAGCGCATTTCTCCGCAATCTGCACCGACAGTCTGTCCAGCATGACTCAATTATATTAGGCACATCACCCCCGGGTCAAACAGTAATGAGCATCAGATCAGCTGAAGAAGGGACTGACTGGGTTATGGGAATAATTGCCCCAATCATGGAACCAGGGGCACAGCATAACAGATTATTTATGTCCCTATGGGGCAACCTGGGCAGTTGAGGAATTGACATGTTGGGGTGTTGATTTCAAAGTCCCTGTCAGGTGGGAGTGAGGTAGGTGGGAATGACACCCAATAGATTACTTTTTGTTTTATTGTCAGCTCTTAACCACAATTAGCCCTGAATATTGACTCAACAATTCAATTCAATTTTATTTTATTTTATTTTAGAAGATCCAAATTCAGGAACTCCAAAATGACAATCTGAACTATTGCTGTACATCCATGTTACTCTGTTTATCTTTCTCACTGATAACCACACCAAACGGTGTCAGGTGATAATAGCAAGGGAATAATAGTACAGCAGTTCTAATGAGGCCAGAAGAGCTCATGTGCAGTCAGTGACTGTGGAACAAAAGCACTGTCTATTTGGGCTCTGCATTCTATGTTGTGAGGCATGCAGGATGTTTATAATTTTTGAGAGTTGCAAAGCCCCCCCCCCCCGCATTAAATGGTGCATTGTAGGTTCTGTTTTAATGCCATCAAAAGCTGGCACCATAGTTTTAATTGTCACATTGGAGCATGCCATTCAACCATTTGGAAGTTTAAAGACTGTTTATAGTCTGAACAGCAGCTGTCTGAACTTAAGTTACAACAAGGTGTGTCCAGTCAACAATGTAATATGTCTAAGAAGAAGTATAAAGACTTAAAAAAAATTGTGCTATTGTGGCAGAATATGATACTCATTCTCATTATGATTACTTGCATGGTATGTCTTACAATTTTCAGTTGCAAGTTTATTTTTTGTTATTGTACTGCTTTGAAAGTATTATAACTGAATTTTTTGTTCGCACTTTTTGGTGGTGAAATAAAGTATTTTGTGTATAGCATTTCATGTGTTTTGGTATTTTTTGTTTGTGTGCTATTGAGAGTTGCTTGTTATTTTTTTATTTAACTTTGTCGCCATTTTGACAGCTCAGTGTTTTCCTTATTGTCATCTTAACTGTCACTATACTGTACTCACTATTATTACTGTTGTTTTTGTTACGCTGTTTTGACCAAGTACTCACCAAACATTACACAAACAGTAACTTCAGATATTTTGTAAAGTACTGTAGTGTGTTGCAGTGTAGGTCAATGTGGTAATATTTCTGTACAAACAGATTAGACACTGAAAAATACGTTATAAGATTTGGCAGTCATAGTAAAAGTTACATTGTAAATAATCATTAAAAAGCAACATGGTTTCTATCACTTGAGAAATAAGAAAGCTTGATATCTTATCATTTAAGGACTATTTTTGTTCCTGTTAATAGTTAGCAAGGTAACTAGAAGTTGTCATTGTAGGTACAGTTGTTGCTTTAAATCAACCAAATAAGGTACTGTAAATGTATTGTTAGTAAAATCTGTTTGCTGGTGAGCCTTTAACTGTATGTAGTTAGCCAAGTCTCTTAAGTGCAGATCTCTTATTTCAGGGGGTTAGTGTGATTTGAAATTGAAGCCTTTTCATAACTGCCATTCATTGTGCTTCCCCATTTTGTTTGGGTAAGAATGATTATTGTTTGCTGGCCTTTGCATTCTGACAGAGCCAGTAACTGAGAGGAGAGGAGAGGAGAGGAAAGCTCAGAGAGCAGCAGCTGAAATTGTATTTTGCAGGGTATATTTTCAGTTACAGTGTTGTACAGGTTGTCTTGCTGAAAGGAAGGAAAGCATTCACCAGGGTGGTGGGTCAGAGCTGTAGCTGATTATTCTGGAGGGCTCAGGCTTGGTCCCACGCTCCCCAAGAACATTGTTTTCTTTATACCAGGGGTCTGACATCACCTCCCGGAAAGGGCAAACGACATACACCTCTAATATCCTTAACAGCCCATCATGCTGTGTAGGGGGTAAACATTCACACACACGGTAGACTGAGGCGAGAGGGAAAGAGTGAAGGGAAGGAAACTAGCAGCAGAAAAGTGGAAGGAAGACAATGAGTGAGTAAAACATACACACACAAAAAAAAAAAACAAAAAAAAAAAAAGAAAGCCTTACTAAGGATTACAGGAGGGGACCAATAGAATGGCAGTAAACAAACATTTAAGGAGTGGTGCAGTGCAGTGCAGTGAATGTGGAACTGCAGACTTCAGGAAGATGTTCTAGGAACTGTGGTGCTGCCTCATATGCCAGCACCTCTCTGGTTTGAGGGAGGAGGTTGCCAGACTCCGGGCTGAGCTGGCAGGAATGCTGGTGACCTTGGCCCCCCACCCAGAGACAACTGTGTGTTCCCAGCCACTGCCTCGTCAGACACCCAAGCAGAAGATGGGATGGATAACAGTGGGCTCAGAGAGGAGCAGAGTGTGGGGGCATAGGCACATCCCCCATCCAGTTGAGCTCAAGAACTCCTACACTGTTTTGGAGGAGCAATAGACCCCCACAATGGAACCTGAGGCTTTGACCATGGGGAAGGTGAGGGTCCTCCATGGTGGAGACCCAGGGATGGGAGGTGGATGACCCCAGAGAAGGAGGAAGTTACTCCTGGTGGGGAACTCAATTGTCTGGGGATTGAATCTGGGAACAGACAGCAGGGAGGAAAGGGTGATCAATTGTCTTCCTGGAGGCACAGCTCGGAGGGAGGGCAAGCAGATCCAGGGGAATGCTTAAGCAGTGGCAAGGCAGGGAGTACTGGAAGTCATTGTCTATCTGGGAACAAATTACCTATCCAGTAGCAAGACAAGCTTAGAACAGGTGAAAGAGGGTTTCAGAGAGCTGGGAGGGTGCCTGGAGAAGGTAGCAAGCTCTTTGATGTTTTCAGAGGTGCTGCTAGTCCAAGGTAGTGAGGGGGATAGGAATCTCTGCATCAGTACCTTTAACACATGGTTAATGGGTTGGTGCAGCAAGAAGATGTATGGCTTCATTGGGGACTGGGGACCCACCTGGAATAATGTAGCCCTGTACATGGATGATGGACTGCATCTGTCCAGGAAGGGGAAAGCAATCCTCAATGGACAGTTTAAACGCTTCATTGATAAGCATTTAAACTAGCCTTGGGAGGGGTCCAACAGGAGCAGGGTAAATTGAGCAGCCCACCACCGCAAGATACAGCAGACAAGACAGACATGCAGGGAAAGGAGTTCAGGAACAGTACATCAGATACAGGAAGTAAGGGAGAAGCAGAGGAATCAAGGCCACAAAAGAAGGTCACTTGGGTAGGGGGGCAGAAGGGCAGCAAAAATAGGTGAAGAGAAAGAAGGGGCATCAGACTGTGGAAGGCCATGGTACAAAATTACAGAAGCTTGGGAAACAGAATCCAAGACCTGGAGACCTTGTTAGTGGAGGTGAACCTGAACATAGCAGCAATAACAGAGATGTAGTACACCGCAAATCATGGGTGGGACACTAATGTACCAGGTTATGCTCTGTTCAGGATTGATTGGGGGGTTAAAAAAGGAGGAGAAGTGGCCCTGTATATCAGGCAGGTATAAGGCAATAGAGGTGCAAGGCAGACAGGGGGAGGCCAAGGTACTATGGGTCACCTTTGAGCCAGGCAATGGCACAGCAATCCACACAGGGGTGATTTACAGACCTCCAGCACAGGGGGATAAAGGGGATGGGGATCTAGTGGACCAGATTCATGAGATGGCATCAAAGGGTAAGGTATTACTACTGAGGGATTTCAGTATCCCAGGTATTGATTGGACATCCCAATAGCTACATCATCCAGGAGACGTGACATCCTGGATTCATTACAGGGGGCAGGCCTCAGGCTGCTAGTGAATGTTCCCACCAGAGGCACAGAGATTCCAGACCTCACACTAACCAATGGGGACAGAGTCACAGACGTCCAGGTGGAAGGTCAGCTAGGATCCGACAACCACCACATAGTGTGGTTTAGCATGGGAAAAGGTACACAGACTAGTCACACAAAGGTGAAGGTATTAGATTTTAAGATGACTGACTTTGCTGAAATGAGTAGGTGTATCAGAGTAGACCTACAGAAGGGGGAGGTAAGAGTGGGGTTGAGGAGCAGTGGGAGACACTAATGAGCACCATAGTGGAAGTGAAGACCCAATGTATCAGGCTGGTGTCCAAAAGGGAAGAAAAGGAGGAAACCACTATGGTCTCAAAAGAAGTAGCAGACAAAGGAAGAGCTAAAAGGGTGAGTTTCAGGAAGTATAAGAGGATCCAAAGGGAGGAAGACAGGGAGGTGTACCTTGAGTGTCTAATGTAAGCAGGTAAGGCTGTTAGGAGCGCTATGGCATGGACTGAGGAGGAACTAGTGCAGACAGTGATGAAAGGGGACAAGACATTCTATAGGTACATCAGTGAAAGAAGAGAAACCAGGGGAGGGATAGTAAGGCTCAGAGGGGATGAAGGAGATTGTAAGGAGGGAGATCAGAAGAAGACAGAAATACTGAACAAATGCTTTCGTTCAGTATTCTCTAAAGAGGGGCAGTGTCCACAGCTGGACAACAGATGCAAATGGGAGGGAGAGGTGGACACTAGTCCATTCACAGTACAGAGTGTCCTGGAGGAACTCTCAAAGCTGAAGATGGATAAAGCTATGGGGCCAGATGGCATACACCCAAGGATGTTAAGGGAGCTGTGTAGTGAACTAGCAGCACTTCGGGCAGCTTTGTTCACAGAGTCGCTTGTAACCCCCACTGATCACTTGTCTAACTAGTAGGCACACTTCCCATACTTTTTCTGTCTAGGGGAAAATAAAGGAGTGGGGGTACAAAGCAAATAAACAGAGAAACACAAAGTGTGCACTAGATACAGACCTTTACCAAAACTCAGGTCCTGAAGAGAGAACTTTTGCTAAGGGCTATGCAAGGTTTGCCCTTCTGACAGGGGTACCCAGAAAATTCACATAGAAAGCAGTAACTAGATTGTCCATACCAGGTTGGGATTCTAGAGTATGGCTTTATTCTGAAACACAGTTGTAACACAAAAGCAAAGATGGACCCCCCCAAGGGTTTACACTTCGTGACACAATGCAATGCAGAACACATCTGTGGAAATAAACTCGAACTTCAGATATAGCATAGGATTAGACATCTGGAAATGTGGTACAAGCCATAACGAAACACAAAAATTCTCCAGGAAGTGGCACTGGGCCATAAATTAGAACAGTTCCCATATGGCACATGATTTACAGAAGGAAATGTGGCACACTGGCCATGACAGAACACACTAGGGCTCAAGACTAGTAAAACCAAACCCACATACAAGGGGTAAACTTCATCTTCAGGCATTGGCCACATGCACTGAAAGAACAGGTGCCCTTACAGAACCTGAAGTGCTGAACTGGTCACTCCAGATGGGGGTTGCCCACCTTTTGCTTCCTGATCCATACCCACAGGGGATTCCACATTGGGAAATTAGACCCTCATGCCCGCTTTATTCAGGCCTGAAGGGTGATTTCGCAGTCACTGCACGAAATCACCCTTTGGGCCTGAATAGCACCATGACAGTGACATCATTCATGAGAAGGGGCCCCAAAAACACCATGTCGAAAATTTGGTGCAAAAATTCCAAAAAATGACTTTTACGAGTGTGCGTTGCGCAGTTCCTATGCAGGCTCGTAAGTTCGCAAATTTTAAATATTTTTACTCTAGATTTTCAACATTGCCATTTTACCACACCTGCTTATGAGCAGTACAGCTGTCATTTTTCACATCCTGCCCAAAATGTGTTTCCACCCATGTAGCGCACAATGTCGCAGTCGGTGTGCAAAATCAATGTATGGGACACATTAAGAAAATCACTGTGGCACTGTTCATTAGCAGAGGTCTTAAAATGGCTATGTTGAAAATTTGGTGAAAAAATTCCTAGAAATGACTGTTTTACGAGTGTGCGTTGTGCAGTTCCTACGCACCCTAGTAGGTTTGCGAATTTTCAATATTTCTACTCCAGATTTTCAACATTGCCATTTTACCACATTTTACCACACCTTCTTATGAGTAGCACAGCTGTCATTTTTCACATCTCCCCCAAAATGTGTTTCCGCCCATGTAGCGCACAATGGCACAGTCGGTGTGCGAAATCAATGTATGGGACACATTAAGAAAATCACAGTGACACTGTTCATGGGCAGAGGTCTTAAAATGGCTATGTTGAAAATTTGGTGAAAAACTTCCTAGAAATGACTGTTTTACAAGTGTGCGTTGCGCAGTTCCTACGCAGGCTCGTAAGTTCGCTAATTTTCAATATTTTCACTCCAGATTTTCAACATTGCCATTTTACCACACCTTCTTATGAGCAGTACAGCTGTCATTTTTCTCATCTCCACCAAAATGTGTTTCCACCCATGTAGCATACAATGGCGCAGTCGGTGTGCGAACTCAATGTATGGGACACATTAAGAAAATCACAGTGACACTGATCATGAGCACAGGTCTTAAAATGGCTGTGATGAAAATTTGGTGAAAAAATTCCTAAAAATGACTGTTTTATGAGTCTGCGTTGTGCAGTTCCTACGCACGCTCGTAAGTTTGCAGATTTTCAATATTTTCACTCCAGATTTTCAACATTGCCATTTTACCACACCTCCTCATGAACAGTACAGCTGTCATTTTTCACATCCTGCCCAAAACGTGTTTCCACCCATGTAGTGCACAATGGTGCAGTCCGTGTGCGAACTCAATGTATGGGACACATTAAGAAAATCACAGTGACAATGTTCATGGGCAGACGTCTTAAAATGGCTGTGTTGAAAATTTGGTGACAAAATTCCTAAAAATGACTGTTTTACGAGTGTTCATTGTGCAGTTCCTATGCACGCTCGTAAGTTTGTGACTTTTCAATATTTTCAACTCCAGATTTTCAACATTGCCATTTTACCACACCTCCTTATGAGCAGTGCAGCTGTCATTTTTCACATATTTCCCAAAACATGTTTCCGCCCATGTAGTGCACAATGGCACAGTCGCTGTGTGAACTCAGTGTATGGGACACATTAAGAAAATCACAGTGTCACTGTTCATGAGCAGAGATCTGAAAATGGCTATTTCGAAAATTTGGTGAACAAATTCCTAAAAATAACTGTTTTATGAGCGTGCATTATGCAGTTCCTACGCACGTTCGTAACTTTGCGAATTTTCAATATTTTCACTCCAGATTTTCAACATTGCCATTTTACCACACCTCATTATGAGCAGTACAGCTGTCATTTTTCACATCCTGCCCAAAACGTGTTTCCACCCATGTAGTGCACAATGGCGCAGTCGGTGTGCAAAATCAATGTATGGCACGCAGTAAGACAATTACAGTGACACTGTTCATTAGCAGAGGTTTTAAAATGCCAATGTTGACAATTTGGTGAAAAAATTCCTAACAATGACTGTTTTATGGCGTGCATTGCACAGTTCACTGCTTTCGTAGGTTGCGAATTTTCAATATTTCCACTCCAGATTTTCAACATTGCCATTTTACCACACTTCCTTATGAGCAGTACAGCTGTCATTTTTCACATCCTGCCCAAAATGTGTTTCCGCCTATGTAGCGCACAGTGGGGGTAACAAAAAGGTCATGCTGACAATTTATTGTGCAAATACCAGCAATCGCACAGGGCATTAGGGTTCAGCACCATGCATGCCAAACACCACTGCAAATACCTGCAAGCGAACGTTCGGCATTGACAAATGCTTGTTTTTCTTGTTACAGTTTTTGACCAGGGAAGCCATACTAAGCTGAGGCTTGTTACCAGGTGCATCCTGGGAGCACAGGGACATTAATGGTCACACAGTATGCAGGTGGTGACTGTGGGATTCAAACACAGTTCTCCAGGTTTACATGGCAGTGCTCTTAACCACTATGCAATACTGCCTTCCCTAGCCATACTGTGCTTCCCCGTTCCACGTCCATGGATGGTAACCATGGTGGTAGCATAGGAGTACAACAGGAACTGGTGTCTTACCACTTCAGAGGTGGCAAGTGTCCCATAAGATGTTTATTCCTCATACTGGCTCATGGCAATGTCCCAAGATTGGTGGACTGCTCTCTTGCCAGCAAACCATACTACTCTCCAGTGATTGTGTTACTGGATTAGTTCAGATAGTTACATTTTAAATTAAGGAATTCCAGAGCAGAAAAAGGCCATAAAGTCTATATTAACTGCTCCCCTACTTGCCATGAAAGATAATTCTCCAGGTAAGCAATAATACCCGATAGGCTGGGCAGTATTGGGAAATACTGGACCACCAGGTGCTTATTGAGGCCCAACGCTGCAGGTGGAATGCCTTATAGCCACTGGATGGTCTGGTATTTCCCAATACCAGCCACCCTGGAAGGTATTATTGCACTTAGAAAATGGGCCACTATGTGATATATATTTGAAAAAGAATCATGTTTAAATCTTAAAACCCTTGGCTGTTTGCTGTATTTTGTAATAATATAGTTCCTCCACCTGCATTTTAATACTGTGTTTTTCTTATGACCCAAGGACTTTTGTCCTACTGGAGCTTCTGTAGTTGTAACCATGGAGGTGGTTGCAAGAAAGACAACATAAAAACACATAAATAGGCTAGATACAGGACCTCTTCAGCCATGGGGGAGGGGGTTGATTGTAATCCCCTGGCAGAGAGTTAATACAGATTCTTCAGGTCAAGAATGGAAATTGTTTTTAGAACTCAATGATACATAAAGAGCAGTGCAATGAAACATGTTTTTCCAAAAAGCTTGTTTCAGTTACAGTTTATACAAATATTAGTATACCTATCAAATCTAGTTTTCTAGGTACTTCCTATGCTGTTCAACATGATTTTTGTTTATTTTCTCGGTTCTATCTCTTGCCAAGTCCACAATGCTCTTTTTAAGCCAAATGTGGCAGCTATTTTTTTTCTTGAGAAAACAAAACTACATTATGACATTTATAAAATATTCAAACTAGTTGGACTAGTAATATGGAGAGCTAAGGTGCTGCGTGCTTTATCTCCCTGCCATGCCAGTAACCCATGTTCAGGAACAAGTATGGCTTACTCGCGGTCTGCCTTGGGGGGGGGGGTTGGGAAAGGATCATGCAGCTGGGTCTCAGCTCTCCTCTCCTGGATCGGGATGGTGGGCTGGCTCTTGTTGCAATCAGGTGGAGGCCTGGTGGTAGCCCATGGGATCAGTGAGTAGCTGAAGTAAGTGAGGGAAGAGGGAGGGCGCCATGGTCCCAGGATATATGCACACCTCCACGCGCATGCACCACCCAAGTATGCCATGCCTGTGGGTATGGAAGGGCAAAAACCATAAGAGGCATGGTGGAGATCCATGATGCCCACTCACCACACCCCCACTGGCTACGTCACTAGGCAGACCTGTGATGGCTACAGGATCTGTGTACATTGGGGAGGGAGGGTGCCCCTCCCCCACCTGACCCCTCCACAGGGGGTAATCCTTGGGGGTACCAAGCCATCAAGTTAGCCCTGGGGAGATGGTGGAAGGTGGGGGGAGGGTGGCACAAAGAAGCCAAACCCTGCTGTGGCTTGAGGAGAAAAAACAGAATATGGGGAAAAAATAATATTCAAACCTTGGTAGAAAATGTTACCACCAAGCAAAAGAAAAAACTGGAGGATGTCTTCAATATTTTATAGGTTAAAAAAAAGTAGGGTGAAATGTTTTGCTAGTTTTGTTGCACTGTTGCTTTAAGATGGTTGGAAGTGGTACCAACAACAATAAAAATAACAGAGATATTGTAAAACCTCTTTGTTCTGCATAGAGACTTCAAGTATTTTGTGTGGCTTTATTTGGTTAAGGACATTGCATTATGCCCATGTACATCTAACGATGCTGCTGATGGATACCTGCAACAATTCACTGAAGTTTTCAACAAGATCAGGGGTTCTATGACACTGCTCCACTATTTGCCACCAGAGTCAGACTGGCCCACCTAGATACCTGGACATTTCCAGGTGGGCCCACCCTCTGCTGGGTACCTTGTCACCTTCTGAAATCAGAAAATCTTTGCATTTGTCATCTATTTTCTAATTAAATTACATTTTTGGGGCACTGCATGTAAATTTAAGATGCAAACATGGAGCTAATTTATCACATTTAAGTAGAATACTGATATGTATGTGTCACCCAGGGCTCTCCCTTATTAATTTTCCAGGTAGGCCACTGCATCAACTTTTCAGGTGTGCACCCTATACTGCAGCCAGACCCTGTATGCCACAGTTTTTGTTCAGTTATTGAAATATATCCAGTACATACTACTACTACTGAAAAACTTCCAGCAGAGCTGTTTATAAACAGTCAGATTACTTCTCTCCCTACAGAATGTGGACTAAGGTATAATACGTATAGTACAGAAAGAAAAATTAAGCACAAGGTCCATTCCTACTGAGATTTTTTTCTCCAGAACTACCTGTGCTTGTTATCAATTACTGGAATGAGACACATGAAAAGAAATAAATCATTGGGAATTGTAAAAAGAATATTAGGCCCTTCCTGTCACATATTTGTGTGACTCGCAGAGTAACTGACACAAGTGGAGGGCTAGGGAACTGACATTATTATACACATGTGTATTTATACTGTAAGGTTCCACCAACGGGCTTCCTCACATAAACTCTATTTGAATAGGGGGTTATCCTAACGGGGTAGGGAGCTAAGGTCATGTTACCCTGCCAAGGCCAAGCTAACTCAACGGCTTTCAGTGGCACAAACTCTGACTGCAATTTTGTACATGTATCATGCTGGGATGGCTCTGCCCCCACACCTGATCATCTTCTAATGGGGATGTGGGTGCAATTTTAATTTAATCCTTACTGTGGACTGCAATAAAGTGAGCCTCACATCCAGCAAAATTAAATGATCCACTTATTGATATCAGTATTAATATATGTGTTTCTCTTACACAATAAATACACAGCCAGGCAGGATAGGCCACAAAAATATATTAGTGTTTCAAGGTGCCTCTGACCACTTCATCAACCCTGTTATGGGTTACTGAGATAACAGCTAGTTCCCACATCTATACAGGGGGATTATACTGGCAAGCCTTACAAGCTATTACCTTTACTGGAAAAAGAGTTTCTAGATTTTTGTAGGATTTCTTCCCATGTTTAATATTTCTTTTATAGTCTGTGTGGCTGGACAACACTAAAGGCAATGAGCCAGATTCATGAAGAGTGACGCAGGGCTTGCATCAAGCCCTCCATCAGCCTCCTTTGGTGGCACAACTGTGCCAACAACTTTGCCACAGATGCATCTGATTCTAGAATATTGGGCGCATTTATGACAGTTTACTTGATTTACAGCAGCATGTGCCAAATATTTGGCACAAGCCCTGTAAAAAAGGGTACCTGAGATTGTTACAAGCTAGACCAGAGAGCTGGTCTGACTTGGGGCAATTGACACATGTGTGGTTTTGACCTTCTTGTAGTTTAGGACCAGTTTGTTTTGTCCAAACCATCCTTCAAGTGACTTAAAGCTGCACTGGAGATCACTAGAGAGTTTCCCTTGGTGCGTACTGCAATTAAAGGAAGCATCAAGTTAGGTCAACAATAAAACTGCTGACCTCCCACACAGTGGTGGCACAATACTGATGCAGATATTGTGCCGCCCAGTCCCACAGTGTTTTCTGTGGGGGGGCTGTGTCCCCACACCTCCCATGCAGGGAGCTCTGCCCCCCACATCCACCAGACTTTAGGATTCTCAACTCCAGGTCGGTGCTGGTCCGGGGATGGGGCAGAACAGTGGGAGAAAGCGAAACATGGAAACAGACCATCATAGTGACTGTCGCTGTAGTGGACTTTTTCTGTGTTTCGCCGACAGGGTGTCGGGGAAAAAGGGGGCCACCTCAACTGAAGACCACCATGAATTGTGAAGTCAATTCAAGATCATTCACAAAGGAAACACTCCTTGAAGAACTGGGGAAACTCAAGGTGGACAAGGCCATGGGTATGGATGAAATTTACCCTAGGATTCTTACGGAGCTAAGAGAAGAGCTTGCAGCACCTCTAGCTAAACTATTCAACCTACCACTTGAACTAGGGGAGGTCCCACAAGATTAGAGAAGGGCCAGTGTTGTCCCTCTCCATAAGAATGGGCTTGGAAGGAAGGATGAGCCTGTTTGCTGACAACATGAAGATATGAAATAGGGTCAACATCCCTGATCAGGCAGATCGGATGAGATTTCAGGAAGCTGGAATTATGGTGAAAATCATAGCAGCTACAACTCAATGCAAAGAAGTGTAAGGTCATGCACATAGGGAAGGGCAACCCTGGATAAGAATACCACATGGGAATGTGAAACTAGAGGGCTCCAAGCAAGAAATGGATCTGGGGATGATTATAATGGATGACCTCAAAAAGACCAGCCAGTGCCAGAAGGTGGCATTAAAGGCAAATAGTATGCTGGGATGCACAGGAAGGGGAATCACCAGTAGAAAAAGAGAAGTTGTGGTGCCACTCTATAGATCACTAGTAAAATCACCTTGAATACTACATATGATTCTGGCACTCACATCTTAGAAAGGATGCGGATAGATTGGAGGAGGTGCAAAGGAAGGTCACAAAGATGGTACAGGGACTGCATCTAAAATCATATGAGGAACGATTGAGGGATCTCAACATGTATTCCTTGGAACGGAGGAGAGAGAGAGAGAGAGGGGATACATGATTGAAACCTTCAAGTACATGAAGGGAATAAATAGGGTACAGGTTCAAGACCTATTTCAGGACAAGAGTTATACAAGAACAAGAGGTCATGATCAAGGCCACTGATTTGCGGTGATTAAAACAATGAAATTCTGTTTTCAAGACTTCAAATTCCAGAATTGCACTGGTGATTGCTACTCTAATTTTTGGATTTTACTGGGATTCTGCTAGCATTCTTTTAGTATGTGCATACATAATCAGAATTAAAGAAGGATTAATATGCACAGAGCATTAAATAAAGCAAATTGAAAATAGTACAAGAAGGAATTAAAATAAAAAAAAAGTTTTGTAGATTTTCTGATCTGATATAAGATGCCAGATTCCATGAAATCTTTGTTTTTACCGGTCTTCAGGCAGCCCTAATTCTGGAATTTTACTGGATTTTCTGGTAAAAAATGAAAAACAGTGGCCTTGGTCATGATATGAAACCGGAAGGGGGCAAGTTCAAGAGCAACACACAGAAGTTCTTTTTCACAGAAAGGGTGGTCAACATGTGGAACAGCCTTCCCCAGGGAGTGGTCGAGGAAAAAAATGATTGGGATTTGGATTATTGAACCTTGTGGGACCCCTACTGAGACACCCTTAGCATCTGATAGATCCCCTTCTATCATAACCTGCTGAGTTGGACCAGTGAGGTTGCAATTAAACCAACCTACCATTTCAGAGGAGAGGCCTAAAGAGAAGAGCTTTTCTAGTAGTAGTGAGTGATTTACTAGGTCCAATGCTTTAGATAAATCAATGTAGGTGGCACCAACCAGATGGCTTCTATCAAGGGCCTCATGCATAAAGCTAGTGTACTCAATGAAGGCACTACTGGTACTGTGGAGCATCCTGAATCCATGTTGCTGTTTACACAGAATGTAATATTTGCTCAAGACAAATTGGTTCTAAATATAAATACACTCACTTAAATGAATAAATACACTAAAAGACAAAAGTGCACGCTGGGAACAGCTAATGAAAAAAACTCCTCCATTTTTTACTGTTAAGCATTGAACCTTTTGAGAAAGCAGTTCCTCTTCCAGTATGATAAATCTCACTAGATATCTTTTTAGCTCATTTAAAAAATAATAATATTATTTATTTGCAATAAAGAGGGTGATGTTTATATTTGATTCCGCACATTCAAACATTTAAATATGTAAAACGTTGGTCCCTGGAAGATATGGGGCCCGATTCCAAGACAGGTTATGCATGGCATAGGGCAATTTATGTTGAACCCCATGGTGCAAATCGCACCTTACGCCAGGCATAATGCAAGTCGCTATTCCAGAAGGTGCCTTGTGCCATGCCATATGTGGGTTGTGCCAAAGGAGGTCTATGCCACTCACTATGCCCGGAACCCAAAATGGCATGGTGCAAGGATGGGTTATGACAGCAACTGTGCCCTATTCCAGAAAGGCAGCTGCTATAACCCACTTGCGCCATTCCAGAAGAGGCAATGTTGTAGCTGGGTTAGACCTGCTAGGAGGTGGTCTAAGGGGCATCTGTCCTGGCATATCGATGGTTGCCCCCCGTAGCCCCATGAAATGACATATCTGTGCCTAGTATGCTCCCTCCTGCACAGTCATGCCCCTGGAATTTGAGACCCTGGATCAGTTTTCTGACATGCCTCAATCGCCACTGCCAACCAGCTGTCCCCCAATGCCCCAGGTGCTAGTGGGTGGGGGGCCTAGGGGGGCAGTTGATTGTGTGCCATGATGTGCGGCACCCAGGTCAAGTGTGCCATTCTCTTGGCATCAGCCTGTGGATCCTGCAAGTCACAGTCATAGGAGTCGGGGACCCTGCCTGCCTTAAAATAGGGTGCAGGGTCCCTGGCCTAGTGCCGCATGTTGCAACTAGCATATGCCCGTGAGTTGCACCATGCATTTTGGAATCGGCCCTTAGTCTTTTTATCATCTCATAGGTGAGTGAAAAGTGATTTTTAAATGGGTATATCAAGTTACTACATTTACTTTATCTCTGAGAGCACTCCGTTTGTGGTACAAGGTCCTTTTAACTTCCTCTTTAACTAAGGACTGTGTGTCTAGGGATTATTATTTTATTTATATGATGGTGAGAGGCATTTGTGTGGTAGTCTGGATTATTTAATTTTTTTTTATAGAAAAGAAAATAGGTCCAGGTGAATAGAAAAAAACTGCAATTTTCAGAGTGTCATGCAAGTTGAGTTGATTTCCACTCTGCAATTCTCCAGAACAATGTGAATTTTTCTACACAAATTGAAATAAACTGCCACTTTGTGGAAAATTTTTGATGCAATTAGCATAGAGAATTCACAGCAAAGTCCGAATTGCATAATTTGTGTATTGAAATTCATGCAGTGGTGACGAATTTGTGTAGTGTGTACTACGCAAATAATCTACATAGCACATAGTGTGTGGATTCGTCACAGTTCATGTACAAATTTTACATTCACAATGGATCCATAAGAGAGGTGGTGGTAACTACTGATGCATAAATAAAATATGTAAAATGCCATTATGCATTGTATACTATTGAATATAGTGTATGTTCTTTTTATTAGGCATTAGGCTACGATCCTGAAGAAGAGGTCAGTGGCAACCACAAAAATGTTGATAGATTTTTGTGGCATAGCCTGTTTTGCTATGTACATATGATAGAAATAAAAATATTAATACTGATTTTTTTTAAATTACTCCAGCTAGGATAATCCCATGAGATGCAGCATCTTGTTTTTATGGGGGTCGCAGGGAGGATGGCAGTAGTCATTAGGTTGACATACAACCATACGAAAATGCCAGCAGATTAGGCCTTAAGGTCTATCATGTCTGCTCGAGATACAGCTTACAGTACAATTACTGCTGCTGTCCTCCCTCCTCTATTCTCTTCCTCCCCTAAGGTTTCCCACCTGCATTCCCATACTGGTCACTTCCCTCCCAACCTGTACCATATGCATATTCATATCCTGTCCCTTCTTAAAATGTCCCACTGTTTCCATTGAAACCACCTCCTCAGTTAACATATTCCAAGGTGCCACTACCCTTTCCATGAAGTAATGTTTCCTCAGTTTTCTTCTGTACCCCCCACCACCACCAGTTTTAGGCTATGACCCATGATGGTCCCTTCCCCCTTCAATCTGAACAAACCCTCAGTGTTTGCCCAGTTGATACCCTTCAAGTATTTAAAGGTCTTGATCATATCTCCTATGTCTTTTCTGTCTTCCAGGGAGTATATATTAAGCTCCCTAAGTCTCTCCTTATAGAGTTTTTCCCTCATTCCATGGATCATCTTATACCCCCATCTCTGGACTCTATCCAGGAGCATGACACCCTTCTTTAAATAAGGAAGCCAGAACTGCACACAGTACTCCAAGTGCAGCCTCATTAAGGATTTGTACAGTGACAGGATAACCTCCTCCCTCCCTCCTCAAAGTGATCCCCCTAGCAATGCACCCCAGCATTTTGTTCACCTTTGAGGCTGCTTTCCTGCACTGTTCTGAGTGATTCATTTTGCCAGTGATCACTGCTCCTAGATTTTTTTTCCTCCTCAAATACTGTCAACTGCCCCCCAAATGATAGCTCTACCCTAGATTCATAGCCCCCAAATGCAGAACACTAAACTTCCGGACACTTCACCCCAGCTGCCATGTGTCTGACTACTCTTCAAGTCTTTCAAGGTCTTTTTGGAGAATCCCCCCTCCCCTTACTCTCCACCACCATGCCTAGTTTAGAGATGTTGGTGAACAGGTTCATTTTTCTCATAACTCCCTCTGTAATGTCAGCAATAAAAATGTTAAACGGTGGACCCAGAACAGATCCTTGCGGGATCCCATTAATGACCCTCCTGGTTGTCGAAAGCTCTCCTCTACCATCACCCACTGTTGCCTGTTGTTCAGCCATGTCCCAATCCACCTCACCATTTTAACCCCCACCCTGAGGTTCCTCAGCTTGCCCAACAATCTCCCATGTGGCAATAAATCAAATGGCTTGCTGAATTCCAGGTACAGCACATCAACTGGCCGACCACGATCCAGAGATCTTGTCACCCAATTGAAGAATTCGAACAGGTTAGTTTCACAAGATCTCCCCAGGATGAAATCTGTTTTGCTAGACATCATGAAGGTTGTTTGCTTCCAGAAACTCCA
Source organism: Neoceratodus forsteri (assembly GCA_016271365.2). Taxonomy (NCBI): domain Eukaryota; kingdom Metazoa; phylum Chordata; order Ceratodontiformes; family Ceratodontidae; genus Neoceratodus; species Neoceratodus forsteri. The sequence continues at coordinate 220,510,781 of CM028133.1, read as the reverse complement.
CCAGCCGTTCCTTCAAGATGATCTCCAATAGTTTCTCCAATACTGACGTCAGGCTGATCAGCCTGTAAATTCCTGGCTCATCTCTAGGACCAGTTTTATGGAGTGCCACAACATGTGCCATCCTCCAGTCCAGTGGTATATATCCCAATGGGAGGGAGGAATTGAATAATTCCATCAGAGGTGCTGCCAGGACATCCACTACTTCTGTCAGGACTCTGGGGTGGATCTTGTCTGAGCCTGGGGCCTTATCTGTCTTGAAGGACTTAAGGTCCTCACACACACTCTCTCCACCAGGATCTCTCCATTTGTTAGTGCCCGGCCAATCTCCCACCCCAGCCTTACACCCCCCACACACAGAATTGGCCCATCCTTTTCCCTTGTAAAGACAGAGCAGAAATAGTCATTTAGTACCTCAGCCTGCTCAACTCCCTCCTCTGCCCACCCACCTTCCTTTTTTAACCTGGTGATATGCCCCCTACACTTTCTTCTCTCCCTGATGGAGCTAAAAGAAATGTCTTCTCCACCTCCATGATCCCCTGTGCCAACCTAAGCTGTCTGGATGCCTTGGAAGCCTTGGCTGCCCTTACAACCCTACTCATTTCCCATGATTTCATATAGTACTACTCCTTGTCCTCCTCTTCCTCCCAATGGGTTCTCTTGTACATAGTCATAGATATAATCTAGCAGGAATTGTTATATACAAGCTGAAATATACACAGGAAAAACAACTGAATTCAAAAGGTAAGCACATCCAAACACTAAACAAAGCAAACTAGCAAGGGGGTTTACTGTAAATGAAAAGTATGAATATTGTTATGCAACATGCTCATGGTCTGAAAAAGGGTGGATTCTGGGCCATAGCAAATACAGGGCATTCTAAGGTGGGTAGAAAGACTGGGCTTGAACACTTGTGAGCTACAAGCAGTCCTCAGCTGGAGAAGGAGTCAGTTCCAGGTGTTTGGTGCTGCAAACACAAAGGCCTTTCAATAGAATGCATGCCTTCTCCTGGGAAATGAGAAAGTAAAAATTGCTGTTAAATGGAGTGAGTAGACATTGCTTGTGTGAGGAAGGCTAGGAGATACTGATGGGCTTTTCCTTGCACACAGTTGTACAACAAAGTAAGCCAGTGGTAGTTACGTCGGTTTTAGGGACTTATCCAGTTAAGCTGGTCATACAATAGATAATAATGGGCAAACCATTCACAGGAGAGGATAAATCTTCACAAATTGTACAAATGATCCAGAGGAAGGCAAAGTGCTTTTGTTTGCACAGTGGTATATGATGTCCATAGTAAATGGAAGGGAGCTGGAAGTGGGAGACTGCTTGCTTTCCTATGTCAGCACTGAGGCAGTCTTTAGATCTGTAGAGAAAGTTGAGTCTGGTGCCAGTCTGGTGGTGCTGAGGGTTAAGGCACTGTATGCCACACGTCACGCTGTGCTGGTGACCCAGGTCTAGGAATGGAACATGGTCATCAGGGATGGTGGGGGGGCTGGGAGGAGCTGGATTGAGTCACTGTATCGCAGCTGTCCTCTCCTGGGAAGGGTGGCACTGATCTGATTAGCAGACAGTGTTAGGAGGGGAGGGTGGTGTTAGGTGCTTAGTGGAAGCCATGTCTCCACATAGCTTCCTGCCTGGACTTCGGTCCTTCATGCTGGTGCCCTCACAATGTAAGTTTAGGGATCACAGCGGTCACTCAAAAGAAACAACGTAAAATCCCAACCCCACCACCAAGCAGCATGATCCCCTTAACAGGGAAGAATTGGTGCCATGGACTGGCAGTATGCTGCCACTAAGCCTAGGCCAGTAGCAGGGTGAAAAAATATGATATTAAAAAAAAGAAAGTTGAACTTGGGTCCTACAGTTGATAAGATGTGATCAACATGCCTACTGCTTGTAAGAGATACATCTAGCCAGATTCCTAAATATTTGAATATGTTGATTTGTTCACTATGTTGCCATCTGATGTTATGATTGCAAGTGGATCAGCTGAATAAGTTGTCAAGTTCCGTAATCAAAACACTATAGACTTATTTTTGGTTGTCATTATGGATCAGACAGTTGTTGACTAAACAGGAGAAGATTGTGTTGAAATCAGATTGCAGTACTGAACTAATCTCAGACATTGCCTGTGCACTGTGGTAGAGTATGGTGTCATCTGTATACATATGTAGATAACCCTTCCCACTGTGCTTCAGAAGGTCAGTAACAACAAGCATTTGTCAATGCCGAATGTTTGCTTGCTGGCATTGGCAGTGGTAGTGTAGAAGTTACAGAGCTGCGTAATAGGGATGGCAGTGAAGTATTGAACTGAAGCCAACCCCACCACCACCCTGCAGAGAGTGACAGGCATTGGGGTGTGAGTTTGGGTCATCAGGCATAACGACCACGCCATTTCACCACACCCCACCCTGCAGACACTGACAGGTGCCACGGTGTTCCTTGTGGTCTTTGGCCCTTATGCGCACCCCATTTCATTAGGAAATATGGTGAGATGGGTGCGATATAGGAAAATGGGGTGAACTTTGGGGCTGAAGAGTCTAAGGCATACCTCGATGCCTCTCAGTGACTGCAAGGTGTGGAATGGTATGAACATCACAGGCAAGAATCCCAAGTCACACCCCTGATTCCTGTCATTCTCTATAGGGTTGGGTGTTATAGTTGAAAAGCCTAATACCTCAGGCATTCGTTGGTATTTTTACTCCAAATTTTCAACATGTTTGTTTTGTGACCCCACCTCATGAACAGGGGGAATATCAGTTTGTTAGCCGAAAGCTGCTTATGCACAGTGACTACGGCATTTAGCACCACAGGTGCAAAAATATTCCAAACAGGATGTAAAAAATGACAGCTGTACTCTTTCATGGGGAGGTGTAAAAATGGCTATGTTGCAAATGTGTAGTAAAAATATTTAAAAAAATGGTGAAGTCACGAGCGTACATAGAAACTGCAACGCACAACCGTAATATAATTAGGTTGGGGATTTCTTACAGCAGATTGTCAACTCAGGCATTTTGGTGCCTCCGATCATGAACAGTGACACTGTGATTTCCTTTATCTGTGCCGAACAATGATTTCCCACAGCGACCACGCATCCCTGCACTGAAAGTGTGAAAACACACTTCAGCCATGTTGTGAAAAATGTCAGCTGTACTGTTCATAAGGAAGTGTGGAAAAATGCCACTGGTGAAAATCTGGACTGAAAATATTACAAAGTCATGAACTAATGCGGGAGCGTGGAAACTGTGCAATGCTCACTCGTAACACAGTCATTTTATGGACTTTGTCACCAAATTTTCAACATAGCCATTTTAAGACCTCTGCTCATGAACAGTGTAACTGTGATTTTCTTAATCTGTCTAAACAGTGCTTTCGACACCAACAGCACCATTATGCGCTACATGTGCTAAAACACATTTTGGGTGACATATGAAAATTGCAGCTGTACTGTTCATAAGGAAGTTTAATAAAATGGACATGTTGAAAATCTAGAGTGAAAATATTAAATTTGCAAACTAGCGAGCATGCATAGGAACTGTGCACACTGCAGCTACGTAAAAAGTCATTTTTAGGAATTTTTTCACCAAATTTTCAACATAGCCATTTTAAGACCTCTGCTCATGAACAGTGTCATTGTGATTTTCTTAAGTTGTTCTGTACATTGATTTCGCACACCGACTGTGCCATTGTGCACTACATGGGCGGAAACACGTTTTGGGTGAGATGTGAGAAATGACAGCTGTACTGCTCATAAGAAGGTGTGGTACTATGGTAATGTTCAAAATCTGGAGTGAAAATATTGAAAATTCATGAACTTACGAGCCTGTGTAGGAACTGCGGAACGCACGCTCGTAAAACAGTCATTTTTTGGAATTTTGGCACCACATTTTCAACATGGGGTTTTTGAGACCCCTTCTCATGATTGATGTCACTGTCATGGCGTTATTCAGGCCCAAAGGGTGATTTCGAGTCACTGCGAAATCACCCTTAGAACGAATAATGCCATGATAGTGACATCAGTCATGAGAAGGGACTAAACCCCATGTTGAAAATTCGGTACAAAATTCAAAAAATGCCTGAGATATGCAATAAAGTTGAAACCCCTATAGCCCATTATACAGCTTACCGGCATTTCCTCAGTTCGCGGTCACCTTTGAAGAGTGCAGGCGTGTTCCCAGTCCACGAAGATGTCGTGCCCGAGTCCGGAGTATGGGGTGAGGGGTGTGGAGGCTGGAGTGCGCAGTGGGTGAGTGCGGGTTGTGGGAGGGCGGGGAGCTCGCCGTTGGGCCGTTTTCTTTTACAGGTTCTGAAGAAAAACAGATGGCGTGGGGCGTTTGCCATGCTGGGGTGGGCTCCAAGCGTGGCACAAGGACATGGGGAGCCGTTCAGCCGACGGGAGTTGGGCACCCCGTCAGCCTCTGAATTTGCCACACTGGGTGGGCCCCCAGCGCACCTACTCACTACTTGGGGGAGAGCAGTGCAGCCAATCGGGGATTGGGCACCCCGCCGCTATATGATATTGCCACGCTGGGGTGGGCAACCCAGCGTGGCATTTTGGAAGTCTACGGGGCGGGGGGACGGCACAGCCGATGGGGATTGGGCACCCTGGCCGGCCATACCACGCGTGTGGGGGCGACACGCCTGCTGGCCTCTGTGTGTGTGTGGTTGGGGGAGCTGCGTGTGAGCAGCCTTATCTTATCGCTGCTCACTCAAGCGTGAGCTCCCCTTTCAATCAGAATGCCACTGCATTTTGGAGCGTGTCATAGACAGCTTCAAAATGCATTGGCTTACAGGGGCCGCGCCTGCCAGCACACTGACTGAATTGGAGGAGGAGGAGAGGTGACACACCTCCGAATCTCCGATGATGGCACTATGTTTCTTGCACATGCGTACAAGCAAACATAAAAATGGAGAACAGCAGAGGGCCAAAAACTGAGCCTTGAGGAACCCCAAGATTTAAGACAACAAGGTCAGAACTAATGCTTTGTATGGACACTAGCTGGATACAGTTACCCAGGTAGTTTTCAAACCATTTGGTGTCTGGTTGGCCAAGACCTACACTCTTTAGCAGGAGAAGGAGTACTGCATGATCTACAAAATCAGAAGCCTTGGAAAGGGCCACAAAGATGGCCCTAGTAAGGAGACCATTATCCATGGTAATGTAGAGATCATTGGGGACTTTGAGCAATGCAGATATGGTGCAAGCCTTCCTGAAGCTAGATTGGATGGGAGGGAGCAGATTGTACAGATAGAGATGTTCAGTACTCTGAGTGACTCCACTTTTTAAGAACCTTGGAGAGGGCATGAAGGACTAAACTGGGTCAGCATTGATTCAGACCCTGTTTAGCCTCTCCTTTGTGGAGACACACATCTCTACCACATTTCCAGACAGTTGGTATCTCACCAGTGGCAAGGGGGATGTTTAACAGTATGGCAACTGAGGTGCAGATATGATGTGTTGCAAGACAGAGAAGTTGTAGGTCAAGGGGATCCACACCAGCATTCTTGTTGATGCTGGGGCCTTTTAGAGCTTGGAGGACCACTGCTGTAGTGATCTGTTGGAAGTTAAATGTTTGCATTTCATGTAGATCAGGTTCTGGGCTGCTTGATGAGAGATCAACCATGGATGGCACCTAGACGTCATGGAGCTTGGCAGAAATGCTTATTGTGAAGTGAGTGTTAAAGGCATTCATCATGTATCGAAGAGAGGTGACAAGGTCTCCAGAGGGGTTCTGGATTTGATAAATTTGTTCTTGATGATCCATTTTAAATAGGCTTTTAGCCTCTGATGAAAATGTTATGGAATGTTTGTTTTCCTCTCAGTAGCTGTGGTAGTAGTTCACATGCGTTTTTGCTACTGCTGATTTGCTTAGATTCTGAAGTGTACCGTCTGTCATTAAGGAGATCTGATAGTTCTAATTCTGGATCAAGCAGCATCTCCATGCAAGGACAATTCAACAATTTCCTTAGAGAGCCAGAGGTAATAGCATCCCTTGACCATGTATGATCTGCTGGGTGCATATGTGTTGCAGGCATTAAGAAATTCACTGGCAAAGAATTCCCAGATATTAACTTCTGAGGGAATAAGGCTGACAGGGTCCCAACCTATGGCAAACAAGTCTGTGCAGAAGTCCTCCAGTATGAAATACCTATATGAGCGAGTGGAGACCTGTTTCAGAGGGAATTTTTTTAAATAAATACTCCAGACACAGAAGTTGATGGAATGATGACCGAAGCTATCCGAAAGTGCACCAGCAGTTGAGATTCTGTCAGGGCTGATATGAGCACAACACTAGTGAGTGGATCTTTTTACACCACTGGATGTGAGGATTGTTTTGGCGATGTGTGGAACAGAACCTTCCCAGTGTCCTTTATCTTTTTGTTGGTACTGAAGATGGTGCTGCTTCCACATGATTTCCTGCAATAAGGTGAGTCCCTTCTAAAAAAAAAAAAAAAAAAGTTACACTCAGCTCACTACTACTATGGAAAATAAAACTTACCAATGTTCCTATTGTCTCATTATAGTCTGTGGTTATAGGATTGTGCATACAGTCCTTGGGTTGGGCCTTCTTTAATAAAATTGCCAGAATGAAGATCAGAACCTAATAAAAAGGAAATATTACATATCAGAAAAAGGGGAAGACTTTCAAAAGTAAATACAACAACAAGGTCAGCTGAACTTTAAAATCACACTACCGTATTAACTCCCCTTTTCTTACCCATCCTTTCCATGGGCAATAAATAGATTTTAACCTTTAGTCCTCCCTTCACAAATACTCGACAAACAACCACTCATCCGCACATCTCTCTGGCAAATAAGCAGTGAGGAAAACTGTTAAATGCTACACTACAGCGCCACTCATGGCTTCACCTACTGGAGTCGTTGGTGAGGCATGTAGGGCTTCTCTGACACAGACACTGCTGCTAGCTTCCTGCCAAATGGCTTTCTGTCAAAACAAGTGCATATTTGTTTGTACTGTTTGCATTTAAAGTGGTCTGTTTTTGTGACTGGCCTGGAATTGTAATTATAAGTCTAATTAATTATTCATGAGACAAATGCGCGCTCTGATTTGCTGGTATACCAGGCGTTAATCCTTTAGAAATGCCTGGTACAGATCAGAGTGAAGCGTGCATTTATAAACTTCCTTTTTAAAAAATATGTCTTTTCCCATCTGTAGCACAATTAGACTTATAATCACAATAATGACCTCACAGCTGGTTATTTTCTTTTGATTAACAACCAGCTAGGTGAGGTTGGCCCTCGGCTGTGCCTCTGGTCTTTAATTACTAGGAAATGACTAGCTGTTTGTTCATCATTGCTTAAAACATGCTGTTGTTTTGGGGGAGGTCAGAAACTTGTGTCTGTTTTTTGGATGTGAGTGCTAAAATCTGTCCTGGGAGTTAGACCACGAAAATTTGGCCTAACTTCCAGGTTGAAATTCTACACTTGCATTAAGAAAACAGATGTGATTCCTGCAGTTGAAGAAGAAGTTGCTGTAATTGTGATAATCATTGCTAATGTGTCCAGATGTCTGTGAATAGTACATTTGGAATTATCTGCGCAGATGCAACACACATATGAAATACGGACTTACTGTAAGTGCTGCATCTGACTGTATGAAAATCCCACCCTACTCTAAGTAAGCAGAATACTTCTTGTTTATTCCCTCCTAGAATTGGTAGTAAAGAGTTTTGAATATAGAGGATAATGTGTGGGTTGGGGAGTGTAACGAGTGGTAACACACACATTATCTGTGGAATACTCTACCAGCACCCCTTCAAAAATTGCTCCTCGCTTGGTGGCTTTATAAAATGGATTTAAGACTCTTCTCCTTGAATGCTATCTCTGTATTTGTATTCATCGATATGTACCTTGTCACTGAATCTGCTGCTTTGTAAACATAGACCTGTCAGTATGGTCACGCTTAATTGTGTATTACCAATGTCAATAACTTTGCAACCCTATGATCTTTTTGTTACTAATTGTACTGCTCACATGACTTTGTATGCTGCTATGTAATGCTGTGCTATGCTACGCTATGCTATATGTTATGTGTCATGTAATTAATTCTGGGTAACCTCTGAAAAAATGAACTTTTATTCCCAGTGCAACAAAATTCAATAAATAAATAAATACACACCCAAGGGGTGGGATGCCTCAAACTTGCAAGAGCAAAGCTGAAGGGGCTTTAGCACTACACACTTAGGGTGTGGGTGAGAGTGCATTATGCAGTCCCTACCCATATATGATTTTATATAATTGATGACTTTTTGACATAAAGTAAATGAGGTTAAACTGGCTTAAATTAAGCAGCATTATAGCATATGGTTAGTTCGTGTTATGTATGAAAATTGGCCCCTTCAGCAATGTTGTTGTGCTTACTCTAAGTTGTTGTGCACATTCTATAAAAGTTGTGCATGTTCCAAATCCAATTCAGGTTGGTCCCTGCTCATCTTGCCTCCCACTGCACTTGTAACACAGTCACACATTACTCAAACACTCAGACTTCATATCTGCTTCACCTACAGTGTGGCTGTCTGTCTGCGTTTGTCTCTGTCAGTGGTTTAGTTTTTGTGGATTTTCATGTGTTTCTGCTTGGAGAAACTGGACTGTTCTTGGACGTGACATCTATGAACGTTTCCTGAACTTAGAAACTGTAAAACATCACCACTAGATATTAGCATTCTCATCATAAATCAACTTTTTTGGAAGCCATCAAAAGTAAAAGTAAGGTCAGTAAATCTGTTACACAAGCCAGCTGTCTTATTCTTGAAGGATATATGCTTGCCTTTGAGGTCCATTCATAACCATTTTAAAGAAAAAAGGGAAGACACTAACAAAGGATTTTTACATTCTGCATATGCCCCAGGCCAGTGTTTATCACCTTGAGGAATTTAACATATTCTGGGTCTTTGATCTACAGTAACAACAGTTTACTAGTCCCCAGTAGTTCACCATTTGCTGTAGATTTGATTATTTTTCATCATCTAACCCCTGGTACCTTGGACAAGATTATTATATTACATATCCCTGAACATAACTATCTGCATGGTTTAATATTACTACATCAAGAATGCAACCTAACCCCATGAGAGGGCCAGGGTATATCGGGCCAAAGGGAAATGGCTTGAAACTTGCTACAATGAATATGTGCAGCCTAATTCCAAAGATGCCTCAATTCCAGGTGTGGGCTGCCCTACATAACCCTAATATACTTTGCCTGACTGAGACCTGGCTGTCCCCCCAGGTCAGGGATAATGAGAGAGTGCTCCCAGGTTACAATGCTTTTAGATGTGATAGGAATGGGAAAAGAGGTGGCGGCTGTCTCATTTATTTATGAAACACCCTATAAGGCATTGTACTCCCCATCACAACCTGCAGTGTTGACCACAAGCTCCTTGCAATTAGGATCATTTTTAGTGAACATAAAAAATCTCTGATCATTGCATGCATCTACCTCCAGCCGAAAATGGCCAAAGATGGTCTAATTAAACTACTAAGGCCCTTGGCTGGCATTAACAGCAGCTGTTAGCTCATTGTGACTGGGGACTTTAACAACAATTGTCTCAGTAATGAATCGACCAACCAGTAGGATACCATAACCATCTCCCTCCTCACGCAATTAGTCACAGAGCCCACAAAAGTGAACCATAAGACCAGTAAACACACACTCCTGGACTGGCTCCTTGCAAACTCACCTGACAGGATTACTGATGTCTTGGTACTACCAGATTTGCTAAGTGACCACTCCTCTATCACTGCCTGTGGTCCAATAAATTCAGAAAAGCATCACCTGTCTTTGTGAACAGCAGAATTCACAGGAAAGGGCAGCTTTCAACTTTCAAGGAGGCACTTTCTCAGATTGATTGGTCTCCCCCTAAGGTACTGCATGACTTTGACATAACACTCTAGTACTTTATTGATAATTTAATAGCATTTGTGACAGATTTGCTCCTTTCAAAAAAAGAAAAACACACAGCCATAACAATGCATGGATTACTAGTGACCTTCTAGATCACATGAGGGCAAGGGACAACCTTTGATATCAAGCCAGGGCCTCCAGCAAGCCCAGTGACCTTCAAAGATACAGGGCAGCCAGAAACAAATACACATATCTCATCAGGAATGCTGAGGCTAATTTCTACAAGGATCATTTGAAAGAACCTGGGGTGATGGGTGGCAGTTTTCAGACAATATAAAGGCACTCACAGGGAAGGACGACAAAACACAGCCATCACTGCTAAACATTAATGGCACAAATATCATAGACCCCCACACTATTGCCAAAGAGTTCAACTCCACCTTCACGGATCTTAGCTCTGTTCTACCAGCTGAATACCTCAAACCTATCAAAGCTGATAATAGACACCCACTGGATATCAACTCGCACCCTCAATTGTACTTCAAGAGAGTCACTGTCAAAGAAGCACTGGGTCATGTTAAAAAGGTCCTGGGGAAAGCCAGAATGGGGTCTGACAACATTGACATGAAACTGCTGGCACTGGCAATCAATTAAGTCATTGCTCCCATCAGTACGATTTTTAATAAATCCCTCCAGCTCACCAAATTCCCTTCTCCTTGGAAACAAGCGTAGGTGACCCCGGTACATAAGGGAGGCGATAGGTCACTGACTGCAAACTATAGGCCAATCTCTATCCCCTCCCCCCTCTCTAAAGTACTGGAAGGGATTGCAGCAAACCAATTTACTGACTATATTCACAAATACCAGCTGTAATGTCCCCAGCAGCATGGCTTTAGGAAACTCCACAGCACGGGGACACTGCACTGGTGGATTTCACTGAGTATGTCCATAAGGCACTGGATGAGGGAAAACTGGTTGGGTCCATCTTCATTGACCTAACAAAGGCATTCAGCACAGTCTGCCACACACTCCTCTTGCCTCAACTGCATGCCCTTGGTGTTTTCCCAAATGCCGAGCTATGGTTCCAGGACTACCTAACCTCCCAGTCTCAAAGTGTCAAGATAGGTCACTCCATATCCGTATCCAAAGAAGTCTTGCTAGGGGTGCCTCAAGGGTTTATCCTGGGTCCACTGCTCTTCAGCATGTTCCTGAATGACCTACCTGATGCCTGCATTAACAAAGTAATTCTATACGCTGATGATGCTGTCCTACTTAGCTGTCACTCTCGCACAGAGCACCTACAGGCCGAGCTACAATCAAACTTCAAGCAACTGGAGACCTGGTTCTACTCCCAAAGGTTGCTACTAAACTACAAAAAAAAAACCAGGACAATGCTCCTTTCTAGCCCCCAACTAAAAAGGAGAAGCCCAGAACTAACAATCACAATTCACCTAACTGCCTCACTGGAACAGGTTCACTTCTTCAAGTACCTAGGTGTCATTGTGGATGATACCCTCTCATATGTTCAGCACATTGACATGGTGGTGAAAGCTGTGAACACTAAATTAGTGATCCTGTTTAGGCACAAGAAATGCCTAACTGCTGAAGCCCTCTGGCTCTCAGTCTCCAGCTCTGTCCTCTCCCTGGTCCACTATGGACTGGTGGTTTATGGCGCTGCCACTGATATGGCCCTCAAAAGGATTGCCACTGCCCTTAACAGGGCTTGCAGACTAAATACTGACCACTTCACGCACACTTGTACCCTGTATGGTCTGGCCCACATACAGTACCACCGCTTCAATCCAGAATCAGATACCAAACTTGCCTGCTAGGGAGAAAGGCCATGCTCTCCCTAACCCCTACCTGCATTGCAGACCTGATAAAGTAAGCAAGCTCCAAATACAACACATGAAAAACAGTGACAACACTGCTTGATGTTTCATTTCGTAGAACTTCCCTAGGACAAAGATCCTTCATGTACCAAGCTCCACTATGGCTAAATGAGATCCCTGCTGCAGCTCTAAATACAACAAATGTTCAGCCCTTTAAAAGAGAAATGAAACAATACCTGCTGAACTCAAATGCCTGCGACTGCCTTACCTGAATCCATATCTTCAACCTGGATACCCTTCTTAAACACCTTTGACTCCCTTATCTGAATCCATATTCTCAACCAGGATACCAACCTCGTCTATCTGGGCTTTCTTTCTGCTTTACCTACCCTGGATCCCCACCTACCATCCCTTGCCACCCACCCCTCTCTAGCTCCATCCAACTCCCTTCCCTCCATACTCCCCCAACACCTCCCCTTTCCACCCACTCTCCCCCTAAATATTCTCCTTCTCCCAATCCCTTTCTCTCTCTCTCTCTCTCTCCCCTCCTCCTCTCTTCTCTCTAATCTACCCCCTCATATGCACTCTCCCCTTTCTTTCTCCTACCCTTTTTTGCCTTGACAGGTCCCCCCTGGGATGGCTATGCCATATGTTGCTTATTGGGACTCTCCTCCCTCTGGTTAATTTTAGTTGTCTGGGTTACTCGAACATAATATTTATCTATTTTCTGCATTACATAGCAATCTTATGTTTTGTGTTAACTGTCAATTTTTGTTATGTCTCTGCTGTTTCACATCTTGACTTGGAACCTTTGTAAAAGAGTATATACTCAAAGGTTGTATCCGAATTACCAAATAAATAAATAAATAAAAATGAATGCAAAAGTTGTAGCATCTGCCGCCTTTTGAAAAAACATTAAAAATGTAAAAAATTAATTCATACAAAACTACATACAATTCATTCAAAACCATAAATTATAAAAAATAAAAATATGGGAAATAATACAAAACTTGGTAAAAGTTTTCATCTCAGGGTCGGGAAAGAATGAACTTCTCAAGCATCAGTGTCGAGGTTATGCTGTTATCTCAGTGACTCAATGGAAACATTGACTCACTGTGTATGGTTGCCTGCATATTATTCTATAGATTTAACACATCTTTTTCTGCCCATCCACCCACTTACCCCCCCTGATTTTTTTTATCATTCATTTTTTCTCCCCAATCACCCAGCCAACTCTTGTCAGGCTCCACTCCCCCAGTCCCATCAATCCACCATCTCTGGGACTTACCTGATCATCTTTGACAGTGCCTAACAGATTGCCCCTTTGTGGCAAAGTCTCATGGGGGGCCCCCATTCCTAGGCGGTGTTTATCTCAGATGTGGGATGATGTACCCAGTATGCGGTTTTAAGGCCTGCGAGAAGCAGAGATGTCATCCTGCTGGTTGGGGTGATTTCTACTTTTCTGGGTTCCATAGACACTGGGGATATGGTGACTTGACTTAGCACAATGTGCTGACATCTTCTGCTGGGAGAATCTCCATCCTGAACTGCTGCTCAAGCCTGCACCACCACCTATGGTCACCTAGGTGGTGATCGCACGGCACAGCAGGATACCAGTCACCCAAAGGAGGAGAATGTCCACTGGAACTCTCAATCCTCCTCCTCCCGACTGACCCCCCCAAGAGAGACCCAGGCTGGTTCCCAAACGCAGGTCACCAATGTGGTGGCAGGTAAGGCATAAATGCCTTAACCATCCATGCTACTGGGCCATACCCCCATGATTTTAACATTTTACTTATCTGGTTGATCTGCTTTTTTTATTTCTATTAATTTATGAGTTTCAAAAAGAAACAGTCTCACTGCTCTGTATTTTAGTGGGTCATGCCTTCTTTCGACCAGTGGAAATAGAGTGTGCAGTAAACCTGAGTTTCTTCTAAAATGGAAAAAATTATCAGAAAAGTCAAGACCAACCAGATAAGTTAAAAATAAAATTCTGTTGGTGTTGGTATTTTGTTAGATTAAATAAAAAATGGCTTCTGTTACAGAGCCAGGTATCAGTGGTTTGGTTACAGGTGGGCAAACAGAGGTGAGAAAGAATTAAGTGCCTCAGCAGGGATTTAAATGCAGGCCACTCAGAATACCATTCCAATTGCACTAACCAGCTACACCACTGAGACAACTGGAACCTGTAAATATTTGTGTTGCCATTAGGTTGTGTATTTGAGAAAGAATAATGTGCTTGGGGACAGGCCAGCTTCCAGTAGTCTCAGTGGTGCAGCTGGTTAGTGCAATCGGAATGGTATTCAGGGTGGCCTTGGTTCAAGTCCTAGTTGAGGCACTTATTCTTTCTCACCTCTGTTTGTATGTGTTCCATAAATATGCTTAGAAAATGGGTAAAACTATTCCAAGCCTCTGATTGGCTGAGAGACTTCTTTAGCTGGGGATTCATCAGACAACAGATACCCAGCTATTAAAAGTACCAGCCCAGCCAACCCCATCACCAGAATCTTGGTGCCCAACCTGCTGTCTGATTGGGTAAAACCACTCTTTACCATTTCAAATTTCCACCATTTTTTTCTATCGCTGAGCAGGCGACTTAGCAACTTACCGAGTTGCCATTCGAACAACCCCTCCCTTCCCTCCCAAGTCTGTCTCAATTTACATTAAATAAATAAAATAGAAAAAAACATTTAAAAACTGCCTCTTTCACTGCAGCTCTTTCAAAGGGAACTCTGTCTACCCCCTGCTCCTGGTAGAGACATTGCCACTCCTAATTTACGAGCAAACACGGAAGTGCTGACCAAGGCACCGCACATATGTGAGAGCGAGCACAAAGTCACCAGTAAGCTGTACATCACTTTGAATAAACAAATAAACTCTATGGGCTGAGTAGATGACCTTTATATCCACAGCATAGTGCTCCAATGTCAGTTACTCATTTGTCACGATTCCCCAAAGGCCAGTGTAATATCCTGCTGATCTAGTATATCAAGCAAGCAGGAAGTGCATCTTCATCTCCATGGAAACAAACTTTACGGAACTGCCACCACCAGTCCTTGGCCCAATTTCCCAATCCCTTCATTTTTTAAAATTATTGTCCTGCTGAGTACCCCCTCTCCAAATTGAACAGCAACATCAGGGTAAAACAAAATTATCTACCTGTTTTTACAGGTTTACCTTTCTTTTTGCTGCTTTATCACCCGACCTTCTAGCCATCACTTCCTGTCTGACGGGGGGGGGGCATATATACTATAATGCAGGCAGAGGAACTATTTTATTAAAAAAATGTAGTTTAAACTATTTTCGTTATTTACACTTCTTATAAAATGTATTTTCTCTCACAGTGCCCATTTTCTAAGTGCAATAATACCCTCCAGGGTGGGCAGTATTGGGGAATACCTGACCTTCCAGGGGGCTATAAGGCCCTCCGACTGCGACATCGGGCCTCATTACACCCCTGGGCAGTCTGGTATTCCCCAATACCACCCAGGTATGCACACCACACTCCTGTGTGATTGCTAAAAGTAAATATTTGGGTTGTGCATTTGAGAAAGAGTAATGTGCTTAGGGACAACCCAGGTTCCAGTTGACTTAGTGGCACAGCTGGTTAGTACAATTGGAATGGTGTTCCAGGTGGCCTGGCTTCACAGCCCAGCTGAAGTACTTACTTCTTTCTCACCTTTGTTTATAAGTGTTCCATAAATATGCACATCACACTCCTGTGTAATTGCTAAAAGTGTTCATAAACGGTGGCTGCACTGTAAGCATGATTGACATCTCAGCTTTCTCAGACTTGCCATTACACATGGCTGTGTATAATGGCAGATTACACAATTGTTTTCCATGTGAAACCATGATTAGTCAGTATTTTCTTCATCAGTGATACAACTTTAAAAATGTTTTTAGTACATAATCCAGTTTTGCTCAGCTATTTTACGCTGCATGTGTTCAGCATCAGCTTATTTATTATACTGTGTTATATTTACTGGTTAGTACCAATAAACCATGCTAGTGAGAGCTCAACAGCTCTGTAATTTACATATGTGAATTATGGAGCTCCGTAAACCATGACTATAAAAAAATTGAAGCAGCACCTATAATCTGTTTATTTCTTAACTCTTTAATTTAAGCAAAACTATCTGCACTGCTGACCTCCTGTTCTAGCAGGAGCCAGCCTTGTACGTTTGGTGCTGGAATCTGTCCAAATATCCAGACCTAGGGCACTCTCCATCTTTCCACTCATTTTAACAGTTTTTAAATAAGGCGCCGAGCTAAAGTGCCTGGACATACTGTACCTCCAAACTCTACCACATGTATGTGCATGCCTATGATCCACCTGGCAGTGACCTTAGGCAGTGCCAAGCATTCAAAACAAAGATAAGCTGAAGCATTCAATGCTCACTGTCCCCAAGAATTCTATGGAATGTCTCCTGCAGCCCCTGCTAGTTGCTGCAGGAAAGTACAAGTTCTCATCTCAACCACTTCCTAAAACAAGCATTTGTCAATGCTGAATGTTGCTTGCTTCTATGTGCTGTTTAGGTATTTGGAAGTCATTGGAGTGGAAATATTGAAAATTCGCAAACCTACGAGCGTGCGTGGGAACTGCGCAATGCACGCTCGTAAAACAGTCATTTTTAGGAATTTTTTCACCAGATTTTCAACATAGCCATTTTAAGACCTCTGCTAATGAACAGTGTCATGGTGATTTTCTTAATGTGTCCCATACATTGATTTCGCATACCGACTGCACCATTCTGCGCTACATGGGCGGAAACATATTTTGGGTGAGATGTGAAAAATGACAGCTGTACTACTCATAAGAAGGTGTGGTAAAATGGCAATGTTGAAAATCTGGAGTGAAAATATTGAAATTTCGCGAACTTACGAGCCTGCGTAGGAACTGCGCAGCACACGCTCGTAAAACAGTCATTTTTTGGAATTTTGGCACCAAATTTTCAACATGGGGTTTTGGGACCCTTCTAATGAATGATGTCACTGTCATGGTGGTATTCAGGTCTGAAGGGTGATTTACGCGGTCACTGCGGCGAAATCACCGCCGGTTCGAATAATGCCATGACAGTGACATCATTCATGAAGGGTCCAAAAACTTCATGTGAAAATGGTGCAAAAATTACAAAAATGCCTGAGATAAGCAACAAAGTTGAAACCCCTATCTAGCCCATTATACAGCTTACGGCATTTCCTCAGTTCACGGTCGGCTTTGAAAAGCGCAGACATGTTCGGTCCACGAAGATCGTCGCGCTGAAGTCCGAGTAAGTAGTATGGGGTGAGGGGTGTGGGAGGCTGGAGTGCGCAGTGGGTGGGTGCGGGTTGTGGGGGGTCGGGAGGCGTGCCGCGGGACCGTTTTGTTTTCAGGAAAGAAAAAAAAAAGCGTTGTGGGACCATTGCCACACTGGGGTGGGCTCCCAGCGTGGCACAAGGCATGAGGCATTCAGCTGACAGGGAATGGGCACCCCCTATCGCCATTGTATTTATTGCTACGCTGGAGTGGGCTTCCAGCATGGCACGGGGGGGTCGTTCAGCTGACGGGGATTGGGCACCCCCATCAGCCAAAGGACTGATTGCCACACTGGGGTGGGCTCCCAGCATGGCACATACTATGGGGGTGGGGTATGCAGCTTAGCCGATTAGGCACCCCGTTGGCTATACAGTGCATGCAGGGGCACACACGCCTGCGGGTGGGGGGGTGCTGCGCATGAGCAGGCGATATCTTATCGCTGCTCACTCAAGCGTAGCTCCCCCTTTCAACTGCATGCCACTGCATTTTGGAGCATGTCATAGACAGCTCCAAAATGCATTGGCTTACAGGGGCCGCGCCTGCCAGCACATTGACTGAATTGGAGGAGGAGGTGACACACCTCCAAAATCTCCAATGATGGCACTATGTTTCTTGCACATGCGTGCAAGCAATATAATGAGAGGTGGTAGAGCCACAGTTGCTGGCAAAAACAATGCTTTTCTTGGAAAAGTAAAGAAATGTAGTCATAAATGCATAAATTATATTTGCTGCTCTCTGTTACATAAAGTTCCCTTTCTCCCATGCAGATACAGAAGCCAGAGTGTTAGGAGCTCCCTACCTGCCACCGATCCTCTGCGCCATTACTCCAAGCTTCTCTCGATAGTGAGAGCACTAGCCACTCCTTCCAGGTGACATATTGGCATTCTACTCCTGCTCCCCATGCTTCCTCATGGGTATTCCTTCAGATGACCCCTTCCTGTGGCACTAACATCAGCACACCACTGCCCGGGCATGTGTAGAATGGTAGGCACCAAATTGGACAAGGCTGCTTGGGGCCATCCTCAGTCCAATCCCTGGATTAGCCTCAAACTTTCAAAATATTGTTTTTATACAAAATAGAGGTTGCTGAATAAAATGCTGTGGCCATGAGGTGGGTGGCATGTGAAATGGTGACACTACAAAATGGTGAGCCCAAAATTCAGTGAGGGCATTTCAGTGAGGATGAAATGGCGACAAATGTTTTACCCTCTTCCTGAGGTGCTACGACCTCAGAGTTGGTTACGTAAGTAACGGATGTGAGAAAAACATTTTTTCACCGTTTCTGTCCCCACCCGACATGCCGCCATGATTATGGGTTTGCTGTTTTGTATTCATCAATTTCTCATAAAACCCATGAGGTGCATGCATATGGAAAGTGTCAGGTGTTTTTCTTTTCCTCTCAATCCCTACTTATTGAGACTTGAGTCAGTTGGTGTCTGATCACCGCAGAGGAAAGAATATGTTCTGAAGGCACTGCTGTAGGATGGAATTTGTGCAGATTGCATCACAAAGATCTTGGACTTGCCTCTCAGTATCTCAGGAAAGGTTCCATAGTGCTAGAAAGTAAGATTGCTGTGTTACTGAATTTTTTTATTTGCTACTTTTTTTTTTCTTATTCTTCAAACAAACACATGATTACTGAGTTTTACTTGAGATTTGCTGTCCCTGTTCTTCCTGAGCACTGGTGAAGTGACAGGAGAGATCATTTTTGCTTTTTACATGTAAAATAAAATGGTTGAATAAAGTGGATCAGGGAAAACATATCCAGTTTGTTCATGGTGGCAGAACTAGAGATCATATGCTATGTTCAAAGGGGGATTGAATTAAACAATAAGTCACGACAGGGTGTGGATTATTGAGGGATTCCCTCACACATTACGTGCTGTGTCACGAGGCGTAACCAAGTGACAACCATAGGAAAAATGGATAATCCCCCAATTACCCAAAATCCATGTCCTAGAGTGGCTTATTTTGATTATACAATAATAAATGTGTTTAATTATGTTTTATTTTGCTTTGTATAAATTCTCTTCCTCAGCTGTGGGTTACTGCAGGATTTGCCCACTGGGAAAGACCTCACTTGACCAATCGGGTAGCAGTATTTTTACATTCACTGTATAACTAAAAGTACAAAACTGATAGTGAAAACCCTTCAGACTGAATGGCTTAGACAACATTCATCTGGATAATATCTCAGTAAATAATCTGAGTCAGAAAGTAGGTTATGCTGCTAGCTCACTTTCACAGTCAAAGCACTACTACTTGCAATACTGATAACCCGGGTTCAGAAGTAAGCCTGAGGTGTTGGAGGGATGGCTGGGTGGAGGAGGACTGAGTGTTCCATTGGACCACTCTCCTCCTCTGGGGGGAGGGTGGGGAAGAGCTCGGTGCTTGACTGGCCCCGTTGGGAAGTCTGGGGTTAGGCAGCCCAAGCTCCAGAGGTGGGGAGAGATGTGGCAGATGTCAACACATGTTCCTTGATGTCTGCACATGTCATGTCTCCCAAGGGAGAAAATGGAAAATTTCCAGGTCACACTGGATGACCACTGGCTTCCACAGGCACTGCATCCAATGATTCTACACTTTCCAGAATCTGAATCCAGTCCTGGTTGGTTGAGGGACTCCCCACCAGCCTGACTACAGGAAGGTAAGCCCTGGTAAGTCATGGTGATGGGGCTGGGAGGACTGGTGGGAAGGGGGGGGGTCAACCAGGATGGGGAGTAAAAAAAAAAAAGAAAAGAACGTAGGTTATGCCATCAGTCAACAAAACAACAAATGTCTATTTCATAATTGCAGTAATACACACCAAAGTGTGCAATATCATGGGATAGCATCTCTTCTGAGGTGGTTTAACCCTTTGAGAACTGAATGTGTGTGAACGTATATAGATTCTGGACGTATATATATGTCCTCAGTCTTCTCAGCCTCTGTCCTCATGCCCCACAAATCACCTGAGGCAAGACAATATCCTATGATATTGCACACCTTGTTGTGTATTACTGTTTAAGTAATGCAGTGAAGCTTGTCTTTCACCTAGAGAGCATTAATTTTTAGGAACAAGCTCTCACAGGAAGTGGTGCTCGTGGGGAGTGTTGAAACCTTTAAACTACAGTTCAAGCAATTCCTCAGGGAGAATTACATTGCTGGACACCTTATTTTATTGATTTATAATTTGTGACCAGGAGTGACACACTAATCTATGACACCTTGTTTCCAGGTGTAGCCTGGGGAGTAGGTTGCATGGACCAAAATTATGGACAAAGGGTATATTGGCTAGTTGTGATATGAGGCAGATGGCTGAGGTCTGTGGCTATCAACAGATTTAATCCCAGTGCAGAATCTAGTTTTTAAATATTTTTTCTGGGTCTTCCAAGCTACATTCCAGGTGAGCTAATAAGGGCAAAAACAGTCTAATTACACTGAGTCTTAAGATTTACTTAGATCCGTTTAACACTTGAATAAAATCCATCACATGTTAACCAAGAGACTGTCAATACAATGTTATTGTTTTAGTATCAAATCAGGCCTGCTACAACCATGATAGCATTAACAACTTCCTCTGTGTATAAAACAGAAAATACTGGATGATGCTAAACCAACCTGAGGTGGCAAGAGTACAGTATGTTTAGTAAAATCTGTGTCATTGTATGCAAGATTTAAGAGAGGGGAACTGCCTAGTCCACATTAACAATATTAACTATTCAAGAACCTTTGTTTAACTCAGGTTACGGCTCCTATGGGCAGCTATTACTGAGGACAAACAAGCTGGCACCTCAATAAATTTAAGCTGTTGCCCATGTGATTTTGGAGAAACTGAAACAGCCTTGCACAATGTTTTCTTTATGACATATGTAACCCCTAGGTGGCACTACTCCTAGTGTTACACCTCTGCCTACTACCCAGGACATAGGCTGTGGAGGTTTGGGTTCTTAAACTTACATTAGATTCAAACAATTGTGCAGTGCCTCCACTCAGGGTTTACCTTTAACGTGGGCTAGCTGTTACCTGGTATAACCCCCAACATATTATACCACCCATAATTACCATGTACCACCTCCAAAGCACGACCCAATATTATTTCCCCACATTTCAAACATTTAGTAATTAAATACTCTCTCTAATAATTTGCTCACAACCACCAACTGCAAATACAGCAGCAAATATTTATTTGGAGGACATAGTAGTTAGGATGGGAAAACAGGAGGAATAGAAGTTATGCAGATTTATATTTACAAATATACACATGATTGGATTGTTTGTTGGTGCTGCTGAATCCTCCAGCGGGGTGGCTGTCATCTAAGCAGAAAATAAATCACAGTTCAACAACCAGAAATGATACCCAGAGCCCTGGCTATTTAAGCTGCTGACTAATCAGATGTTACACAGTAATTTTCCCCACCACTGGTACCAGTCCCTGGACACGTGAAATTCTGTAATCTCACACTATACCCTGGGTATCCAGATACCAAAGTCCTGGATTGCTGCAGGACTGATGGTTGTTGCAGCTAGTTGCATTGGCTGGCTTTTATTTAACAGGAAGAGGCTAACTCGGAAGGCAAATTAACAGCAACTGTGCATTCCTAGAAAGTGCAGGGGGTTGCCCTGCTTTTGGCAGTATAGCAGGGGTTGCCCTGCTTGTCACAAACTGAACAGTTCAGAAAGGGTAACCAGCCAGGTAACCTTGGCAAGATCGTGCATTCGTAATCCTGAACTATTCAGCACATATGAATAGTTGACACATCCAGTACATTCATTTCTGAATGCATCTATATTCTCAGACATAATTTACACAAGGTGGAAAACTGTCATTTCCAGATTTAAAGCACAGTCTTAATTTGACTCTGAAGTCTCATGTCCCTTTGTGTGGCAATGTGTCTATGGCTGGCAGCTCCACAGGAAAGTTTTAACTGGGTGGTGGACACAAATGCATCTTGGCACATTTATATGACTTTTTTCTGATACTATTAGTTGCATGCTGTTTGGGCTTTCTTGGGTAACCCCAACAACAGCTACAATTCTGCAAAACACAGTTCCAGAGCTCCATCTGCACTGGCCAGACAGGACAGCAGGGCAAGGTGCGAACCGGAGAACTACTCATATTGAACAGTCACTTTGGGCAAGGTGGCCCAGACTGATTTATCTTGCATTCTCTCACTTGACCAATTACTAGGGCAACTCAGCCCAGTGGTTACTTGACTTGCTTTCTCTGCATTTGAACAGTTACAGGGGCATGATGGCCCATATTTCTAAGCTTGTTTTTCCTCCCTTACACCAAGGGGTACAAGGGTACTTAATCAGGTCCCTCATGGATGATCCCCACTATAGAAGGCTTCTGATTGTCTTCAGTCCTCTCACAACTGAGGTTCTTTTCAGTGTTCTCACCGCTGCTTGAAGTCATCTGCTTTTGGTCCACATCTTTCCCCCATGTGGAAGGGAGGGCTAACACCTGGTGGACAATCTGGCAACCTCCAGGCTAGCAGTTTAACAAACTACATTACGTTAAACTTTAACTAAAATAAAGAGGCAAATCTTCTCCAGGTTAGAGAGGTTTAACTGAATCTCCAGGCTTGGCAGCATGGCTGGGGCCTGAGCCCCCACCCACAGGGGGGACTCCTGCTCGAATCTCTCTCAATCTCCATCTCCATCTCAAAGATAACAAAATGCTGGAAAACACTGTCTCTTATAGGGCCTTCCTGAGGCTCCTGATTGGTTGTGGTTTTTGGTTACAAGGGCTCCAATTGCTTAGAGGACCTGTCAATCACAGAAACGAATAATGCATGAACCTCACTCAATGCACTGTTGGTCTGTGGTTTGGGCACCTAGAATTAAGTCCCTGTAAGTTCCCAAGAGCACTTGGCATTTACCTATGAGCTTTAGTGAATGTCCCACAAGTCCTGGCTTTGTTTTCCTGGCTTTCTAATTGACTGTGGCTGCTTTTGCAATGGCTGCTTAACCCACTGTCCCATAGCAGATTAGATACAGTCCCAAATAATGCCCTGGTGCAGCCAGAAATAATTGATTATTTTCCCAGTGCCCCACATACCTTTAGCTCTTCTTGTGTACTTGCTATCACTGCACAGATTGAGGAATTTGCACAGTCCATTTTCCCTTCATTGCTGCCAATATTTTAAGTGCCAGATGTGCAGCAGCAGCAGCATACAGGCAGTTACCCTGAGTCCAAAAAATGCTGGTGCAGCCAGGAGCAAAGCATTTATTTAATTAACCTGCTGCCTCCGTTACACACTTTCCCCAACATACAGCAGTTACTATATTTTTATTTAAGCATTTTCTTTTCCTTTTTCCCAGCCATAGCTGAGAACATCTGCCCTGAGGGAAGACAGGTCATCATGAATATTTAAATACAATCAGGGCTCAGGCTCATGATTATTAATGAGCCCCGATCAAACTCCCTTGCAGATCTCCTTCAATTTTGGGGGGGGCCAACTCTTAGTGGCCTGTCCATGGTCACTGGGTCCCACTTAGTAGGTATGGATCCTGGGACCAACAGACTGCTCTCCGGTTCAACCGCAAACTGGAGTGGTTGAAGATCAAAGGCACCAGTCATGCCTATGCATTCCCTGCTGTCCTGAGGGCAGACATTTGAGCGGGTGATCACAGTGGTGTTTTTCGAGCCCCACACAGCTGGATTAGGGCTTCAGGCAGGATGGGACACCAGATAAGGCAGGAAAGGACCTTTGGAACTAAAAAAAATATATGAGGCTGAATCCGGAGGTGCCCAGGAGAGCAGGAGGAGGCAGAGCTACAGGGTGGTATGTAAGCCCCAATTGGTAGAGGGATTACACTTGCATAAAGCATCCAAAGAAAAGTGGACAACTCCATAAACACAAGGAAAACAGTGTCTTCCTTTACATCAAATTCGAGTGTGTCTGTCATCATAATAACTTGAGGTTCAATTTTCTATTTTGTCATTTGTTGCCATGGTGATGAAGTAAAGAAATAGCTTCCTAAAAGAAATAAATATATGATCAATAAAGCAACCAGACAAAAACGTGCAGTCATAAAAATGGGCGCTTACTAAAAAAGTAGCTTGCCAAACAAGAAAGAAGCACTCAGATTTTTCTCCTACATTGAATTTCATACATGCTGTGAAGGATTTTGTTCTATTTTCCGTCTTAGGCACTCTCTGTTTGACTGCATAGTTCAGGTCTCTATGTTCTATTTCAACTGATTCTAGGTTGTATTTAAATATCTCCTCCCTTTTGGGTTGCGTGGTAACACAACACATCTTTTTTTATCATTTGTATTCTCTGACACTTTTCAAGCCCTTCTAACTGTGCAAATCATTGCTCCACTTGTTTAAATACTAAGCAGCCATTAGAACTGGTTAAAACTGTGGTGATCACTGGGAACTGGCACACTGAACTGGCATGCAGCAGATCACCACTACTGAATAAGACAAAGTATGAGCATCAGCCTCAATACAGGTTCATCACGTAAACATAACTACATATCCATCAATCTTTATTTAGCCAGGTGAAACTCCACTGAGCAAGCTCATTTTCAAGGAGGGCCTGGTAGGTAGAGAATAAATAATACAGTAGCACAATAGAACATATAGCACAAATAGGCAAAGTAATACAATACATAGCAATAAAAACAAGGAACAACGATAATCAATGAGGCCCGGTCATAAGGTGAAGCCTCATCGCAGTAAACAGTACAGCAGAGAGGTGGAAGCAAGTCAGCACCAATGTGCCGAACCAGTGATTTTAGATACTGATAGCTCTAGTAGAGCAGAGTTAATGCTAGCAACAGTGCAAGCTGGGGGGCTCAGCAGCAAGTGGAAAGCAAGGATGAATCCAGGAACAAGGCTTAGGGTAATTCTAATGAGAGGATAGAAAGTGCAGAGGGTTGACTGTAAGAATAGCAATGTATGGCTACAGTTTAGCGACAGGGAGGGCATTGACAAGGTTCCAAGAAGTATCTCAAACAGAGTGACCTGAATTCCCCAAAACCAATAGGGTGCATCAATTTTATGTATTTCTGGATGCTGTTCCACAGCTTGGGCAGCACATAGCTGAAGGATGCTCTGCAAAAATGGGAAAAGACTTTAGACACAGCTAGTCAGATGTACGAATGGCTTCCCAGGGCCATAGCTTTGTCGGGTGCGGGAGGGCAGACAGTCAGAAATGCACGAAGGTAGCATCTTGGCTATAGATCTGTAGGTCCATAGTATAGTGTTCCTTTGCCTCCTGAATGTAAGCGAGGGCCATCCTACCGTGGAATAGAGTACACAGTGATGGGTATTGTATGCCGCACCTGAGATGAAACGCAAGGCCCTAGAATAAAGGATGTGAAGCTTAGATAGGGCGGTTTTTGGGACTTGGCCATACTGTAAGTCTGCATAGTCCAAGATAACTAGGAACATGGTTTGTACTAAGCTTTTTCTGGCCTGGATAAGCAGATGCTTGATTCTAAAAAAAAAAAAGTCCAAACCTCTGTCTAAGTTTTTTTGAGAGCTTGTCAGCAAAAGAAAGTCTGTTGTCAATCCACATACCTAGGTACTTGAACATGATCACATAGTCATGTGACTCGCCAAGCAGGGTTGTGATAGTGGGAATATTGTTGTGCTTAAGGGAGATTATGAACTTGGTCATTGGGGATAACAGCATAGCCTTGGTCTTTTTTGGTATTCAATAGGAGCTTTTGACTCAGGAGGTTTTGTGGCAACATAAGAAAATCTGCTTGTAAGACCAAGCAGGCACTTTTGGGAGTAGGCCTTGCAATGTAAAGGACCATGTCATCCGCAGAGAGATGTACACTAGAAAGTTTGATTCCACGGCCAATATTGTTGATATAAAGTGAGAAACATAAGGTAGATAACAGAACGGGGCAGGGCAGGGAGGAGCAGGGCTCACCTGCATCAAGAATATAATTATATATTTACTGTATGACTGTTTAAACAATGCAGTGTACTGTATCTTTAAATAGTATGTTAACATCATGTGACTACCCATAAGGTATTTAAGCACCGCCTCCACCAACACAGGCCACACACTCCTGAGGAAGATGAATAGTCACTGAAGCACTGGGGCTTGTACTTGGTGTGGTTTGGTGTTGAGTGCAGCAGCAATAAGTTAATCCACTTAGTAAAAAAGACAGAATACATTGTTCACATATAGCTATGTTCTGTTAGAGCCCTAATCACTGTTTTTATGTTGTAATTTAAAACTATCTTTCTGGCATAGCCAGGTTTACCAAACGTGTTATCTTTGAGTGCTTCTGTCTTTTTGTTTGGCAAACATATGACAGATACCTGTGGTTTACAACACTGATTGAATCTGTCCTGATGATTTTGCAGTCTATCTGTGCTTTAACCCGTAACAGGGAATGCATGTATCAGGCATTAATGCACATCCCAGATAACTGTAAGGTATAAGGTCAAAGGCTGAGTGCCCTTACACCCACCCAGGGTGTGCATTAATCATTTATTTATTTTTTTAATTATTGAAAGCTTTGGAGATTACCTTTGTGCACAAGTGCTCATTTACAAAGGCTTCACGTTCGATATATAGTCACAAAAAAAATACAAGTACTATAAGAACTGCATTAGAGACTGATAAGCCAGCTGGTGAGCCTAGGAGTAGAGCCTAAAGTAGTTAAATGTGTAGAAAGTTGGCTGATCAATAGGAGTCTGAGGGTGGTGGTAAATGGCACCCACTCTGGGGTAGGCAAAGTAGCTACTTGGTAGCCACAAGGATCAGTACTAGGCCCAGTCCTCTTCAATATCTTTATTGGCAACATTAGAGTAGGACTAGAAGGAAGTATGTCTGTTTGCAGATTACTCAAAACTCTGCAACAGAGTAGGCACACGGGGGAGGTGAAAAAATGAGGGATAATTTAAAAAAATCAGAAAAAATGGTCAAGGGAATGGCAACAGTGTTTTTTTTGTGTATTCTATTTTTGTGCCAACCTTCGGGGGAACTCTCTAAGGCAGCCTTCAGTGCCCCCAGCTCTATTTCCATGCCTGAGAGGCCTCCTTCTACCTGGCACCACCCCGGCGAACCCCCCCAGCTCTGAGCCCCCTGAGGTAGGACTGCCCTATCCACCCAGGGACATAGGGGAACCTTAGAAGCTAGAGGGGGGTGTAAACCGGAGTCCAAGGAGGGTCTCATGAGGCTCTACAGGTAGGGAATATTGGACAGACTGGATGGGCCAAATGGTCCTTATCTGCTGACAACTTCTATGTTTGTATGTTATGTTTCTCTAAGTAGTTCCAGAAGAAATGCAGGTGAGGTAGATTCAAAGCACTTATGGCAGAACAATTAATGTACATACAGTTTTGAAAAATCCATACAAGTCATTGTATAAAAAGTATTAGGTTATATACAGAGAGAATCTGAATAAAACAATTTAATGGTTAAAATTGCAATGGACTGAAAAGACCAATCAGTAGCAACATTTCACTAGAATCATAAGGGTTGCAAATCGCCTACACCTACCACATTTTATAAAAAAAAAAAATGCAAGGGAAAGCACATTTTCGGGGTTTCTAGGAGTTGTAAGGAAGTTGTGGGAGTCTTAGCTGCAATCCCTAACTACCCCTAAATGATGCCCCTGGCATTAATGCCTGCTTCATCCATGCACTGTCGTGAGTGAAGGCACTTATAAAATGGATGTGTTAAAAAAATGAAAGCCTTATGAGTTGTACTATACTGAAGAAAACAACAATATTTACTGTGTCTTTCCACTTTAATAGTTCAGTAAAGTAGGTCATTGTAGTACAGCATGGCAACGACTTTGTGCAAGGATATGTTAAATAAAGTAAGTAAAAGGAACTGAAGTCAAAAGTAATAATTTCTTTCACTGTTGCTTTACGTAAATTACAGTTTCATTTTTTTTCTCCAAAGTTCTATTTTTGGCTCCCACAGCCTCGTGAGGATGAACCCCATATTCTGCTCGGTGGTGCCCACCCCCCCATCCACTCCCCCACCAACCCACAAACCTAGCTGCACTCTGGGAGAACAGAGAAACCAATCCAGTGAGCCTCCTGGAAGGGAGCTGAACTGTGCTTATCTGAGTGCAGGGTCCATGGTCAGTGGGAGAGGGCTAAGGAGGGATCAATCTCTTGCTGCTCAAACCAAGTTTTTTTTTTAAGCTTCTTCTAGTAGCATGACTGTGCAATGACGTCTAGCATCTGCCATGCAGTCAATCCCGCAGCTGCTACAGGCCCTTGGCGCACTGACCCCAGCCATTGCTAGGGGTCTGACTATTGCCCGAGCACCATACCCTCCCAGCTGGAGGAGGAGAGCTGTCCAATGGACGATCAAATCCTCTTCCCCAACTGATCCTCTGATGCTTTGGGCTCATCCTTGAACCATGGTCATCGGTGCCACAATGATTGTGCCAGTGTTGTACCTGCAGGCCAGCGGCAGGTTTATACTTTAATTCTGACTTTCACTTTGATGTGCTTTATCATCATCAAAATAATAATCAACCCAGACACTTGCTGTGAAATGCCCAAACACTGCAAAATCGGGTTTTGTCATGTCCCTCATTTTGACAGTCTGTTGTTAAATGCTGACTTTCACTTTGATGTTTATCAGTTTCTCAATGGCAGCTCATGTTTTGTTTTTCTCAGAATGTTATTGCTATAATCAAGATAGCAATCAACCCACCCACTTACTATCCAGTGTTCAAACATTGCGAAACAGGATTTTGATACAGCACTCATTCTGACAAATTGATGAAACTGCTTCTGTTGTGTGGGAAGTCTCTATTATCATTGATTGTCTATTGTTTAGGTTCGGAGTGGGGTGTGTATATTGATCTGCTGTACGTATAAAGGCTTTTTTAAGCTTGGCCATAGTTCGGCAGGGTAGTGTGTGTGTGGAGGTGTTGCATTAATCACTGATCAGGTGACACATTTTGGCCCATGAAGTTTCTGAATTTTTGTGGCTTGTACATACCCATTTTGTACCTCCAGTTTATTCTCTTTTATGATACTATTACCACATTTCACTAATTAGAAGCCTAATCATGTTTATGATTTTCAGCCATGGCTTCTAATTGGGGCAGCTTGTAATCAGGGGAGGCTTTTATTCATTAGTTCCCGGATAGCTTCTGCCCTTGATCCTGTTTCAACCCAAGTTCTTCAGCTCCTTAGCACTTCTGAGTCTTACCAGCAACTCTGATGATGTATCTATCTACCTGCAGTGAGGAAAACAGATACTGTCAATACTGTCTCTCCCCTTTTCAAGTTCCAGAGTCAACAACTTCTTTTCTAACCCACTTCAGGTAAAAAATCTAGGGAATCTTCAATGGGGGGGAGGGGACAAGGGCTGGCTGTCAAGCTTGAGATGAGAGACATATTTAATATTATATTTGTGGTTACCTGACCTCCTGATAGTTATAAAGATGTTCCCAGTTAAGAGCGGACTTGCATTGAAGCCGCAGAGTTTAGATGAGGTTGGCTTTTAATTAATTATTTTGCTGCTGCACCTTCAATTCAAGGGTGGCTTTTAATTGAGGATGACTTTATGTATGAGCTGGTATTTTTGCTTCATTGATATTGTATTTTGTATGCATAATACACAATGGTATTTTTACATAAAAGCAATGGCAGCAAGATCGCAAGAGTATTTTGCAGTTTCCTGTAGTTTTTGCTTATGTACACTACGAAACACGAAACCTTGATAAGATGCTAAAATAGTTACTATTGAATGTATAAGTGCTTAAGTGCAAAATGTTAGCCACCAGTTAATTATGATTATATTTTTACAATTGTTAATTTAAATCTTTTTAAGAGGTTGTGCCATCCCAAACAGGTAAGTGGATCATCCTTACAAATGACAATTTCCATAGTAATGCTTTGTTTTAACCCCCAATTACTTCTAGCAATAATAAAACTTATAATTAAGGAGTATAATCTCAGTACTAGTTGCCAGGTAATTCATGATTAGGCTACCTTCTTTCTTATTGTATAAATAACCGTGGCAATTTACAACAATCAGAGGTCCATAGAATGGACTGTCTTCTGCTTGAAAATGTATTCAGGTTGATTCATAAGTAAGTAAGAATTTATTTGTCAAGTGCTCATTTCCTGGGGCTTAGAGCACTGTACAACAAATATAATAGACATGAAAACAAATAAAGAAATATTAAGCATACCAATAAAATGAATAAAATTATAAATAAAATATGTGCAAATATGCAGTAAAATAATTAAGGCTGAATCACATCTGAAGCGTACTATACAGAAATAAAAATGTATTGAAAGAGGAAAGACTTTAGGCCACTCTTAAAGGTCTCCATTGAGGGAGTTCCTGAATGGACTGAGGGGGCCTCTTCCACACAGCAGGTCTTGCGAGTGTGAATGCTCGATCACAGGAACATTTTAGCCTGTACCTGGGAATGGCTAGGAGACCTGCCTCAGAGGAGTGGAGGGGCTGAGAAGTCTGACAGGCAGTAAGAGGATCTCTCAGGTAACCAGGACCCAGTCCACATGGGGCTTCATAAGTCTGCAAACTGACCTTGAAAGTAATATGCCACTTCACCTGCAGCCAGTGCAGTTCGCTCAGGACTGGAAGTATATGACTTGGCCTGGAAAGACCTGTCAAAAATCTGGTCACAGTGTTTTGCACAAGCCGCAGGTGTTGTATGACACCTCCACTTACCCTGAGGTATAAAACATTAAAGTAGTTGAGTCAGGATCTGACAAAAGCATGTACCAGTGATGACAGGTCCTCCAGGGGATCAAGGCTTTGCCCACACATTAGCACAGTGATAAGACCACCACTCACAAGGCCAACAACCTGGATTTGGCAATGTGTCCAGGAAGCCTGTGGCTGGCTGGGGGCAGAGGAGGATGCAGTATTCCAAATTATGTTCTCCCCCTCTGGGGATGGAGGTAGGGGAGAAGTTTCTTCTTTGATACTGTCACCTGTGTGACCACAGGTTGCACAGCACATGGAGCAACTTCAGGGAGGGAAGATTTGGCAGCTGCTGTTTGCAGTCATGCAGTTTGATATGCATGTACACATAGTACCATTGTTGCTAGCATCCAGCAGGAATTAGAAAAACAGAAAGGAAAGACCCCGGAGTGAGCAGGATGACACCACCACTCCTTGAGCCCCAACAAGCCTACTGGCCAGCACTCACCCCACACCTTTCAGACCAGAGGGAGATGCCTCCTTCCCCCAGTAGAATCCAGCACAGCAACAGGAGCTGTATACTGTGGACCCCATGGGTGAGAACAGATGAAGAGAATAAGGCTGGGTGGTAGGTGAGAAGTAGGAGAAGAAGGAGAAGAAGAGGAAGAGGAAGAAGGAGAAAGCACCTGAATGGAGGCTAAAGAAAAATAAAATGTATTCAGAGGTTTAAACCCAATGTTATACTTGTATACAGGTATGTGGTGTCCTGTGCTGGGTTTTAGACTTTGCTGTTTAGTTTCAATAATTATAGCATGTTGAATTTGCAGCACATTCATGCATGCCGTATGGTTTAATTGTTTTAACAGGGAGCAAATAATACTGACATTTGATAGTTAACCTTTCACCGCTTGCAATTCTTTGAACTATTAAAATAACAATAGAAGTATTATTTAATGTTCTCATCATGTACCACTGGAACATTTGTGCTAACTTGTTTGAGGTTGATGAGATGGTATTAACCGGGTATAGATCCTACTTAACATGTACTGTATTTATGATAGGAATTAATATCAATATTGTTTCTCCTTAGGGGGGCTATGACCTTATAATACATGTTAAATGCCATTCAGGATTGGCTTCCTATGTACACAATAGATTTACATTATTTTATAAAATAAATTTGGCTCCAGCACTGAAGAAGTTGGCATGGATATCTTTTTTTGTACTAGGCCTGCAGGGCCCTTCTCGAAGAAAGTTATCACTTATCTCCTGCAGGCCCTGAGCAACAGACTTGTGAAGCATAGCCCTGGACCCATAGCTTGAATCAGCAGACCCATGCAGCATGGCTCCAGACCTGTAGCTTGGACTTGGGTCATGAGGGTGTGGGCATTAGGGTTACAAACCCTGAGGAACTCAACAACCCTGATTTGCCAAGGCTCATCAGACTTTGAACTAGTGCTGGGAGGAATGTGGAATTCCGCTGACAGAATTAGCATGAAATGACCATTCTGCTGGCAGAATTACCATTGAATTTTGCTGGTCATTCTGTGGAATTCCACCTATTTGATCCATGGAAATACATATTGTGGAACAATATTTTTCCATGGAAAAACATTCTGTGACCATTTGCAGGGAATATATCAAGATCTGTGGAAATGTAGTGGAAAACTCATTCTGTACTATTCCACTGTGGAATTCTGCCATTCTACCTCTGACAAAATGCATGAAATGTTGGTAGAATTTTGTGAAATTCCATGAAAGCCTGTTCTGCCAGAATTTAAAATTCCACATGCCTCTAGTTTGAACCCTAATTTTGTATTCCCTTACTTTGTCCACTTTGCACTTTTCAGTCTCAGTACTATAGATACAACGTCATTTTTGCAATTAATACAGAATACGCTCGACTCCAATGCTAATAGAGTTGACATTGTATTTACACAATACAAGAGCAGTTCATTTACATCTGTATCTAAAATCTGGACCCTTCATAAATCTCCTTATAGAGGGAGAGAGACTATGTATGTGAATTACACCCAAGGACATTAAGAGAGCTGAGAAAGGAACTAGCAGCACCTCTAACCACCCTGTTCAGAGAGTCACTCAACACAGGCATGGTTCCAGAGGACTGGAGGAGGGTGCATGTAGTCGCATTGCACAAAAGTGGCAGTAGGGAGGAAGCAGGGACCTACAGGCCAGTTAGCCTTACCTCAGTTGTGAGGAAGATCATGGAGATACTGCCGAAGGAAAGGATAGTGTCACACCTAGAATCTAATAGTGCCCAGGGTCTGAAGCAACACAGATTCACAGCTGGAAGGTCTTGTCAAATAAATCTAATAGATTTTTTTTATTAGGTGACTAGCGAAGTGAGTCAGAGAGGGGTGATAGATATCGCCTACCTAGATTTCAGCAAAGCCTTTGATACCGTCTCACACAGAAGGCTGGTTAACAAGATGAGTAGTCTCAGCATTTGGGGCATAAGGTGATACATTGGGTTAGAATTTAGCTGATGGACATAAGACAGAGGGTGGTGGTAAATGGGATCCAATCCAGGGGGAGAGAGAGGTGACCAGCAAAGTACCACAGGGATCAGTACTGGGACTAGTCCTGTTCAATGTCTTCATTAGGGAGATTGCAGAAGGGCTGGAAGGAAAGGTCTTCATATTTACAGATGACACCAATATCTGCAACAGACTAGATACTCCAGAAGGGGTGCAGAAAATGAAGAGGGACCTGAAGAAGCTTGAAAGATGGTTGGAGGTGTGGCAAATGAGGTTAAATTCAAAAAAGTGCAAGATAATGCACTTGGGTAGGGGGAACCTTGGGGGAGAGCTACAGAATGGGGGAGAAGAGGTGCTGACTGTCACCGAAGAGGAAAGGGACCTAGTTATTATCATATCTGATGACCTTAAGGTATCAAAGCAGTGCGCAAAGGCTGCATGGAGGGCCAGTGGCATGCTGGGGTGCATAGGCAGAGGTATTACTAGCAGGAGACAGGAGGTGTTGATGCCATTGCATAAAACACTGGCAAGGCCTCACCTGGAGTACTGCATGCAGTACTGGAGACCACACATACGTAAGGACATAGACAAGGTGGAGGCTATCCAGAGAAGGGTGACAAAGATGGTGCATGGCTTGCATCACAAAATATATGAGGAGAAACTAAGAGTCCTCAATATGTACTCACTGAAGGAGAGGAGAGAAGTGGGGGGGCATGATAGAAACTTTCAAGTACCTCAAGGGCATAAACAATGTGAAGGTGGGGGATCTTTTCCAATGCAGAAAAGATATCAGAACAAGGGGACACGATATGAAATTGGAAGTGAGGGTAAATTAAGAGGTAATGTGAGGAAGTTTTTCTACACAAAGAGAGGGGCAGACGCTTGGAACAGTCTGCCATAGGAGGTGATAGAGCAAGCACAGTGGAGGGGTTTAAACATGCCTGGGACTGGCACAAGGGAACATTGGGTGGGGAGGGAGTGATGAAAAGCCATTGATCACTTAGAGTCAGTGACTGCATACAAGTTTAAGGCTTACGGGCAGACTAGATGGCCCTAGCGATCTTTATCTGCTGATAATTTCTATGTATCTATGTATTTAATACAAACCTATCTTATTTTCTCACCATCTAGGAGTTTGCCAAAGAAACTGGATTTCAGACCTTAGTACTGGTGTAAGTCTTATAATGTATGCATTGCAAGAAATGAATATGTGTCCGTAAACCAAAACTGAATTTCTGTTACTGAATACTAATATGTAATTCAC
Organism: Neoceratodus forsteri; assembly: GCA_016271365.2. Classification (NCBI taxonomy): domain Eukaryota; kingdom Metazoa; phylum Chordata; order Ceratodontiformes; family Ceratodontidae; genus Neoceratodus; species Neoceratodus forsteri. The sequence goes on along the minus strand of CM028133.1, from coordinate 220,476,415 downwards.
GAAAATCAGCAGGGTGCAATTAAAGCATTAAATCTGATTTCCTGGTCACTGACACCAGCATTGTGAAAACATTTTATTTTAATTTGAACATTTTCTACAGTAGGATAGCATTAATGTAGAGGATAATGTATGTACGATGATGAACAACAATGCTATGCTGGCATCAAGTGGATACCATGGCAGCTGGACGGGGATTTGTGGTCCTTATCTGCCATCAGCTTCCATGTTTCTATGTAACTCAGTTAAACCTTGAGAGCGCAGCTCAAGAGGTTTTTCTGAGTTGCCATGATATCAACGAGATAGCAAGCATATGCGTTGTTGTTTCTCGATGAACATGTGTTATCTTTCGCGTATGGTAGCTGAAATATTGCAGAGAATTTAATTTCAAGCATAGTAAGCTGACACATGTAACCCTGAAACGACACTACTTCTTTTTCTTACTTTACATAAAGAGTTGAGTAAATTTTTGCCGGTCGCTACACTCCAGCTTAGAGTATACATTCGCTGCCATTACAAAATATCCTTTCAATTACTGCAGCCTAGAAATGCTGCTTCTCCGAGGAGTAACTGTGTAAGTTAGAGAGACTGTTCAAAATGTTGTAAACGTCCGCATGGTCTCATAGGCAGACAGAGACAGCTTGTGAGGATTCTTTTTTGTTACACCACTGATGTGACGTTTGCATGATAGTATAACATGATGACATCTGTTCAATGCTGTAACAACCCTGAGAAATGATGCATTTTGCTGTGTAACCACATTCTACCATACATTATTAAAGTGATTTACCAACTTCCCTGATGTCATGTTTGCAGATCACCTTCCCTGCATTGAGTGATGCAAAGCTCCCCTGCCCTGAAGGTAAGTATTAAATATATTCAGATGCTTAGTTTTTTAACATTTTTGTGCCACAGTTGTCTCTGCATGTTTTTTTCTTTGTTTGAAGTTCGCACATGAGCAGTGCATCCACATGCATGAGTGACATCAGCACAGGGAAGGTGTTCCCACTGCACCTTTCTCACTGCTCGTTCATTCATCTTTCCTGAACCCAGCCTCAGTGAATGCAGATCCAAAACTGAACTGGCAAAAATGACAGCACTGATGACTGAAACTGTTTGTTATTTTGGCAGCTGTTATACTTGCATTTGGAATCGCGGTCGGCTTTGAAGAGTGCAGACATGTTCCCGATCCACCGAAGATCATCTTGCTGGACTCTAGAGGTAAGTATGGGGTGAGGAGGGGGTGTGGGGAGGCAGGGTGCACAGAGGGTGGGTGTGGGTGAGAGGAGGGGAGCACGGAGACAACGAGGGACTGTTTTCATTTTACAGGTTAAAAAACAGAAAAAAACATTGTGGGACAGTTTTTGTTTTGCAGGGCATTTGGCATGCTGAGGTGGGCTCCCAGTGTGCCACCTAACTGTTTGTGGGGGTGTCTGTAGCTGAAGGGGGATTGGGCACCCTCGTCGGCAAACAAATAAGTGTGGGGGGTGCAGAGCCAAGGGGGATTGGGCACCCCCTCAGCATTAAACAATTGGGGGGTGCTTTATGCCAATGGAAAGTGGGATCCCCTATCGGCACATTCACAGAGGGCAGGGTTAGCCAACAGGGGGATTGGGCACCCACGAAGTCGGCAGTTTTACGGCCAGTGTCCCGCCATGTACATAATGGCAGTGAGCAAGGCAAGAAAAGGACTGCTGAGTCTAATGAGCTTTGCTCGGATTGCAGTGGACCTTTTCTTAGGTGTGCTCACCACATTATGTATGCACGGTGTGGTGCCGCCATGCAGGCTGATTGGAGAATGCGGGACGCACCTACTGGTGTGTGCCCTACATTTCCCCAACAGTGACAGCACCTCTAAAGCTGCACTGTCCCACAATGTTGGCTGCACAAGCGCGCAATCATAAAAATATGTGACCTTAAAGATTTTAACAGAAATAATGTTTTTCAGTGTGAATCTCTGCAGAAAATAAGTTCTTGTCCAGTTTCTGATATTCATTCCAATACCGTCCCCCCTCAAGGGAAGGCAGGTTTAATTTTTTGTTTAAAATGAAATGTTGGCGTCTTTTTTGTTTTTAATGTGTTCATTGTAGTTGGTTGCTGAGAGTGAGCTGCTGTAAGTTCACATTGTAAGGGACTAGGTAGAGATGAGAGCAGAGAGAGGTTCCAGTGCAGTGCAATGGGGAGTGACTGTAAGCATGTGTTTCATTTTACTTTTTTTTTTTTTTACTTTTTAAAAAGCTGTGGTGTCATTTACTGGAGCAGAAGAGTAAGAGATGACAGTGCTGTGGTCTGGGTTACAGTTCGATGCCGTATGGGCTAGTAGGAGCAGGTAACATGCATACCCATTAGTTTATGTGGGGACAGCAGAGACATATAGTGCAGGATCTCTTTAGTGCAGTTAGCTCAAAAGAAGCACAGGTAGGTAAAAAAGGCCCCATTTAGCAGACTAGCAATTACAGAACACCCGGTGCCATTGTTTTGAGTGCATCTTGCTATTTGACTGGTTCAACAGATCCACACCATCCAGAGCCTGGCAAACCAGTCGAACCAAAAGTCAACACTTTCACTCCTCAGAGTTCCCCACAGTCTGCAAGAACCAAACAACTGAAGCTTCAGATGGTTGATTCTTTGCTAAAGTCAAACTTGTACAGTAGCTCTAGTTTTCAAACTTATTTAGTTTATGTTTAGGTTTCATGACAGTTTTATCATTTCTTCATCTCATTCTTTGTAAAATCGTGGCTTTCTTTACAGACACTGTCTTAATATTATTTGAAGGGACACTGTCAACTCCCTTAGGTCTCAAACTGTCCCCAGATTAAACAAACATTTGTCAATGCCGAATGTTTGCTGGCTGGCATTGGCAGTGGTAGTGTAGAAGTTACAGAGCTGCGTAATAGAAATGGCAGTGAAGTATTGAACTGAAGCCAACCCCACCATCACCCTGCAGAGAGTGACAGGCATTGAAGTGTGCCTTTGGGTCATCAGGCATAACGGCCACACCATTTCACCACACCCTACCCTGCAGACACTGACAAGTGTCATGGTGCACCTTGGGGTCTTTGGCTCTTATGTGCACCCCATTCCATCAGGAAATATGGTGAGATGGGTGCAGTATAGGAGAATGGGGTGAACTTTGGGGCCAAAGAGTTCAAGGCAAACCTTGATGCCTCTCACAGGCTGCAGGGTGTGGAATGGTATGAACATTGCAGGCAAGAATCCCAAGTCACATCCCTGATGCCTGTCATTCTCTACGGGGTTGGGCATTATGGTTGGAAATCGTAATACCTCAGGCATTCGTTGGTATTTTCACTCCAAATTTTCAACATGTTTTTTTTGTGACCCCACCTCATGAACAGTGGCAATATCAGTTTGTTAGCTGAAAGCAGCTTATGCACAGCGACTACGGCATTTAGCACCATAGGTGCAAACACATTCCGAACAGGATGTAAAAAAATGACAGCTGTACTGTTCATGGGGAGGTGTAAAAAATGGCAATGTTGCAAATGTGTAGTAAAAATATTAAAAAAACTGGTGAAGTCACGAGCGTGCATAAAAATTGTGCAATGCACACCCGTAATGTAATTAGTTTGGGGATTTTTTACAGCAGATTGTCAACAGAGGCATTTTGGGACCTCCGATCATGAACAGTGTCACTGTGATTTACTTTATCTGTCCCAAACAATGATTTCCCACAGTGACCACACATTTCTGTGCTGAAAGTGTGAAAACACACTTCGAGCCATGTTGTGAAAAATGACAGCTGTACTGTTCATAAGGAAGTGTGGAAAAATGCCACTGGTAAAAATCTGGACTGAAAATATTACAAAGTCATGAACTTACGAGGGTGCGTGGAAACTGTGCAATGCTCACTTGTAACACAGTCATTTTATGGACTTTTGTCACCAAATTTTCAACATAGCCATTTTAAGACCTCTGCTCATCAACAGTGTAACTGTGATTTTCGTAATCTGTCCCAAACATTGCTTTCGCACACTGATAGCACCATTGTGCGCTACATGTTCGAAAACACATTTTGGGCAACATATGAAAAATGGCAGCTGTACTGTTCATAACAAAGTGTAATAAAATGGCAATGTTGAAAATCTGGAGTGAAAATATTATATTCACAAACTTATGAGCATGCATAGGAACTGCGCAACGCACACTCATAAAACAGTCATTTTTAGGAATTTTTTCACCAAATTTTTAACATAGCCATTTTAAGACCTCTGCTCATGAAGAGTGTCACTGTGATTACGCATATCGACTGTGCCATTGTGCGCTACATGGGTGGAAACACATTTTGGGCAAGATGTGAAAAATGACAGCTGTACTGCTCATAAGGAGGTGTGGTAAAATGGCAATGTTGAAAATCTGGAGTGAAATTATTGAAAATCCGCGAACTTACGAGCGTGTGTAGGAACTGTGCAACGCACGCTCATAAAACAGTCATTTTTAAAATTTTTACACCAAATTTTCAACATAGCCATTTTAAGACTTCTGCTGATGAATGGTGTCACTGTGATTTTCTTAATTTGTCCCGTACATTGATTTTGCACACCGACTGTGCCATTGTTCGCTACATGGGCGGAAACACATTTTGGGTGAGATGTGAAAAATGACAGCTGTACTGCTCATAAGAAGGTGTGGTAAAATGGCAATGTTGAAAATCTGGAATGAAAATATTGAAAATTCACGAACTTACGAGCGTGCGTAGGAACTGTGCAATGAATGCTCATAAAACAGTCATTTTTTGGAATTTTTCCACTAAATTTTCAAAATAGGCTTCTTGATGGCCCACCTTATAAACACTGACAGTGTTGTTTCGTTAATCAGTCCTGAAAGGTGATTTCTCACAGTGACTGCAAAATCACCCTTCGGGCCCGAATAATGCCATGACAGTGACAGCATTAATGAGAAGGGGTCCCAAAAACCCCATGTTGAAAATTTGGTGCAAAATTCAAAAAAATGCCTGAGATATGCAACAAAGTTGAAAAAACCCTATCTAGCCCATTATACAGTTTACAGGCATTTCCTCAGTTCGCGGCCGACTTTGAAGAGTGCAGACGTGTTCCCAGTCCACCGCAGATCATCACGCCGGACTCTGGAGGTAAGTGTCAGGTGGGGGGGGTGTGGGGGTGCAGGGTGCACAGTGGGTGGGTGTGGGTTGTGGGGGGGCAGGGAGACTGTGTGGGACCATTTTCAATTTACAGGTTTTTATTTTTTAAATTGATGACGCAGGACATTTGCCACACTGGGGTGGGCTACCAGCGTGGCAGAAGAATGTCTAGTGGGGGAGGCGTGGAGCCGATGGGGGATTGGGCACCCCCACTGGCAATGGCATCAGTTGCCACGCTTCGGTAGGCTCCCAGCATGGCACCCTGTACTGGTGGGAGGACAGTGGAGCCGACGGGGGATTGGGCACCCCCATCAGCCGTGGCATCACTCACCATGCTGGGATGGGCTCCCAGCACGGTACCCTGTACTGGGAGGACGGGCATGTATGGGGCCTGGGAGGTGTGTCATCTGTGCTGCTGCTTGACGAGCTTGTCTGTGATTGCAGCGGCACTTTGCTTAGAAGTTTTGTCCACTTTGCATACTGTTGCTGTCAGCACTAGCATGCTAGCTTATTGGGGAATAAGGGACGCACCTACTGATGCGTGCCTTGCATTCACTCTGCAGCAGCCGCACCTCCAAATCTCCACTCTCCCAATATGTTGACTGCCGTGCAAGCATGGCAAGCCAACATAAAAACATATTTTGTGAGTGTTCACATTCTGTAGAATGTGCTAAAGTACCTGGTAGATTGACTCTGGTCTTTTTTTTTCTTTTTTAAGTGAAAACAGACTGCCCACCATACTGGTGTTACCACAGCAAAATGTGTTATTTACATTTTAATCAATTCCAGGGCATAGTTCCTGGACTTGGAAACACCTTCAATGTATCCTAGCCTGTCAAGATACAGTGGGAGGAGAGGAGAATATAGCATCATGAATGGCTGCTCTGTCTGGGGTGTTCCTAATGTTCAGAAAATCTGCAGGAAGAGCAGATCAAGGGTTTGAAACAAAAGGTTGGGCAGTATTACACCATTAGCATGCAGTTCAGTTCTACTAAGAAAAGAGGCAAATTAAATAACCAGCAACACCAATGAATTTTGGAGAAGGTAAGCAATTATAAAATGTGGGGTTTCAACTTGAAATACTTTGATGCAAAAAGGGTTGGCAGTGTCCCTTTAGTATAGTCTAGAGGTTAGAAGAATGAGGTGTGAACAAGCTTGATATATCCAGCAGACCAGACCTGAGTTTGATTCTCACAGCCTCCACTTACATACTGTGTGACTCAGAGCAAGTCACTTAACCTCCCAATGCTCCCAGGTTGCCCTTGAAAACAGGCACTTGTGCCTAGTGGGCCTTATCCGGTTACCAAAGAGTAAAAAAAAAGAAGAATCGGCACTGTCAAAGCAGTGGGAGGGATATGTTGTTTGTGACAGCATGACAGAATGAGTGCAATCTGTACAGTCTCATACAACATTAGGTAGAAAAACAGTATGGTTCTTGTGGTTGGAGCCCCAGCATGGGAATTGAAACAAGTATTTGTCAATGCTGAATGTTGCCTTGCTGCCATTGGCAGTGCAGGAGTTAGAGAGATGCAGCATAGGAGTGGCAGTCAAGTACTGAACTGATGCCAACCAACCCCCACCCAGCAGAGAGTGAGAGGTATTAGGGTGTCCCTATGGGTGTTTGTTAGAGCAGTGCGGGAAAACATGCTGGGCAGGATGTGAAAAATGACAGCTGCACAGTTCATAAGGAGGTATAATTACATGGCAGTGCTGAAAATGTGGCATACAAATACACAAAAGTTGTGAAGTTACAGGGGTGCATGGCAAATCTGCAAGGCATGTTTGCAGCACTGGCAGTTTGTGGGCGTTCGGCACAAAATTTTCAACATAGGCATTTTAGCACCTCTGCTCATGTACAGTGTCACTGTCACTTCCTCAAAGTGTCACATGAAGTGATTTCACACAGCTACCACGCTATTCTGCGCCAGAAGTGCAGAAACACATTTTGGGCAGGATATATGAAGTGACAGCTGTACTTTTCATCAAGAGGTGTGTAAAAATGGCAATGGTGAAAATCCAGAGTGAAAATATCACAAATGTACGATGGTACAAGCATGCGTGTAATCTGCCAACGCAAGCTCGTAACACAGTCATTTTATGGAGTATCAGCTCCAAATTTTCAACATAGGCATTCTAGGAGCTCTGCTCATGAACTGTGTCACTGTCATTTTAATAATCTGGCCCAAACACTGATTTCCCACAGCGACTGCGCAATTATGTGCCGGAAGTGCAGAAACACATTTTGGGTAGGATGTGGGAAATGACAGCTGTACTGTTCACAAGGAGGTGCAGAAAAAATGCCAATGCTTTAAATACCGCATTAAAATATTGCGAATGCGTGAAGTTACGAGCCTGCGTAGCAACTGCACAATGCACACTCGTAAAACAGGCATTTCTTGGATTTTTTCCACCAAATTTGAAACATAGGCTTTTTGAGAGGCCACCTCATGAACACTGGCACTGTCATTTTATTAATGGGTCCTGAAAGGTGATTTTGCACAGTGAATGCGAAATCACCTTCTGAAGCCGATTAACGTCATGACAGTGACAGAATTCATGAGGAAAGACTCCAAAAACCCCATGTTAAAATTTGGTGCCAAAATTCAAGAAATGCCTGAATATTTAACAAAGTTGAAAACCCTATTCATTTGCATTATACAGCTTACCGGCATTTCCTCAGTTCGCGGTCCGCTTTGAAGAGTGCAGGCGTGTTCCCAGTCCACTGAAGATCATCGCACCAGAGTCCAGAGGTAAGTATGGGGTGGGGGGTGAGGGGAGGCAGGATGCACAATGGGTGGGTGCAGGTGGGGGGGATCTAGATTACGAGGGATGGTTTTCGTTTTCTAGGTAAAAAAAAAAAGAAAACCTTGCCGGACAGTTTTGCTATTGCAGGGCATTTGGCACGCTGGGGTGGGCTCCCGGCATGCCACCTAAGTGGGTTTTTGGGGGGTCAGTAGCCAACGGGGGATTGGGCACCCTCATCAGCACACAACATGGGAGGGTAATGCCACTGGGTGATTGAGCACCCCCCATCACCAAACAAAGTCAGGGGGAATGTGAGCCAAGGGGGATTGGGCACCCCCTCAGCATTCAACATCTGGGGGGGTGATGCCAACGAGGAGTGGGCTCCCCCATTGGCGTGCAAAGTGGGGGGTGCAAGCCGAGGGGGATTGGGCACCCCCTCGGCATTCCACATTTGCGGGGGCGGATGCCAATGGGGAGTGGGCTCCCCCGTCGGCACACAAACATGGGGGGATTGCCAACAGGGGGATTGGGCACCCCTGATGTCGACAGAGGTGAGGAAGCCACCCGCTCACCAACCATGGCCATATTGGCGATGAGCACGTCAAGCAAAGGACCGCTGCATATGACGATTGCAGCGGACCTTTGCTTTGATGTGCTCGCCCCATTTTGCATGCATGGTATGGCGGTGGCATGCAGGCTGATTGAGGAATGAGGGATGCACCTACTGATGTGTGCCCTGCATTCGCCCAACAGCAGTCGCGCCCCCAAGACCCGCACTGTCGCAAGATGTTTTTTGCGCATGCGCTGAAGCCAACATAAAAATCACAGGTTCAAACCCCACAAGGATCAACTACTCACTCTGTGACCTGGGACACATCACTTAAAGGGAAACAGTCATCACAAAGGGCTCCACAGTCAAGTGTGGTTGGCTTTGTGTGTGAAAGCATTTTAGGTCACGCTCTGTTTATTGTATATAGAATAAAGTATGGGTCGGGGTGTGTAATGAGATTTTAAACACACCCGAGTTGTGGAATGCTACATAAACCCCGAGGGCAAAGCCCGAGGGGTTTGTGAAAAGTATCCCACAATGAGTGTTTGTGTAAAATCGAGCTTGATACCCCTACCCATTTTTTTTTTTTTATATAATTGCTGGGTTTGCCTTTTTTGCCTCAGCAATTATATAAAATAAAGAGGTCTGTGTATCCTGCCAGTGTATGCCAAAGTTGGACCTTTTACTCCAGTGCCAAGATTTTTGTATTTTAAATTGTTGTCCCCCCCCCCCCATTTCTTCAGGTCTTTCTGTGCAGGGTATAATGGGGGAGAAAAGAAGAGGACTTACCGATGAGTTATTCTGGCGGTTCGGTTTTGGTAACACGGAAGCGATGAGTGCTCTTGGCAGGTAGCGCTGCTGCGTGAGCATGCGCAGAGGAAGGGAAATTGTGCACATGTTTGCCATTATAAACGCTCTTTTATAACAGCAAATTACGCCATGGTTTCCCTATGGGGAAAAAGGCAGAGCCGGTAATTATAGTACAGTAAATTGTATCTGGCTAATTTTGTTTGCTTATAGGCTAACAGCTTCTGCTTCTACAAATCCCAGAATCTCCTGTAGCTGACATCAGAGCAGTAGGCAGCAGTGAGAGATTCAATAGCCTACAGTGCATGTTCGAGTTTATATCAAATCTGATCATTTGTTTACTGTTCTCACTGCCATGCCAGGGATATGTGCAGTCCCAGAGGACTATAATTAGCCTCTGGAGCAAAACAGAACCAGAAAACATCTGATCAGTGATTATAAAAGCTCTAACATGCATTGCTAGCTGTTGAATCTCCCACTGCTGCCTACTGCTGTGATATCAGCTGTAGGGGATTCTGGGATTTGTAGTAACAGAAGATGTCAGCCTGCAAGTAAGCAAAATTAGGCTGATGCAATCTATTATACTACAGTAAAGAGTACATAAACTATTTCTGCACACGAAGTGTACATTGTGACCTGCCCCACACATGAATGTGGGGTCCTCTGTGATGGCTGTTCACCTTTAACTTCTCAGGGATCAGTCCACCCAACTGCAGAAATGTGTTGAAGCAGGACCCCACTGGAACTGAGATATTGCACCTTAACTGGGCCATAATTTAACAAAAAAAAAAAGAGAGGCAGAACACTACTATCAAAAATATTTTCTTTTCTTAGAATTAAACACCTGGGGAAATTCTTTATCCAGCTGTTACTTTGTTTCTCACTGTCTATTTAAAAGTCTCTCTATGCAGTCTGTCTTCGTTACTTTTCTCAGTTCTCTGGGTGTAACTTTAGGAGCTTGTTGCACAAAATATGTATTTATTTTTTGATTTGTGTTGCTAGGAAACTGATAATTAAGGTAAATATTTTTTTTCAAGTATAGATTTTTCATTTAGGAATGTTCACCATGGTAAGAAAAAATTATATAAATTAACCCCTGAGGTAAACGGTACCTAAAGGGGTTCACATATTTAAAAATGTTTATTATTTACTCCTCCCCTCCTTTAGAACCTACAGTACCAATCCACACAGTTATTCTACTGCTGTAAGCATCAATTCAGTACAGCTGCACTGTATGCAGTCAGTCGGCGGGTGGCCGGGCGGCTTGTGGTTGAGGAGCTGCCGCCCGCCGCTGACCGGGGGGGGGAGCGGGGTGGCAGGGCTCAGTGGGAGGGTGGGGAAGGGTGTACTGCTGGACCACCAGGGATGGGATCTAATCCTTTTTATGACTTCTGCCTGTGATTGGGTGGCGAGTGGTCAACTGGACCACCAGGGGTATAGCACTGTTTCATTTCCTAATTCTGCCCGTGATCGGGTATGGGGGCACTACCCGACACAGGGTGCCATCGGAGCTCAGGTGGCCACCCACAGCTGCAGCTGCCGTGTTTGCCTGCCTGAATACAGCAGCTCACCTGTGGAGTGGCCGGCTGTTGCTCCTTTATTTTTTGGAACAACTGTATACAGCGCATGTCGGAGTTGTGCCTGCATGGGCTCTGCACATCCTGGGCTGAATATCAGGATGTGCGGGGGTATGCATGGTCATGTCCCCCTCACTTACGCCGCATACATTAATGATGCACCCCAGCACATCAGGATTTGAGCCACGCACTTTCCCCTTTTGAATATCACACCGGGGCGCAACTGTGTTGAGCCATGTGCAACCCTTCTGAATATCCTACCCACAATGTACATGCAACACAGAAACACACACTACGTGTACTATACTTGGTGTAGCTATTTCTTGAAATTACAATTTCTTGGAAATAAATTCATACACCTATAGCATTTGATTGACAAGAGGTGATAGACCAGGATTTTGTATACACATTAAGTAAAGGAAGTTTAGTTGCAACTTTGAAACATTGGTTTTTGTATGATAGTTCTGTACTGGAAGTTTGTCTCTAGCCTTACAGTCTGTTTGATTATTTGTTAAATTATGTGTGTAATTTAAATGTTGTACCTATTCTGTTTGTACATTGTCTGTATCGTATGTATGTTATGGTATTGCTTCACATGGGTTACCACTGTGAATGAGCTATGCTCAATGGTTATAGCCTTAAGTAAATGAAAAAAATAAAATTCATTGTTTGCACACTCTTGATTATTACTGTAAAATAACAGACAGTATATATACTAACGTCACTAAGGGCAAACAAAGCAGGAATACAACTTTTCTTTTGGAGCTGTATGGAATTTTCAAATTCCACATCTGCTAGAATGCCACAGAATTTCAGAAATTCTGCCTCATTCTGCAGAATACCTTTGGAAGCGAACTTCCAAAATTCTGAAAGGGGAATGTTAACTGCAGAACTGTATTTCACGTTTTATGTAAACCGTGGATTCATTATTCAAGAACAGAAGAATACTATGGTGTAGCTTACTTTCTGCAGCTTACATGAAATTGTATTTCAGAATTCAGAGGAATAAAAAAATGAAATTCCAAAAAGTGTTTCAAAAGCAGAATTGCCATTCTTCACCAATTCCGCCTGCAGAATTCTGCATTCCCCGCATATTTCCAATACAAATGCCAATCACTTTTAGCATAACTTTTCCTTAGAATGAAATGTGGGTGTCAGTGACTCAGTAGGTAGCACACTCACCTAAGAGGCCGGGAGATCAGATGGCTGTGGGTTCAGTTCCCATGTCTGGCACTTGGGTTAATATCAGAGTACTGACACTGTAGTGCAGCATGAGAGGGGTGCTGCACTTCTGAGGTGCCATCTTTCAGGATGAGATGTTAAACTGAGGTCCCATCTGCCTGGATTGGTGGTAGTTTAGGTGGATGCTAAAGATCCCATGGCACTTATCGAAAAGAGTAGGAGAATTTCCCCAGTATCCTGGCCAAATTTCCCTCATTCACTAAAAATATCACCAACAGTTTCATCTGGTTCAAGGTCAGTTGGCATTTATCTGTATCCCACTCCCCCAGGTCGTGCCTGAAAATAGGCAGGATTTGTCTAGTGCACTTACCCAGCCAACAAAGACTTAATAATAATCAAAATGTAAACATGCTTAGAATATGGCATTTTGATTCGTGTTTCACTTTTCCTTACTGATGTGGACATCTGCTAAGAAGAAATCCCTCCAGATGACTTACTGGCATTATATTCAAGCACAGAAAGGCAGCACATCCAGAAAAAGAGTGTAGAGTGCAAACATGGACAGCTAGTCTGTTTTAAACTCCAAAGGCTGAATTGGAGAAATAAGAAATGTATTCAGGCAAAAACAACAATTGTGAGGGCACTAGCAGAAGCCTCAGCAATCTGACCTGCACAAAGCCTTCATTGGAGTGTCAACCAATGAAGACTTACTCTTAGTCAAAGCTTCTGGGCTTTTGTCAGAGTCCCCCCAGTTGTTGTGCTTTGAGTTTATAGCCAACTCACTTTGTTTCCTTTGCTGCCATTAGATAACGAGCTGCACCTGACGTTTTGTGTCACATGCCAAATGCAATGATGCTTAACACACATCACAGAAGGGTTAGGGAAGTCCCTGTACTCAAACCCCAAGAATCCCTCACTTAAGTTTAACAAGGGCAATCATTCCCCTGGAATGAGCAGCTCTGAAGCTTTGGAATGCTATACATATTATGGAATTTACAATGAAATTCAAAGTCTGCTGTGTGGTCACACCCATGTACTCTGATATCACATTTATTTCTTTGTCTGAAGAGAGTAGCTGCCAAATGTTTTCACCAAAACACCCTTCTGGCCAGTTTACAATTTATTTTACTATATTTGTTTTACTATTCAGTGTTTTATTCAGTTGTTGATACTATGCATTCATTAGGGTATTACTGTTTATAAATTGTACGTTTTTTGCTTGTTTCTGGTTCCCTATAAGTTCTCAGGAACTGGAAAAGGCAGTTTTCAAATCTCTCATACTGGTTATCAAAACAAATGGCCAGAATGGATCATGGATGCAGAGTTTGAACCAATTTCCAAATTCTAAAATCTGCATAGGTTCTGTCTCTGCTGTGTCACTCTCTGCCGAGATGATTGCGTAAAAAGTAAGCATTAAGTGAGTGATTTCTGGGGTTAGAATCAGTTCAACAAACCTTCCCACTTTATATGCATAAAATTCTAAAACTCCAGGGCTTCTCATTCCAGGGGAATCATTGTACTTGTTACGCTTAGTATGGGAACAAACAACATGACCATTGCATGTTGATAGTACTACCAATGGGCAAATGTTTTTATTTTTAATGTCTTGTTTTATGCATAAAATGTTACTCACAAATCCCATTTTCTAAGTGGAGTAAGACACTCCTGGGTGTTGGTAGTACTGTGACAACTGCATGTCCAGTGGCTGATGGCACTTGGCCTGTGGCCTTATGCCTTACTATCCCATTGGTTGTGCAGTTGTACAGTATTAATTACCAAAGCCCTGTCATGCCTTATTGCTTAGGTATAGTTGTGGCTCATTTAGTGTTCCCCATACCAGGTCCTGCAAGGCACAGTGATGTCACTGTAATTCCTAAGTGGTGTTTCAAGATGTCACCAACATTACCCTTCCTTTCTCAATTCCAGTCTTTGTGACAGGCATCTACTGCTGCCCAAGCATTCAACCCTCAGTCAAGACTGAATTCTTAGTAAATATTACCTCCTTCTCGCAATCTGGTGAACTTTTCGCAATGGGTGATGTGAATCTAAATTGGTTGTCTTCTAAGTTAAACAAGCTACGCAATGACGTCACTGCTCTAAACCTCAGTCAACTTATACTTGAGCCCACATGCCATAATCCCAAAACACTAAACAGCCCTGCTTGACTGGACACTCACAACCCACCTGCACCGCTTCATTAAATCTGGTCTCCTCCCCAATGCCCGTAGTAACCACAACCCCATTTTCATTGTACTTAAGGTTCATCACCCTAAACCTCCCCCTAAAATCATACAGCCTTAATCCTTTAAATCTTTAGACCTTACCCCAATCAGCTCTGCACTTGCTTCCACCAACTGGGCCCCCCCCCCCACAACTGACATTTCTGTCGACCACATGCTTGACGATTTTAAGGATAAATTCATTGCCACCTGGAATGCCTTTGCCCCTTTCAGAATGACCAGAGTCTGTGGGCTTCACCTCCCTTGGATCACCCCCGAACTACTAGCCTGCTTCAGGGAGTGTGACCGGGCCAGGAGAAAACTCAAATCTACTAAACATCCAAATGACTACGCCAAGTACAGAACGCTACGCAATTTATTTACTAAAGCTACTAGACTGGCTAAGTCCGATTATTTCAACTCCTCATTCCTGACTAACATGAACTCTCCATCTAAATTCTGGAGGGTGGTTCATGCCCTTTCCTCTCCCCTCTCACCTTCCCCCTTCAGTTCTCAAAATAAATAACGTCCTAGTTTCTGACCCTGGCTCCGTGGCCAATGAATTTAAAGCCAACTACACCTCATGCACCACATCTCTTCTAAATTCCCTCTCCCCATTGCCACCTACTAACTTCAGCCCTTCACCTCAGCCAGTGCCACCCCTCCCACATTTTCCTTTTCTACTATCTCTTCTGATGAAACTCTTAATGCTCTGTTATCCCTTAACCCCTCTAGAGGATCCGCACCAGATGAGCTCGATCCTAAACTTCAATACCTTTCTGCTCCTGCAATTGCTTATCCTATCTCCCTAATCCTTAACCTGTTCTTTATTTCTGCCCAAGTACCCTCATTCTGGAAACATGCTGCAGTCCTTCCTCTCCCCAAGGGTGGTGACACATCCACTTCTAGCAATTATTGCCCCATTTCCCTCCATCCTACCCTTGCCAAACTCAAGAACATTTAGTTCTCTCTCAACTATCACCCTTCCTCTCTGATTCCTTCTTCACCCCCTTCCAATCTGTTTTTTGGAAGAACCACTCAACAACCACCTCCCTCCCCAGGCTTACTGACTCCATCCTTTCAGGGGTGGACGATGGCCATTTCACCTCAGACATCTTTGTCAACCTACCCAAAGCTTTCAACACTGTTTCCAATCCCCTGCTTCTTGAGTCGCTCTCCTCAGCTGGGCTTGCTCCATCAGTCACCAACTGGTTTAAATCCTACCTCACTGGCAGGACCCAATCGGTGAGAATCCTTGATTCCATTTCCCCTCCACTCCCCATCAACACTGGTATCTCTCAGGGCTCAGTGCTTGGTCCCCTACTCTTCTCCATTTTCCTTCATGATCTTCCCACATCCTGCTCATCCTCTTCTAGCTACATGTACGCTAATGATACTGTTTTGTACAGTTCTGGCAAAAACCCTGCTACTGCGCAAACCAACTTACAACATGACTTCAACCAAGTTCAACCCTAGTTTGCTTCTCACCAGCTTTTTCTAAATGCCAAGAAGACAGTCTCAATGACCTTTGGCACCAGGCAGAGATTCTCTAGGCTCCCGGCCCTACCCACATTCCACACCCTTGATGGGACCGTCTTTGAGGACACCTCCTCATTTAGATATTTGGGGGTTTAGCTGGATCAGCACCTCAACTTCTCTGTGCATATCAATGCTATCCTGAAGAAACTGCACCCCAAGCATGGTGCTCTGTACAGGAATCATAGCTGCATCTCACTGACTGCAAGGCATGAAATTGTCCAGAAGATAATACTTCCCATCTTTGACTGCTGTGACATAGTCTATGGTGCTGCTCCCAAATCTTCCCTGACCAATTTGGACACTCTCTTTAACTCCTTCTGCCATTTTGCTCTTGACTCCCCTTCCCACTTCCACCACTGTGAACTCTATCACTCTCCAACCTTCCTTCCACTATCTCACAGATGCATCTCTCACTGTGCCAAACTAACCTCTAAATTCTGGTTTGGCTGGCTCACTCTTGTCTCTCATCCTCTCTCTCCACTCCACCTCCCCCCATCCACTCTCTTGGATCAAATGACGCCCTCACCTTGACAGTCCCTCGCTGCTCCACCCTCATTGGTCAGACTGTTTTCACCCATCATTGCCCTAAAATCTGGAATTCCCTCCCACCTGAAATACAACACTCCTCCTCCAACTACTCCCTTACCTATGCCCCACACAATTACCTTTCTCTCAGCTGTTTGTGCTTTAACCCAGCTTAATACCTATCCTCAGTTTCTACCTTCCTGCCTTGACGCCCCCCCCAGCAGGGTTCTCAACATCCTGAGGGGGAAATTAGGAAATGGCTACCCCTTCTCCTCATATTCAGTTCTTGCCTCTCCCACTCTCTTCTCCACCTGCCCTTCTGGATCATCAGTGTGCACAACCTATCCCCATCCTTTTTACTCCAACAGCACTTGCGTACTACCTCAAGCCTGCTCCTGGTGCACTCATGCGCTATAAATGGTTCTATCGCATTATTACTGTTTTGCACATTTATATGTTCTTTTGTATGATTTTGGACATGTATTGTAATTTACTCAATGTTCCACTACTGTTTATTGTACAATACCTTGCGTTCCAACTCCTGCACAATCTTACAATGTTGTATTGTTTGTACTACCCACATACTATTGTAAGTATTCATCCATCACAACCCTATGTAACCCCTCCCCCAGGTCGCACCGTGAGGCGAGCATCTTGCTGTTCAGTGTGCCCTTCTGGTGAAACTTTTCAATAAATAAAATAAATAAACTCCCCCAGTCCTGCAGGAAACCAAAATATACACTGTAGTCAGGCAAAGCAAATAATTAAGTGGTAATGTGTGCATATGACAGGGCAGGGAGCTACACATCACTACTGAAATGGAGAATTACTGGCTCACCAATCCTGTGTTGTGGTGTGAAACATTTTCCCAGTGTTCACAACTGTAATAAAGCAGCAGTGCGCAATAGCTGTCAAAATTCTGAAATAATACTTTTGTGCTTTATTTTAGAGTGCATGTTCCCTCCTGTCTACTATGATATCCTATTTTGAGTTTATTTTACCACTTTTTCATGTTTGCTTGCCAACTGCATAAGCAAACATATTGCTATTAGTATGTGATGGGGCTTTTGGAGATTAGTCCCACTCCACCAATCATAAGCTTAGGCTTAGCAATCTCCTTCCTAGTACCTACCACTCGCCACCTACTCGTTGTGGCCACAGAGAGCAGATTTTGGTAATTTGTGGACTTTTACAACAGTGTCATAGTAACACAGTAACATTTGTTTATTTAACTTTTGCTAACCAGGTAAGCACACTAGACAATAATATGTCTATTTTCAGGCATGACCTCAGAGGTTACAAGGAAGGTTACAAGCAAGAACAGGTATTACAGATATTCAGAGAAAAACAATAGTCAGGCACAGCATTTGACAGTCCGGTGTGGAACATCACATAACAGGGTAACATTAGATAGCAAAGATTATAAACTCATAAACACATCATTCACAGAGAGATGACCGGACAGAACAACAAAGTGCAGTACAGGGGATGTAATACCTTAGGTACTGTGTAATAATTAAGGGTCTGCCCCCCATTCATAAGCAGGGATGAAAAAAAAACTGTTCTGTGCAAACATGCACTAATTCATATTGCTGCTCTACCTACTTTACGTTTACTATGCAGGGTACTATTACCTGTTGATTCCCTCGTCTGCGCTTTGTGTCACATTACACCCCAAGGGGGTGATTAACGACAACATTAATGTACCCTTCATCAGTCATTATTGCTGAAGTAACACTGCATGAAACATTGTAGTATTTTTTCAAAAAGTCACAGCAGAAGCCTCCAACTCTTCAGTTATGGACTGGTAAAGACATTTCTGTTTCTTTTCATTAATGAAGCAGGTTCTTGCCCCCTGGCTCACTTGGCAATAACCTCTCCAGCCCGCATTGACCATTTCATGGACTTAGTAGTTATCCATCACTTACCCAACACCATAATAGTGGGGGTGTCTTGCAATGTCAGTCATGCATGGTCCTGTGGGGGGGTGCCAGCACAATGACAGATGAGGCCTTTTTCTTCAAGCTTCTGGTTTTCTCTCTGAGGGTACTGGCATGCAGTCAAACACACACACACACATATGCCTGGTGACTGCCCTTCCTGCACCTAGGTGTGCTCACTGTGATGCCACCTAGTTTCCATCAGGTGGCAGTCAATTAACAGCATTTCCCCTCCAAGTGGGTGGAGAGCTGTCATTGGGACACTCACTTTTCTCAGCCCCAGATGGCCCATAACTGACCTGGGTTTGCTGCTCTGTCAAGCCAGCTGGTGAATAACTTTCTTGAAATTAGTGTTGGTTGCTTAGTATGTAGCACATTTGCCTCTACTGCCAGAAGTTCAAAAGGTCAGCAGTTATGACTGGACACCAGTTACTTTGGGTAACACCCATAAATGACACTAGAGTGCAGCGTGAAGGATGTACAGCACAACTGACATGCCATCGTTTAGATGAAACATTAAATCAAGGTCCCTTTTTCCCCATCTCTGGTCACTGTTGTTGTAGAAATTAAATGTCCCATGGTACTGAACAGACTGAAGAAGAGTAGTATGCAGATGGGAACTACCAGTTTCTCCTTTTTCTTGGCTGAAGAAGCCACTTTTTTTTCTTACAGGAATTGGAGAGTATAAGCTACAATTCGTTAATAGGGGACATATGTAACCAGACCTGAACCCTATAGTGTCTTAGTTACATTCCAGATAAGTAAATAGATCTTGGAATTAGCTAAAGGATAACCAGGAATCCCCACCCAATATTCTAAAGACAATAATCAAGATATTATGAACAACAATTAACTGTCACTTTATCATCTGTATACAACTCCTGCAAATTGTTATGGAACCTAAAGGAGACAGGCAGTAGCTGGTTCATTCCACTGGGGTGTCAAACAGATGAGGCACACTGATGCATATGTGACTTCTGTTAGTACCCTTTGCCGACTGTGTGAGAGAGATTTTAGTACCATGCATCTCTGCTTAAAGTTGAACCAGCATAATATGCTGAGGTGATTTGCATATACAGCCCATGGTGCTTTGCATTATGGGGGTGTGTGTGATTTTGTATTTCATTGAAACTTGGCTTCTTGGCCAGTGGCCTTTGAGGTAACCATTTCCTCAGTGCTTGCACTCTGTGGTTCTTTGTCTTTTAGCTTGTTTTTTTGTTTGTATTGGGTTCACCATAACATAACCCAGATGGACCATCTTAGGGTAGCTAGTTCATTCCACTGGGGCATCAAACAGATGAGGCACACTGATGAGTCCTGGTAGGATGAAACATGTGAATGTGTCTTCTGTTAGCACTCATTGTAGACTGTGTGAGACACCTTCTGGTACCATGCATTTCAGCTTAAAGCTGAATCAGCATAATATACTGTGGTGATTTATATTATGGGGGTATGTGTGATTTTGTATTTCTTTGAAACTTGTCTTCCTGGACAGTGCCCTTTGGGGTAACAATTTCCTCAGTGCTTGCACACTGAGGTCCTTTGTCTTTTAGCTTGTTTTTAGTTTTTATTGGGTTCACCACAACATAACCCATATAGACCATATTAGGGTAGCTGCATCATTCTACTGGGGGTGTCAAACAGATGAAGCACATGTATGTGTCTTCTGTTAGCACCCTTTGTAGACTGTGTGGGAGACCTTTTGGTACCATGCATTTCTGCTTAAAGTTGAACCAACATAATATACTGTGGTGATGTGCATATATAGCCCATGGTGCTTTGCATTATGGGGGTATGAGTGATTTTGTATTTCTTTGAAACTTGGCTTCCCAGTCAGTGGCCTTTAGGGTAACGATTGCCTCAGTGCTTGCACGCTGAAGTTCTTTGTCTTTTAGCTTGTTTTTTTGTTTCTGTTTGGTTCACCACAACATAACCCAGATAGACCATCTTAGGATAGCTGGTTCATTCCACTGGGGTGTCAAACAGACGAGGCACACTGATGAGTCCTGAAACATGTGTATGTGTCTTCTGTTAAAACCCTTTGCAGACTGTGTGAGAGACATTTTGGTGCCATGCATTTCTACTTAAAGTTGAACCAGTATAATATAATGTGGTGATTTGCATTATGGGAGTATGTGTGATTTTGCATTTCATTGAAACTTGGCTTCCTGGACAGTGCCCTTTAGGGTAATCATTGCATCAGTGCTTGCACACTGAGGTTCTTTGCCTTTTAGCTTGTTTTTTATTTTTATTTGGTTCACCACAACATAACCAAGATAGACCATCTTGAGGTAGCTGGTTAATTCCACTGGGGTGTCAAACAGACAAGATTCACAGATGAGTCCTGGTAGGACAAAACATGTAAATGTGTCTTCTGTTAGAACCCTTTGTAGACTGTGTGAGAGACCTTCTGGTACCATGCATTTCTGTTTAAAGTTGAACCAGCATAATATACTGTGGTGATTTGCATTATGGGGCTATGTATGATTTTGTATTTCTTTGAAACTTGGCTTCCTGGCCAGTGCTCTTTGGGGTAACCATTGCCTCAGTGCTTACATGCTGAAGTTCTTTGTCTTAAAGTAGATCTGTCTTCCTCTTATCACATATTTATTACCAGGTAACTGAGATACTGATTCAAGAGCAACAGCATCTTGATAGATATATTTAATTATTTGATTGCATTTGTCTATGTATTCATGTCATTTTTGTTAATTGATTGATTGTTTTCAACTTTTGTAATGGCAAAAAGATGAACAATAAAACTGAACTGAATTGTAGAAGTGTAGTGGAATTTTTATTGAAAATAAACTAGTACAAAGGAAAAAATACCGTACAGAAAACATATGAAACAAAAATATTGTAAACCAAAGCCAAGTTAAAAAATGTATGGAAATGAAATTATACAAAAATATAAGGTTAAAAGCAAAGGATAAAAAGGCATTTGTCAATGCCAAATGTTGATTGCTTATGTGTGCTGTTTAGGTATTTGGAAGTGAAAGTACCATGCCTAAAAACTGTCATGTGCACACACATACCCAAGACATCCACTATGTCTTTCTGTTCAGAATTCACAGAAGAGGGGAGGGACAAGGGCCACAACAGTTGCAAAGGCATGAAGAGGTGGACAATAGTCCATTCACAGGCTGAAAAATCCTGCAGAAGATGAGTAAATTAACAGTGGACAAAGCAAGAGGACCAGATGGCATACACCCAAGGATGTTAAAAGAACTGTGAAGGGAAATTGCAGTACCTCTGGCAGCCATGTTTAGTGAGTCATTCAACACAGGGGTGGTGCCAGAGAATTGAAGGAGGGCACATGTGGTTCCTCTATAGTAATCCAGCAGTAGGGAGGAGGCAGGGAACTATAGGCTGGTCAGCCTCACTTCAGTAGTGGGAAAGATCATGGAGACATTGGTTAAAGAAAGGATAGTGGGGCATCTAGAAGCCATCAGAGGCCAGGACTGTAGGCAACATGGATTCACAGTGGGGAGGTCATGTCAGACAAATCTGGTTGATCTCTTTGACTGGGTGACAAAGGAAGTAAATCAGGGTGGGGCAGTGGACAATGCTTACCTTAATGTAAGTAAAGCCTTTGACACCATCCCACATGGGAGGCTGATAAACTAGCTGAGTAGGCTGGACATGGGGGAAAGGGTGGTAAAGTGAGTTAGAAACTGGATAAGAGACAGGAGGCAGAGAGTGGTGGTAAATGGGGTGCAGTCCAGGGAGAGGGGGTGACCAGTAGGGTGCCACAGGGATTGGTCCTGAGGCCAGTCCTGTTCAATGTCTTCATTAGTGACATTGCCGAAGGGCTGATGAAAAAGGGCTGCCTGTTTGCAGATTACACCAAGATATGTAACACAGTGGATACCCCAGAGGGGATGGAGAAAATAAGGAGGGACCTGGGGAAGCTTGAGAAATGGTCTGAGGACTGGCAACTGAAGTTTAATTCAAAAAAGTGCAAAATTATGCACCTGGGACACAGAAACCCAGGGGAAAGGTACAGGATGGGGGGGGGGGCAGTTGCTGACAGTCACAAAGAAGGAAAAGGAACTGAGGGATCTTATTTCAGATGACCTGAAAATGTCAAAGTGGTAAGGCAGCTGGGAGGGCCAGTGACATGCTGGGGTGCATAGGCAGGGGTATCACCAGCATAAGGAGAGAGGTAGTGATGCCATTATATAAAACCATGGTCAGGCCTCACATGGAGTACTGTGTGCAGATCTGGAGGTTGCACCTTCTTAAGGATATTAACAGGCTGGAAATGGTCCAGAGAAGGGAGAATGAGATGGTACAGAGCTTGCAACACAAGATTTATAAGGAGAAATTAAGGGACCTGAATATGTACTCAGTGGAAGAAAGGAGGGAAAGAGGAGATATGGGAGATATGATAGAAACATTCACGTACCTCAAGGGTATAAATATAAGCACTGAGAAGCAGGAGACAGCTGCTATAGGCATCTGTGCCAGCGTGTGTGTGATATTTTTTTGTTCTCATAAATCTATACTCTCCAGTATTTCAGTGACTACATGACGACACTGCCCTCTTCAGGCAGTTTTATGCTGGCTGATGCCTGGTGTCAGATGGCAGACAGAGGGCTCACCAGCTTGTGTTGCCATTTGAAAAACTTCATAGAATGTTCTTTTACTGGTAAGCATTTTGGAAAGCTGGTGAAGGTCTCACAATTTTATTATGATTTTATCTCCTTATGTCTGTCCCCTTTGGTCCCCCCATCCCCACACCCAAACAGTCATCAGTGGACACAGCTGCAGTCTTCTTCTTGCCAAGATGGTGGGTGGGAAACATGGAATTTGAAGGCTAATAAGGACCACTTGGCCCACGTAGTCTGCCCATTTCCCTACCTGCTGGATAAGCTGCAGATTCTAGTTAATCAACAGCTTACTTCCTCCTACCCTCCAGTAGAATTGCCTTATGTCTGTCCATGAGCAGCTGCCTTCACAGACTGTGAAGTCTGATGTCTTTCAGTGCTGTTTATTGGTCATCTTCCAACACAGGTGAGGTGCTGCCAATCCAAAACTAACTCAGGACAAGCAGTTTTCAAAGTGGGGAAGAAATGGAGTGAGGAAGAATCAAGTACTCAATCGGACGTGGCATTGATTTTAAGATCAGCATACTGGTGTGGACACTGCAAATAGAACCCCAGCTTTTTAAGTAGCCTTATTGAGAGTAAAGGCTTCTTGAAGCACTGGTGTTCTGTTTATTGCACTGTAAGTGGGCTGCATCTAATTCAGTAATTTACTGTACCTTACATGTGGATGTATGGTAGGCCCAACTTTAAATAAACACTGCACCTGAATTAACACATGATGCGATAGAAACATAGAATTTGTCAGCAGAAAAGGACCGCTCAGCCCACCCTGTCTGCCCAAGTGCTCTCTTCCTACTTGTAACTCCTGCCTGTATATGTTACTGCATGTCTTATTCTGCCTGTGTCCATCAGGACCTCCTTGTGAATGAGCATGCTTAATGGATTTTTCCTGCAATGATCTTGACTCTACTCCACATCCATAGCCCTATTGATCTCCGTTGACCCTCTCCTTCCCTGTTTTCTAATATACCCCTATGTTTATCCCATGCATGCTTCATGCTCCCTACCATTTCAGCTTCCACCACTTCTCCTAGCAGTCTGTTCAAGGTATCTACCACCCTTCCAGTAAAGAAATATTTCTTCACATCTATCCTGAATGCCACCCCCCCAACTTCATTGTATGTCCCTTGGTTTGGGTGCTTATCCTCCTTTGAAGGAAACTCCTCAACTGTACCCTCTTTACTCCTGTGAGGTACTTTGTAGGTCTTGGTCATGTCACCTCCCACCCTTCTCTCTTCCAGAGTGAACATGTTGAGATTCTTCAGCCTTTCCTTGTAGGGATTCCGTTAAAAATTCTGAATCATTTTAGTTGCCCTCCTCTGAAAAACCTCCACCTTATGTCCTTTCTGAAGCGTGGACTCTAAAACTGGATACAGTACTCCAGCTGGGAGTATACCTGGAAGTGATACAATGGCAGCAAAACATCTCTCCTCCTCCTACTACTACTGGAGATGCCATTCCTTATGCACCCCAGACTCCAATTTGCCCTGCCCATAGCCTTGTCACACTGTACTGCCATCCTGAGGTCCTCCAATACAATAATCTCAAGGACCTTTTCATGTCTAGTGAGTATCAGTACCTCCCCCCCATCCTATACCCAGCATTGGGGTTCCTATGCCCTAGGTACACGATTTTACACTTGTTGGCATTGAACCTCAAGTAAGTAAGAACATTTGAATGAATTGCAGGCTGTTAAGCAGCTTTTCGGGGAGTGTATATGTGTGTGTGTGTGGGGGGGGAGCTATGCTCTAATAACTATCTCCTTTTGATTTGGTATGATGTGCAAACAGACTAACCCTGCTCCACACTCTGTGTGCTATATTGGAGATAAAGAGCCCAAATAGCATTGGGCCAAGCACTGAGCCCTGTGGCACCCTGCTTGTCACTGCTGTGTGTGCCGAAATCTACCCCACCACCACCACCCTCTGCACCCTCCCCTGTAACCAGTTCTCTATCCATTTAGTCAGACCACCTTCCACTTGTACACCTCTTTCTCCTCACTTCTCCTCCTTGGCTTGTGTCCAAGCTCCCAGTGGTCTGCACTCTTTCTTCTCCTTATTCTTACCAGGTGGTGGTACCTTCCGTATTACACTCAGACCACTCTGCCCACCCCCTGCCAGGGTTACAATGCCTCTGCCTTTACCTATATCTGGGGCAGTAAGCCCATCAGGCTCCCCTGTCTGGACCTTTCTACCAACCTCAGTCTTATAGCCACCCCTTCCTTGCCATTTGTTTAAATCCATCTTAGTGGAGATACACCCTTCTAATCCTGCCTTTTTTCTTTTTTTACATATTTTCTGACTGGGCTATGGCTGGCATGGTCATCCCAACTGACTCCCCTCCAGCCCTGCCCCCATCATCAGGCCGACCTGCTCACCTCCATGGATTACCCCAGTGGGGGGGTGGCGAGGAGCTTCCCAGGTCAACACACCGGAACAGGATCCGTTTGAGGAGGTGATATTTTTAAAGTAAAGATATTTTTTTACAAACAAAACTGCTGCAGCACCTTAACAATTCTTTTTATTTTAAGTGGAGCTTTTAAAGGTTATAGTAACACTGTGTATGGGTTATTGTATACCAAACCTGAAAATGGATAGAGTTCGCTAAAGTCTTGCATAGAGTTCTAAGGGTTCATTTGAAAGACCTGGTTGGGTGCCTGTAGGCAAAGATATCTGGCTCTCCGAAGACAGAATTATCTGAGCCTGAAAATTGGGTACGCTAACAAGAGGTTATCAGCTTGAATCCCTTCAGATCTTGAGACTAAGGTGACTTGAACCCACAAAACAGACAGGATGGTTACCTTGTCTGTTCACTGTACACAAATCATACGCTCAGAGATTGGCACTTTGGCAGTAGAGGG
Organism: Neoceratodus forsteri; assembly: GCA_016271365.2. Taxonomy (NCBI): domain Eukaryota; kingdom Metazoa; phylum Chordata; order Ceratodontiformes; family Ceratodontidae; genus Neoceratodus; species Neoceratodus forsteri. The sequence goes on along the minus strand of CM028133.1, from coordinate 220,450,745 downwards.
TTGACCAGTTGAGCAAGTTTGTGACATATAGTACAAGGCAATAATACCATCAAGAGGTTTTGGGGACGTGGAACCTCGGGAACGAAGCTCAGGAGGTCCTAAAGTCCCCAAAACCTTGAGCTGATAATACTGACTTGTGAAACACTTATCTTTGTGTTATTTTTTGTAATATATGGATCCATTGATGATACTACAGTTGGAGATGACCTTTGAACTATAGCATTAGCAGCAGAAACTATAGTATTATCACTTGTCAGGATAGTATTATTGAGATTAGTGATGTATTACTGGGAAATTTTTGTATAACTTAGTATAGTATTATTGAGGCTTATCCGTATATTACATATATATTATTACAGCAATCATAATAGTATAGATCAGTACTTAGCTCAGTTAGAGAAAGGAACAGAACAACTAAACCTGTATTTATACAGCAATCCTGAAGTATCCAATCATTTTTTTGTCTCCACTCCAGAGACCCTGCTGTAATATAGGACCACAGAGGACCTGAGTGGGAGGGTGGGCAACTGTAAAGACCGGGCAGAGCTCCATTGAATTTGCTCACTCCCCCTCTTTTACTCGCTCATTCTATTTCTCCAGACACTGCAGGCTGCCCTTTTGTACTGGGTTCCTGCTTGCATTGGCACCTTTGTCTGCCCACAAAGAAATCTGCAGCAGTTCTGACACTGCTCTATTGAGGTCTCTTACTCCCCCTCTCTCACTCGCTCATTCTGTTCCTCCCAGCGCTGCAGGCTGCCCTTTTGTACTGGGCTCCCGCCTGCATTGGCACCTTTTTCTGCCCACAAAGAAGTTCACAGCTGTCTCAACAGAACTCCGTTGAGGTTGCTCACTCCCCCTCTCTCACTTGCTCATTCTGTTTCTCCTGGTGCTGCAGGCTGCCCTTTTATACTGGGCTCCTGCCTCCATTGGTGCCTTTTTCTACCTACAAAGAAATCTGCAGCAGTCCCAACACAGCTCTGTTGAGCTTGCTCACTCCACCTCTCTCACTCTCTCATTCCGTTTCTCCCGGTGCTGCAGTCTGTCCTTTTGTACAGGGCTCCTGCCTGTATTGAGGTATTTTTCTGCCCACAGAGAAATCCGCAGCAGTCCCAACAGAGCTCAATTGAGCCGGTCTCTCCCCTCTCACTCGCTCGATATTAATCTGTCCCAAACACTGATTTCCCACAGCTACCATGCTATTCTATACCAGAAGTGCAAAAACATATTTCAGCCGGGATGTGAAAAATGACAGCTGTACTGTTCATAAGGAGGTGTGAAAAAATGCCAGTGCTGAAAATGTGACGTGAAAACATTCCAAATTTGCAGAGTTACAAGGGTGCTTGGAAACAACTCGACGCATGCTTGTAACACACTCATTTTATGTACTTTCATCACCAAATTTTCAACATAGGGATTTTAGGACCTCTGCTCATAAACAGTGTAACTGTCATTTTCTTAATCCATCCCAAACACTGATTTCCCACAGTGACTGCGTTATTCTGTGTCGGAAGTGTGGAAACACATTTTGGTCAGAATTTGAAAAATGACAGTTGTACTATTCATAAGGAGATGTGAAAAAATGCCAGTGTTGAAAATCTCGCATGAAAATACTGACAGTTTGCAATGTTATGAGCATGCATAGCAACTGTGCAATGCACGCTTGTAAAACAGTCGTTTTTTTGATTTTTTCTACCAAATTTGCAACATAGGCTTTTTGAGTGCCCACCTCATGAACACTGACACTGTCATTCCGTTAATCAATCCCATAAGGTAATTCCGTGCAGTGACCGCAAAATCATCTAACACCATGACAGTTCCTGAATTCATGAGGAAGGGTCCCAATAACCCCATGTTGAAAATTTGGTGCCAAAATTCCCAAAAATGCCTGAGATATGCAGCAAAGTTGAAAAAACCTTATTTATGCCATTATACTGCTTACCGCATTTCTTCAGTTAGCGGTCGGCTTTGAAGAGTGCAGACGTGTTCCCAGTCCACCGAAAATCATCACGCTGGGCTCCACAGGTAAGTATGGGGTGGGTGTGTGTGTGGGGAGACAGGGTGCACAGAGGGTGGGTGCAGGTTGCATGAAGGGGCGCAGACAGCGAAGGACCATTTCCTTTTTTACAGGGGTAAAAAAAAAATTGACTTCGGAGGATGATTTCCCATTTTGCAGGTACTTTTTAGCACTACTGGGGTGGACTCCCAGCATGCCACCTCCCTTTTTGGGTGGGACTGGAGCCATGGGGATTGGGCACCCCCTGGCATATACTGAGGAGTAACTTGAGCTGAGGGGGATTAGGCACCCACTCAGCACACAAGAATTGGGGGGGGGGCATGCTGATGTGGATTGGGCACCCACCCCTATCAGCTGAGAAACATCTGGAAACAAGCTTTGGCTTAGTGTGTTACTCTTGATTAAACAATGTTCACTTTGTCTATCTGTCCTATGCCAGTTCTATCCATCCTGTCAACTACAGATTCAAACCTTGACCACAAATGAGTGTCTGTTGAAGGAGGCCATCCAGTTAATTCCTGTTAGTGTATGGTTCAAATGTCAGAAGTGACTCTAGATAACAAAAAGTTCCTGAGTAACTAAGCATTACTGAAGTGTGAACTGACATCAGATGTTACATTGCTTCTAGCTGAGTTTACCTTTATGCCCAGAACTGCTAATGATGTGTCTGGGCTGTATTCCAGAATTAGATAACATATAGTAACACACAAGAGTAGCGGGGGGGGGGTGTTCTGGTGCCCAGAAACTCCTCCCATCATGCTTTCATTGTGTTAGTATAAAAATATATTTTGTGCACGTTTAGTAAATGATGGCATTTGTTTGGCAGAACCCCCCCCACCAATCCATTCCCAAATTTTAGCTGCACCCCTGCAACAGATGGTCTTCTTGCAGTGGCTGTTGCAAAGTCTAAAAAGACCCAGCTATTTCTGGAAAAGTACACATTTGGTGTCCACTCTAACACCCACTACAAGGGTATTTACTGCACAAAGATGTGGCTGCTGGTGTTGCAGCATTAGCTGTTTTGTGAAACAGGCACTCCTGCTATGGGGCTGGTTTGTCAACCTTGTGGAGCGTAAAACTATTTGCTGGACAGTGTGGAGATGATGAACTAGATTTTTGAAGGTTGACGTAGGGCATGTCTCCAGCCCTGTGTGAAACTCTTAGAGTACCCATGTGGCACCACAGCTGAATACCACAACTGCACTCAATTTTACAATCTTGGGCACACTTGTGACAGCCTGCTTTATAACAGCTAGTGGCAAGGTTGGGCTGCAGGCTACATGCTATATGGTCCCAGATATGATGCATATTAGACCAAAGAAAGTTGCTCTAGTTAGTGTCAACTTGACGCATAGGATAGAAAATTCCATTCAATAGCCTCGCGCCAGATATGTCATAAATTTAATTCATTTGGGGCTTAAAGTAGTTCGGCACTTTGAAAATCTGTCGCAATGGCCTATACATATGCTCTTATGACAAAAACATTCAGTTTGACGTGGACATTTAATTCTTAGCTTGGTCTGCTGAAATTTTCTTTTATGGCAAATGCATAGGCATCAGTTTTCCATTATAGCAAAGTCTGCTTTTAGTAAATAGCACTTTTCTCACAGCCATTCAGCATTCCCAAAACTTTGGGCCTCTCTGTGCCCTCCACACACAAAAAATTCACTCTACTCCCTCCTTTAATGCACATAGATCTTTGCTCCATTGCTTTACTACTCACTTCTGCAGTTGCCACAGATACTGGGCCCAGCACTGTTGCCCCCAGCCCTCCATACCCTTCTCCCAGTGGCAGACTTGGGGGAATGAAGGGGATGGCCACACCACCAGTTGTAACTTACACATATGCTGTTGTTGCTGCATTTCTCTTTGTTGAGAAAGTTTGATTTATTGCTCATAAAAGATATACATTCAAAACTATAGAGTACATTTGTATTTTCTGTGAAAAATGTAATGACAAAACTAATAGACAAAATCAAGGATAAAAAATTAAAAAACAATTGCACACCACCTCAGGCACCCCCCCCATTGTAAATTCCTGAATCTGGTACTGCCTATTCCCCCTTTGCCTTATGCTTACAGTAGGGCAGCTTTTCCTATGCCTTCCCCAATTTCCAACCATTGCCCCCACACTGGACCCTACCTTGCCATTTGCACACTACAAACTGTTCTAATGCTGCACTTTATTGCATTCCAGTATTCGTTCTTACACAGAATCATTGCCTTTGCACAATTGCTAATTTTGTTGAAATTTATTTACATATCTATTTGTATTTTTGTAATTTTGTGTCTTTGTACTTATTATATCTCACTGTTGTGCTCCTACTCTCCCCACCCCCTCCTCCCAGGATCAGCCTGTAAACGAACTGCTACCAGCTCAGTATGTCTTTCCAGTTAAAACAGGAAGGAAGGAAGGAAGATGTAACTCAACCGTATTTTAGAGAGCAACTCTCTAATATAATTAAAGGCTCAGAACCACAATATGTATAACAATTATAATGTATGGTGGAACATGATTCTAACTCACTTTGCATCTCAGCTCAAACCTTGTTGTACCACAGTTTAAAAGTTGTGGAATGCAATTGTTATTTATTTATTTTTATTTATTCATTTGGAAATTCGGATTCAACCTTTGAGTATACACTGTTTTACAAAGGTTCCACATTAGGATGTAAGACAGCAGAGACACAACAAAAACTTGATAGCTTACATAAAACATAAGACTGCTATGTAATACAGAATCTAGATAAATTATACATTTGAGTAACCTAGACAACTGAAATTAAACAGTGGCAGGAGATTCCTAACTAGCAATGTATGGCATAGCTGCTCGGGGGCTGTCAAGGTATAGTATTGGAAAGGGTAGGAGAAAGAAATGGGAGAGGTAAACAAGGTTTCCCAATTAACAATGTATGGCATAGCTGCCCCAGGGGGGTCTGTCAAGGTAGAGTATCGGAAAGGGTAGGAGAAAGAAAGGGGGGAGCGTGCAAACAAGGGGTAGATTAGAAAGGAGAGAGAGAGAGAGAGAGAGAGAGAAAGGGGAGGGGAGAAAGAGAGAGAGAGAGAGAGAAAGGCATTGGGAGAAGGAGAATATTTAGGATAGTGGGGAAAGTGGTAGTGTTGGGGGTATGGAGGTGAGGGAGTTGGAGGGAGCTAGAGAAGAGGGGTGACAAGGGATGGCAAGTGGGGTCCAGGGTAGGTAAAACAGGAGAAAAGCTCAGACAGATGGGGGGGGGTATCCGAGTTGGGGATATGGAATCAGGTAAGGGAGTCAGAGGTGTTTAAGAGTGGGTATCCATGTTGAAGATATGAATTCAGGTAAGGCAGTCACAGGTATTTGAGTTCAGCAGGTTGTACACTTCTGGGGTACAATCACATTCCATGACTTTTGAATTGTGCTACAGCAAGGGCTTGAGCTGAGGTGGAAAGTGCAGGAGCCATAGGCAACAGAAACAGCAGAACCAACCAAATAATCACTAACGGCGGCAGCACACAGAATCAACCAAATAATCACCAACGGCGGCAGCACACAGAACCAGCCAAATAATCACTAACGGCGGCAGTGCACAGAACCAACCAAATAATCACCAATGGCGGCAAACACAAAACCAACCAAATAATCACCAATGGCGGCAGCACACAGAACCAACCAAATAATCACTAACGGCGGCAGCACACAGAACCAACCAAATAATCACCTGAACTTGTAATTCAGAATCAACCAGATCTAAGTGGCAACAGTAGGATCAACCAGATATGTCCACATATGTAAAAATATATAATGCCGGATCAACCAGATATTTAAAATAAACTTTCCAAATAAAGAAGAGACTTCTTACAGTCCACCTCTCGCTAAGCAAGGAATATGGATGCCATTTTAATTTTTTTGAAAATCCCTCCCACACCTGATTGGCAACCCACAGAAGGTGGTGCTACAAACTTAGGGACATCTGGTCACCATCCTTAACTACCAGAACAGTACAGGGCAACAGACAATTTCTGTTCTGCATTTAAAACATAAAAAAGTGCTAAAACTGTGTTTATTTTCTTTGTGGGGGGGAGCATCATACACTGTAACAAATACTGGATGGGTAACTCTATACCCAACCAGTGTGTTGTGCCACTTCAGGTTTCTGGTGCACCTACCTCTTGATCTTCGCTCTCAAGGTCACAGGGAATCAGAAACCCGAAGTGGCACAATACACTGGCTGTGCATAGCTGCTCATACAGTATTCTATATATGTTTAAACCTTAGTGTCTTCTAGATTTTTATTTATTTTACTTCTCCCTGTTGTTTATCTGTTAAATATTGTAGGTAATGCACTGCTTGGTTCACTGAGTCTTTCAAAGTGTAGCTGAATCTCCCCTGCTTGCCTCATAACTGCAATTTCTGAAATCATAGACTATTGTCATGGTGAACACTATGATGTCATAAACAAAAGCACCGTGCGCTAAACAGGGGAGAGAGAAAAATGCCTTTTTAAACAAACTTCTGGCTAGACTACCAAGATGTGCCACAAAGCTTGGAAAGGAACATTAGAAGTAAAAAAAATGTGTATATTTTCTAGTAAATTGTAATAGCTGAAAATTCATATTTATGAAAGTACACTCTGAAGTGAAAAGCTGATCTTTAAACAGTAGATTAACTGGAGTTGTGCAGCTAAACAGTTCAGTATTGTTATGTACAGAATGTTTCAAATCACTTCAGCTTCTACATGCTTCATGTTCCGCCTGGTTAAAGACAATTGCAAAAGCCCTTTGATTCTGTAAGTTCAAGCAGTGGTTTGCCTGTCTAAAAGGGGGATCAACATAGTATCTAAATTATGATTGAAAGGCCATGCTTTCACATAGTTCTTGATGTTACAAGAGCAAAGTACTTTCAGAGCACTATTACGGTGCCACAGCAATAGACAACATCGCGAACAATGGAAGTTCGGGAACCTATAGCTCGGATAAGTTTTTAAGAAATCACACTTTGAAAATTGGATAATCACTGCAAAATGGTTACTCACATTAATATGCCATAGCAAATGAGTGCAGTGCAAGAGCTGCCCCCACCCCCAATGTTTTGTCAAGGATAATGCACACGCGTGCGTGAAATGTTGGAGGAGGGGAGGGTCATGAACTGCGATAGTTTCTTATAAGATATTTAATGGGAGTCAAGATTTTGCTAGGATTATCCAGTTTCAAAGTCTGGTTTCTTAAAATCCTGTTCTGGCTACTGGTTGCCCAGCTTCCTTTGTTCATGAAGTCTTCAGTGCTACACTTGGTGTTGATTAGGCTGCCAAATGCATATGGGTCTCATCTGCTTGCTGAACTGGTCCAAGGAATTTTAACACTTGTAAACATTGCTGCTGGTCCAGTGGTGAAGACTAGTGAAGCACCTGGCATGCCTTACTTTTTCCCATGCCATTGACCCGGGTTCGGGAATGAGCTAGGGTCACCAGGGGCTCAGCCGGGGGAAGAGGACTGAGTATCTGATGGACTGCTCTCCTCTCCCAGAGTGGGAGTCATGCCACCTTGTTCCTTGGCTGCCACCTGGTGGAGGCTGGGTGGTAACGTCAGAGTATAAGCATCATGGAAGGGAAAAGCCGCAATTCCATAGAAGGTGTGGACCTCCATGCACACATGATTACATGCCACTATGGCTGGGGCCAAAAGAGAAAATGGAAAAGGATTGGAGCTGGCTTTATGAAGCCCTGCCTGCCTGATCCCATTCCTGCACTGTCACCTGACTGCCAAACCCCGGTTCTGGATGTGGGTCACCAGATTGGGGGAGGACAGCCCTCCCCTACCCTTCCCACCATGGGGGTCAATATGTTCAGGAACCTATGGGGCAAGGTCATTTAGGCAGGTGGGGGAGGCAGGGATGGGCCTGAAGATCCTGCCAATGCCAGCCTTTGGAAGAAAGACCTCTATGATACAAAAAAATTGCTGGCACAGGTATATCAGACTGATGATGCCAAGAGGAGACACCATGGGAGGAGGTAGGCATCATGACTGAAACCCCTTTGTGATGGTTGCTCTGGGTGATAGATAAAGAACTCTTAATGGGCAGACTGGAATGACCCTTTGAATGCTGGCAGTGTCTATGTTTCTATGAACTGAAATCTGGAAACTGTTTAACCAGTTAGCCAATTCCTCTCCAGAGAGGCCTTTAAAATTATGTGACAGTTTTTTTTCCCCACAGCACTATTCTTTTGGCACAAGGTTCTTTTCTGGTTGTTAATTCTTCTGTCAAAGTTATTTCGTAAGTAGCTTGAGTTGGAAAATGTGAGCTATTTGCACATGGCTCAATACATACCGCAGTGGAGGCTGCCAGGTCTATACCAATTATCTGCCTTGTAGGCACTAGAAACATTATTTACAATGTCAAAAGGAAGTCACATTTTACTGCCATGGGGCTGTCTTTCTGTGGCTGTTACTTTGTACTGCCTGCTTACAAGGTCGCTGTAGGTGTTACAGTAGGTACTCCTGCCTTGTGAGCTCAAACAATGTTCAGGGGCTTGGTCCTTAATTGAACCTCCTGATTGGGGGCATTGATATCCAAAGTTTAATCAAACTGTGTGAAGCTTTTGTCCAGTGAAAAGGTTAAAATGGGTCTGGTGTAATTGTAGTACCACCCCTGGAGTGCAATGCCTCCCCACCTCTGCACAGGGTCAATGCAATCACAGTTCCCACTAAGCATGCGACTCCACACTTAAATAATATACACACAGTCAGTTATCAGAAACTAACCAAAATGGTCTTTTTCAGGATCAGCTGCTGTGGATTCTGTTGTGGTCTCTGACTGCGGCTCAGCAAGTCTTTGTAAGGTTTTTGCTGTAAACGTAACTGCAGTTGTTGTGTGGTGCTTGGCATGTGATTACCTCCTTTTTACAGCAAGATTTCTGCTTCTTGCTTTTGAGTTGTCCCTGGCAGATGTGCAGCCTGTTTCTGCAGTACAGCAACAAGCTGTCCCTCTCAAGAGCACATGGGCAAAAGTCTACTTCAGGTTTGGGGCTGCATGCAAGAAGACTTCCAACAGACTGACCTGACTCTGGAACAGACCCTGCTGCTCACAGGAGAAGGGCAGCTCTTCACTGATAGGTTGAGCTGCCAATCAAAGTTAATCCAGCCAGGATGCCAGGATATCTATCACTCAATTGAATTAATTAAATCCCCCCCCCCCCCCGAGTCTGACACAATGCCCTGTGGTGTGATGTAGCACCTTGTAGTTGGTTAAAGAAAACTTTTAATATAAACTAGTTTTGTGTTCACCTAGTCTATTTTCAGATGGGTCCAGTGAGCCAAAGTCCATGAGTGCAGCAACTGTGGTTTTTGACCTAGCAAATGATGGGCTGGCAGGCCTAAAGATAAAGTGAGGATCCTTGCGACAGACCAGCAAACTCCACATGTGGTGGAAAATGCAGGCCAAAATACAGCAGTAATTCAAAACATTTTCCAATAGTGTAAAAACGTGTACAACACTTAAGGCTTTTCCCTGGGTTCAGCTAACAATCATATCACTATTTATGTTGTGCACCACTCCATCCCAGCAAAATGAACCATAAAATACTTACTCGCAACCAGTGTATAACAAAGATGAGAACAGATGGTATGGAGTGCAGAATGGCACTGTAATAGATGATTAATCAGCTTTGCCTGTTCTTTCTAAAAGTCATTCTTAACATGAAATTGTGAAGAAAGATTTTTACGAAATGTACAGTATGGAAAAGGATGTGAAGAACAAGTTTACATGACAAGTAGGCTAAGGGAGAGAGAAGATGACCATAGGCAATTTGGTTCAGATTTGATTCTACCCCCGGATTTAGATTCAATACTTCTGTCAAAACATTTTGGGTAATCGACTCCATGGCACGTAGTGATTAGATATTGCTCTGGCATGCTGGTGACTGAGGACAATGATGGCAAAAAAGACAATCTAATCTGCCTATAAAACCATAACAAACCCGGGACCTATTGTCCATACAGGGTTGTAATCCACACTATTCCCCGCCATGCTCCCCACCCCACTGCTACCATCCTGTGCAACCATTAAACCCTTCACTTTGTCCCAGTTGTGTTTGAAGCCATTGATGGTTTTAGTGCCTACCACATTAGCTGGCAGGTTGATCCACAGCTCCACCACCCTTTTGGTAAAAGACAACTTCTTAGGTCCTTCTTGAACCTCCCTCCAATCAGTTTCCACTCATGCCCCCATGTTCCTGATCTGCTAGTCATGCTAAATTGTTCCTTGATGTTTACCTTATTCATTCCTTTCAGGAGCGTGAAGGTTTCTGTCATATCTCACCTCGCACATCTGGCCTCCCGGGAGAACATGTTCAGTGCTTTGTGCCAGTCCTCATAAGGTCTACCCTGCTGGCATTGAATCATTTTGGTCACCCTACGTTGCACTGTCTCCAGCCTGTCCTTATCTTCCCTTAGTTGAGGACTCCAGAACTGCGTACATTACTCCAGGTGGGGCCTCTCTGTTGTGAGGCAGTAATACCTCTTTCCTTTTGCTGTCAGTACCCCTTCCTATGCACTCCAGCATCCTGTTTGCCTTCCAGTGGGCCTTGTTACACTAGTTTGATTGTTTTAGGGAATCACTGAAGATGTCCCCTCAGTCTCAGAGCATATGTCCAGCTTTACTCTCCCATCAAGTACTCTGTGCTGGGGCTCTTGTTCCCTATGTGCATCACCTTTGACTGTTTGGTATTGATTTTCAACTGCCAAACCACTGACTACCTCTCTAGACTTTGCAAGTTTTTCTGTATTTCTCCAACCCTTTCCTCACTGTCTACCCTGTGACAGAGCTTAATGTCATCTGCGAAGAGAAACGTCCTGCCCTGGATTCCTTCTTCCATGTCACTGATAAACATACTGAAAAGGACTGGACCCATAACCAATCTTTGTGGCACCCCACTGGTGACCTTCCTCTCTTCTGATTTGACTCTGTCAACTACAACCCACTGCTGTCTCCTTTACAACCCGTTTTTCACCCCTCTGTGTCCTTCACTGCACTCAGATCCTTTAGCTTCTTCAGCAGTCTTCTATGAGTCACTGAGTTGAAAGCCTTGCTGAATCATAGTAGAGTAAATATACAGCATGGACCTTATCTGCTACCCTTGTTTCCAGACAAAGAGTACTATTAGGTTGGTCTGACAAAACATCCCAGCCATGAAACTATGCTGTTTACATTTCTGGAGTCCACTGCTCTCCAGGTGGTCCATGAGGTCCTCTTTGACTAGTGTCTCCATCAGTGTACCCACAATAGAGGTAAGACTGACATATCCATAGTTACATGGATGCTCCATGTCCCCCTTATGGAGAGGACTATGTCTGCTATCCTCCAGTCATCACATGATGCAAGACAAGACTAATTTTATTTATATGGTGCCCATTCCCAGAGGCTCTGCTTGCCTACCAATGACACAATGCAAGTAGCAAAAACACAAGACATTAAAATAAATAAAACTAAAATTCATACTTACAACTTTATCATATAAATTAGAAATTACTCAATCGGTTGGGCATGAAAATTATTCCAGATAGGACAGGTGGAAGAGGTGGGTTTTTAGTCTCTGTTTGAACACCTCAATTGAGGAAGCCTCCTGGACTGCATGTGGAAGCATGTTCCACAGAGTCAGCCAAGTGACACTAAAGGCGTGGTCACATGATGTCTTGAGCCGAACCCTAGGAAATTCCTGGAGGACCCTTAATGAGGAGCAGAGGGAATGGACAGAGGTTGCAGGTGTCAGAAGTTCAGTCAGGTTGCCAGGGCCCAGCCCATATAGGTCCTTAAAGGTGAGCAAGCCCACCTTGAAAATTACCCTCCACCTGACAGGCGGCCAGTGCAGAGCAAGCAGGACTGGGGTCACATGGATGGACCTAGACAGTTCCATCAATAACTAAGCTGCTGCATTCTGCATGAACTGCAGTCTTCAGAGGTTCCCTTCAATGACCCTGAAGTAAATAGAATTACAGTAGTCGAGCCTAGAGGTAATGAGGGCATGCACTAGTGTTGCCAGATCTTTGGGGGGAACAAGGTGCTTCATCTTGGCAATGTTATTCAGGTGGTAAAAAACACTTTTGATGACAAAAGACACCTGATCTTTGAGTGTCAGTCTTCTGTCCAGGATTACACCAAGACTGTACACCCTCTGGGAGGCCACCAATGGAGCAGACCCCAGGAAAAGTCTTGTGTCAGCTCCAGGTGTCACCCTATCACGCCCATGACCCAGCTCAATCACCAGTACCTCTGTCCTGTCTGGCTTCAGTCACAACCAGCTGGAGGACAACCAGTCATTGAATTTATCCAGACAGGTGTTAGGCACATGTACAGCACTGGATGTTCCTGAAGCAAATGACAGATACAGCTGGGTGTCATCTGCATAGCAGTGAAACTCCACACTGAACTGCCGAATGATCTCTCCAAGGGGCAGCATATACACTGCAAACAACATCAGAGACAAGATCGAGCCCTGGGGCACTCCACATGACAGAATCATTGGGGAGGAGGAGAAATTCCCCAATCACTACCCACTGAATCCTACTAGAGAGATAGGACTCAAACCATTTGATGACAACACCGGCAAGTCCACAACACTCACAGAGCCAATCAAGAAGCACAATGTGATACACAGTGTCAAAGGCTGAGGAGAGGTCAAGAAGAACAAGAACTAACTAGCCTCATCTGTCTCTAGCCCTGAGTAGATCATCATGCACCATAAATAATGCTGTTTCCATGCTATGTCTGGCCCTAAAACCCGACTGGAATGGCGTGTAAATATCGAAGGACACAAGGTGATCCTCAAGCTGATGGGCCACAAGTTTCTCAACAACCTTATTCAAAGATGGCAGGTTGGAGATAGGATGGTAATTTGCCAGGATATCTGGGTCAAGAGATTGTTTCTTCAGAAGGGGTCTCACCAGCACTTATTTCAAACCACCGGGAAAACCCCCTCCGCCATTGAGCAACTGGCAATCCTGGTGAACACTGGGCCAATAGTCCTGGCACATCTCATTGAGAAATGCACCGGGGATGGATGCAGCTCACAATAAGTGTGCTTCAGCTCTGAGGTCACCTCAATAACCTGTGCCACCTCCACTGGTTTAAACTCCTTCCAGATCAATGGAGTGACTCCATTCCTCCCAATTCAACCACTACAAGGCAACAATGGCCCCACTGACAGAATCCTCAACCAGATAGGTGACACCCTGTCAGAGAAAAGCAGAACAAACTCTTCACATAACACAGATGAAAAGGTCTTTCTCAGCTGTAGACAGGCAAGATGGAGCAGCCTATCCACAGTCTGAAAAAGCTGAGAAGGTCTGTTTTTCCCTGCCGCAATTTCTCTGGACAGGAACTTTTCCTTCTTACAGGAAACTGCCTTCTGGTACTCACTATAGTGGGCCCTCAGGACCAGTTTGTCACCCTCCAATCATGTCTTCTCCAGCAATGCTCCAGCTTCTGACCCTTAATCTTCATCACCTTGAGATCCCCATCAAACCAGGGGGATCTCAAGTGAGAGGATCTGGGTCATATAGGAACTGGAACAATGACATCCAGTGCTTCGGTGATCACCCTATTATAGATGGCCACCACCTCACTAGTACTAAATTCACATGCTGCATCCACTCTAGATAGGTCAGCCAATGCCAGCAGTCCCTCTGGGGACATACGCTTTAAAGGGCAGTAGCTGACCATCTCTGCAGAGGAAGTACTTTCAGGGGGACCCAAGCACAAACATCACCATGCAGTGATCAGACCAAGAGACCTGATCAATCTTGAGGCTGTCAACCTCAAGACCCCCATTTGGAACACCATACTGAGCATGTGACTGTGTTGGTGAGTCCCAGAAGTAATCACTTGTGCCAGGCCCAGCAATGACATCAACTGGAGGAAGTCGTAACAAACATGAGGATTCATTGTTGACCCAGGCATTGATGTTTCCCAGGATTAAACACCTAGGGGACTCCAACATCTGGTCGACCATGCATCATTCCTCAACTGTCACACCCCTGCACCATTTTCATGTGTTTTTCACCAATAAATTATTTTTCACCCACTTTATAATTACAATAACACACTTCAGGGTGTGCAATCACATCCTGATATGTGTACTTCTCGGGCAGTTGAAGGCTGTCTACTCTGCCTCATGCCTTAAAACACCCCCAGGCATGAGTATATCAAACTGTTCATGCTGTTGAGTGTTATCACTTACATAATGAGAACTCGTAAAAATAGCATAGTCCTAGAAATAAAAGCAATATGTTCAGTACAGCCCACAAAGGTACCTGGTCAAGTGAGCGCTACCAGAATAGCTCCATAATTCACAGAGCTAGTCTGTAAGCTCTCACACAGAAAGTGGGATTTTACAGCGTTGCTGTAAGTGGTCCTCTGGTTGCTGTCCGTGGTCCTGTAAAAGAACAAGGGCTGCAAGGAATGAGAGGTAGCTGAGCTGCTCCCGTGGCATGGAGGGCTGGGGCATGAAGCAGCTCAGGCAATGAAAACTAAGGTTCTAATCCTATTCTCTCAAATTTTTTCAGCATTGGGACTTAGTGTTTTTTTTTCCAGGAGCCATGGAAACGCTATTCCATGACCCCACAAATTTAAACTTTCCCCGATACCCGTTCCCCCCAGAGTTAGAATCCTTTAGTCCAGGGGGGCACAGACCCTCACAAAAGAAGACTTTGTGCCTTTTTTCTCCACATGCTCCTAGCCAACATTATTCTTGTCGGCACTATTTGAACCCAGTGCTAATAACAAACTTTCTGAAAAACAGACTATCCAGTACAAAAATTAAACCCCTAAACATGGGCATTTTCAGAAAGTTGCAAGGAAAGTTTCTCATAAAGTTAATTTCAGAACAGCCTATACTTTCTCAAAACTGCAAATCAAGCCCTTTCTCTACCCCACAGACCAAGACGCATGCATTCCAATTTAGGCAAGACAAATGATTTTGGTTGTTCCCCCCCAGCCCTGTGAGAAGATCATACTTCTTTTTTCTGCATAATACCTGTCTAACCTTTAACCCTTAGGCTGCCCATAGATTTAGAATGGATAGGAATTCAGGGCTTGTATAGAAGTCTGTGGAGTTTTTCCTGATATTTCCTTGATTCGTCCTCCTTTTAGTAGAAACAGTTTAAGGAATATAGCATGAAATTACTCACCATTTTTGTAATGTGCTTTTTATTAATCAGTTGGGAGACTTTCCCCTTTCAGAAGTGACAAGAGGCAGCAGAAAATTAATGTTCACAGATATCACAAATGAAACACTCTGTTGCAAAAATGCATTATTGTCAAGGCCACTGTTTTTCGTTTTTTACCGGAAAATCCGGTAAAATTCCACAATTAGGGCTGCCTGAAAACTGGTACAAATGAAGATTTCATGGAATCTGGCATTTTCTATCAGATCAGTAAATCTATAAAATAGTGTGTTTTTCTTTTAATTCCTTCCCGTACTATTTTCAATTTGCTTCATTTAATGCTCTGTATATTAAGCGTTCTTTAATTCTGATTATTTATGCACATACTAAAAAATGATAAAAGAATCCCTGTAAAATCCAGAAATTAGAATAAAAATCACTGGTGAAATTCTGGAATCTTAAGTCTTGAAAATGGAATTTAATTATTTTAATCACCGTAAATCAGTGGCCTTGATTATTACAGCGTAAGTTATATCTTTATGGCACTGGTTTCTCAGCTTAACAATTACAGCTGTGTGTATCTAGTAAATACAAATTTATGACCATACAAACATGCAAACTTGCTATCAGATAAAGGCCTTACAGTCTATCAAGCCTGATCGAGTGTGCAGCATCCAGTTTAGCAAACTACTGCTGCTACTCCCCTCCCCCTTCCTGTTGCATCCTGACCCTCCCTTGACTCTGCCAGTCCCTCTTGAAGTTACCAACCGTCCTTAATGCTAGCAATTCCACAGGCAGTGCATTCCACTCTGTCACCACTCTTTCCATGAAATGGTGCCTTCTCATTTCTCTCCTGAATATTCTGCCGTCCAGCGTCAGGCTGTGTCCTGTGGTTTCTCTCCCACTTTTCAGCCTAAACAAACCCTCAGTGCTAACCCTGTTAATACATTTTAAGTACCTGAAGGTCTCAATCATGTCCCCCTCTCTTCTATCCTCCAGGGAATACATGTTGAGCTCCCTCAGTCTCTCTCCTCATAAGGCATTTTCTGCAGCCCCTGGATCATTTTCTTTGCTCTTGTCAGACCCTCCTCCAGAAGCTTGATGTGCCTTTTGAAATAGGGCCTCCAGCGCAGCACAGTACTCAGGTGTGGTATCACCAGGGACCTGTACACGGGCAGAATTACCTCTTACCATCTGGATCTGAAAATTTAGCTTCTTGTTGTCACAAAACTGTCATGCCTTAGAATAAAGTGTGTGGCAGGCACTACAGAACATCACATTTCTTTCCATTGGATTAAATAGCTTGATATAGTAGACACATGAGTACTCAACTCAAAGATACTCCTTTACAGCTTACTCCACACCTGGGCCTGATTTTCAGAGGGTTTGGAATGGCCCAAGGACTAAGTCTCAATACACAACTCATTGATATGGAGGAAAAATCTCACACTGTGAGAATGCTATGCAATTTTGCAGATGACACAAAGATCTGCAACAGGGTTGATACACAGGATGGAGTGGAAAGGATGAGAAGGAACTTGGCAAGGTTGGAGGAATGGTCAAATGTATGGCAGATCAGATTCAATGCAAAGAAGTGCAAGGTAATGCACATGGGAAACAAAAACCCAGGGGAAGTGTACACAATGGGGGGTGAGATACTGACAACAGTAAAAATAGAAAGGGACCTGGGGGTAATTATATCAGATGACCTAAAGGTAGGCAAGCAATATGAGAAGGCAGTAAGGAAGGCAGAGGAGATACTGGGATGCATAGGAAGAGGCATCAATAGTAGAAAACAGGAAGTTGTTATCCCTCTGTACAGACAGTTGGTGAGACCCCATCTGGAGTACTGTGTACAGTTCTGGAGACCCCATCTCCACAAAGACATAGACAGAGTGGAAGCTGCCCAGAGGAGGGCAACCAAAATGGTGCAGGGTCTGCACCAGAAGACATACAAAGAAAGACTAAAGGAGCTTAATATGTATACCCTAGAGGAAAGGAGGGAGAGAGGGGACATGATAGAAACTTTCAAGTACCTCAAGGGAATTAACAAAGTCCAAGAGGGTAGCATCTTCCAGAAAAAGAGATGTGCAAGAACAAGGGGGCACAATTTGAAGATAGAGGGGGGATGGCTCAGAGGTAATGTGAGGAAGTATTTTTTCACTGAGAGGGTTGTGGATGCATGGAACAGCCTCCCTGAGGAGGTCGTGGAGTCAAGAACAGTGGGGGACTTCAAGAATGCATGGAACAGGCATAAGGCAACCCTAGTGGGAGGTAGGAGGAAGTAAGCTGTTGGTTAACTAGGATTTGCAGCTTATCTGTTAGATAGGAAAATGGACAGACTAGGTGGGCCAAGCGGTCCTTATCTGCTGTCAAATTCTATGTTTCTATGTTTCATGAGTACTGGTGGCAGGTGCAACAGTGGAGGAATGTTATACCTAGTACTATCAGGTATAGCATTTCAGCACAGCTGCACATAGAACATTTCCATAAGCTGTCCTGAATTACAGAAATGGTCACAAAACAGCTCTGTTTACGAAAATCATGTTCATGTGGCAAAACGTGCAGTTAAATGAGGGAAGCCCCACTTGTGCGACGTTTCTGCCACCCATGCACATTTTTTTGTCTCTTTGAAAATACAGTCCCTGGTCAATGGCATACAAACTAGATGTCCCTGTCTTCACAGAAACAAGGCTCGGTCCTCAAATATCCAACAACAATCTCATCTGAACATTGACTAACTAGACTGGACAGACCTTCAGGAAGAGACTGTGATCTGGCCTTCTAACCTAAAGAATGACACCTGTATACCCAACCAATCATGTAAGGCTTCTCAATCCCTAGAACATTTTATTGTAGTAATTACTATGTGGAATAAGGAATTTGCTTTCATTGTCTCTATGCAGTAAGTCACCCAATATTCCCAAATCTGCCTTGCATTGCATTACTGATCTTCTTCTGCAATTAGCTCTTGACAGTTAAGGCTACTATTGTTGAGGACTTCACTATACTGTAGACTGTCTCAATCAGCCAGATTTATTTTATTTACTTTCATTTTTCTCCCTTCTGCCTGACCTACCCCCAAATGGGATTAATTCCCCCAGCCCCATCACCAGCCATCTCTGGGGCTTACTCACTTGCCATCATTCCTCCACAGCTTATGCCCTGTGGTGGGGCCATTGATGTTGCCCAACTCACTTTGGACATCATGCTTGGTTTGAGGTGGGTACCCAGTTGCCAAGGTAGGACCTGTGGAGGATCCTTATTTCATCTTGTTGTGGTCAGTGTGTTCAGCTTTTCTTATTTGGTTCCCCAGATGCCTCATGGCTAAGAAAGCAGTAGACATGCACCAAGAGCACACTCACACTGACATCAAGCGGTGTCCTCCTACCCTTTATAACTCTGGCTTGCACCATTACTAGTGGTCAGTTGTGTGGGTGCATTACAGCAGAACACAACAATGTCCCTCTCAGAGGAGAGTGTCTTATTGGACACTCAGTACTCCTTCCCCAGCTGGCCCTCAAAGACCCAAGCCAAGTCTCAAACCCAGGTCACCAATACCATAAGCACTTAAACTACTGCTGTGCTAACAAGCCAGCCTCCAGCCAGAAACATAAACACATGGAATGTGATGGCAGATAAGGACCGCTAGCCTACCTAGTCTAGGTCAACTGACAACCACCTCACCCAGCTGATCATCACAAAACCAAAACAGAATAATAATTTTAAAAAAAAAACATGTAATGTTTAGTTTCTGTCAAACCAGCTATACAGGATAGTAAACTCTTGTCTTGCCCAGACCTGCTCAACAATCATAGTCCTACCTAATGCACTTTGAAGTGCAAAATAGCTAACACTCTTCTGCGTTTTGTGAAAATCTGGCATATAAATCAATTGAAACACTGAAAACTTATAACACACACAGCACATTATACATAAACTCAGAACACTCTGTTGTTTATGTAAACCACAGATAAGTAATCCACAGTATTAAAAACAAATTCCACTTTCAGAATTTCAGAATGTCCACAGAATTCCAGCAGAAGCAGAATTTGAAAATCCTACCTAATAACTTTAAAAGAATTTTGAGCCTGATGATTTCTTGAACTGTTCCTACCTGCAGAGCGGTGCTGCCCAAAGTCGTTACACTTCCTGGTCATTTGTATTTCAATTTGCATTCTTTGTTAGCATCTTTTTTTTGCTTGTTTCATCCATTTTATTTTGTTATGAAATGTTTTTATATTAAATGTTTTGTATTAACTCAGCTTAAAACGTAGCTGCAAAACATCCTGTTACTGCTACTAGTGTTATGTTACATTAACGTACTACTTTTATGCGAGTAATAAAAAACAAGTTTTGTTAGACACATTGTGGAGTACTGTATTGGGAAAACTGTACTTGCAGTCTCACTCACCTTTACTGCGGAGGCTCCAGGTTTGACTTATGCTGCAGGATAGTGTTGCTGGCTTACTCTCCATATGAGAAAGGGCCATTCAGCATCACCTCAATGTGGTATGAGATGGTATTTGTTTTTTTTGGGGGGGGCAGGGTTTAAAGGGATACTGACAACTGCCATTGGCCCCAAACTGTTTAAAACACATGTTATGATTGCTTGCATCCTGTAAAGATTGTTGATGTAGCTAGTTGATTCTGATTCCCTTTTATGTTTGCTTGCATGCATGTGCACGAAACATAGTGCCATCATCTGAGTTTTTCAGAGGTGTGTCAGCATCTTCCAATTCAGTCAGTGTGTTTGCAGGCACGGTCGCAGTTCTCCAATCACTGTTGGAGCTGTCTATGACAGCAGTTGAAAATGCAGTGGCATACAGTTGAAAGAGGGAGCTACGCTTCAGTGAGCAGCTCCTCCCCCCACACACACACACAGATCAACTGTGTCGGTTGCCTGCTGGGATGGTGTAGTCTTGTCTAGCTTAAAGAGACAAGCCACGCATCATTACTTTAATAAACTCTTCCCTGCCACAGCAGGACCACCAAAATGTGTGGGTGTGTAACAGTCCTCACACACACCAGCTCTCCAAAGCACACCTTCATGGGACTACATGGGTTCTAATCCTCCAGAAAAAATGCATAAGCATTTGATGAAACTTGTAATTCCAAGCGTTTTCTTACTAGACTCTGTCAATGTGAACTGCCCGCTGCTAAAACCTTATGCAAACGAACTTGAGCGCATTGTACTACCTGCAGCTGAAGCAAAGAACAGCCAGAATGCACAAGGAGAACATACTGCTATGTATTTCAACAGCAGCCAGTGGGGAGGTTTTCATGACTGAAGCACTTTAATGCGCCTTTTAGTGCTGTCATATACACATCCCTGTGTGGTAATTCACTAAACTGCACACTTAGTCTAGTAATGCAGCTTCAAAATATTTTTTTCTCTGAATTGCCGTGAGCTGGCATTTAGATAGAATCACACAGCTCTTTCTCAAATCAGATGCTCAATGAAGTCACATCACCTTGTGACCCTAAACATCTTAGGGTTGGACATGTGCCCTAACAAAATAGTGAAAACTAGGTATAGAAAAAGAAAACACAAATTCAACCGTAGCTCACAATCGAATCCACCCTTTCCTCTGGCGAATCTGAAGCCACCTAACAGCCTACCCCTGGGTGCTCATGCACTCCCTCCACCTGCACAACATATGGCCGATGGGGGTGCTGTTGCATTTTATTTCATAATTTCCTGATCCTGTTGCTGCCACCATACTGATACAGTAATTATTTTTATGGCTTGAAAACTGCTTGACATTAGCTGAAAAAAAACGGTCTTCAAAAATTAAGATACATTTATTATGTTTGTTATGTTTGCTTGCATGCATATGCAAGAAACATAGTGCCATCATCCGAAATTTCAGAGGTGTGTCACCCTCTTCCAATTCAGTCAGTGTGTTGGTAGGCGGGCCCTGTAAGCCAATGCATGCTGCAGCTGTCTATGACAAGCTCAAAATGCAGTGGCATACAGTTCAAAGGAGAAACTCACGCTTCATTGAGCAGTGATAAGATATCCCTTGCTCATCGCGCAATCCCCACACACACACATGCACACACGTCACGTGCCCCACCCGCACACCGCACGCACACACTGTATAGCCGGCGGTGCCAAATCCCGTTGGCTGTGCTGCCTCCCCCACCACCCCAAAGCCTTCCAAATGCCACACTGGGCACCACCCCCACCGTGGCAACTCATGATATAGCCAAAGGGGGGTGCCCAATCCCCTGTCGGCTCCAATGTTCTCATCCTCCCCGAGTACTGAGTACCACGCTGGGAGCCCACCACAGCGTCGCCATCGATGCTTTGGCCG
Organism: Neoceratodus forsteri; assembly: GCA_016271365.2. NCBI lineage: Eukaryota > Metazoa > Chordata > Ceratodontiformes > Ceratodontidae > Neoceratodus > Neoceratodus forsteri. The sequence goes on along the minus strand of CM028133.1, from coordinate 220,429,277 downwards.
ATGGGGGTGCCCAATCCCCCATCGGCTGAACACCCTCCCAACCATCCTTGTGCCACAGTGGAGTCCACCCCAGCGTAGCAAACATCCCGTCATTGGAAACAAAAGAACACCTGTAAAAAATAAACGGTCTCACGACTCTCCCTGGCCCCCCTCCTACAACCCGCACCACCCACTGTGCAACCTGCCTCCCCACACCCCCCTCACCCCATACTTACCTCCAGACCTCGGCGCGACGATCTTCGGTGGACCAGGAACATGTCTGCACTTTTCAAAGCCGATCACAACTAAGAAAATGCCAGTAAGCTGTATAATGGGCTAGATAGTGGGTTTTCAACTTTGTTGCATATCTCAGGCATTTTTGGAATTTTTGCACCAAATTTTCAACATGGGGTTTTTGGGACCCTTCTCATGAATGATGTCACTGTCATGGCGTTATTCATGCCCGAAGGGTGATTTCGCAGTCACTGCATGAAATCACCTTTCAGGACCAATTAATGAAATGACACTGCCAGTGTTCATAAGGTGGGCTCTCAAGAAGCCTATTTTGAAAATCTGGTGGAAAAATTTCAAAAAACTACTGTTTTACGAGTGTGTGTTGTGCAGTTCCTACGCACACTCATAAGTTCGCGAATTTTCAATATTTACACTCCAGATTTTCAATATTGCCATTTTACCACACCTTCTTATGAGCAATATAGCTGTCATTTTTCACATCTTGCCCAAAATGTGTTTCCACCCATGTAGCGCACAATGGCACAGTCAGTGTGCGAAACCAATGTACAGGACAAATAAAAAAAACACAGAGACACTGTTCATGAGCAGAGGTCTTAAAATGGCTATGTTGAAAATTTGGTGAAAAAATTCCAAACAATGACTGTTTTACAAGCATGCGTTGTGCAGTTCCTCTGCACGCTCGTAAGTTTGCAAAGTTAATATTTTCACTACAGATTTTCAACATTGCCATTTTATTACACTTCCTTATGAACAGTACAGATGCCATTTTTCATATGCCATCCAAAAACGTGTTTTCGCATATGTAGCGCACAATGGTGCTGTTGGTGTGTGAAAGCAATGTTTGGGACATATTAAGAAAATCACAGTTACACTGTTCGTGAGCAGAGGTCTTAAAATGGCTATGTTGAAAATTTGGTGACAAAAGTCCATAAAATGACTGTGTTACGAGTGAGCACTGCGTAGTTTCCACGCACCCTCATAAGTTCATGACTTTGTAATATTTTCAGTCCAGATTTTCACCAGTGGCATTTTTTCATGCTGCCTTATTTACAGTACAGCTGTCATTTTCACAACATGGCCGGGCGTGTGTTTTCACACTTTCAGCGCAGAGATGCGTGGTCGCTGTGGGAAATTATTGTTAGGGACAGATAAAGAAAATCACAGTGACACTGTTCATGATCGGAGGCAACAAAATGCCTGAGTTGACAATCTGCTGTAAAAAATCCCCAACCTAATTATATTACGGGTGTGCGTTGCACAGTTTCTATGTACGCTCGTGACTTCACCATTTTTTTTTTAATATTTTTACTGCAGATTTGCAACATTGCCATTTTTTACACCTCCCTATGAACAGTACAGCTGTCATTTTTTACATCCTGTTCGGAATGTTTTTGCACCTGTGGTGCTAAATGCCGTAGTCGCTGTGTATAAGCAGCTTTCAGCTAACAAACTGATATTCCCCCTGTTCATGAGGTGGGGTCACAAAAAAAACATGTTGAACATTTGGAGTGAAAATACCAACGAATGCCTGAGGTATTAGGGTTTCCAATCATAACGCCCAACCCTAGAGAATGACAGGCATCAGGGGTGTGACTTGGGATTCTTGCCTGTAATGCTCATACCATTCCACACCCTGCAGCCTGTGAGAAGCATCGAGGTATGCCTTGGACTCTTCAGCCCCAAAGTACACCCTATTCTCCTATATCGCACTCATCACACTGTATTTCCCAACGGAATGGGGTGCGTAGGGACCAAAGACCCCTAAGGAACACCGTGACACTTGCCAGTGTCTGCAGGGTGGAGTGTGGTGAAATGGCGTGGCTGTTATGCCTGATGACCCAAAGGCATGCCCCAATGCCTGTCACTCTCTGCAGGGTGGTGGTAGGGTTGGCTTCAGTTCAGTACTTTACTGCCATTACTATTACGCAGCTCTGTAACTTCTACACTACCACTGCCAATGCCAGCAAGCAAACATTCAGCATTGACAAATGCTTGTTTTCTTTTAAGAATGAAAAATACCTGCTGACCATACCGTTACCCATACCTCTCAACTTCTCAGCATTAAAATTCATAGCACTCGTCTTCAAAACCCAGAGCAAATTATCAGAATGCATAGCACTTTCTTATTATAAAGAATGATACGTTTAAGAATAGAGGGTCCCCTATGCTTAGTGCTAAGGCACGTTTCCATCAAGTTAGTTCAATGTTTTAATAGTTTGTGTGTCCAGAAGTAGTTCTAACAGTATGAGAAACATCAGCAAACCTTCGTGGAGCAAAAGTAAATTGGACTGCAAAAATCATAGCACAACATGAAATTCATCACAGTTGAGAGGTATGGTGTTACCATAAAAAACATGATTGTTCACATTCCTCCGTCAATTTCCACTGCATCTTTCCTGGATATGAGAACACATACACAGTCTAGCCACTCAATGCACAGTGGGAGGAGAGGATACTATAGCATAATGAGTGGTTGTATTGTTTGGGGGTGTTTGTAATGCTCAGGAAGTGTGCAATAATCGTTGATCAAAGATTTGAAGCAAGAAAAGGTTGGTATAATTGAATCGCTAGCATGCATTTCAGTTGAAGTATAAAGGAAGCAAATGAAACAACCAGTAACTTTAATGAATTTTGGAGATGGCAAACAATCATGACAAGTGGGTTTCCAACTAGAAATAATATGATACAAAAGGTTGACAGTGTCTCTTTAATAAATTCTCTGATTCACTCTGTCTTTGCTGTATGCATATTGAATCTGCCACAAGCACAATGTGACTAGGCGTGGGGATCATTGGGGTCAGCTCCACAATGGCAAAACTCAGAAGTAGCAGGAACTCGGACAAAACAATATCTTGTTTTTTTTCTCCTTCCTGGGATGTCGTTGCTCCTCAAATAAAATCATGTACAGATACACTATACAGGGCCTCCATATATTGCAAATAGTCCCAGAATGCACTGTCTTCCATATACATTGTACAGCTGGTAAAATTATTTTTATGCATTGTCTATTACGGACTGTATGCACTTTTTTGAGATATATTTTTGCTCCCTTTGATGATGCTGGTGGTGTATATACTGTCCTGTCTTGTTTCCCTTGAGGGTCCATCATGGTACTTTCGACATTGGGTGATTCACCCAATAGTTTCCAGATGCACCGTCTTCATAAGGACTCACGTCCAGGCTGGTGACGTGCTGAGTCATGCCTCAGCCAAGTGTTTAATGACGTCCTCCTTCTCCTCCTCCTCCTCCTCCTCCCTACACCATTGACCTTGAACTGCCACCCACACATCCACAGGTTCAGTGTCTGAGTGGTGTGATGACACTCCCTATCCCAAAGGAAGAGAGTGTAGCCTGGGAAGCTCAATCATCCTCCTCCAAGTCGACTGCCAGTGAACCAGGTTCGTTCACAAACCCAGGTTGCTGTTGTCGCAATGACTGCCTATACTTGAAGATTTTCCAGAATCTTTTAAACTGCATAAATGGTGACAGAACATCACTGCATGGTCAGAGAACAAATGTGTTCCCTACCATGCATTTCCCTTCACATAGCCCAGACCGGAACTACATTGCACAGATAGTACCACTGCACTGACTATAGCACTGGAACATAGCCGCATCAGTCACACAAACTTTAACATTAATCTTCAGTATTGCATGAAACGTAGTACATGGAGGCAATATGCAAAGCTACCACTTTGCCACCTAAAAAAAATATTTATTTACCGATTTATTTTAAAATGTTTCACCAGGAAAAGCATGCCGAGCTGAGGACTGGTTATTTTCAGAGCCAATGTGGGGGAATTGTACGGGGAGCATATATAGTACAGGGAATTTTTTTTTGTTTTTTATTTATTTGTGTCTAGGATTACAAAGTACCTTTGAGCCAAGGCTCTTTTACAAAGGTTCCTTGTCATGCTGGTTACAGGGTAACATACACTACAACATAAAACAGTTACAGGTACATGGTTCTAGACAGTAAATTTGCTTGACAAAATCAGACTGAGCTATGAATAACTCAAGAAACAATAGGAGGAAGAGGGCAAGAAGGGGAGAGGGCTAAGGGTAGGGGAAGACATAGGTGTAGAGGGTCAGGGTGAGGCAGCTGAGGGCCTTGTCAGGACAGACACAGGGTAAGTGCATTAAAAGTTGCATTGGACAGATAAGTGCAAGAAGAGAGGCAGAAACTGACACCTATAAGGTCAGAAGCAGCCTAGGGAATGAAGATGTTATGGGGTGCAAGCACAGGTGGAGGTGTCAGTTATGGAGTGGCAGAGCTTTTTTTTGAACCCTCCAAGCACTGCTGTGAGTGAGGTGTTACTAGAGAGCTCATTCAGCCAACTCAGAGCCTTGTATGCAAATGACCTTTGGCCTTGGGACGTATGGCAGTGGGGGATTTGAAGGATTTGGGCTTAGAGCTCCTGCCGTTGCGGTTGGTGATTTTGGTTTTGAGGAGGGTGCTGACTCCTGGTGGTGCCTTTCCCATCATGATTTTCTTAGCAGTGATGCAGGTTTGGTATTTGATTTGGTTGTTCAGTTGCAACCAGCCTGTTTTGGAGTAGAGGTCACGGGTATGGGTGAGATGGTGGGAACCAGTAACGAGTTGACAAGCTTGATTTAGAGAAGTCAAAATACACCTGAGAGATGAGGTTGTGGCAGATCCATACATAATGAGACCATAATCAATGATGCTAATGATGGTACTCTGGACAGCTATGGACAGAGCTTCTTGGGTTAGATGTTTTCCATGTCGGAATAGTAGGCCCATCCTGCTGTTGGCTACTTTTGCCACATTATTGATGCGTGGGACATAGGAGAGATTGCAGTTGAGGGTGAGGCCAAAGTATTTGAAGGTATGAACTTGTTTGAGGGTGATTCCTTGCTTAATTTTAATGGAGAGCTGATATTGGTTTTGTTTGTTTTGGAAGCTGCAGAAGATCATGGTCTTTGTTTTTTTCTGGTTAAGTATAAGCCTGTGTTTTGTGAACCAGTTTTCGACTGCAGAGAAGGCCTGTTGGAGGTTACCTTGTAGGTGGACTGGATCATGCTGGGACACCAGAATGACAGCATCATCTGCATAGAGTAGGATCTGTTCAGGGCAGGATTCTGGCAGTGAGTTCAGAAAAAGGCTGAAAAGAAGGGGGCCCAAGATTGAGCCTTGTGGGACACCGGACCGGACTGGTCTTTGGTCTGAGAGTGTGCCAGCAATCCTCACTCTTTGGGAGCAGTTGTCCAAGTAGCTTTTGAACCAGGTCACTGAGTTAGGTGAGAGTCCTGCTAGTTGAAGCTGGGCAAGTAGGAGATTGTGGTTGACTGCATCAAAGGCTTTAATTAAGTCGATGAAACATAGAAACATAGAATTTGACAGCAGATAAGGACCGCTTGGCCCACCCAGTCTGCCCATTTCCCTGCCTATTGGATAAGCTGCAGATCCTAGTTAACCAGCAGCCTACTTCTTCCTACCCCCATCCCCTAGAATTGCCTTATGACTGTCCCATGCATGCTTGAACTCCACCACTGTTTTGACTCCTCGACTTCCCTCGGAAGGCCATTCCATGCATCCACAACCCTCTCTGTGAAAAATACTTTTAAATTACCTCTGAGCCGCCCTCTATCTTCAAATTGTGCCCTTGTTCTTGCACACCTCTTTTTTGAAAGATGCTACCTCTTGGACTTTGTTGATTCCTTGAGGTACTTGAAAGTTTCTATCATGTCCCCCTCTCCCTCCTTTCCTCGAGGCTATACATATTAAGCTCCTTTAGTCTCTCTCATATGTCTTCCAGAACCCTGCACCATTTTAGTTGCCCTCCTCTGGGCAGCTTCCATCCTGTCTATGAAGGTGGACCCAGTAAGATGACTGTTATCGAGTGAGTGATGGATTGCACCAGTGAATTCAAGTAGCACCATGGAGGTGCTATGATCTTTTCTAAAGCCATGTTGCTCCTTACGCAGGATGTTGTGATTGTCTAGGAAGTCGGTGAGCTAGTCTGACGCAATCCGTTCTAGGGACTTGGAGAGTGGAGGTAGGATGGAAATTGGACAGTAATTCTCAGTAGCTGTTTTGTCACTACTTTTATGAATTGGGGTTACCGTGGCAGATTTCCATAAGTCAGGGAACTGGCTGAGGGAGAGGTTGAAAATCCTGGCCAGTGGTCAGAGTACTTCTTCAAGTGTGAGCTATAGCAGTTTGAGGTCGAGGGAGTCACTGCTGGCTCTGGAGTTGCAAATGGCTTTAGTAATGTAGCTGTGGACTTGATGCATTTTTACTGTTTTAAAGTAGAAGGGAGGGTGGCTGGAGGTAGCTGTGGGGGGGGGCAAGGGGAACCACCTCATCAAAAATCCTGTGGGAGTACAGCGCTGAGGTCCATAAAGCTGTTATTGAATGTATCAGCAATGAGTTTCTCGCCAAGTGTAGTTTCACCATTTATGCTGAGTACTGATGGGGGTGATTTAGATTGCTTCCTGGTGACTTCTTTAATGTTATTCCAGAAGTCCCTACCATTTCCCCATGAGTTAGTGAGAGCATTATGGAAATAGGTAGTCTTCGTGTCCCAGATATATTTGGTGCAGTCATTTCATGTACGTTTATAGTTAGCAATATCAACTTGTCTCCCGGTGTTTCTGGCAATCTCCCAAAGGTGGTCTCGAGCTTTTAGTCCTCTAAGTAGGTCTCTGGTGAGCCATGGGTTACTTAGGGCTTTGGCCTTGTGCTTCTTGAAGGGTGCAAATATGTTGCATGCTTGGTTGAAGATCCTAATGAAGTGTTCCAGTTCGGTGTTCACATTGGTTGCAGTGAGAATTGGGGACCAATCCTGTTGACAAAGGAAGGTTTTGAGATGAGGTAGCTTGCCTCTAGGTAGAACCTGGCTAGTAATGGTTTTGGGGGTTGATGAACTTATTAGACCAGTAGCAGATGACGGGAAGTGGTCACTAAGTGTGCCAGGGAGGACAATGGTGTTTGTGATTCTGGCAGGATGACTTGTTATGATCCAATCTAGAAGGGTGTTGGTACCATTTTATAGTTTGTCTTGGTTGGGATCTAACCATCTGAGAAAGGTTTGCTGTCACTATCAAGTCCCTGTATGCCCTGCCTCTGCAGCAGGCCAGTTAATATTAAAGTCACCGAGGAGGATGGTTTCTGAATCAGGTGAGAGAGATTTGGTAAACTCCAGGACTGCGTTAAGCCCATTACCTTGCTGCCTCGGTGGAATGTAGACTGTGACAACCATGATGGCTTTATTGTGTGCATCAAGAAGGATCTTGACAGGAAGAATCTGTGCAGTGGTGGTTTGGGGGGGTTAAGTTGTTGAGGTGCCCCCAGATCGTGTCCTTAAGGTAAAGAACGCAGCCACCACCTCTTTTTGATGTTCGATCAAGCCGGTAGACATTATACCCAAGGAGGGTGATAGCTTTGTCAGGAACTGAAGGTGAGAGCCAGGTTTCTATGACTGCTAGTATGTCTGGGTTATGCTGGCAGGCAAAAGTCTGAAGGGCATCAATTTTGTGAAAAAGACTGCATATGTTAAGTGAGGTTACTGAGAGGGATCCTGGTTGGTTGGTCTGAGTTGTTCTTATCATAGGGGCTGGTCCGGGATTGGGATGAATGTTTCCCGACAATAACAGGAGAAGAAGTATATGTTTTAGAGTACTGGTGTGAGATACCCATGACTGGCACCTATTTTTTTGGGTAAGAGAACTCCAACATTCACCAGGGCAAGTAAACAGGTGGAGCCGTGGGTAAAGCATGGCAGTAGTAGTGGTGGACAGGGGAAGTACTCAATGGCCATTTGGGGGAGAGGGCCATTTCGCAGTGATTGGAGATGCCCAAGGCACGAACATGAGATCGAGAAGGAGGGTACCATGGAGGTGGTGGGAGAGCGTGAGTTGGTAGATGTTCGGGACAGTGGGGAAACATAAGCAGGGGGGATGTAGGAGCGGGGAGAGGACAAATAAGGTGAGGAGAAAGGAGTATAGCGTACCAGTGTCATACATGATTCAATGTGAATGGGGAGAGAGCAGGCACAAGGTGCTGGGTAGGTGGGAGGCAGCTAGTGAAAGTGGCAGGAGGTAGGCAGTGAGGTGGGAGGCTCAGGGGCAGGGAAACTAGGTATGCAGGTGGCTGAGGAGAACTGGCAGAGGTGGGGCAGTGAGGAGACAAGGGCAGCAGCAAAAGAGGAGGATGTAGCAGAGAAGTAGTGGGGAGGCATTGAAGAGTGTAACAAGACAGGGAAACAGGAGGTAGCAGCTCTAGAACAGAGTTCAGGAGTGAAAGGGAGCAGAAGAGCTATGGAATGCCAAAGGGGGGGGTTGGCCAGTCACGGAGTGATGGAGTGACTGGCACTAGGAGATATAAGGAGGGTGTCAGGCACAGAAAGGAGGCGGGGCAGTGAGGGGACTGAGTTGATTAGCAGAGGGGGAAGAGGAGCAGGGAGGAGGGAGAGTGGACAGTAAATAGAGGAGGTACAGGAGACATAGTATCCATAGGAAACGAAAGGGCAGTTCCCTAGGCAGAAGTGGGCGGAGCTAAGGCCTGTTTAATTAAGGTGGGGGGTGGGCAAAAATTTTCTTCCAAAACCCACTGAGGTTTACTGTTGCAGAGCCCAGCAAAACAGTTTGAATCAGTCAAGATTGCAGGGCCAATCAGTAGTACAGTGCACACCACTTAATGGAGATGTGGCTAAACTGAGGCAACATGGTTAATTGGGGTGCTTTATTGGGAACTGATATTTTCTCCCATTTATGCAACATTATTCAGTCACTCTTAATGGAGACTAAGGCACTTGGTAGACTGTATTTACAGAGCAAGCCAAATCATTTTCAGCAGTACAGGAAACTTATTTGAGCTATATAATAACTATGTGATGTAAACAAAGTAAACGTGGCTGCTTCCTGCAAACTCCCCCACCACTGTTAACCAATGGCATCAAATAGTCATCTCCGTTTATCACATGAAGAAAGTTACATATCAGTAAAAGGAAAGGGAGGGAACTTTTCAGACATTTTGGGGCCCCTGGCAGCTGTACTATATGAATGTAAACCAACTTCTCTTGGCATGACATAGCCATGTTGACCATCCTAGGATGTATAGGATTCTATTTTTATATGTTTATATCCTTGCTATACTTACTAGGGAGCAATATGTTCAAATGATTGTAAGGAAAGCCTCAGAGTTGGAAGATGACTCAATCCCCCAAAGGCCTGTTATTCTAGCTATTATATGTCCAGCCATAGGCATTGCATATTGATATTAGCTAATTCAGCTGTATTGTGTCAATAGATACCACTGTACCGCACTGCTTTGTGTACTATATTAGGCAAAACTATTTCATAAAAAAACTTGAATACAAAAAAAAGTGACAGCTTTCAACAACCATGATACAGTGAGCAGCAAAATTATGCAAAAATTCCAAAAGCTCTAAATTTGGATTGGTCCACTGGGATGCCAGTGGTTTGGGTTCAATGATGGGACTGGTTTGCTGAGAAGCTGGCTGGAGAAGGGAAGCTCAAGCATCCCATGTGCTTTTCTCATCCCTGGGGATCAGGGATTTGTCATCCCACTGGGTGACTGTCATTCAGCACCGTGGAGATGCCACCCAGAGGTGAGGTCATCAACAGATGTTGGCACTCATGTGTGCTTCCATATCAATATGTGTGTGTGTGTGTCATTTCCTGCCAACACCTTGGGAAGAAAATGGGAGGAAAACATCCCTGGTCACTCCGTGACATGCCAGCATCCCCTGCAGGCACCACATGACAAAAAGGTAGGCCATCAACACACTGTGGTCCTATGCAACCATGGATAACCAAGCTGATGCACCTGTGCCTCACATGTGGTTACACCTGTAACCCAGATTCAGGAACAAGCCAGGGCCACTTGGGGGTCTGCCAGGTGTAATTGGATTGAGCATCCCAATGGGCACCCCTCCCTCTTTCGGGAAGGGGAGGTTGCTTGCTCCACCATGATACCACTACCTAAGTGATCCTGGGTGATGGCACAAGCAGGAGAAGCAATTCCAGGTGGGGGATAATCCTTGTGGAAGATGTCCATGTGTCCATCATGCCACCCCCTTACAGAGCATCTGAGGGCTTTTGTGGATAGAAAAAAAAAAAAAAGTCAGCAGGATGATACCTGTCTCTCCTTTCAGGCTCAGCACTCACCCACTGTCCCCTTCCCCCCATCCTGCACCCAAGCTAAACACCTTCTGGGCTTAGCAGGGTGGCCATGGAAGCTCTGCCATGGGGCGGAGTACTCTGTGGGGCACTGCAATGGGTCAGACAGGATGATTCCCAGAGACAGTGGGGTGACAGGGCTGGAGGAGAGAAGGTGGGTAGGGGCAGACTGGGCATCCAGGGGGATTAAAAAAAAAAGGATGGATAACCAGTGAGGCCCTGAGAAGTTCGGTGATGGGGCTCGGAGGTAGTGCCAGGTAAAACACTGAAACAGATGGAAAAAAGAAGAGCTCAGCAGAACTGTGCAGAATTTTCAAATTTTGCTTCTGCCAGAATAGTGTCACAAGCAGAATTGCAGCATTTCTGAAAGTTGAATGGTAACGTGGAATTGCATTCAGCTGTTTGTGTAAACCGCAAATTCTATTTTCCACAAGCCACAGAATACTATTCTATGGATTACATGATCCATGGAAAATTATTTTGTGGTACATAGAAATGCTTTTTGGAATTCTGCGGTATTAAAAAGAAATTCAAAAGCACTGGAAGTGGAATTGCTGTTCACACAAATGATACCAGTGAATGCTGCATGCTGCACAACTCTGTTCAGCAGTATAAGGAGAGAAATTGGGACCAGGCACTCATACAGCACAAAGATAGTGAGAATATATTGTATATACCTTTATTAAAGCAAATCCCATGCCGAACAACAAATGTACCAGCTTAATTCGAGTTAAAGTCAATTCATGTTTGTGCTGGTGCTGAACCCTTTGTTTGTTTCAACTATTGTGCAAAATGATAACAGTAAATAGAAATTAATAAAAAACACATAGGAATGTGTACTGTGTCCAAAAATAAATAAATAAATAAATAAATAATAAAAAAACACTGGTATATGGCTGGACCCCTCTGAAAATAAAACTAACATCTCAGCTGGACTACTGCATTAAATGAATTGCTAACACCAAGATGCTGTAATGTTGGTGGAATTAGAGGTTCACATACATGTACATGAAGTTGAAAAAGACCTCAGATTATTCCCCAGTGGTCTCTGGATCAAAACGCCTGGTAGTCAACTGGTACCACCGCCTCTCAGCCCCATTCCCCTGCATGTGACTGTTTTAGGCAACTGGTCCCATGACAATCTCAGTTCCCCTACATCTGTGCACACTCATACAGCACTCACAAATCCCCTACCACCAGTTGTAATTAGTAGTAGAAACCAAGCACGTGCTGGGTGTGTCAGGGCAGTTTGGCTCCATTCCATTTACATATCAGTCCTGCTTCTTCTGCACACTAGCATTTTGTGATGTGCACAGATGCAAAAGGTCCCCAGGCCCCCACTCCTCAAGCATATCTCAAGTGGGTCACAGCAAAGGACCATCACAAAATCAGTTTGCACCGATTTTGCTGCAGTCCCTGCAACCAAGATTCAGGGCTGATGTTCTGTATTTTAAAAAAGTAATGTTTAAGTAATAATACCAAGAAGCTGATCTTTCCAAGGATCAACGACCAATTGGAGGATGGGTGGCTCAAGGCACAACATCATGGATACAAGGAAATTAATGGCTTCAAGGTTATTATTGTGATACCAAGTCTAATCTCAATAATAACTTTCATTTTACAATTTTTTAACTTACTTTCAGGATTTGAGCAGAATGGTATGAGCTTGTGTGCCACATAGCATCAGTTAGCAGCTGGATTGGTAATTTCTAAGGTGTTAGTGACTGATCCAGTAGCCAATTAGGAGCTTTGCTAGGCTCACAAGTATTTAATTAGAATTATTATAAAATATCAAGGCCCAGAAGCAGGGCATCATGCTACCACAGGGCGGACAAGGGTGGTAAGATGGCCACCAGGCTGGGCATCCATCTGTTGTGCTCTGTGTGACCACAAAATCATTATTCTAAGTCCCCCTTTAAATGCTATTTTTTAAGCCTTCAGGAGAATTTTATTAGTTAACAGTACTCTAAACATTTTGTTGGTGAAGACTGTTTTTTTTTGTTTTGGTAGCACTGGTGTTTGGATTCAGGGCATTGAGTAACAGGTAGGGATGGAAAGTGAGGAAGTCTACGAGTTTTAGTGTTTTTATTTTTAGAAATCAGCTGTTTTCTCTCCAGATGACTTTAAGACTTTCAAATACAGTGCTGGTTTGTGGCACTGAAGATTGTAACTTGGTCAGGAACCTAGTTTTTTCTGACCCCCAAAGATCACCAGTTTGGAACTCCTGATGAGGGGAAAGAGTCGCTGGAGAAAGAACCAGCTGAAGATCGAAGAGAAAAACTATTGAGCAGTCACTTTGGGTGGCTGCAGGCATTTTGGACAGTTAAAGAGACAGTTACGGAGTTATTTTGTTATTGGTGGTGGGCTTGGGTGCCCAAAGGCAGATCTTCCTGGGGCCATTGGGCCTTTGGGCCAAGTCACAAATGGGACAGAGCCTCAGATAAGGAGGAGAAGATCTAGTGTGGTTCTACTTTTTTTTGTGAACTGCCTTGAGAGTGGTCACTACTTGGAAAGGAGATATAGGGAGCTTTCACCTACCTTCTGGTCTGTGGATTTGTGCTCGACCTTTCTACAAAAATTCCCCAGTGAGTACTACCAATTTTTATCTGATTTGTCTGGGGTGGTGGTGGTGAGAGCACCATATCATGGACTCTGGCCTGCATTCCTTGCCGGTTTTCTCTGGTGCAAATTTTATGAGAGAAGTGGTGAGAGCACCTCTCTTTTATTGAACTTGCCCACTTTAGCAGTGGTGACAGCACTGCAGCAGCCAGTGACTTTCTTTGGACATGGACATAAGCTCTGAAAAATGTTCTGTAAGAAAGTAACTGGATGGACTCTATACGTAAAAGTTCTCTGGACTTATAAACATTTTGATTATCCTGTTCTTGTTTTGTTGATTGGCTTTCTGGTTTATTAGAGAGGTGGTATAGGGGGTTTTAGTGTGTGTGTGGCTGAGTGTGGTTAGGTTGATTTTTGTAAATGTGCATGTGTGGTGTGTGTTTTAGGATTAGGGTGTACTTATTTTATTGTTTGTATTTTAATAGTTTTAAATTGTAGCAGGGTCATATAGTTAGTATTGTAATGTGTCTCAGACCAGAGATTCCTTCATTATTACTTACACAGTGTCCTTGCTGTGTGACCTCCACTGTTTTGCTGTCCACCTTCTTTCATCTATAGTGGTAAGCTGCTGTAGGAAGGTAGGCATAAATAGGGGATGAGTTGTTAGCAGTGAGGTGCCATAGGTACAACAGGCGTGAGTGGCATCGGGGTAGTTAGGAGCAAGAGGTGTCCTGGGAGTGAACCGAGCCAGGAGAGATGCCTGATGTTTGGTGTCCATCTGCAGGGTTACCACCAGACCAACAGGGCAGGTAGCTGGTGGGTCTGCAGTCTCCACCTGTCCCCATTGGGCTGTGATACACAATTCCAGATCCAATGAGAAACAAGACCGCAATTATGGTAGACTTGATTTCTTTGGTTGATCTGGCTTGCATCATGGAGACCTGGCTGGGGGACAAGGCCAGGCCAAATTTGAGGCATCTGTCCCCGCCAGGTACTCTTAGAGCACCTATGGAGGGAATTCAGGGGTAGGGGAGTGGCCCTCTGCTTTAGATCCAGCTATAACTTTTCTGTGCACCCACTCTAGTCATTTGAATGTGTGCTGGTGTGTGGGGTCCAGGTACAGGCTACAGAATTCTCCTGTTTTACCATCCTCCAGGACGGATGGAGAATTCCTGCAGGAGGTCATGGATTTTGTCATCAACAGGGTGTTGGAGTCTCCCAGATGGTTAATTCTGGGGAACTTCAGTGCCTGGGTTCATGACAAATCCTCTCATTTTGGACAAGATCTCCTTCAGTTGGTGATGTCACTGGGCCTACCACAGGCAGTTACTCTGTGACTCGTTCCCACGGCCACACATTGAACTTGGTAGTCTTACTGTGGCTTGAGGCAACTAACCTCAGGACTGATCAGGTCACTTGGTCTGATCATTGCATGGTAGAGTTCTCATTTGGGGCCAGCTGATAACCCCTCCCCTGTTGAGATGATCAGCTAACACCCTTTAAGTGGATTGTCCCCAGAGGGACTGTTGTCAATGGTTGACGCCTGATGTGAGTGCTGCATGAGCGAAGGATGGCTGTCTATAATAAGACTGTTTCCATGGTGCTTGATGCCATTGTACTGGTCTATATATGACCCAGATCTTCTCGCTTGATATACCCATGGTTTGATGGGGCTCTCAAGGCGATAAAGATCAAGGGTCCGAAGTTGGAGCATTGCTGGCAGGGGACCTGGGCCGAGGAGAACAAATAGGCCTTGAGAATTCACTATCATGAATATCAGGGGGCACTCCACCATCAGAAGGCAGAATTCCTGTCCAGGGAGATTGCTGCAGGAAAGAATAGACCAGCTCAGCTATTTCAGACTACTGACAACCTACTTTATCCTGCCTGTCTAAAGCTGAAAAGAGCTTTTTCAGTTGCATTGTGTGAAGAGTTTGCTCAATTCTTTTCTGACAGGGTGTTGTCTATTCAGTCCAGGATTTCCCCTGGTGGGGGACTTGATAGAGGCATAGGTACTCCAGTTGCCTGGGGGGGAGGTTCGGCCTGTGGAGGTAGCGTGGTCACTGAGGCGATCTCAAAGCTTTGGCCTATCTATTGTGAATTGGACCTGGCCCCAATGCGTCTCCTTCTGGGATGTGCTGAGGTTGTTGGTCCAGTGTTCGCTGGGATAATCTGGCACTCACTCTCAGAGGGGGTTTTCCCTGATGCCTTGAAAGAGGCATTGGTGAGGGCCTCTTTTGAAGAAACCATTACTCTGCCCTGATATCCTGGTGAATTATTGGCCTATCTCTAACCTCCCATTCTTGGGGATTGTTGTAGAAAAAGTGGCGGCACTGCAGCTTGAGAAACATTTTGTGGCCTTTAACATCTATGAGCAATTCCAGTCCAGGCATAGTACTGAGACAGTGTTAGTCAGGGTGAAAAATTACCTCCTTTTTTTTTTGGTTAAACACAAGAACTTGTGCACTAAACCAGTCCTTTCTGTAGATCTGCACTTAACAATAAGCAATCAAGCACAAAAACATCAAAAAAGCAGCGATGCACACAAGAGAAAGTTCTCCACAGCAAACTATAATGTATTTAAGACATACAAAAATGATTCCCCAGCTCTTTAAGTGCAACGACCCTCTTCATCGGGGAGGTGTGGAGTCACATAACAAAGTATATACTTAAATAGTAACAAAATAGTGATGTGATTCAGAAAGCACATACTGACCAATAAAGTGGCCATAGTTAATACCAAGCAGAAATGCTTAAAGCTACAAACACAGATATTGCTACCCATATTTCATTATTTGACACAATCTCTGACAGAACAATGTTTTCATTCATAATAGAAAAAAATACACGTTTTTAAAATTACCTTTAGATTTTCACTTTATACTTATTTCTTTATGCAGTTGGATCTCATATTTTATTTTTGAGAGAAAGGCAAATGTGCAGCTATCGGAATATATAGAATCCCTGTTATGCTATTTGCTCCCAAAACCCCCTCAAAGGAACCTCAACATTAGTGCAGTTTTTTTTAAAACTATCACTTTTACTAACAAATAACATTGACTGGCTCAGTGGCGCTGAAGGTTGAGGCATTGGATGTCACACCTTGCACCACACGAGTGACCTGAGTTCAGGAGCGAGCTCAGGTGCTGGAGGTTAGCAGGGGAGGGATGGGACTGAGTACCCACTGGGCTGCTCTCCTATACCAGGGGGAGGGTACTGGGGAGTCCATTGCTCTGGTGGCCCCTGGTGGAGATCAGGGGCACTGCAAAGCACTTGGCAGCACGTATGTCATGGCCGACACTGGCAGGATTGCCATGCGCCAATTGTATTGGGAGAGTGCACATGCAAAGGGGTCAGGAAGCAGCACAGAACAAAGGAAATAACTGGCTCATGGGGTAGGCAATGGCACCAGTCCCCCATGCCCTCCGCTGGATTCTCCTCAGCTGGCCTTCCAGTTCCTCCCTCAGGTGCCCACCTGCAGTCAGAGTCTGCCTTGTAAGAGAGCCCAAAGAAGGCATAGGGCTACCCTCCCCGGGTGGGTGAAACCAGGGGTGCCCACTGCAGGAGGAAGGGGAGAGGAGGCTCAGTCTGAGAGATCCACAGGTGGGCAGGATAATGATTGGATGCCTGAGAGATGACCTGACAAGCCATAACTGGAGCGAAATTCAAAAAAAATAAATAAATAAATAACAACTCTATTGACCATTTTCTGCTAGTTGCTGCACAAAAAGACAAAGGTCAAATTTACAAAAATGAGCAAATTTAATCAAACAAGCCAGTGGAAAAAAATGTTCATATGCACCTGCATCTTTTACATCAAAGCAAGAATTCTTAGAGATCGTACTTGAGCTTTTTGGCTAAGTTCTACTTTATAACTTAATCTTTAATCACATTTCTCTCTCTCAAATCTGCCCAGTTCGATGTTGCCACACTAAAAAACATAGCAGAGCTCCAAACTAATTAACACAAAGTATTAATTAGAAAGGTTGTGATCTGCGCAGAGCGATCAGAAACAGTAATGCTAATATTTAATTAATAGAGCAAAGAGCTATCTAAAATATATCAAATGTACTAAAGCTCTGCAGTGTATAAAAGTGAATTCCATGCAAGGTAAAAAAAAAAAACGATTACTGCTACTCATCGCTCTGTGCAGATTGCAACCTTATTAAGTCATACTTTGTGTTAATTAGTTTGTAACTATGCTATTTTTTTTTAATGTGGAATTTTTTAGTGCACAGTTCATTTTTTTTCAGTGGCTTGTTTGATCAAATTTTTACATTTTTGTATTTTGCCCTTTGTCTTGTCGTGCAGCAACTAGCAGAAAAATATAAATAGATTTGTTAAGTGATAGTTTATAAAAAAAACTGCTCTAATGTATAGGTCCCTTTGAGCAGGGGTGTAGGCAGGGGGGGTGTTTAGGGTGTTCAAACACCCCACGAAATGACTGCAAAAATATATTTAAAATTTTTCGGACAGAGCGTGCTGTCTCTTTAAATTTCTGCTGACAGCACCTGATCCACAGTTACACAGTGTGGCAAAGGATTTAGCCAGGAAATAGAGCAGCACACAAAACCTAAATGAGTAAGCTGAGTACCGCCGTCCGGCGGGTATAGAGTAGCCTGGGGGTCGGCTCTTTCTTTGTGCGCGAAATCCACGAATCACGGTCCTCCGCCTCCTCGGCTCCACCTCAGCTGAGCAGACAGCAGCCAATCAAGTTGCATGGCATGTATTTGGCGGCTTGGAGACAGAGAGAGGGAGAAGAAGCGCATCGTCAACGTCGAGTAAATGAGAGAGTCGGAGCGGAGTCTAAACTGTGCTGCCTGCCACTCGTCATCGCTGCCTAGTCCTACCAGTTTTCTTCAGTGAAGTTGAGGGTAGGCGCCCGAACTTGTTTTAATTTCTGAGACCCCAGTCACTGTTGGTGCGCCGGGGTGTGTAGAGGGGTTGGGGGAGTTGCGATTGTGATTAGGAGCCAGTGCCCAGGCCTGTCGCTGACAGGATGAGGAGAGATCCAGAGTGAGCCATCCATCAGGCCTGCTGCAGTCTATTCCTTCCCAAAGTGTTCAGAGTCTGGACCGGAGCCTGAGGTGAATTTAGCCAGGTAAGGAAATTGAAGAATTGCCTGACTGTCACTGGCAGGGAGGGGCATAACTACCAGTCTGGTAGTACCAGAGTCCCGAGGAGATGTCACAAAGTTATTATAATCTCAGGAGAATAAATGATAACACCTCAGTGAGGTGTTATCATCATTTGTCTCACAAGTTAGTGACCTCAGAGGGCTAGGGAATATGTGGTTTCATGGTCTGAGAATTAAAGGTAGGAGGAAGGAGAAAGGAAGTGGGAAGAAGGAGGAAAAGTTGGGAGGGGGGAAGCGCAGGTAGAGGATGCAGGAGGCACAGGTGGTGGTAAAATACAAGGCATGGGCTGGGTGTAAAAACAGATGTGTCAGACACTTGTGGGGTAGTTTTCCAAGAGGGCTGAAATATATGGGTGTCGGGTAGACATTCGAGCCCAGAAGCAGGAGAATGTGAAGACTGTGGTTTGTGTAAGAATGTCATGGTTTCATATGCAAGCATAATACCAGACAGGGTGGGCGGATTGGCAATACTGGACCGCCTAGGGTGTAATGAGGCCGACGCCACAGGCGGAGGGCCCTTATAGCCCCTGGAAGGTCTGGTATTGCCCATACTGCCCACCCTGGAGGGTATTATTGCACTTACAAAATGGGCACCATGGAAAAAAAATTGAATCAATGAATGCTCTTTAAAAACTTGTTCAAAATGAGTTCTGTTATGAAATAGTTCCTCTGCCTGTATTTTCATTGGTCACACACACACACACACACACACACACACACCCACACCCACCAGCACAGATCGTGATTTCAGGTTATTTTCATTCAGACAGGCAGGAAACTGCACCCCCCCCAACCCACAGCAGAAAAGACACTCAGGAGTTTCATTTTACCTGTCTTATTTTTCACACTGCAGGCTTCACAGCGGCTTCGTGAAGGAAAGAGGCACGAGGAGATCATAGGGCTCCTAAGAGTTGCGTGGCAGCCATTATATTTTAGGGACGTCCAGGATTGTTTTTAATGTAGTACGTGCGGCTAGTTCCGAGGGGTGGAGAGAAATTACAGCGTAGTGATTGGGACTGTAGCTCGGAGAGGTAAGGGATGGGAGGCGGGCGTGAGCAGTGAAGACTGTTTTTAACAGAAGCTGCAATGCTGTCATAGTAGATAAATGTACATCAGTTTTGTCGGTGCTGTGCTAAAAGTAAATCAGTTTTGTCGGTGCTGTGCAGCCGAATTGTTTTTTAATAGTTGTTTGAGTGCATTTCTGGAGGGTTCAGTGTGTCTCGCTAATTTGTGAAACAAAATGGTGGCAGTTTTAAATTTTTTGTTCAGTGCTTTAGCCAATTAAATAGCAGGCTGGGCACAAGGATACCTGTATTGTCATCTGGCAGGTTTGGACTGGAGCTTTTTATTTGGTGGGCATCTACTGAAAGCTAATGTACCCCTATCCAAGGGGTACCAGCCAATCAGATGCCTTCAAATAAAAAGCCCATTTTCTAAAACAATGTAGTAGTCATGTAATAAACTGTAATGTGTTTTGTGTAGATGTGTTTATGTAAATAAACTTATGAAAATTGTAATGGAAATAAAGGTTGGAGGAAAGGATTGTAAATATGTGAAGGGTTACATAAATAACACTGCCAAGCCAACTGAGCATCCAATATGATTGCATGGTATGTCATTTCATGAGGGAAATCCATGACAAGGGGTTCTAGTTTACGATATAAGAAGGTGGACAGAATTAATATTTTAACTAGAGTCTTATTAGCCTCCTGAATTTTTTTTACATGGGATTTACCAGTGATTGGGGTTACGGGTGGGGTGGGAGGATCCCATAGACTACAAGGGATATATTTTACCTTTATTTTTGCTATCGAGCCACGGTGGGAGGGGGTACTACTACCACTAGACTACCAGGGATATCATTTCATGCATGTTTGGCAATCGCGGGTTGGCAAAGGGTGGGAGGTACCCTAGCCTACCAGGGACATCATGGTGCTTATGCATGGTGTTGGGGGTTTCCTTATCAAAAAGGCAGATATTAGAGTATTAGTATTACCTCTCCAGTGTGAGATATTGGTTGATTTTTCCTGGTGTGGTTAAGTCACCCGCCGCACCTCGTGACCGAATCCACACCAGCCATGGTAAATCCACCAGTATACCCACACCCTGGAGGGGTATATTGCTTAACTAGTCTTCAATGTGTCTAAAGGTGACTTGTTCATTATGAGAAAGAATGCCTCATATGTGCCTTAAAAATACAGGTATTACGTGTGTGAAAATTAGTGTGCTGAATGGCCAAGTCTTTCTAGTTCAAAATAACCCTGGGATTTAAAAATACAGTATTTCTAAAAAACTAAACATACTGACCGGTTTCTAAATAACTTTAAATCAAGCTTGAAACTGGGATTGAACCTTGTCACCCTTGTGAGTATGGCTAAATTACCTGGTCAATGCCGAATGTTGTCTTGACAGTGTTGGCATTGGTGTGCAATAGTTAGAGAGACGATAATAGGAGTGGCAATGAAATATAGAACCATCCTGAACCCCAGCCCACCCTGCAGAGAGGACATGCATTGGGGTGTGGCTTTAGGTCATTGACCAAGCCCATAACGCTAGTGCCATTTCACTTCACCTCACCCTGCAGACTCTGACAGGTGTTGCATTGTGCCTTGGGGTCATCAGGCCTTGCACTCACCCCATTTCATAAGGAAGTATGTTCAGATGGGTGCAGCGAGGAGAATGGGGTGAACTTTGAAGTGGAAGAGTCCAAGGCACACCTGGATGCCTGTCAGCTACTGCATGGTGGGGTGCAGTGGTATGAGCATTATAGTCGACTATCCAAAGGTATTTGCACTCTAAATTTTCAACATGGCCTTTTGTGTCCGGCACAGAGGTTGAGGTGCTGGATGACACACCTGCTGCACACCAGTGACCCGGGTTCTGGAGCAAGCTTGGGCACTGGTGGTCAGCATGGGGCAGGTTGAGGACAAAGTACTCTCTGTGGTGCTCTCCTCCCTGGGAGATTGGGATGGGACAGCTTAACGTAAAAGAGGGGCTTATATACTTTTTAACAGAAGATGACTGATTTTCAACCTCTGGCAGACTGCCCCTAGTTTGCCTGTTTCGTTAGTACTTACAGTACTGAGAAGGACCAGGGAGAGTCATGACAAGGAGCAGCTGTAATAGGGTGGCAGTCACATGGTGGAGAATCTGAGGGATGGAAGGTGCTTTTATTTACAAGGGTTCTGGGAGTTCAACCAAGCTGGAGGTAAACAAGAGATGGCCTGCAAAAGCAGGTGGATTTAAGTGCCTTTATTGTTTATCAACTGGTGTACTAAAGGAAAATAATTATATTTAGCATGAGAGTTGGTCCGAGGAGTGGTGGTGGTGGGCAGGAGTCTGTACTATGGATGTTCCGAGGTTGGACGGAAGGAGTTTAAACCCAACAGGTGCAAAACAGGAGGCGCAATCATGGTAAGTCACCAGTGCTGCACCCCAGTGTAGTCTTTCTGAGGAACAAGTTTTACTAGAGGCAGGAGGCAGTAAAACATAGACACTTGAGAGAGAGATTTTTTTGTGTGTTGTTTGAGGTAGACAGTACAGCAGGCAGCACAGGCTGAGGCAGGCAGCACATGTGGAATTATTCCCTAGTAGAAGCCTCGTGCTGTACTGCTGTTTTGAAAGCCCCACTTCCCACTGCCGGTGATCAGAGGATGATCTGATTGATGATTTTACTTTTGTTACAACTTAAATTAAATTTTTTTAATGTGTGGCTAAGTGTTTAAATAATATTAATGAAAGAGAAGGGGGGGGGGTTGGCCGGATGTTACCAAATCTCTAAGCGAGAGAAAAAATGGTGGATAGCAATTTGAAAATTCAGATGGCTCAACAATACCCCAAGTAATGGGGCCCTTGAATTATCTATTTTTTTTGACAGGGTTTTGATAAGGCCAATGCCCGGCAGGGTGGGCGTATTGGGCAATACAGGACCGGCCAGGGCATAATGAGGCCCGACGCCGCAGGGGGCGGTGGGCCTTATAGCTCCTGGCCGGTCCGGTATTGCCTATACCGCTTCACCCTGGAGGGCATTATTGCGCTTTAGAAAATGGGCTACCTGTGGCATTTGTATAAGGATTTAATACAATCAAAAGAAATACAAAATATTGACTAAAAATGAAGTTGAAGACTCTCTGTTGTACAGTAGTCCGTGTCTGTGGTGTTCCATCCACTACCCCCACTGAGCCATTCTCTTCATTCCCCCACGACAAGCAGAAGAAGACATAGTTACCTCACTCCTTGTAGTGCTTTTTTTTTTTTTAAAAAAAGGTTTTCGGTTTTGTTGCCGATCACTTTACTTTGGGGATGGGGACTCGAGTTGAAGATTCTGACTTGAAGATCTGTGGGAACTGGGAAGTAAAGCGAAGAGACTGCAGCAAAGTGCTGTGGTATGATGGAGGGCAGTCAGTCGAGGAAGGTAATTGTGAACTGTGTTAAAAATGACCTAACGTTATTTCGCTTTTTGTTGGTTTGCCATTCCGGGAGAGCAGTACTGCATTTCATGGAAGCTGGCCATTTGGCAGTCCTGAGCACGCGACGGGTTAGTGCTACTGCTTTTCCGTCACAGAAACCGTTGTTCAGTTGAAAGGGAAAATGAAAAGACTTTGTGGGTAATGTTGTTTGTGGTTAATGTTACCCAGCTTTTATAACTGCAACTGAGATTAAGCCGCAATGTGGCAGCATGGTTCTTCAAGCAGGTGCGTGGGTTGTAGTGATTATGGCCACGCAAGAGCGGGTCAGGAAACTGTTTGCTTTTGAATTGTTTGTGGCTGTGAAGAATGAGGAATCGTTCTTCTGTCCCCGGTTGTAAATGGTGTTTTTTTATTTTTGTTTAAAAAAACGCAGTAGGCATCAAACTAGGGAGCTTTTGGAGGAGGGGATGTATGTCTCGTTTATTAGAAAATGGCGGCTATTTCAAATTCAAATCAGAGGATTTTAGCCAATTGGAAATTAGGATGGGCACTTGATATTTCAGTAAGGTAAGGGCACTGGGACTGGTACTTTTATTTCCTGGGCATCTATTGAAAGTTAATGCACCCCCTGGCAAGAGTACTAGCCAATCAGATGCCAGGAAATAAGCCCATTTTCTAAGTACAATAATACCCGACAGGGTGGGCGGTATTGTGTTATACCGACTGCCTCCCCAGGGGCTTAATGAGGCCCGACGCTGCAGGGTATTATTGTTTTAGAAATGGGAAATGGGTAACATTAATGAGACAGAGACACAAAATAGTTTTTTATAAATGTGAGTTGTGACACTTAAATTTACTACAAAATAGAGTCGGAGAGTGTGGATGGTGATCATTCTGATCATGGGATGGCAGTTAGTGGTGGGAAGTGGCATGACAGGGCTGTTTTTTTTTTTTTTAAACGCCTGTGCACTTCATTTGCAATGGGGTACAGGATGAAAAATAAGATGTTGCAGTCATTTACTCACTCGTGACTGAGGGAAGTTCAGTAAAATGGCAGACGAATAGGAGGAGATCAGCTAACTGCTTTATTGTTTGTAAGTGAGAAGCAACATGGCTGCAGTTGCCGCTTTTCAACATTCTACTGGCCCAGTATTACTAGAATTATATGAGGCAGCAGAGACTGGGACTAGATGTTTCCGTCTCTGTTGTCTCATACTGACCGGCTGATTGGCACTTTTAGCTAATCAAATGAAGCTTTCTGTAGTCCCATTTTCTAATAAAAATAAATGCATGCCTGACAGTGGCTTTCAGCTAATCAGGATGCTTTATTTTCAAGCCCATTTTCTAAGAGATGGCAATGTTGACAGTTTGGAGTGAAAATATTAAATGCTTGATGTTACACGCAAGACATGAAAACTAGGCAACACACGTCGTAATAGTCTGTTTTTTGGAATTCTTTCACCAAATTTTTAACATAGGCATGTTGGGATCTCTGCTCATGAACAGTGGTGGTAGGATTTTCTTACTTTTCCTTCTTAAGAAACTGCCTCTGGTACTACTAGTGGGCCCTCGACCAGTTTGTCACCTCCAATCATGTTTTCCAGCAATGTTCCAGCTTCTGACCCTTAATTCATCACCTTGAGATCCCCATCAAACCAGGGGATCTCAAGTGAGAGGATCTGGGTCATATAGGAACTGGAACAATGACATCCAGTGCTTCGGTGATCACCCTATTATAGATGGCCACCACCTCACTAGTACTAAATTCACATGCTGCATCCACTCTAGATAGGTCAGCCAATGCCAGCAGTCCCTCTGGGGACATACGCTTTAAAGGGCAGTAGCTGACCATCTCTGCAGAGGAAGTACTTTCAAGGGGACCCAAGCACAAACATCACCATGCAGTGATCAGACCAAGAGACCTGATCAATCTTGAGGCTGTCAACCTCAAGACCCCCATTTGGAACACCATACTGAGCATGTGGACTGTGTTGGTGAGTCCCAGAAGTAATCACTTGTGCCAGGCCCAGCAATGACATCAACTGGAGGAAGTCTAAATAAACATGAGGATTCATTGTTGACCCAGGCATTGATGTTTCCCAGATTAAACACCTAGGGGACTCCAACATCTGGTCGACCATGCATCATTCCTCAACTGTCACACCCCTGCACCATTTTCATGTGTTTTTCACCAATAAATTATTTTTCACCCACTTTATAATTACAATAACACACTTCAGGGTGTGCAATCACATCCTGATATGTGTACTTCTCGGGCAGTTGAAGGCTGTCTACTCTGCCTCATGCCTTAAAACACCCCCAAGGCATGAGTATATCAAACTGTTCATGCTGTTGAGTGTTATCACTTACATAATGAGAACTCGTAAAAATAGCATAGTCCTAGAAATAAAAGCAATATGTTCAGTACAGCCCACAAAGGTACCTGGTCAAGTGAGCGCTACCAGAATAGCTCCATAATTCACAGAGCTAGTCTGGTAAGCTCTCACACAGACAAAGTGGGATTTTACAGCGCTTGCTGTAAGTGGTCCTCTGGTTGCTGTCCGTGGTCCTGTAAAAGAACAAGGGCTGCAAGGAATGAGAGGCTAGCTGAGCTGCTCCCGTGGCATGGAGGGCTGGGGCATGAAGCAGCTCAGGCAATGAAAACTAAGGTTCTAATCCTATTCTCTCAAATTTTTTCAGCATTGGGACTTAGTGTTTTTTTTTCCAGGAGCCATGGAAACGCTATTCCATGACCCCACAAATTTAAACTTTCCCCGATACCTGCTCCCCAGAGTTAGAATCCTTTAGTCCAGGGGGGCACAGACCCTCACAAAAGAAGACTTTGTGCCTTTTTTCTCCACATGCTCCTAGCCAACATTATTCTTGTCGGCACTATTTGAACCCAGTGCTAATAACAAACTTTCTGAAAAACAGACTATCCAGTACAAAAATTAAACCCCTAAACATGGGCATTTTCAGAAAGTTGCAAGGAAAGTTTCATAAAGTTAATTTCAGAACAGCCTATACTTTCTCAAAACTGCAAATCAAGCCCTTTCTCTACCCCACAGACCAAGACGATGCATTCCAATTTAGGCAAGACAAATGATTTTGGTTGTTCCCCCAGCCCTGTGAGAAGATCATACTTCTTTTTTCTGCATAATACCTGTCTAACCTTAACCCTTAGGCTGCCCATAGATTTAGAATGGATAGAATTCAGGCTTGTATAGAAGTCTGTGGAGTTTTTCCTGATATTTCCTTGATTCGTCCTCCTTTTAGTAGAAACAGTTTAAGGAATATAGCATGAAATTACTCACCATTTTTGTAATGTGCTTTTTATTAATCAGTTGGGAGACTTTCCCCTTTCAGAAGTGACAAGAGGCAGCAGAAAATTAATGTTCACAGATATCACAAATGAAACACTCTGTTGCAAAAATGCATTATTGTCAAGGCCACTGTTTTTCATTTTTTACCGGAAAACCGCAAAATTCCACATAGGGCTGCCTGAAAACTGGCACAATGAAGATTTCATGGAATCTGGCATTTTCTATCAGATCAGTAAATCTATAAAATAGTGTGTTTTTCTTTAATTCCTTCCGCATTATTTTCAATTTGCTTCATTTAATGCTCTGTATATTAAGCTGCTCTTAATTCTGATTATTTATGCACATACTAAAAATGATAAAAGAATCCCTGTAAAATCCAGAAATTAGAATAAAATCACTGGTGAAATTCTGGAATCTTAAGTCTTGAAAATGGAATTTAATTATTTTAATCATCAAATCAGTGGCCTTGATTATTACAGCGTAAGTTATATCTTTATGGCACTGGTTTCTCAGCTTAACAATTACAGCTGTGTGTATCTAGTAAATACAAATTTATGACCATACAAACATGCAAACTTGCTATCAGATAAAGGCCTTACAGTCTATCAAGCCTGATCGAGTGTGCAGCATCCAGTTTAGCAAACTACTGCTGCTACTCCCCTTCCCCTTCCTGTTGCATCCTGACCCTCCCCTTGACTCTGCCCAGTCCCTCTTGAAGTTACCAACCGTCCTTAATGCTAGCAATTCCACAGGCAGTGCATTCCACTCTGTCACCACTCTTTCCATGAAATGGTGCCTTCTCATTTCTCTCCTGAATATTCTGCCGTCCAGCGTCAGGCTGTGTCCTGTGGTTTCTCTCCCACTTTTCAGCCTAAACAAACCCTCAGTGCTAACCCTGTTAATACATTTTAAGTACCTGAAGGTCTCAATCATGTCCCCCCCTCTCTCTTCTATCCTCCAGGGAATACATGTTGAGCTCCCTCAGTCTCTCCTCATAAGGCATTTTCTGCAGCCCCTGGATCATTTTCTTTGCTCTTGTCAGACCCCTCCTCCAGAAGCTTGATGTGCCTTTTGAAATAGGGCCTCCAGCGCTGCACACAGTACTCCAGGTGTGGTATCACCAGGGACCTGTACACGGGCAGAATTACCTCTTACCATCTGGATCTGAAAATTTAGCTTCTTGTTGTCACAAAACTGTCATGCCTTAGAATAAAGTGTGTGGCAGGCACTACAGAACATCACATTTCTTTCCATTGGATTAAATAGCTTGATATAGTAGACACATGAGTACTCAACTCAAAGATACTCCTTTACAGCTTACTCCACACCTGGGCCTGATTTTCAGAGGGTTTGGAATGGCCCAAGGACTAAGTCTCAATACACAACTCATTGATATGGAGGAAAAAATCTCCACACTCGCAGGAATGCTATGCAATTTTGCAGATGACACAAAGATCTGCAACAGGGTTGATACACAGGATGGAGTGGAAAGGATGAGAAGGAACTTGGCAAGGTTGGAGGAATGGTCAAATGTATGGCAGATCAGATTCAATGCAAAGAAGTGCAAGGTAATGCACATGGGAAACAAAAACCCAGGGGAAGTGTACACAATGGGGGGTGAGATACTGACAACAGTAAAAATAGAAAGGGACCTGGGGGTAATTATATCAGATGACCTAAAGGTAGGCAAGCAATATGAGAAGGCAGTAAGGAAGGCAGAGGAGATACTGGGATGCATAGGAAGAGGCATCAATAGTAGAAAACAGGAAGTTGTTATCCCTCTGTACAGACAGTTGGTGAGACCCCATCTGGAGTACTGTGTACAGTTCTGGAGACCCCATCTCCACAAAGACATAGACAGAGTGGAAGCTGCCCAGAGGAGGGCAACCAAAATGGTGCAGGGTCTGCACCAGAAGACATACAAAGAAAGACTAAAGGAGCTTAATATGTATACCCTAGAGGAAAGGAGGGAGAGAGGGGACATGATAGAAACTTTCAAGTACCTCAAGGGAATTAACAAAGTCCAAGAGGGTAGCATCTTCCAGAAAAAGAGATGTGCAAGAACAAGGGGGCACAATTTGAAGATAGAGGGGGGATGGCTCAGAGGTAATGTGAGGAAGTATTTTTTCACTGAGAGGGTTGTGGATGCATGGAACAGCCTCCCTGAGGAGGTCGTGGAGTCAAGAACAGTGGGGGACTTCAAGAATGCATGGAACAGGCATAAGGCAACCCTAGTGGGAGGTAGGAGGAAGTAAGCTGTTGGTTAACTAGGATTTGCAGCTTATCTGTTAGATAGGAAAATGGACAGACTAGGTGGGCCAAGCGGTCCTTATCTGCTGTCAAATTCTATGTTTCTATGTTTCATGAGTACTGGTGGCAGGTGCAACAGTGGAGGAATGTTATACCTAGTACTATCAGGTATAGCATTTCAGCACAGCTGCACATAGAACATTTCCATAAGCTGTCCTGAATTACAGAAATGGTCACAAAACAGCTCTGTTTTAGAAATCATGTTCATGTGGCAAAACGTGCAGTTAAATGAGGGAAGCCCCACTTGTGCGACGTTTCTGCCACCCATGCACATTTTTTTGTCTCTTTGAAAATACAGTCCCTGGTCAATGGCATACAAACTAGATGTCCCTGTCTTCACAGAAACAAGGCTCGGTCCTCAAATATCCAACAACAATCTCATCTGAACATTGACTAACTAGACTGGACAGACCTTCAGGAAGAGACTGTGATCTGGCCTTCTAACCTAAAGAATGACACCTGTATACCCAACCAATCATGTAAGGCTTCTCAATCCCTAGAACATTTTATTGTAGTAATTACTATGTGGAATAAGGAATTTGCTTTCATTGTCTCTATGCAGTAAGTCACCCAATATTCCCAAATCTGCCTTGCATTGCATTACTGATCTTCTTCTGCAATTAGCTCTTGACAGTTAAGGCTACTATTGTTGAGGACTTCACTATACTGTAGACTGTCTCAATCAGCCAGATTTATTTTATTTACTTTCATTTTTCTCCCTTCTGCCTGACCTACCCCCAAATGGGATTAATTCCCCCAGCCCCATCACCAGCCATCTCTGGGGCTTACTCACTTGCCATCATTCCTCCACAGCTTATGCCCTGTGGTGGGGCCATTGATGTTGCCCAACTCACTTTGGACATCATGCTTGGTTTGAGGTGGGTACCCAGTTGCCAAGGTAGGACCTGTGGAGGATCCTTATTTCATCTTGTTGTGGTCAGTGTGTTCAGCTTTTCTTATTTGGTTCCCCCAGATGCCTCATGGCTAAGAAAGCAGTAGCATGTGCACCAAGAGCACACTCACACTGACATCAAGCGGTGTCCTCCTACCCTTTATAACTCTGGCTTGCACCATTACTAGTGGTCAGTTGTGTGGGTGCATTACAGCAGAACACAACAATGTCCCTCTCCAGAGGAGAGTGTCTTATTGGACACTCAGTACTCCTTCCCCCAGCTGGCCCTCAAAGACCCAAGCCAAGTCTCAAACCCAGGTCACCAATACCATAAGCACTTAAACTACTGCTGTGCTAACAAGCCAGCCTCCAGCCAGAAACATAAACACATGGAATGTGATGGCAGATAAGGACCGCTTGGCCTACCTAGTCTAGGTCAACTGACAACCACCTCACCCAGCTGATCATCACAAAACCAAAACAGAATAATAATTCTAAAAAAAAAAAAAACATGTAATGTTTAGTTTCTGTCAAACCAGCTATACAGGATAGTAAACTCTTGTCTTGCCCAGACCTGCTCAACAATCATAGTCCTACCTAATGCACTTTGAAGTGCAAAATAGCTAACACTCTTCTGCGTTTTGTGAAAATCCTGGCATATAAATCAATTGAAACACTGAAAACTTATAACACACACAGCACATTATACATAAACTCAGAACACTCTGTTGTTTATGTAAACCACAGATAAGTAATCCACAGTATTAAAAACAAATTCCACTTTCAGAATTTCAGAATGTCCACAGAATTCCAGCAGAAGCAGAATTTGAAAATCCTACCTAATAACTTTAAAAGAATTTTGAGCCTGATGATTTCTTGAACTGTTCCTACCTGCAGAGCGGTGCTGCCCAAAGTCGTTACACTTCCTGGTCATTTGTATTTCAATTTGCATTCTTTGTTAGCATCTTTTTTTTTTGCTTGTTTCATCCATTTTATTTTGTTATGAAATGTTTTTTATATTAAATGTTTTTGTATTAACTCAGCTTAAAACGTAGCTGCAGTAAAACATCCTGTTACTGCTACTAGTGTTATGTTACATTAACGTACTACTTTTATGCGAGTAATAAAAAACAAGTTTTGTTAGACACATTGTGGAGTACTGTATTGGGAAAACTGTACTTGCAGTCTCACTCACCTTTACTGGAGGCTCCAGGTTTGACTTATGCTGCAGGATAGTGTTGCTGGCTTACTCTCCATATGAGAAAGGGCCATTCAGCATCACCTCAATGTGGTATGAGATGGTATTTGTTTTTTTGGGGGCAGGGTTTAAGGGATACTGACAACTGCCATTGGCCCCAAACTGTTTAAAACACATGTTATGATTGCTTGCATCCTGTAAAGATTGTTGATGTAGCTAGTTGATTCTGATTCCCTTTATGTTTGCTTGCATGCATGTGCACGAAACATAGTGCCATCATCTGAGTTTTTCAGAGGTGTGTCAGCATCTTCCAATTCAGTCAGTGTGTTTGCAGGCACGTCGCAGTTCTCCAATCACTGTTGGAGCTGTCTATGACAGCAGTTGAAAATGCAGTGGCATACAGTTGAAAGAGGGAGCTACGCTTCAGTGAGCAGCTCCTCCCCCCACACACACACACAGATCAACTGTGTCGGTTGCCTGCTGGGATGGTGTAGTCTTGTCTAGCTTAAAGAGACAAGCCACGCATCATTACTTTAATAAACTCTTCCCTGCCACAGCAGGACCACCAAAATGTGTGGGTGTGTAACAGTCCTCACACACACCAGCTCTCCAAAGCACACCTTCATGGACTACATGGGTTCTAATCCTCCAGAAAAAAAATGCATAAGCATTTGATGTGAAAACTGTAATTCCAAGCGTTTTCTCTTACTAGACTCTGTCAATGTGAACTGCCCGCTGCTAAAACCTATGCAAACGAACTTGAGCGTACTGTACTACCTGCAGCTGAAGCAAAGAACAGCCAGAATGCACAAAGGAAAACATACTGCTATGTATTTCAACAGCAGCCAGTGGGGGAGGTTTTCATGACTGAAGCACTTTAATGCGCCTTTTAGTGCTGTCATATACACATCCCTGTGTGGTAATTCACTAAACTGCACACTTAGTCTAGTAATGCAGCTTCAAAATATTTTTTTTTCTCTGAATTGCCGTGAGCTGGCATTTAGATAGAATCACACAGCTCTTTCTCAAATCAGATGCTCAATGAAGTCACATCACCTTGTGACCCTAAACATCTTAGGGTTGGACATGTGCCCTAACAAAATAGTGAAAACTAGGTATAGAAAAAGAAAACACAAATTCAACCGTAGCTCACAATCGAATCCACCCTTTCCTCTGGCGAATCTGAAGCCACCTAACAGCCCACCCCTGGGTGCTCATGCACTCCCTCCACCTGCACAACATATGGCCGATGGGGGTGCTGTTGCATTTTATTTCATAATTTCCTGATCCTGTTGCTGCCACCATACTGATACAGTAATTATTTTTATGGCTTGAAAACTGCTTGACATTAGCTGAAAAAAAAAAACGGTCTTCAAAAATTAAGATACATTTATTATGTTTGTTATGTTTGCTTGCATGCATATGCAAGAAACATAGTGCCATCATCCGAAATTTCAGAGGTGTGTCACCCCCTCTTCCAATTCAGTCAGTGTGTTGGCAGGCGTGGCCCCTGTAAGCCAATGCATGCTGAAGCTGTCTATGACAAGCTCCAAAATGCAGTGGCATACAGTTCAAAGGGGGAGCTACGCTTCAGTGAGCAGCGATAAGATATCACTTGCTCACGCGCAGCCCCCCCCACACACACACACACATGCACACACAGGCATGCCGCCCACCCGCACACACGCACGCACACACTGTATAGCCGACGGGTGCCAAATCCCGTTGGCTGTGCTGCCTCCCCCACCACCCCAAAGCCTTCCAAATGCCACACTGGGCACCACCCACCCGTGGCAACTCATGATATAGCCAGGAGTGCTCAATCCCTGTCGGCTCAATGTTCTCATCCTCCCGGTACTGAGTACCACGCTGGGAGCCCACCACAGCGTCGCCATCGATGCTTTGCCATGGGGGTGCCCAATCCCCCATCGGCTGAACACCCTCCCAACCATCCTTGTGCCACAGTGGGAGTCCACCCCAGCGTAGCAAACATCCCGCGTTGTCATTGGAAACAAAAAGAACACCTGTAAAAAAAATAAACGGTCTCACGTACTCTCCTGGCCCCCTCCTACAACCCGCACCACCCACTGTGCAACCTGCCTCCCCACACCCCTCACCCCATACTTACTCTCCAGACCAAGCGACGAGATCTTCGGTGGACCAGGAACATGTCTGCACTTTTCAAAGCCGACCGCGAACTAAGAAAATGCCAGTAAGCTGTATAATGGGCTAGATAGTGGGTTTTCAACTTTGTTGCATATCTCAGGCATTTTTTGGAATTTTTGCACCAAATTTTCAACATGGGGTTTTTGGGACCCCTTCTCATGAATGATGTCACTGTCATGGCGTTATTCATGCCCGAAGGGTGATTTCGCAGTCACTGCATGAAATCACCTTTCAGGACCAATTAATGAAATGACACTGCCAGTGTTCATAAGGT
This sequence comes from Neoceratodus forsteri, assembly GCA_016271365.2. NCBI lineage: Eukaryota > Metazoa > Chordata > Ceratodontiformes > Ceratodontidae > Neoceratodus > Neoceratodus forsteri. The sequence goes on along the minus strand of CM028133.1, from coordinate 220,396,608 downwards.
GGGCTCTCAAGAAGCCTATTTTGAAAATCTGGTGGAAAAATTTCAAAAAACTACTGTTTTACGAGTGTGTGTTGTGCAGTTCCTACGCACACTCATAAGTTCGCGAATTTTCAATATTTACACTCCAGATTTTCAATATTGCCATTTTACCACACCTTCTTATGAGCAATATAGCTGTCATTTTTCACATCTTGCCCAAAATGTGTTTCCACCCATGTAGCGCACAATGGCACAGTCGATATGCAAAATCAATGTATGGGACACATTAATAAAATCACAGTGACACTGTTCATGAACAGAGGTCTTAAGATAGCTATGTTGAAAATTTGGTGAAAACATTCCTAAAAATTACTGTTTTACGAGCATGCGTTGTGCAGTTCCTACGTACGGTCAAAAGTTCACGAATTTTCAATATTTTCTCTCCAGATTTTCAATATTGCCATTTTACCACACCTTCTTATGAGTAGTACAGCTGTCATTTTTCACATCTCACCCAAAACGTGTTTCCGCCCATGTAGCGCACAATGGCACAGTCAGTGTGCGAAACCAATGTACAGGACAAATAAAAAAAACACAGAGACACTGTTCATGAGCAGAGGTCTTAAAATGGCTATGTTGAAAATTTGGTGAAAAAATTCCAAACAATGACTGTTTTACAAGCATGCTGTGTAAGTTCCTCTGCACGCTGTAAGTTTGCAAAGTTAATATTTTCACTACAGATTTTCAACATTGCCATTTTATTACACTTCCTTATGAACAGTACAGATGCCATTTTTCATATGCCATCCAAAACGGTTTAGCAGATATGTAGCGCACAATGGTGCTGTTGGTGTGTGAAAGCAATGTTTGGGACATATTAAGAAAATCACAGTTACACTGTTCGTGAGCAGAGGTCTTAAAATGGCTATGTTGAAAATTTGGTGACAAAAGTCCATAAAATGACTGTGTTACGAGTGAGCACTGCGTAGTTTCCACGCACCCTCATAAGTTCATGACTTTGTAATATTTTCAGTCCAGATTTTCACCAGTGGCATTTTTTCATGCTGCCTTATTTACAGTACAGCTGTCATTTTTCACAACATGGCCGAAGTGTGTTTTCACACTTTCAGCGCAGAGATGCGTGGTCGCTGTGGGAAATTATTGTTAGGGACAGATAAAGAAAATCACAGTGACACTGTTCATGATCGGAGGCAACAAAATGCCTGAGTTGACAATCTGCTGTAAAAAAATCCCCAACCTAATTATATTACGGGTGTGCATTGCACAGTTTCTATGTACACTCGTGACTTCACCATTTTTTTTTTAATATTTTTACTGCAGATTTGCAACATTGCCATTTTTTACACCTCCCCTTGAACAGTACAGCTGTCATTTTTTACATCCTGTTCGGAATGTTTTTGCACCTGTGGTGCTAAATGCCGTAGTCGCTGTGCATAAGCAGCTTTCAGCTAACAAACTGATATTCCCCCTGTTCATGAGGTGGGGTCACAAAAAAAAACATGTTGAACATTTGGAGTGAAAAAACCAACGAATGCCTGAGGTATTAGGGTTTCCAATCATAACGCCCAACCCTAGAGAATGACAGGCATCAGGGGTGTGACTTGGGATTCTTGCCTGTAATGCTCATACCATTCCACACCCTGCAGCCTGTGAGAAGCATCGAGGTATGCCTTGGACTCTTCAGCCCCAAAGTACACCCTATTCTCCTATATCGCACCCATCACACTGTATTTCTAACGGAATGGGGTGCGCATAAGGACCAAAGACCCCAAGGAACACCGTGACACTTGCCAGTGTCTGCAGGGTGGAGTGTGGTGAAATGGCGTGGCTGTTATGCCTGATGACCCAAAGGCATGCCCCAATGCCTGTCACTCTCTGCAGGGTGGTGGTAGGGTTGGCTTCAGTTCAGTACTTTACTGCCATTACTATTACGCAGCTCTGTAACTTCTACACTACCACTGCCAATGCCAGCAAGCAAACATTCAGCATTGACAAATGCTTGTTTTCTTTTTAAGAATGAAAAAATACCTGCTGACCATACCGGTTACCCATACCTCTCAACTTCTCAGCATTAAAATTCATAGCACTCGTCTTCAAAACCCCAGAGCAAATTATCAGAATGCATAGCACTTTCTTATTATAAAGAATGATACGTTTAAGAATAGAGGGTCCCCTATGCTTAGTGCTAAGGCACGTTTCCATCAAGTTAGTTCAATGTTTTAATAGTTTGTGTGTCCAGAAGTAGTTCTAACAGTATGAGAAACATCAGCAAACCTTCGTGGAGCAAAAGTAAATTGGACTGCAAAAATCATAGCACAACATGAAATTCATCACAGTTGAGAGGTATGGTGTTACCATAAAAAACATGATTGTTCACATTCCTCCGTCAATTTCCACTGCATCTTTCCTGGATATGAGAACACATACACAGTCTAGCCACTCAATGCACAGTGGGAGGAGAGGATACTATAGCATAATGAGTGGTTGTATTGTTTGGGGGTGTTTGTAATGCTCAGGAAGTGTGCAATAATCGTTGATCAAAGATTTGAAGCAAGAAAAGGTTGGGTATAATTGAATCGCTAGCATGCATTTCAGTTGAAGTATAAAAGGAAGCAAATGAAACAACCAGTAACTTTAATGAATTTTGGAGATGGCAAACAATCATGACAAGTGGGTTTCCAACTAGAAATAATATGATACAAAAAAGGTTGACAGTGTCTCTTTAATAAATCTCTCTGATTCACTCTGTCTTTGCTGTATGCATATTGAATCTGCCACAAGCACAATGTGACTAGGCGTAGGGATCATTGGGGTCAGCTCCACAATGGCAAAAACTCAGAAGTAGCAGGAACTCGGACAAAAACAATATCTTGTTTTTTTTTTCCCCTTCCTGGGATGTCGTGTGCTCCTCAAATAAAATCATGTACAGATACACTATACAGGGCCTCCATATATTGCAAATAGTCCCAGAATGCACTGTCTTCCATATACATTGTACAGCTGGTAAAATTATTTTTATGCATTGTCTATTGACGGACTGTATGCACTTTTTTTGAGATATATTTTTTGCTCCCTTTGATGATGCTGGTGGTGTATATACTGTCCTGTCTTGTTTCCCCTTGAGGGTCCATCATGGTACTTTCGACATTGGGTGATTCACCCAATAGTTTCCAGATGCACCGTCTTCATAAGGACTCACGTCCAGGCTGGTGACGTGCTGAGTCATGCCTCAGCCAAGTGTTTAATGACGTCCTCCTTCTCTCCTCCTCCTCCTCCTCCCTACACCATTGACCTTGAACTGCCACCCACACATCCACAGGTTCAGTGTCTGAGTGGTGTGATGACACCTATCCCAAAGGAAGAGAGTGTAGCCTGGGAAGCTCAATCATCCTCCTCCAAGTCGACTCGCCAGTGAACCAGGTTCGCTCTCACAAACCCAGGTTGCTGTTGTCGCAATGACTGCCTATACTTGAAGATTTTCCAGAATCTTTTAAACTGCATAAATGGTGACAGAACATCACTGCATGGTCAGAGAACAAATGTGTTCCCTACCATGCATTTCCCTTCACATAGCCCAGACCGGAACTACATTGCACAGATAGTACCACTGCACTGACTATAGCACTGGAACATAGCCGCATCAGTCACACAAACTTTAACATTAATCTTCAGTATTGCATGAAACGTAGTACACATGGAGGCAATATGCACAAAGCTACCACTTTGCCACCTAAAAAAAATATTTATTTACCGATTTATTTTAAAATGTTTCACCAGGAAAAGCATGCCGAGCTGAGGACTGGTTATTTTCAGAGCCAATGTGGGGGAATTGTACGGGGAGCATATATAGTACAGGGAATTTTTTTTTGTTTTTTATTTATTTGTGTCTAGGATTACAAAGTACCTTTGAGCCAAGGCTCTTTATACAAAGGTTCCTTGTCATGTTGTTACAGGGTAACATACACTACAACATAAAACAGTTACAGGTACATGGTTCTAGACAGTAAATTTGCTTGACAAAATCAGACTGAGCTATGAATAACTCAAGAAACAATAGGAGGAAGAGGGCAAGAAGGGGAGAGGGCTAAGGGTAGGGGAAGACATAGGTGTAGAGGGTCAGGGTGAGGCAGCTGAGGGGCCTTGTCAGGACAGACACAGGGTAAGTGCATTAAAAGTTGCATTGGACAGATAAGTGCAAGAAGAGAGGGCAGAAACTGACACCTATAAGGTCAGAAGCAGCCTAGGGAATGAAGATGTTATGGGGTGCAAGCACAGGTGGAGGTGTCAGTTATGGAGTGGCAGAGCTTTTTTTTGAACCCTCCAAGCACTGCTGTGAGTGAGGTGTTACTAGAGAGCTCATTCAGCCAACTCAGAGCCTTGTATGCAAATGACCTTTGGCCTTGGGACGTATGGCAGTAGAGGATTTGAAGGATTTGGGCTTAGAGCTCCTGCCGTAAGGGTTGGTGATTTTGGTTTTGAGGAGGGTGCTGACTCCTGGTGGTGCCTTTCCCATCATGATTTTCTTAGCAGTGATGCAGGTTTGGTATTTGATTTGGTTGTTCAGTTGCAACCAGCCTGTTTTGGAGTAGAGGTCACGGGTATGGGTGAGATGGTGGGAACCAGTAACGAGTTGACAAGCTTGATTTAGAGAAGTCAAAATACACCTGAGAGATGAGGTTGTGGCAGATCCATACATAATGAGACCATAATCAATGATGCTAATGATGGTACTCTGGACAGCTATGGACAGAGCTTCTTGGTTAGATGTTTTCCATGTCGGAATAGTAGGCCCATCCTGCTGTTGGCTACTTTTGCCACATTATTGATCGTGGGACATAGGAGAGATTGCAGTTGAGGGTGAGGCCAAAGTATTTGAAGGTATGAACTTGTTTGAGGTGATTCCTTGCTTAATTTTAATGGAGAGCTGATATTGGTTTTGTTTGTTTTGGAAGCTGCAGAAGATCATGGTCTTTGTTTTTCTGGTTAAGTATAAGCCTGTGTTTTGTGAACCAGTTTTCGACTGCAGAGAAGGCCTGTTGGAGGTTACCTTGTAGGTGGACTGGATCATGCTGGGACACCAGAATGACAGCATCATCTGCATAGAGTAGGATCTGTTCAGGGCAGGATTCTGGCAGTGAGTTCAGAAAAAGGCTGAAAAGAAGGGGGCCCAAGATTGAGCCTTGTGGGACACCGGACCGGACTGGTCTTTGGTCTGAGAGTGTGCCAGCAATCCTCACTCTTTGGGAGCAGTTGTCCAAGTAGCTTTTGAACCAGGTCACTGAGTTAGGTGAGAGTCCTGCTAGTTGAAGCTGGGCAAGTAGGAGATTGTGGTTGACTGCATCAAAGGCTTTAATTAAGTCGATGAAACATAGAAACATAGAATTTGACAGCAGATAAGGACCGCTTGGCCCACCCAGTCTGCCCATTTCCCTGCCTATTGGATAAGCTGCAGATCCTAGTTAACCAGCAGCTACTTCTTCCTACCCCATCCCCAAATTGCCTTATGACTGTCCCATGCATGCTTGAACTCCACCACTGTTTTGACTCCTCGACTTCCCTCCGGAAGGCGCCATTCCATGCATCCACAACCCTCTCTGTGAAAAATACTTTTTAAATTACCTCTGAGCAGCCGCCCTCTATCTTCAAATTGTGCCCTTGTTCTTGCACACCTCTTTTTTGAAAGATGCTACCCTCTTGGACTTTGTTGATTCCTTGAGGTACTTGAAAGTTTCTATCATGTCCCCCCTCTCCCTCCTTTCCTCGAGGCTATACATATTAAGCTCCTTTAGTCTCTCTTCATATGTCTTCCGGTGCAGACCCTGCACCATTTTAGTTGCCCTCCTCTGGGCAGCTTCCATCCTGTCTATGAAGGTGGACCCAGTAAGATGACTGTTATCGAGTGAGTGATGGATTGCACCAGTGAATTCAAGTAGCACCATGGAGGTGCTATGATCTTTTCTAAAGCCATGTTGCTCCTTACGCAGGATGTTGTGATTGTCTAGGAAGTCGGTGAGCTAGTCTGACGCAATCCGCTCTAGGGACTGTGAGAGTGGAGGTAGGATGGAAATTGGACAGTAATTCTCAGTAGCTGTTTTGTCACTACTTTTATGAATTGGGGTTACCGTGGCAGATTTCCATAAGTCAGGGAACTGGCTGAGGAGAGGTTGAAAATCCTGGCCAGTGGTCAGAGTACTTCTTCAAGTGTGAGCATAGCAGTTTGAGGTCGAGGAGTCACTGCTGGCTCTGGAGTTGCAAATGGCTTTAGTAATGTAGCTGTGGACTTGATGCATTTTACTGTTTTAAAGTAGAAGGGAGGGTGGCTGGAGGTAGCTGGGGGGGCAAGGGGAACCACCTCATCAAAATCCTGTGGGAGTACAGGCGCTGAGGTCCATAAAGCTGTTATTGAATGTATCAGCAATGAGTTTCTCGCCAAGTGTAGTTTCACCATTTATGCTGAGTACTGATGGGGTGATTTAGATTGCTTCCTGGTGACTTCTTTAATGTTATTCCAAGTCCCTACCATTTCCCCATGAGTTAGTGAGAGCATTATGGAAATAGGTAGTCTTCGTGTCCCAGATATATTTGGTGCAGTCATTTCATGTACGTTTATAGTTAGCAATATCAACTTGTCTCCGTGTTTCTGGCAATCTCCCAAAGGTGGTCTCGAGCTTTTAGTCCTCTAAGTAGGTCTCTGTGAGCCATGGGTTACTTAGGGCTTTGGCCTTTATTAGCTTCTTGAAGGGTGCAAATATGTTGCATGCTTGGTTGAAGATCCTAATGAAGTGTTCCAGTTAAGGTGTTCACATTGGTTGCAGTGAGAATTGGGGACATACTGTTGACAAAGGAAGGTTTTGAGATGAGGTAGCTTGCCTCTAGGTAGAACCTGGCTAGTAATGGTTTTGGGGGGTTGATGAACTTATTAGACCAGTAGCAGATGACGGGGAAGTGGTCACTAAGTGTGCCAGGGAGGACAATGGTGTTTGTGATTCTGGCAGGATGACTTGTTATGATCCAATCTAGAAGGGTGTTGGTACCCATTTTATAGTTTGTCTTGGTTGGGGATCTAACCATCTGAGAAAGGTTTGCTGTCACTATCAAGTCCCTGTATGCCCCTGCCTCTGCAGCAGGCCAGTTAATATTAAAGTCACCGAGGAGGATGGTTTCTGAATCAGGTGAGAGAGATTTGGTAAACTCCAGGACTGCGTTAAGCCCATTACCTTGCTGCCTCGGTGGAATGTAGACTGTGACAACCATGATGGCTTTATTGTGTGCATCAAGAAGGATCTTGACAGGAAGAATCTGTGCAGTGGTGGTTTGGGGGGGTTAAGTTGTTGAGGTGCCCCCAGATCGTGTCCTTAAGGTAAAGAACGCAGCCACCACCTCTTTTTGATGTTCGATCAAGCCGGTAGACATTATACCCAAGGAGGGTGATAGCTTTGTCAGGAACTGAAGGTGAGAGCCAGGTTTCTATGACTGCTAGTATGTCTGGGTTATGCTGGCAGGCAAAAGTCTGAAGGGCATCAATTTTGTGAAAAAGACTGCATATGTTAAGTGAGGTTACTGAGAGGGATCCTGGTTGGTTGGTCTGAGTTGTTCTTATCATAGGGGCTGGTCCGGGATTGGGATGAATGTTTCCGACAACAGGAGAAGAAGTATATGTTTAGAGTACTGGTGTGAGATACCCATGACTGGCACCTATTTTTTGGGTAAGAGAACTCCAACATTCACCAGGGCAAGTAAACAGGTGGAGCCGTGGGTAAAGCATGGCAGTAGTAGTGGTGGACAGGGGAAGTACTCAATGGCCATTTGGGGGAGAGGGCCATTTCGCAGTGATTGGAGATGCCCAAGGCACGAACATGAGATCGAGAAGGAGGGTACCATGGAGGTGGTGGGAGAGCGTGAGTTGGTAGATGTTCGGGACAGTGGGGAAACATAAGCAGGGGGGATGTAGGAGCGGGGAGAGGACAAATAAGGTGAGGAGAAAGGAGTATAGCGTACCAGTGTCATACATGATTCAATGTGAATGGGGAGAGAGCAGGCACAAGGTGCTGGGTAGGTGGGAGGCAGCTAGTGAAAGTGGCAGGAGGTAGGCAGTGAGGTGGAGGCTCAGGGGGCAGGGGAAACTAGGTATGCAGGTGGCTGAGGGAGAACTGGCAGAGGGTGGGGCAGTGAGGAGACAAGGGCAGCAGCAAAAGAGGAGGATGTAGCAGAGAAGTAGTGGGGAGGCATTGAAGAGTGTAACAAGACAGGGAAACAGGAGGTAGCAGCTCTAGAACAGAGTTCAGGAGTGAAAGGAGCAGAAGAGCTATGGAATGCCAAGGGGGGTTGGCCAGTCACGGAGTGATGGAGTGACTGGCACTAGGAGATATAAGGAGGGTGTCAGGCACAGAAAGGAGGCGGGGCAGTGAGGGGACTGAGTTGATTAGCAGAGGGGAAGAGGAGCAGGGAGGAGGGGAGTGGACAGTAATAGAGGAGGTACAGGAGACATAGTATCCATAGGAAACGAAGGGCAGTTCCTAGGCAGAAGTGGGCGGAGCTAAGGCCTGTTTAATTAAGGTGGGGGGTGGGCAAAAATTTTCTTCCAAAACCCACTGAGGTTTACTGTTGCAGAGCCCAGCAAAACAGTTTGAATCAGTCAAGATTGCAGGGCCAATCAGTAGTACAGTGCACACCACTTAATGGAGATGTGGCTAAACTGAGGCAACATGGTTAATTGGGGTGCTTTATTGGGAACTGATATTTTCTCCCATTTATGCAACATTATTCAGTCACTCTTAATGGAGACTAAGGCACTTGGTAGACTGTATTTACAGAGCAAGCCAAATCATTTTCAGCAGTACAGGAAACTTATTTGAGCTATATAATAACTATGTGATGTAAACAAAGTAAACGTGGCTGCTTCCTGCAAACTCCCCCACCACTGTTAACCAATGGCATCAAATAGTCATCTCCGCTTATCACATGAAGAAAGTTACATATCAGTAAAAGGAAAGGAGGGAACTTTTCAGACATTTGGAGCCCTGGCAGCTGTACTATATGAATGTAAACCAACTCTCTTGGCATGACATAGCCATGTTGACCATCCTAGGATGTATAGGATTCTATTTTATATGTTTATATCCTTGCTATACTTACTAGGGAGCAATATGTTCAAATGATTGTAAGGAAAGCCTCAGAGTTGGAAGATGACTCAATCCCCCAAAGGCCTGTTATTCTAGCTATTATATGTCCAGCCATAGGCATTGCATATTGATATTAGCTAATTCAGCTGTATTGTGTCAATAGATACCACTGTACCCACTGCTTTGTGTACTATATTAGGCAAAACTATTTCATAAAAAACTTGAATACAAAAAAGTGACAGCTTTCAACAACCATGATACAGTGAGCAGCAAAATTATGCAAAAATTCCAAAGCTCTAAATTTGGATTGGTCCACTGGGATGCCAGTGGTTTGGGTTCAATGATGGGACTGGTTTGCTGGAGAAGCTGGCTGGAGAAGGGAAGCTCAAGCATCCCATGTGCTTTCTCTCATCCTGGGGATCAGGGATTTGTCATCCACTGGGTGACTGTCATTCAGCACCGTGGAGATGCCACCCAGAGGTGAGGTCATCAACAGATGTTGGCACTCATGTGTGCTTCCATATCAATATGTTGTGTGTGTGTCATTTCCTGCCAACACCTTGGGAAGAAAATGGAGGAAAATATCCCTGGTCACTCCGCGACATGCCAGCATCCCCTGCAGGCACCACATGACAAAAAGGTAGGCCATCAACACACTGTGGTCCTATGCAACCATGGATAACCAAGCTGATGCACCTGTGTTCTCACATGGTTACACCTGTAACCCAGATTCAGGAACAAGCTAGGCCACTTGGGGTCTGCCAGGTGTAATTGGATTGAGCATCCCATCGGGCACCCCTCTTCGGGAGGGAGGTTGCTTGCTCCACCATGATACCACTACCTAAGTGATCCTGGGTGATGGCACAAGCAGGAGAAGCAATTCCAGGTGGGGATAATCCTTGTGGAAGATGTCCATGTGTCCATCATGCCACCCCTTACAGAGCATCTGAGGGCTTTGTGATGAAAAAAAAAAAAAGTCAGCAGGATGATACCTGTCTCTCCTTTCAGGCTCAGCACTCACCCACTGTCCCCCTTCCCCCATCCTGCACCCAAGCTAAACACCTTCTGGGCTTAGCAGGGTGGCCATGGAAGCTCTGCCATGGGGCGGAGTACTCTGTGGGGCACTGCAATGGGTCAGACAGGATGATTCCCAGAGACAGTGGGGTGACAGGGCTGGAGGAGAGAAGGTGGGTAGGGGCAGACTGGGCATCCAGGGGGGATTAAAAAAAAAAGGATGGATAACCAGTGAGGCCCTGAGAAGTTCGGTGATGGGGCTCGGAGGTAGTGCCAGGTAAAACACTGAAACAGATGGAAAAAAGAAGAGCTCAGCAGAACTGTGCAGAATTTTCAAATTTTGCTTCTGCCAGAATAGTGTCACAAGCAGAATTGCAGCATTTCTGAAAGTTGAATGGTAACCGTGGAATTGCATTCAGCTGTTTGTGTAAACCGCAAATTCATTTTCCACAAGCCACAGAATACTATTCTATGGATTACATGATCCATGGAAAATTATTTTGTGGTACATAGAAATGCTTTTTGGAATTCTGCGGTATTAAAAAGAAATTCCGCGAAAAGCACTGGAAGTGGAATTGCTGTTCCACACAAATGATACCAGTGGAATGCTGCATGCTGCACAACTCTGTTCAGCAGTATAAGGAGCAGAAATTGGGACCAGGCACTCGATACAGCACAAAGATAGTGAGAATATATTGTATATACCTTTATTAAAGCAAATCCCATGCCGAAACAACAAATGTACCAGCGACCCGAGCTAAAGCCGAATTCATGTTTGTGCTGGTGCTGAACCCTTTGTTTGTTTCAATCATTGTGCAAATGATAACAGTAAATAGAAATTAATAAAAAAACACATAGGAATGTGTACTGTGTCCAAAAAATAAATAAATAAATAAATAAATAATAAAAAAAAACACTGGTATATGGCTGGACCCCTCTGAAAATAAAACCTAACATCTCAGCTGGACTACTGCATTAAATGAATTGCTAACACCAAGATGCTGTAATGTTGGTGGAATTAGAGGTTCACATACATGTACATGAAGTTGAAAAAGACCTCAGATTATTCCCCAGTGGTCTCTGGATCAAAACGCCTGGTAGTCAACTGGTACCCGCCTCTGCAGCCCCATTCCCCTGCATGTGACTGTTTAGGCAACTGGTCCCATGACAATCTCAGTTCCCCTACATCTGTGCACACTCATACAGCACTCCACAAATCCCCTACCACCAGTTGTAATTGGTGGTAGGGGCCAAAGCACTGTGCTGGGTGTGTCAGGGCAGTTTGGCTCCATTCCATTTACATATCAGTCCTGCTTCTTCTGCACACTAGCATTTTGTGATGTGCACAGATGCAAAAGTACCCCAGGCCCCCCACTCCTCAAGCATATCTCAAGTGGGACACAGCCAAAGGACCATCACAAAATCAGTTTGCACCGATTTTGCTGCAGTCCCTGCAACCAAGATTCAGGGCTGATGTTCTGTATTTTAAAAAAAAAGTAATGTTTAAGTAATAATAACCAAGAAGCTGATCTTTCCAAGGGATCAACGACCAATTGGAGGATGGGTGGCTCAAGGCACAACATCATGGATACAAGGAAATTAATGGCTTCAAGGTTATTATTGTGATACCAAGTCTAATCTCAATAATAACTTTCATTTTTACAATTTTTTTAACTTACTTTCAGGATTTGAGCAGAATGGTATGAGCTTGTGTGCCACATAGCATCAGTTAGCAGCTGGATTGGTAATTTCTAAGGTGTTAGTGACTGATCCAGTAGCCAATTAGGAGCTTTTGCTAGGCTCACAAGTATTTAATTAGAATTATTATAAAATATCAAAGGCCCAGAAGCAGGGCATCATGCTACCACAGGGCGGACAAGGGTGGTAAGATGGCCACCAGGCTGGGCATCCATCTGTTGTGCTCTGTGTGACCACAAAATCATTATTCTAAGTCCCCCTTTAAATGCTATTTTTTAAGCCTTCAGGAGAATTTTATTAGTTAACAGTACTCTAAACATTTTGTTGGTGAAGACTGTTTTTTTTGTTTTGTAGCACTGGTGTTTGGATTCAGGGCATTGAGTAACAGGTAGGGATGGAAAGTGAGGAAGTCTACGAGTTTTAGTGTTTTTATTTTTAGAAATCAGCTGTTTTCTCTCCAGATGACTTTAAGACTTTCAAATACAGTGCTGGTTTGTGGCACTGAAGATTGTAACTTGGTCAGGAACCTAGTTTTTTCTGACCCCCAAAGATCACCAGTTTGGAACTCCTGATGAGGGGAAAGAGTCGCTGGAGAAAGAACCAGCTGAAGATCGAAGAGAAAAACTATTGAGCAGTCACTTTGGGTGGCTGCAGGCATTTGGACAGTTAAAGAGACAGTTACGGAGTTATTTTGTTATTTGGTAGGGCTTGGGTGCCCAAAGGCAGATCTTCCTAGCTATTGGGCCTTTGGACTAAGTCACAAATGGGACAGAGCCTCAGATAAGGAGGAGAAGATCTAGTGTGGTTCTACTTTTTGTGAACTGCCTTGAGAGTGGTCACTACTTGGAAAGGAGATATAGGGAGCTTTCACCTACCTTCTGGTCTGTGGATTTGTGCTCAACCTTTCTACAAAATTCCCAGTGAGTACTACCAATTTTATCTGATTTGTCTGGGGTGGTGGTGGTGAGAGCACCATATCATGGACTCTGGCCTGCATTCCTTGCCGGTTTCTCTGGTGCAAATTTTATGAGAGAAGTGGTGAGAGCACTCTCTTTATTGAACTTGCCCACTTTAGCAGTGGTGACAGCACTGCAGCAGCCAGTGACTTTCTTTGGACATGGACATAAGCTCTGAAAAATGTTCTGTAAGAAAGTAACTGGATGGACTCTATACGTAAAAGTTCTCTGGACTTATAAACATTTTGATTATCCTGTTCTTGTTTTGTTGATTGGCTTTCTGGTTTATTAGAGAGGTGGTATAGGGGGTTTTAGTGTGTGTGTGGCTGAGTGTGGTTAGGTTGATTTTTGTGTAAATGTGCATGTGTGGTGTGTGTTTAGGATTAGGGTGTACTTATTTTATTGTTTGTATTTTAATAGTTTTAAATTGTAGCAGGGTCATATAGTTAGTATTGTAATGTGCTCAGACCAGAGATTCCTTCGTATTACTTACACAGTGTCCTTGCTGTGTGACCTCCACTGTTTTGCTGTCCACCTTCTTTCATCTATAGTGGTAAGCTGCTGTAGGAAGGTAGGCATAAATAGGGGATGAGTTGTTAGCAGTGAGGTGCCATAGGTACAACAGACGTGAGTGGCATCGGGGTAGTTAGGAGCAAGAGGTGTCCTGGGAGTGAACCGAGCCAGGAGAGATGCCTGATGTGTTTGGTGTCCATCTGCAGGGTTACCACCAGACCAACAGGGCAGGTAGCTGGTGGGTCTGCAGTCTCCACCTGTCCCCATTGGGCTGTGATACACAATTCCAGATCCAATGAGAAACAAGACCGCAATTATGGTAGACTTGATTTCTTTGGTTGATCTGGCTTGCATCATGGAGACCTGGCTGGGGGACAAGGCCAGGCCAAATTTGGAGGCATCTGTCCCCGCCAGGTACTCTCTAGAGCACCGCCTATGGAGGGAATTCAGGGGTAGGGGAGTGGCCCTCTGCTTTAGATCCAGCTATAACTTTTCTGTGCACCCACTCTAGTCATTTGAATGTGTGCTGGTGTGTGGGGGTCCAGGTACAGGCTACAGAATTCTCCTGTTTTACCATCCTCCAGGACGGGATGGAGAATTCCTGCAGGAGGTCATGGATTTTGTCATCAACAGGGTGTTGGAGTCTCCCAGATGGTTAATTCTGGGGAACTTCAGTGCCTGGGTTCATGACAAATCCTCTCATTTTGGACAAGATCTCCTTCAGTTGGTGATGTCACTGGGCCTACCACAGGCAGTTACTCTGTGACTCGTTCCCACGGCCACACATTGAACTTGGTAGTCTTACTGTGGCTTGAGGCAACTAACCTCAGGACTGATCAGGTCACTTGGTCTGATCATTGCATGGTAGAGTTCTCATTTGGGGCCAGCTGATAACCCCTCCCCTGTTGAGATGATCAGCTAACACCCTTTAAGTGGATTGTCCCCAGAGGGACTGTTGTCAATGGTTGACGTCTGATGTGAGTGCTGCATGAGCGAAGGGATGGCTGTCTATAATAAGACTGTTTCCATGGTGCTTGATGCCATTGTACTGGTCTATATATGACCCAGATCTTCTCGCTTGATATACCCATGGTTTGATGGGGCTCTCAAGGCGATAAAGATCAAGGGTCCGAAGTTGGAGCATTGCTGGCAGGGGACCTGGGCCGAGGAGAACAAATAGGCCTTGAGAATTCACTATCATGAATATCAGGGGCACTCCACCATCAGAAGGCAGAATTCCTGTCCAGGAGATTGCTGCAGGAAAGAATAGACCAGCTCAGCTATTTCAGACTACTGACAACCTACTTTATCCTGCCTGTCTAAAGCTGAAAAGAGCTTTTTCAGTTGCATTGTGTGAAGAGTTTGCTCAATTCTTTTCTGACAGGGTGTTGTCTATTCAGTCCAGGATTTCCCTGGTGGGGGGGGGGGACTTGATAGAGGCATAGGTACTCCAGTTGCCTGGGGGAGGTTCGGCCTGTGGAGGTAGCGTGGTCACTGAGGCGATCTCAAAGCTTTGGCCTATCTATTGTGAATTGGACCTGGCCCCAATGCGTCTCCTTCTGGGATGTGCTGAGGTTGTTGGTCCAGTGTTCGCTGGGATAATCTGGCACTCACTCTCAGAGGGGGTTTTCCTGATGCCTTGAAAGAGGCATTGTGAGGGCCTCTTTGAAGAAACCATTACTCTGCCCTGATATCCTGGTGAATTATTGGCCTATCTCTAACCTCCCATTCTTGGGATTGTTGTAGAAAAAGTGGGACTGCAGCTTGAGAAACATTTGTGGCCTTTAACATCTATGAGCAATTCCAGTCCAGGCATAGTACTGAGACAGTGTTAGTCAGGGTGAAAAATTACCTCCTTTTTTTTTTGGTTAAACACAAGAACTTGTGCACTAAACCAGTCCTTTCTGTAGATCTGCACTTAACAATAAGCAATCAAGCACAAAAACATCAAAAAAGCAGCGATGCACACAAGAGAAAGTTCTCCACAGCAAACTATAATGTATTTAAGACATACAAAAATGATTCCCCAGCTCTTTAAGTGCAACGACCCTCTTCATCGGGGAGGTGTGGAGTCACATAACAAAGTATATACTTAAATAGTAACAAAATAGTGACGTGATTCAGAAAGCACATACTGACCAATAAAGTGGCCATAGTTAATACCAAGCAGAAATGCTTAAAGCTACAAACACAGATATTGCTACCCATATTTCATTATTTGACACAATCTCTGACAGAACAATGTTTTCATTCATAATAGAAAAAAATACACGTTTTTAAAATTACCTTTAGATTTTCACTTTATACTTATTTCTTTATGCAGTTGGATCTCATATTTTATTTTTGAGAGAAAGGCAAATGTGCAGCTATCGGAATATATAGAATCCCTGTTATGCTATTTGCTCCCAAAACCCCCTCAAAGGAACCTCAACATTAGTGCAGTTTTTTTTAAAACTATCACTTTTACTAACAAATAACATTGACTGGCTCAGTGGCGCCTGGAAGGTTGAGGCATTGGATGTCACACCTGCACCACACCTAGTGACCTGAGTTCAGGAGCGAGCTCAGGTGCTGGAGGTTAGCAGGGAGGGATGGGACTGAGTACCCACTGGGCTGCTCTCCTATACCAGGGGAGGGTACTGGGGAGTCCATTGCTCTGGTGGCCCCTGGTGGAGATCAGGGGCACTGCAAAGCACTTGGCAGCACGTATGTCATGGCCGACACTGGCAGGATTGCCATGCGCCAATTGTATTGGGAGAGTGCACATGCAAAGGGGTCAGGAAGCAGCACAGAACAAAGGAAATAACTGGCTCATGGGGTAGGCAATGGCACCAGTCCCCCATGCCCTCCGCTGGATTCTCCTCAGCTGGCCTTCCAGTTCCTCCCTCAGGTGCCCACCTGCAGTCAGAGTCTGCCTTGTAAGAGAGCCCAAAGAAGGCATAGGGCTACCCTTCCCGGGTGGGTGAAACCAGGGGTGCCCACTGCAGGAGGGAGGGGAGAGGAGGCTCAGTCTGAGAGATCCACAGGTGGGCAGGATAATGATTGGATGCCTGAGAGATGACCTGACAAGCCATAACTGGAGCGAAATTCAAAAAAAAAATAAATAAATAAATAACAACTCTATTGACCATTTTCTGCTAGTTGCTGCACAAAAAGACAAAGGTCAAATTTACAAAAATGAGCAAATTTAATCAAACAAGCCAGTGGAAAAAAAAAATGTTCATATGCACCTGCATCTTTTACATCAAAGCAAGAATTCTTAGAGATCGTACTTGAGCTTTTTTGGCTAAGTTCTACTTTATAACTTAATCTTTAATCACATTTCTCTCTCTCAAATCTGCCCAGTTCGATGTTGCCACACTAAAAAACATAGCAGAGCTCCAAACTAATTAACACAAAGTATTAATTGTTGTGATCTGCGCAGAGCGATCAGAAACAGTAATGCTAATATTTAATTAATAGAGCAAAGAGCTATCTAAAATATATCAAATGTACTAAAGCTCTGCAGTGTATAAAAGTGAATTCCATGCAAGGTAAAAAAAAAAAACGATTACTACTACTCATCGCTCTGCAGATTGCAACCTTATTAAGTCATACTTTGTGTTAATTAGTTTGTAACTATGCTATTTTTTTAATGTGGAATTTTTAGTGCACAGTTCATTTTTTTTCAGTGGCTTGTTTGATCAAATTTTTACATTTTTGTATTTTGCCCTTTGTCTTGTCTGCAGCAACTAGCAGAAAAATATAAATAGATTTGTTAAGTGATAGTTTATAAAAAACTGCTCTAATGTATAGGTCCCTTTGAGCAGGGGTGTAGGCAGGGGTGTTTAGGGTGTTCAAACACCCCAGAAATGACTGCAAAAATATATTTAAAATTTTTCGGACAGAGCGTGTTGTCTCTTTAAATTTCTGCTGACAGCACCTGATCCACAGTTACACAGTGTGGCAAAGGATTTAGCCAGGAAATAGAGCAGCACACAAAACCTAAATGAGTGCTTGAGGTCAGCCTTGCTCATGGTATAGAGAACCTTGGGGGCCGGCTCTTCTTTGTGCGAAATCCACTAATCACATGTCCTCCGCCTCCTCGCTCCACCTCAGCTGAGCAGACAGCAGCCAATCAAGTTGCATGGCATGTATTTGGCGGCTTGGAGACAGAGAGGAGGAAGAAGCGATCGTCAACGCCGAGTAAATGAGAGAGTCGGAGCGGAGTCTAAACTGTGCTGCCTGCCACTGCCATCGCTGCCTAGTCCTACCAGTTTTCTTCAGTGAAGTTGAGGGTAGGCGCCCAACTTGTTTTAATTTCTGAGACCCCAGTCACTGCTGAAGGGCCGCGTGTGTGTAGAGGGGTGGGGAGCTGCGATTGTGATTAGGAGCCAGTGCCCAGGCCTGTCGCTGACAGGATGAGGAGAGATCCAGAGTGAGCCATCCATCAGGCCTGCTGCAGTCTATTCCTTCCCAAAGTGTTCAGAGTCTGGACCGGAGCCTGAGGTGAATTTAAGCCAGGTAAGGAAATTGAAGAATTGCCTGACTGTCACTGGCAGGGGAGGCATAACTACCAGTCTGGTAGTACCAGAGTCCTGAGGAGATGTCACAAAGTTATTATAATCTCAGAGAATAAATGATAACACCTCAGTGAGGTGTTATCATCATTTGTTCTCAAAGTTAGTGACCTCAGAGGGCTAGGGAATATGTGGTTTCATGGTCTGAGAATTAAAGGTAGGAGGAAGGAGAAAGGAAGTGGGGAAGAAGGAGGAAAAGTTGGGAGGGGGGAAGCAGAGGTAGAGGATGCAGGGAGGCACAGGTGGTGGTAAAATACAAGGCATGGGCTGGGTGTAAAAACAGATGTGTCAGACACTTGTGGGGTAGTTTTCCAAGAGGGCTGAATATATGGGTGTCGGGTAGACATTCGAGCCCAGAAGCAGGAGAATGTGAAGACTGTGGTTTTGTGAAGAATGTCATGGTTTCATATGCAAGCATATTACCAGACAGGGTGGGTGGTATTGGCAATACTGACCGCCCAGGGGTGTAATGAGGCCCGACGCCACAGGCGGAGGGCCTTATAGCCCCTGGAAGGTCTGGTATTGCCCATACTGCCCACCCTGGAGGGTATTATTGCACTTACAAAATGGGCACCATGGAAAAAAATTGAATCAATGAATGCTCTTTAAAAACTTGTTCAAAATGAGTTCTGTTATGAAATAGTTCCTCTGCCTGTATTTTCATTGGTCACACACACACACACACACACACACACACACCACACCCACCAGCACAGATCGTGATTTCAGGTTATTTTCATTCAGACAGGCAGGAAACTGCACCCCCCCAACCCACAGCAGAAAAGACACTCAGGAGTTTCGTTTACCTGTCTTATTTTTCACACTGCAGGCTTCACAGCTGACTGAAGGAAAGAGGCACGAGGAGATCATAGGGCTCCTAAGAGTTGCGTGGCAGCCATTATATTTTAGGGACGCCCAGGATTGTTTTAATGTAGTACGTGCGGCTAGTTCCGAGGGGTGGAGAGAAATTACAGCGTAGTGATTGGGACTGTAGCTCGGAGAGGTAAGGGATGGGAGGCGGGCGTGAGCAGTGAAGACTGTTTTAACAGAAGCTGCAATGCTGTCATAGTAGATAAATGTACATCAGTTTTGTCGGTGCTGTGCTAAAAAGTAAATCAGTTTTGTCGGTGCTGTGCAGCTGAATTGTTTTTAATAGTTGTTTGAGTGCATTTCTGGAGGGTTCAGTGTGTCTCGCTAATTTGTGAAACAAAATGGTGGCAGTTTTAAATTTTTTGTTCAGTGCTTTAGCCAATTAAATAGCAGGCTGGGCACAAGGATACCTGTATTGTCATCTGGCAGGTTTGGACTGGAGCTTTTTATTTGGTGGGCATCTACTGAAAGCTAATGTACCCCTATCCAAGGGGTACCAGCCAATCAGATGCCTTCAAATAAAAAGCCCATTTTCTAAAACAATGTAGTAGTCATGTAATAAACTGTAATGTGTTTTGTGTAGATGTGTTTTATGTAAATAAACTTATGAAAATTGTAATGGAAATAAAGGTTGGAGTGAAAGGATTGTAAATATGTGAAGGGTTACATAAATAACACTGCCAAGCCAACTGAGCATCCAATATGATTGCATGGTATGTCATTTCATGAGGGAATCCATGACAAGGGGTTCTAGTTTACGATATAAGAAGGTGGACAGAATTAATATTTTAACTAGAGTCTTATTAGCCTCCTGAATTTTTTTTACATGGGATTTACAGTGATTGGGGTTACGGGTGGGGTGGGAGGATCCCATAGACCACAAGGATATATTTTACCTTTATTTTTGGCTATCGAGCACGGGTGGAGGGGGTACTACTACCACTAGACTACCAGGGATATCATTTGTTCATGTTTGGCAATCGCGGGTTGGCAAAGGGTGGGAGGTACCCTAGCCTACCAGGGACATCAGGGTGCTTATGCATGGTGTTGGGGGTTTCCTTATCAAAAAGGCAGATATTAGATATTAGTATTATATCTTCCAGAGTAGCAGATACTGGTTGATTTCATTCTGTGTGGTTAAGTCACCCGCTGCACCTCGTGACCGAACCACACCAGTCATGGTAAATCCACCAGTATACCCACACCCTGGAGGGGTATATTGCTTAACTAGTCTTCAATGTGTCTAAAGGTGACTTGTTCATTATGAGAAAGAATGCCTCATATGTGCCTTAAAAATACAGGTATTACGTGTGTGAAAATTAGTGTGCTGAATGGCCAAGTCTTTCTAGTTCAAAATAACCCTGGGATTTAAAAATACAGTATTTCTAAAAAACTAAACATACTGACCGGTTTCTAAATAACTTTAAATCAAGCTTGAAACTGGGATTGAACCTTGTCACCCTTGTGAGTATGGCTAAATTACCTGGTCAATGCCTAATGTTGTCTTGACAGTGTTGGCATTGGTAGTGCAATAGTTAGAGAGACGCATAATAGGAGTGGCAATGAAATATAGAACCATCCTGAACCCCAGCCCACCCTGCAGAGAGTGACATGCATTGGGGTGTGGCTTTAGGTCATTGACCAAGCCCATAACGCTAGTGCCATTTCACTTCACCCTACCCTGCAGACTCTGACAGGTGTTGCATTGTGCCTTGGGGTCATCAGGCCTTGCACTCACCCCATTTCATAAGGAAGTATGTTCAGATGGGTGCAGCGTAGGAGAATGGGGTGAACTTTGAAGTGGAAGAGTCCAAGGCACACCTGGATGCCTGTCAGCGACTGCATGGTGGGGGTGCAGTGGTATGAGCATTATAGTCGACTATCCAAAGGTATTTGCACTCTAAATTTTCAACATGGCCTTTTGTGTCCGCACAGAGGGTTGAGGTGCTGGATGACACACCTTGCGCTACACCAGTGACCCGGTTCTGGAGCAAGCTTGGCACTGGTGGGTCAGCATGGGGCAGGTTGAGGACAAAGTACTCTGTGGTGCTCTCCTCCCGGGAGATTGGGATGGGACAGCTTAACGTAAAAGAGGGGCTTTATACTTTTTAACAGAAGATGACTGATTTTCAACCTCTGGCAGACTGCCCCTAGTTTGCCTGTTTCGTTAGTACTTACAGTACTGAGAAGGACCAGGGAGAGTCATGACAAGGAGCAGCTGTAATAGGGTGACAGTCACATGGTGGAGAATCTGAGGGACGGAAGGTGCTTTTATTTACAAGGGTTCTGGGAGTTCAACCAAGCTGGGAGGTAAACAAAGAGATGGCCTGCAAAAGCAGGTGGATTTAAGTGCCTTTATTGTTTATCAACTGGTGTACTAAAGGAAAATAATTATATTTAGCATGAGAGTTGGTCCGAGGAGTGGTGGTGGTGGGCAGGAGTCTGTACTATGGATGTTCCGAGGTTGGACGGAAGGAGTTTAAAACCCAACAGGTGCAAAACAGGAGTGCGCAATCATGGTAAGTCACCAGTGCTGCACCCCAGTGTAGTCTTTCTGAGGAACAAGTTTTACTAGAGGCAGGAGGCAGTAAAATACATAGACACTTCTGAGAGAGATTTTTTTTGTGTGTTGTTTGAGGTAGACAGTACAGCAGGCAGCACAGGCTGAGGCAGGCAGCACATGTGGAATTCATTCCTATGTAGAAGCTCGTGCTGTACTGCTGTTTTGAAAGCCCCACTTCCCACTGCCGGTGATCAGAGGATGATCTGATTGATGATTTTACTTTTGTTACAACTTAAATTAAATTTTTTTTAATGTGTGGCTAAGTGTTTAAATAACATTAATGAAAGAGAAGGGGAGGGGCTTGGCGGATGTTACCAAATCTCTAAGCGAGAGAAAAAATGGTGGATAGCAAGTTTGAAAATTCAGATGGCTCCAACAATACCCCAAGTAATGGGGCTCCCTGAATTATCTATTTTTTTGACAGGGTTATGATAAGCAGCAATGCCCGACAGGGTGGGCGTATTGGCAATACAGGACCGGCCAGGGCATAATGAGGCCCGACGCCGCAGGGGGCGGAGGGCCTTATAGCTCCTGGCCGGTCCGGTATTGCCTATACCGCTCACCCTGGAGGGCATTATTGGCGCTTAGAAATGGGCTACCTGTGGCATTTGTATAAGGGATTTAATACAATTAAAAGAAATACAAAATATTGACTAAAAATGAAGTTGAAGACTCTCTGTTGTACAGTAGTCCGTGTCTGTGGTGTTCCATCCACTACCCCCCACTGAGCCATTCTCTTCTATTCCCCCCACGACAAGCAGAAGAAGACATAGTTACCTCACTCCTTGTAGTGCTTTTTTTTTTTAAAAAAGGTTTTCGGTTTTGTTGCCGATCACTTTACTTTGGGGATGGGGACTGAGTTGAAGATTCTGACTTGAAGATCTGTGGGAACTGGGAAGTAAAGCGAAGAGACTGCAGCAAAGTGCTGTGGATATGATGGAGGGCAGTCAGTCGAGGAAGGTAATTGTGAACTGTGTTAAAAATGACCTAACGTTATTTCGTTTTGTTGGTTTGCCATTCCGGGAGAGCAGTACTGCATTTCATGGAAGCTGGGCCATTTCCAAGTAGTCCTGAGCACGCGACGTGCTAGTGCTACTGCTTTCCGTCACAGAAACCGTTGTTCAGTTGAAAGGGAAAAAATGAAAAGACTTTGTGGGTAATGTTGTTTGTGGTTAATTTATGTTACCCAGCTTTTATAACTGCAACTGAGATTAGCGCTAATGTGGCAGCATGGTTCTTCGCAGGTGCGTGGGCTGTAGTGATTATGGCTCAGCGCAAGAGCGGGTCAGGAAACTGTTTGCTTTTGAATTGTTTGTGGCTGTGAAGAATGAGGAATCGTTCTTCTGTCCCCGGTTGTAAATGGTGTTTTTTTTTTTTGTTTAAAAAACGCAGTAGGCATCAAACTAGGGAGCTTTGGAGGAGGGGATGTATGTCTCGTTGTTGAGACAGAAAATGGCGGCTATTTCAAATTCAAATCAGAGGATTTTAGCCAATTGGAAATTAGGATGGGCACTTGATATTTCAGTGGGTGAAGGGCACTGGGACTGGTACTTTTTATTTCCTGGGCATCTATTGAAAGTTAATGTACCCCCCTGGCAAGGGTACTAGCCAATCAGATGCCAGGAAATAAAAAGGCCATTTTCTAAGTAAGCAATAATACCCGACAGGGTGGGCGGTATTGTGCTATACCGGACCGCCCCAGGGGCGTAATGAGGCCCGACGCTGCAGGGTATTATTGCGCTTAGAAAATGGGAAATGGGTAACATTAATGAGACAGAGACACAAAATAGTTTTTTATAAATGTGAGTTGTGACACTTAAATTTACTACAAAATAGAGTCGGAGAGTGTGATGGTGATCATTCTGATCATGGGATGGCAGTTAGTGGTTGGGAAGTGGCATGACAGGGCTGTTTTTTTTTAACGTTTTCTTTGTGCACTTCTCATTTGGTAATGGGGTACAGGATGAAAAAAAAACAAGATGTTGCAGTCATTTACCTGCGCCGTGACTGAGGGAAGTTCAGTAAAATGGCAGACGCAACAGGAGGAGATCAGCTAACTGCTTTATTGTTTGTAAGTGAGAAGCAACATGGCTGCAGTTGCCATTTTCAACATTCTACTGGCCCAGTATTACTAGAATTATATGAGGCAGCAGAGACTGGGACTAGATGTTTCCGTCTCTGTTGTCTCATACTGGACCGCTGATTGGCACTTTTAGCTAATCAAATGAAGCTTCTGTAGTCCCATTTTCTAATAAAAATAAATGCATGCCTGACAGTGGCTTTCAGCTAATCAGGATGCTTTATTTTCAAGCCCATTTTCTAAGAGATGGCAATGTTGACAGTTTGGAGTGAAAATATTAAAATGCTTGATGTTACACGCAAGACATGAAAACTAGGCAACACACGCCAGAACAGTCTGTTTTTGGAATTCTTTCACCAAATTTTTAACATAGGCATGTTGGGATCTCTGCTCATGAACAGTGGTGGTAGGATTTTCTTAATTTGTCTCAAATGTTGCTTTCCTACAGCGACCATGCCATTGTGCGTCAGATGCGCAGAACCACATTTTGGGTAGGATATGAAAAATTACAGCTGTACTGTTAATAACATAGTCATTTTGTGGAATTTTTTGACCAGCTGTTTAACATAGGCATTTCGGGACCTCTGCTCATGAACAGTGTCACTGTGATTTTCTTACTGTGTCCCAAACATTGTTTTCAAAACTGCATAAGCTAACAGCTCACTCTCAGAACTCAGAGTACATATAACTGCTCATTTTGACATACAGATATATAAAAGGGCACATGCTTGCACACTGGTAACATTGGGGGCAAATAGGGCACCATGACAGAAAACATGGGGGAGTTTAGTTGGTGACCTGGTGCTCATGCCATAATATTCCACCGTAATCTGTGTACATAGTGGTACAATGCCTTGTTACCAGGCAGCATTACTAACACAGCAGGTAGAACCATGGTGGTTGATCGCACTGTTAGATAACCAGTTGTCCACAATCATTGGAGGTTCTGTAGACTTATGACAGTCACCGTCTCCCACAACCCTGATTCCATGTGAAAAAAAAAAGTTTCTCATGAAATTAGGGAATTGAGAACATATAACAAATGTGTGTGTTTTCTTCCAGAAAACCCCAAAATTCACCATAGAACATGTACACACCCAGAGC
Organism: Neoceratodus forsteri; assembly: GCA_016271365.2. Taxonomy (NCBI): domain Eukaryota; kingdom Metazoa; phylum Chordata; order Ceratodontiformes; family Ceratodontidae; genus Neoceratodus; species Neoceratodus forsteri. The sequence goes on along the minus strand of CM028133.1, from coordinate 220,372,129 downwards.
TTTAGGGGCCTGGCGCCCCAGACCCCTGCTTTTATCTGTCCTTTTCACAAATGTCAGATTTAAACACCCCCCCAAATAGAATTCTGGCTGCGCCCCTGCCTTTGAGGGAGTTTTCTCCTTTTGGGGAGCAAATAACATAACAGAGATTCTATATTTTCCGATAGCTGCACATTTGCCTTTCTCACATGAGGTATCACGTCAAAACAGCGAGTATATAATGACTAAACAATACGAGAGATTCAATAACAACGATGAACAATATAGCAACCAGCACTCAATAGTGACCAGCACACAAGAGCGAGTACACACAAGAGCGATTGGAGTTTGCCGACATCCCCACCATCAATGAGCAGCATATAGCAGTAATCTAAAACATAGGGAGAGAAGCAAACATGTGGGAGGGGAGGGTGCGGGCGATCCCCTCGCATGCTACAATTTAAAACACCTATCATTTGGGGATAAATGTGGGAATGTGTGTTTGGCTGATGTATGGATGGAGCTGCTTTTCTCTGCCTATGAGACCCCCAGTGTCCGCTACAGGTACCGTGATTTAAAGAGGCACTTACAGCATATTGTGCGTGAATACGATACTGGTAGTCACTAGGATTATTTACACGGCCTTGCATACAACTTCCAACTGCAAGTTTGAGCTATGGGTTAGCTGTTTTATGCTGTGCTATAATTGACATTCGCTTAAATTGCATTAGCTATATTAACTTTGTTATTTTGGTGTTCGTGATTACTGATGTGCTATAAAGCCGTGGAACCTAAAAATAAAATATGAAATCCAACTGCATAAAGAAATAAGTATAAGATAAAAATCTAAATGTAATGTTAAAAAGGAGTAGTTTTTTTCTATTTATGAATGAAAACATTGTTCTATGAAAGATTGTGTCAAATAATGAAACATGGGCAACAATATCTGTGTTTGTAGCTTTAAGCATTTCTACTAGGTATTAACTATAGGAGTACAGTATTGGTTAGAATGTGCTTCTTTGAATCGCGTAACTATTTTATCAATATTTAAGCATATACAGTTATGTGACTCGACCCCCCCACGAAGAGGGTCCTTGTCTTCGAAGTACCGTGGAATCATTTTTGTATGTCTTAAATAAATTATAGTTTGCTACGGAGAACTTATCTTGTGTGCGTTGCTGCTTTTTTGATGTCTCTGTGCAGAATTATCTCCTTAGGGCTAGGGAGGGGGGAGAACAATCAGTTCCGGTTCTCCTCCATTTCTCTTCAGCTATTAATACCATGGACCACATAGTGCTTTCGGATCGCATTAGAGAATATTGTGGATTCACTGGTGTAGTCATCAGCTGGTTTGAATCCTATCTCTCAGGTAGGAAGCAATGGATAGTGATGGGGAACTTCTCCTCCTCCTCCAAAGCCCCTGCCATGCAGTTTTCCTCTGGGCTCAGTCCTTTCGCCAATGATTGTGGTGTACATGCTGCCCCTGGGAGAGTTCATTAGATGTTGCAGTCTGGTCCACAGAGGCGGAGCTGGGGGGGTGTCTGGGGGGGCAATCACCCCTCCTGGCTGCCCCACTGTGAGTAGTGGTGCCCCACCACCATCTTTATTCACTGTTTAAGCCCATTGTGGAGCCCATGACTGACTGAATGCCCCCCCCCAGCTCCCAAATGCTCCCAAACCTGTCTCCGCCACTGAGTCTGGAGTATCACTGTTGTACAGAAGATACTCAGCTGTATACAGTATGTCCTTTGACCCAGGAACAACTGACACCATTAAAGTGCTAATTAATTGACTGGCTGAAATTCAGGACTGGATGTCCTCTAGCTAGTTGGAAATAGTTAGAATTCTAGCATAAATTGCAGCATTGTTTTCTGGTAAAGAAGATTTCTGCAGTACATCAATGAAATTCTGCCATTTGCCTAATTATTCCACCAACCAAAGTGAAATTCTGCAGACTAGGATACATTTTTTCCCTAATAAATATTAGTGAGATTCTGTGAAAATCATATAATTTTGTGGAATTTGTGTGAAAATGGGATCTGCAGTTGTCATACAGCCCTAGTCCAATCCTTTTGCCACCACCATTACAGCAAAATAACTTAAAAAGTAGGCCCTTCTTTTAATAATCTATTTCATATTTATCCTTTTGGGGGCTTAAAAACACCTAATAACCCCAACAGTGAGCTACAGGGGGAGGAACAGTCCCAGATACAGTGATCAGTAAAAGCCTAATTCCCCCACATGCACATTGCAGGCACTGAATATTTGCTGAAAGCATCTTCCCTTCTTATAAGGCCATAATAATTGGCTTATTTAGAACTTCTCTGCAAAAAAGGACATGTACATGCAACCCTGGAGCACAAGGAGGATAGATGATTAGTTCAGAGCCATGCAGTATCCAAATGGTGGTTGTGGCATTACAGTATAGCCTTGAGATTACAGTAACAAGCTGTTAATGAGCTTGGTGCATCCAGCAGACCTGGGTTTGATTCCCATAATCTCCAGTTGCATGCTGTGTGACTCTGGGCAAGTCACTTAATTGCCCTGTACTCCCAGGACACAAACTATTGTAAATGAGGCTCTGCTTCAACGCTGTATTCATTTCTCATGAATTAAAAAAATGCAGTATTATAAGAAAAATATTATTATTGAACCCAGTCCTGCTGAGTCTCTGGGTTCACAGCCATTTGCTCTAACCACCAGGTTGTGCTGCCTCCCTAATAAGATACAGAGCCTTACAGCTTGCCCCTTTACCAATGGGCTAGAGCCTTGGCAACATTTTTAGCAAAGCAAGGCAGCATTTCCTGCAATCCACTTGCTGCAACATTTCACAATTACACATGTTCACAAGAAGATAACCAACACGTTTTATTGTGGCAAGCTCAGAAACTCTCTTCCACAGATGAGACACTGCAGTCTGAAGAACATACTGCAAAATTAGCCATCTCACAAGACAACATTTAAATGTTTCTCAGAGGACTAGTACAAATGTTGATCAGCGATACAAGTCACTGATACGTAAGTACACAGATGGATGGAGACAGTTCTACTAGAACAATGCTATTGGGGAGCCTCAGAATGAGAGTGCCACTGCCATCACATATCCTGAGAATTGTACATAGAAATCAAAAGTGCACTGTACCTTTAATAGCCTCCCACACACAGCAATGGACATCTTCTTCTAATAGGAGATAGGCATCTATGAGTTGAGCCACTTACTGGCTTGCAGGACTGCACTAGCTAAAATAATCTGTTTATCCAGCTTTCATCATTCAGAACAAAGCAGAGGCTTGATCAGCTTGCAAAGTGAAATGTCTTTGCTCTGTAATTGTTGCAGCATGTCAGCAAGTCAAGGGAGAAGGGGATTACCCAGGTGTTGGGTCAAGGAAAGTAAACATGGCATTAAATGGGTAAACCTGAGAGGGGAATCCCAATGCCTTGTGGGGTTTTTTGAGCTTGAGAAAGTGACTCAGAGACAGAGAGAGAATTACAAAGGCCAAGTTTGTAATTAATTTGCATCTTAGTTTTGTGAAGTACAAAGTGGAGGGACACACCACAGTAATGCAGAGCATCATGAAAAACATATACAGCATGAAACACCAAGAAAGAAGAGACTGACTCACTTTAACCAAGAGTGTGAGATATGCTCCTACATAACACAGAACCAGAACAAACATAAAAGAGAAAGAAGGAAGGAAAAAAAGGAAAGAAAGGAAAGAAAGAAAGAGCATTAGCTGGAATGTGAACCCAGTCTGCCAAGAATACCATTCCAACTGCACTATCAGCTGTGCTACCAAGGCATCTGGAAACCTAGGGATCCCAGAAGCACCATACTCTTTTATCTAATGCACAACCTGGTGCTGCACAGATAATTACATTTTCAATCATAAGGGTGCAGTGTGCACATATGTATGGAACCCAAACAAACAGAAGAGAGAAAAAAATAAATGTCATTGGGATTTGAACCCAGGCTGCCAAGAATACCATTCTGATTGCACTACCAGCTGAAACACCAAAGTAGCTAGAAACCTAGGACTCCCAGAAGCACTTTACTCATTCTCTAAAGCACAGCCTGTTGCTGTGCAGACAATTAGATTTGCAATCACAAGGGTGCAGTATGCACATATACTGGACCTAAACAAACAGAGGAAAGAAATAAATAAGTGCTTCATATGGGATTAGAATCCAGGCCACCTGGAATCCCTAGATTTCCAGTTGCCTTGGTAGTACAGTTGGTAGTGCAACTGGAACGGCATTCCAGGAAAGCATGGACATTTTTCTGCTTGCCATGGGGATCACCAGGCATGCTTGGTGGTAAATCAGATAGAGAACTCCTATAAATTGTTACATATTTGGAAAGTATCAGTTAACTATAGTGTAGTTACACTGTAACTACACTGTAACTGCAATGTAGTTGCAGGCAACAAACATATAACTACAGGGTACTTATCCATTGCATGCAATTAATGATTAGTTACATTGAATCTGACACTTAAAGTGTCACCAGTATTCTTACTTTATCCCTGCTTGAGGAGTGGGCTGGCAGACACAATGGAACTACAGTCCCTTTCAACCATAATTTCCTATATTACTGTGTTACCACTGTAGGTTACAAAACATCAGCCACATTTCTAGGCAACACACAGTATGACTGGGTCAATGCCAGAACACCAAAAGAAAGACCGTTTTTACTGTAAGGAAAAATACCCTCTATATGGGCTATCCAGCCTGGCAGAACATTTCTTAATCAGTTACACATGAACTAGGTATGAAAAACTCCATGGAGAATGCATTGCCCTATCAGTGTAAAATAAGGCACTATGGTATGATGTAACTGCTGCTTGTATCATACACTCAATTATAATGTTTACTTATTTCCAGACATAATCCCTGGTTACACTGCTTTAGATCAAAGTTGAAAATATCTTGTTCTTTTTATAATATCATAGCTGTCGGCATCCCTACATGTTGTAACAAGGGAGATGGAGTAATTTATACTACTGCAGCATTTCCAAATGTATTTTATTGCTATTCTTGTTCGCCAGTGGCAGATCAAATATGATGTATGTCATGTTTGGTAAATCAATAAAGATAGCATGTATACATATATATATATATATATATTAGAGGCCAAAAAACTCCATTTAATGCATCAGTTAGGGTTGTAGATTTTCAACAGTGGCATTTTTTCACACCTCCTTACACATGATACAGCTGTCATTTTACATCCTGACCGAAATGTGTTTTTCATAGTTCCAGCGCACTATAATAGCTTGTGATACGATGGGAAATCAGTGTTGGGACAGATTAAAAATGACAGTGATACTAACTCATGAGCAGAGGTCTAAAATCCCTATGTTGGAAATTTGGTGATGAAACTCCACAACGCATGACTGTATATTTAAGTGTGCATTGAACCGTTTCACGCACCATGTAACTCCGCAAATTTGTAATATTTTCATGCCACATTTTCAACAGTGGTATTTTTTCACACCTCCTTATGAACAGTACAGCTGTCATTTTTCACATCCTGGCTAAAACATGTTATTGTACTCCTGCCGGATAATAGAATGGTTGCTGTGGGAAATCAATGTTTGGGACAGATTAAGATTGAGCGAGTGAGAGGGGGAGTGACCGAGCTCAACTGAGCTCTGTCAGGACTGCTGCAGATTTGTTTGTCAGCAGAAGAAGGCCCCAAAGCAAGAGCCCAGTACAAAGGGTCAGCCTGCAGCACTGGGAGAAACAGAGCGAAGGAGGGAGGGGGAGTGAGTAAATTTACCAGAGCACTGTCAGGACTGCTGCAGATTTCTTTGTGGGCAGAAAAAGGCACCAATGCAGGCAGGAGCCCCATACAAAAGGGAAGCTTGCAGTGCCAGGACAAACAGAATGAGCTTGTGAGAGAGAGACTAAGTGACCTCAACGGAGCTCTGTCAGGACAGCTGCAGATTTCTTTGTGGACAGACAAAGGTGCCAATGCAGCCAGGAGCCCCGTACAAAAGCACAGCCTGCAGCGCCAAGAGAAACAGAACAAGCAAGTGGCAGAACGGTAGTGAGCAAGCTCAACGGAGCTCTATTGTGACTGCTGCGGAATTCTTTGTGGGCAGAAAAAGGGCAGCAATGTAGGCAGGAGCCCAACCCAAAAGGCCAGTTTTCAGTGCCAGCAGAAACGGAATGAGTGACAGAGAGGGGGAGTGAGCAAGCTCAATGGAGCTTGTCGGGACTGGTTCAGATTTCTTTGTGGCCAGAAAAAGCCACCAATGCAGGCAGAAGTCCAGTACAAAAGGGCAGCCTGCAGCAGCAGGAGACAAAGAAAGAGTGAGGGAGGGAGGGAGAGTGAGTGAGCTCAACAGAGCTCTGTTGGGACTGCTGCAGATTTATTTGTTGGCAGAAAAAGGCAGCAATGCACACAGGGCCCCAGTACAAAAGGGCAGCCTGCAGTGGCGGGAAAACCAGAATGAGTGAATGAGAGAGAGGAGGTGTGAGTGAGCTCAACGGACCTCTAGTGTAACTGCTGCAAATTTCATTGTGGGCAGAAGAAGGCAGCAACACAGGCAGGAGCCCAGTAGAAAAGGGCAATCTGCAGCACCAGTAGTAACTGAATGAGCGAGTGAGAGAAGGGGAGTGAGCAAGCTCAACTGAACTTTGTCAGAACTACTGCAGATTTCTTTGTTGCCAGAAAAAGGCACCAACAGAGGCAGGAGACCAGTACAAAAGGGCAGTCTGCAGTGCCAAGAGAAACAGAATGAGTGAGTAAGATGGGGGGGGGTGAGCGACCTCAGCGGAGCTCTATTGGGACAGCTGCGGATTTCTTTGTGGGCAGAAAAATGTGCTAACGCAGGCAGGAGCCCAGTACAAAAGGTCAGCCTGCAGCACCAGGACAAATACAATGAGTGAGTAAGACAGTGAGGAGTGAGCGAGCTCAATGGAGCTCTATCATAACTGCTGTGGATTTCTTTATTGGCAGAAGAAGGCGGCAATGCAGGCAGGAGCCCACTACAACAGGCCAGTCTGCAGCGTCGGCAGAAACGGAAGGAGTGAGTAAGAGAGGGGGAGTGAGCAGGCTCAACAGACCTGTGTCAGGACTGCTGCATATTTCTTTGTGGGCAGAAAAAGCCACCAACAGAGGCAGAAGCCCATTACAAAAGGGCAACCTGCAGCGCCAGGAGAAACAGAATGAGTGAGTGAGAGAGGGGGAGTGAGGCACCTCAACAGAGCTCTGTTGGTACAGCTGCAGATTTCTTAGTGGGCAGAAAAAGCTGACAATGCAGGCAGGAGCCCAGTATGAAAAAGCAGTCGGCAGCAGTGGGAGAAACAGACTGAGAGAGTGACAGAGGGGCTGTGAGCAAGCTCAACAGACCAACGCAATCAACATTGACAAATGTTTATTGTTGTTGTTACTACCTCCCTCCATTGTGTACTCTTCCCCTGGGGTTTTTGTTTCCCAGGTGCATTATTTTGCACTTCTTTGCCTTGACTTCAAGCTGCCATACTTCTGACCATTCCTCCAACCTTGCCAAGTCCCTTCTCATCCTTTCCATGCTGCCTCCTTGTGTATCAACCCTGTTGCAGACCTTTGTGTCATCTGGAAAGAGGCATACATTTCCATCCTGTCCCTCTGCAATGGCACCTATAAAGACATTAAAAAGGACTGGACTCAGTACTGAACCCTGCAGTACCCCACTAGTAACCCCATCTTTCTTCAGAGTGGACTCCATTTACAATTACCTTCCTCTGTGTCCTGTTGTCCAGCCAATGTTTTACCTAGGCTACCACCCTGGGACCCACTTCCAGGCTGGTTAATTTGACTATTAATCTATTGTGTGGAACTGTGTCAAATGCCTTGCTAAAGTCTAGGTAGGCCATGTCCTCAGCCTCTCCCTGGTATACTACTTTGGTCACCCAGTCAAAGAAATCAATTAGATTCATCTGACATGACCTTCCTGCTGTGAACCGATGCTGCTTTGGGTCCTGTGCCCCACTGGCCTCTAGGTACTCAACAATTCTTTTGTTCAGAAGAGATTCCATCACTTTCCCTACCACAGAGATCAAACTGACAATTCTGTAGTTTTCTGCCTCTATCTTGCTCCCACTTTTGTGAAGGGGAATCACATCTGCCTTCCTGCAGTCCTCGGGTACCACACATCCTCCCATGATTTCTTAAAAAGGGTAGTGAGTGGTGTCACTAGTTCTCCCCTTAATTGTTTTAGAATTCTGGGGTGAATTCCATCAGGCCCCACTGCTTTGTCCACCTTCAGTTTTAGGAGTTCTTTCAGAACCCTTTCTTCTGTGAAAGGATTGGGATTGACCCCCACTATCCAGAGTGCTTCTGTTAATTGGATTAGGCACCTCCCCCTCCTCCTCTTTTGTGAATACTGAGCAGAGGTATTCGTTCAGTATTCCTACTTTTACACTGTCCCTCTCTGCCCACCCACTGTCCATTCTATTGAGCTTCACTGTCCCTCCCTTTGGCTTTCTATGCTCCCTGATGTATCTATAAAAGGTTTTAACCCCCTTCTTAACCAAGTTGGCTATCTTTTCCTCAGTTTGGGTCTTTGCTATTCTGACTTCCCTCCTTGCTTCCTTCTGCCTTAACTAGTACAGTTCTCTGTCCTGCTCCTTCTGTGTATCCTTATACTTCCTAAATGCTATATTTTTCTCCCTAACCTTACCCACCACCTCTTGTGAGAACCATAGTGGCTTTTTCTTTCATTTTGATTTATTTGTTTCATACAAAGACTTGTTGCCTCTGTGATGACAGTTTTGATGTTTCCCCATTGTTGCTCCACCCCTCCTTCTAGCCTGTTTGCTAGTACTTTTCTAAGGCACTCTCCTATTTTGCCAAAGTCAGCCATCCTGAAGTCCAGTACCCTCACTTTTGTATGGCTTGACTCTGTAGCTGAGTTTATCATGAACCACACTGTTTGGTGGTCACTTGTTCCCAGATGACTACCCACTTCTTGATCTACGGTCCTCTTACTGTCCTCATTTGAGAGTACAAGGTCTAAGATTAGTCTGTCCCGAGTGCTTTTTTCCAATCATTCCGAATCTTATTACTTTTAAATGACACATTGAATGGAATGTAAAGAGGATGTAATAGCCAATCCTTAGTTACTTTAAGTAGTCTAGGATATAACCTATCAGGCCCAGGTGATTTATTTATATTTTTTTTATTGAGTTGGGTCATGATCTTGTCTTTGGTGAATATAAGATCTTTTATATCAGAAACAGTTGGAATGATGGTTGGCACATCTATATTTGTATTAAATACAGATGAAAAATAGTCATTGAAAACCTTAACCTGTTCATGTGGAGCTGTTATCTCTTGGGTTTCTAAGTTAATCATACCTATTGTCCTAGATTTGTGTTGCTTTTTGTTGATATATGTATAACAACTTTTTCCTCCATCCTTCCTATATGCTAGCCCATTTTCAATTCTTTTTTTTTCTACGTTTATTTTATTGTTGCATTTTTTAAGATGGCTCTGTACTTCCATTTATTAAAATCACTCCCGTCTCGGTTCATCAATTTATATGCCTGTTTTTTTTATTTGATTTATTTTGTAATACTAGGAGTTAACCAAGGTGGGATCTTTCCTTTATTATTGTATATTATTTTATTAGGGACATGTTTAGCCTCCCACTCTAGTAGTTTGTGCTTAATTAGATTCCAAAGGTCATCAGGGGAAGTTAAATCAGTGTTGTTATTCCAACTACAGTGATCTGTTTTAAGTTGTAGCAAATCAGCATTGCTGTAATCCTTAACAATGGTTATGCCTTTGCTATGTTTGATCTTGGTACCACATACAAAACTTATAGTATTATGATCACTGTTGTGTAAGGGAGGTTTGACCCTGATGTTAGATATATTGTCCGTGTTATCTGTTAATACTAGGTCAAGAATGTTATTTTTCCTTGTTGCCACATTAATTAATTGGTGCAAACCATTGGATGAGCAACAATCCAAAATACGGTTTTCCTGAATATTAGTTCCTGTATTACAATACCAATTTATGCCAGGAAAGTTATAATCACCTATAAGTAACATTTCTTTATAATTTGCTATGTTGTTTACGCTGCTTATAATTGCTTGATTACCTATTAAGTCTGTACCAGGTGGTCTGTAGCATAGACCAATAAGAAATGTTGATTGCCTTTCACTTAATGGCTCTGCCAAAATGATTTCAATCTGGTTATTTTCTTGTGTTTCACGGATTGGTTTAACATTGATGTCTTTTTTAATAAAAAGTGCAATCCCTCCCCCATGTTTCCCTTTCTATTTCTATAGTACATTACATAACCAGGAATGTTAATATTCCATTCAGTCATATCATTCCACCAGGTTTCTGTTATAGCTACAATATCATATTTATCTTTTGTTAGTAAAATCTGGAGTTCATCCAATCTTTACCTTATTTAGACTCCTGGCATTACGAAAAAGAACAGTTAACCCTGTGCGTTGGTTCTTTTCCCTCATCTGCTGCAATCAATAGAGTGGGTTGTGGTATGTTACCACTTCAAATTCAGCACCCCAAAGGTAATATTTTAAAGATTCTGTTGCTCCTTTTGTGGGTGAGACATTCTTTCTCAGTTGTAGCATATTTCTGTTCCCTCTCCTGTAGTTTTCCACTAATGTAGATGATGGGATGTTCTTCTCCCTGAATATATGGGTTAACACAGCCCCATGCCCACCTTGATGCATCTATTTGCACAATGAATGGTTTGTTGAAATCAGGGCTTCTCAAAACCGGGTATGCACGTAAAGAAGCTTTAATCTGCCTAAAGGCTGCATCACATTCAGGGGACCACTCAACACTATTTGCGTACTTTTTTTTTTTTGTTAAGTCAGTAAGGGAGCCTGCTATTGCTGAAAAATTAGGAATAATGCTTCTGTAGTATCCGGCCAACCCAAAGAAAGCTCGTATGTGTTTCTGGGCCCAGGTACAGCACAATCAGACATTGCTGACACTTTATCCATTTCGGGTTTAATAACCCATTCCCTATGATGAACCCTAAATATCTGGTTTCTGTTTGCAGCAGGCAACATTTTGTGGGATTAATAGAGACACCTGCATTCTGGATTGCAGTAAAAACCTGTTCCAAGTGTTTCTAATGTGTTTCCCCCATTAGGGCTAAACACCACCACATCATCTAGGTATGCAGCACAAAATTCTGCATGTGGACTTAGCATTTGTTCCATGAAGCACTGAAATGTTGTGAGCACTCCATGAAGACCAAAGGGCATGGTGACAAATTCAAATAACCCCATGGGAGTGCTAAACATGGTTTTCTTTTGGGATTGTAGTTTAAGGGATATCTGCCAGTATCCTTTGGTAAGGTCTAACATGGATATGAAGGCTATGTTCCCCAGATGATCAATAATATTGTCGATCTTAGGCATAGGGTACCTGTCTAGGAGGGAGGCAGCATTCACTTTCTGAAAAATCAAGGCAGAGGGGAGTACCTCCTTCCTTCTTGTTTACCACAGCGACTGGAGAAGATCACGCATTTCGTGAGGGCGTGATGATACTAAAGTGTTCCATCTTCCAAACCTTTTTTATTACTTCGTCCCTAACATGTACAGCTAATCTGTAAGGTTTTGTTCTATACCAGTCGCTCACACTGGGACAGTAGTGAAGGCCTTTGAAAAGGTATCTAATAGTTGTTAGACCTGTTCGTGTTGTTGTGTGGTCAATGCCAGGTTTATTTGTGCTTCCTGTATCTGACTAGCCTGTTCAAGTCTGCCGTAAGCTATATCTAGCTCAGATTCATGTGTCTAAGTCTGTATGTAGCCACTTACTTCAGGGGACCCCAACCTCTCATGCCATAGTTTCAATAGGTTGGCATGATAAATCTGTTTGCTACTTCTTCTGTTGGGCATTTGAACCTCGTAAGTCACTGGACCTACCTTTCTGAGGATGGTATAAGGGCCCTACCTTTTCATTAGCAGCTTGATTTTGGTAGTGGGTAAGAGAAGTAATACCTGTTCTCCTACAGCAAACTTCTTATGTCCCACCCCTTAATCACACTCTGTTTTCTGCTGGGTTTGTTTTTCAAGTTAGGACTGATGGGCCAGACTGATGTACCTGACTAGATGTTTTCTTAAGGCTGTCATATATTCTAACGCCCCTTGTTTTCCTATGTGTGTGTTTTCCTCCCAATGTTCTTTGATGACATCCAAAGGCACTCAGTGATTTCGGCCACACAAGAGAGAAAAGGGGGAAAATCCTGTAGAGGCTTGGAGTACCTCTTGGTAGGAAAACAAGAGGTATAGCAAAAATGTGTCCCAATTCCTTCCTTCCTCACTCACAAATTTTTGTATCATCTTTTTAAGTGTTTGATTGAACCATTCAACCAACCCATCCATTTGAGGATGATACGGCGAGGTTGAAACAGCATGAATTCCTAATAGACGATACAATTCAGCCAACATCACTGATGTGAAATTTGTACCCTATCCACGAGAATGACCTTTGGGATACCCATCCTACTGAATGCTTTGGCTAATTCCTCCACCAACCTGGGGGTTGTTACGGTCCTCATGGGTATCACTTTGGGATATCTTGTGGCATAGTCATAAATTACTAGAATTAATCTATTGCCTTTGGAGCTAGTTTCCAGAGGGCTCACCACATCCATAGCGATTCTCTCAAATGGCTGACTGACTAGGGGTTTACTCTGGAGGGGTAACACATCCCTTTTTCCGGTCCAAGATACTCTCTGAGACACAGGGCAACTTTACACATATTCTGCTATCTGGTCATGAATACCTGGCCAAAAAAAATCTATTCAAGATTCTACTCAGGGTAGTATCCCTCTCAGAATGACCTGCTAGGGGAATATCATGGGCCAACTGAACAATTTCCTTTCGATATTTCTGTGGAACAACTAGTTGCGTAACTATATTCCCATTTTTGGGATTTGTACATTCCCTATATAAGATGTCATTTAATACAATATATCTCAGGGATCCATCCTCTAGTTGCTTCCCCACCTGTGAATAAAAATGGGTTAATGATGTATCCTGTTTTTGTTCATGTGGCATTGTCTCTGGTTTAATGTCAATAGGGCCCATAAACCCTTTTTCCTACCAGTCTCTTTTTCCCTTTCGTTTTACCATTTTCCCCTTCCATTCTTTACCTGGGGACTCATACAGTTCCTCTGAAAATGGAAAAATGATAGTCAACTCTGTGTGTTGCTTTGCCTGTGACCAGGTTGTCACTGCATCCGAGGGAGAATGATGAAAGTTTACCAGTAATGTAGAAATGTCAGGGTAATCTTGCCCACTGATGATGGGTACAGTTAAATGAGGCACAATCTTGACTGATATTTCCTGCGTCTTCCCATCCATTGTTAAGTACAAAGGGGTGCTGGAATAATAATGAGTATCCCCATGTATACAAGTTACCATTGTCCTAATTCCTGCTCTTTCTACACCTTCTACCAGGTCAACTCGAACCAGAGTTTGTCAGCTTCTAGAGTCTAGCAAGCCTAAGACATTATGTGGTCCCACTTCCCCATGGCTACATAAGGTGCCCAGCTGGCTAATGCCAAATGTCCAAAGTCTCTCTTCACTGATGGACAGTTTATGCCCCTTTTTCTGGCAACCATGGAAAACAATCTCTGACAATGGTACTCTCTCACTCCTTTCTTTCCTTACCTCTGGATTGGTTTTATAGTTATTAGTCAAAAAGGTAGATCTTACTGGGCTGGTGTAGAGGGCTGATGTAGTTCCTCCCTGGTTCTTCCCTCTCATGGTCATGCAGCCATGAAGTCCTCTGCTAAGGCAATGGTTTTCTCAGCTCCTTCTGGCTTATGTTCACAGACCCACAATTACACATCCTGTGGTAGAACTTTTATAAATTGTTCAATGGTGCTGACTTCCATGATTTGCTGGACTGTTTTACTACCAGGCTACAATCATTTATCACTCAGGTCCTTCAAGAGTGCATATACTTCCCTCGGGGCATCAGTGGATTGCATTTTCAGATAACAGAAATGTTGCCAGTAGGTCTCTGTATTGATGTCTTACCATCTCACGATCTCCCTTTTAACATGGTCATAATCATCAGTGACTTGTACACCCAAGTGACTCTATAGGACTTGAGATCTTCCTGTTAATTGAGGGGCGAGATGTACCACCAATTGTTCCCTTGGCCACCCACATGTTTGAGTACTCTCTCAAACATAGTGAGGTATGCCTCTATATCATCAGTGTCCTGCAACCTTGCCAGTTTGATGTCTCTTGGGCCTTGCGGTCACTTAGCGTGCTCTGTCCGGATGGCCTGGAGCACATGCATAGTGTCCACCCACTTCATGTCTTGTTTCCTACAATCTATTTCCCTTTCTCAATCCAACTGTAATTGCTTGACACATAGCCATTTAAGTAGTTCACCAACATCTTTGTCCAGAGCCTGCTCAAGGTATGAGGCATCCACATCTTTTCCTGTACCCTCAGTTTCAAGGGTTGGTCCATAGGCGTCTCTTTCCTGTGTTCACTGTACTCATCTTCAACTTCTCAGATGGCTGAGCCTTTATTTTTGGGCATGCATCTGGCAGCCTAGATAATAACTGGGTCCCTGTCTGTGCCTCCATCTTCCTCGTGAGATGCCTTTTGCCTGGCCACCCTCCACCACATGTCCACCTCAGATACCAGGTACCAGTAGTATCCGCCACAACATCTCTCTTCCCTAGCAAGACACTGCAGGCAGTAGACCCTGCTTCTCACACCAAAATGTAATGGTGCAGGATCTACAGATGGACACAGAGGCAATAATTCAGGTACAACCCACTGTTTGTCTTAGTGAAATGTTTATTAACTTCATAAACATATACTTAGCACCATCAAATAGTAACACAAGCAAAATAAAACAGTCAAAACAGCAAAAGAAACTCAATTCTGAAGCACAGAACCTTTCTCACTGCTGGTCAGAAGAAACTGACCCTATCTGTCTGTTACCTGCTCAGGGAGTGCTTTATATACCCACCTACCCGAATCAGGTGACGTAGAATCATCAAAACTTTAAAACATGTTCTAAATCCCTACAATATAGATTTAGACAGGATAGACATATAATAGATGCAAAACAAAAATAGCAGAAATTCCATGGTTGTAATAATAATCCCTTTTTGGGGTACTTTACTAATGACATTACTTCCCAGAAAATGATTGAGAGAATGGTTATTATAAAACTGGGCCACAAGGGGCCGCTGTCCCCCTATAGTGATTCTCAGATCAGGGGCAGAGCTCACAAAGACCAGACCTCTTATGTTTGTACTGTATGGTAAACTGTAACTCCAGACATGAAGTGGCAGCAGCAACTTTTAAACTGGACCAGTCGGAGTGCTTTTGGGGCAACAAAGCCATCCCAAGGTACTACATGCCAGAATATGTACTTTTATTGAAAGTTTGACTGTTTGTGAGAGTCTGAGTTAACCTAAATAATGTTTCAAATACCAATACTAAGGAACTTTAATAGGGTGGTTACAAGAAAAGCCTCTAACATGTTAGAATGTTATATTTTTCATTTCGTAGAGCAAAAAGAGCTTATGCAAGGTTTGTTTTGGGTTTCACTCAGCTGTAAAGCTGAACGGCAGCAATACCACTGCTGAAATGTCAAGTCGTCGGCTGAAATTGCAAGCTGATGGCTAATGCTTTCACTTTCAACCATCGAGACTTGGGGAGATAAACCTTTGTCTCTCCTAACAAGGGGGAGCTGTATTTATTAGTGCTACATTGTGTGAAGCTCATAGCAACAGCAGACACTAACCAAAAGGCAGAGAGTTGAAATAAGTAGCGCTAGTACTACATGACTGTGCACACGATTGCAAGGGCTTCATGATCATGTGAACGTTCGTGCAGCAATTCAAACAGCGCCGACTATGACAAAAAAACTCAGAATACAAACTGCTGAGTCAGTAAGAGTTCTGCTTTTAGAACTGGGACTCCTTTTCCTATCCTACCACATACCAGAAAGAAAAGGGGGGGTTCCAATCATACTACTCTTTCCTCCATAAAATAAAGTATTTGCATATTTATAAACCTTGTTAAAATATAGCAAGGCAGAACATATATTTGTATATAATTGTGTATACATATTTGTGTGTGTATATATATATATATATATATATATATATATATATAACCTTCTTTAAATACAGCAATGCAGTACAGGATACAAAAAAAGAACAAGTATTTGTCAATGCCGAATGTTCGCTTGCAGGTATTTGCAGTGGTGTTTGGCACGTATGGTGCTTTACCCAAATGTCCTGTGCGATTGCTGGTATTTGCACAATAAATTTTCAGCATGACCTTTTTGTTACCCCCATTGTGTGCTACATGGGAGGAAACACGTTTTGGGTGAGATGTGAAAAATGACAGCTGTACTGCTCATAAGGAGGTGTGGTAAAATGGCAATGTTGAAAATCTGGAGTGAAAATATTGAAAATTCGCGAACTTACGAGCCTGTGTAGGAACTGCGCAACGCATGCTCATAAAACAGTCATTTTTGGGAACTTTTGCACCAAATTTTCAACATGGGGTTTTGGGACCTCTTCTCATGAATGATGTCACTGTCATGCTGTTGACCGGGCCCGAAGAGTTTCACACAGTGACTGAGAAATCACCCTTTGGGCCCTAATAACAACATGACAGTGACATCATGCGAAGAAGGTCCCAAAACCCATGTTGAAAATTTGGTGCAAAAATTCCGAAAAATGCCTGAGATATGCAATAAAGTTGAAAACCCCGTATCTAGCCCATTATACAGCTTACCGGCATTTCCTCAGTTCGCGGTCAGCTTTGAAGAGTGCAGACATGTTCTCGGTCCACCGAAGATTGTCGCGCCGAGCTCTGGAGGTAAATATGGGGTGAGAGGGGTGTGGGGAGGCTGGGTGCACAGTGGGTGGATGCGGGTTGTGGGAGGGGGGATTGGGAGACTACATGGGACCGTTTCTTCTTTACAGGTGACAAAAAAAAGAAAAAAAGACCACGTAGGACATTTGCCACGCTGGGGTGGGCTCCCAGCATGGCAGAAGGATGGCTGGAGGGACTGAGGAGCCGACGGGTTGGGCACCTGTCGGCAAACAATGTGGACATTGACCATGCTGGGGTGGGCTCCCAGCGTGGCAGCAAGGCTGGGGGGTGGCGTGGCGTGGGGGTGGCGGCATGATGCAGTGCTCTGTATGACAGCGATGGTTTGCTTTGAAGCGAAGACCACCACTGTCATACACAGCTCCCACATCCATTGGTGCAGGACCACCATGCCTGCTCAACGGAGCAGTGGATTGAGAGGAAGAGGCACACCTCCAAAGTGTGCTGCTTTCCCAAAACATTCCTTGAGCATTCGCGCACGTGAACATAAAAAGGGAAAGGGAAATGCTGCTTGCATATTCTGAATAAGTAATGCTGTTATTCTACCATTCTTCTATTAATCCTAGAAATTTTCTATACTGCTAGACACCTACCCAATCATGTCTACCCCAGATACATTCAGGGTATCCTTTCTTTGACCTTTTTATTAGGACCCAGAGATAAAAGAGAAGGTAAACAAGATGGAGATGGAGATTGGGGGGGGGGTTGTGTGGGGGTGGCCTGCCTCCAAACAGAAAAGAAAGCGATAGCTGTAGCAGAGAGAAAAATAGAGGTTGGAACCATAATAAAAGGAAATGATCGGTCTAAACATTAGTGGCAGCTAGTGACCCTGTCACACCAACAGTCTGTGTTTACCTAGTGGGGTCCCAAATTTAAACACCAGGCATTTTTCTCTCTTACTAACTGAAAACTAGATGGCAGCAGCATGACGCTAAAAGGGCCATTTGAGAAAGGAAAATTGTACTTGCGACACTTTCATGAGACACATACTGTATAGTTTTTCCCCATTGACTATAATGGGACATTTGTTTTTTTGAATAACTTTTGAACGGTTTTTAATATTTGTATGCCAAATCTTCAGAAGGCACATCGGTGAGCCAGACTGCATCTTCCCTGAAGATTTCAGACCAAACGGACAAATCATGCAGGCTGTGGGAGCGAGCGAAGATACGCACAAAAAGTCAATTGTTTTGTGGTATTTGGCATTCTGCAGCTCTGATATCATACATCTGACCATAACACAACTTGCCAGATCCAGAAATCTATGGTACCAGACCACGCATGAAAAATTTCAGGCAAATCCGTTTTATGATTTCAAACTTATTAAGGTGCAAAATTTGAAGTTTAACATTAAAGTGCTTACTCAACCCTAACTATAGTCTCTGACTACCTCTGTAAGTACAATGTTCTCTGCCCTGAACAACACGGGTTCAGAGCAGGTCATAGTACCAATACAGCACTCCTGGAATTTTCCAACTTCCTCCATGCCTCCTTGGACTCTGGTGCCCTGGCTGGTGCTATATTCATTGACCTGTCTAAAGCATTCAATACTGTTTCGCATCCTCTTTTGCTCTCCACCCTCGACCTAATAGGCTTTGCCTCAGGACCTGTTCCTGGTGCACCAGCTATCTCTCCCTCGCTCCCAATGTGTGAAGTCAGCAGTACTCTCTCTGAAACATGCCCCATTCGCTCTGGGGTGCCGCAGAGGCTCAATTCTTGGACCCCTACTATTCTCACTCTTTCTTAACTCCCTACCCAGCAGTTGTACAGGTAAGATGCTTCTCTATGCTGATGATGCTGTTCTCATTGCCTCCCACAATGACCCCATGCTGTTACAGAACTCCCTCCAACTAGTCTTTGACTCTGCAGCTACCTGGTTCACTGAGCACTGACTTGTTATCAACCTTAAGAAAACAAAAATGATGCTCTTCTCCACCCCAAAATAAAGTACAGCAAGTTTCCATAGCTGTCCACTCCACACCAATCTCGTCATTGACCAGGTGCAGTCCTATAAATATCTTGGTATAACCTTTGACCCTGCACTTTCATTCCATGGACATATATCTGCCCTAAATTCTATACGCCAACTCACGGCTAGGCATTCTTTACCGGCACAAGAAATGCCTCCCTCTGATGCCCTCCATACAGCTGTCACCTCCTCTGTCATGTCTCTCATTGACATGGCCTTCCGGTCTATGGCTCAGCAGATCAGACTGCCCTCAATAAGGTTCGCCTCACAGTTAATAAGGCCTGCAGACTTATCACTGGTGCTCCCAGACTCACTCACACATGTGAGCTGTACACCCTAGCTACCCTACTCAACCTGGAAGAGTGACTCATGTATCAGACATGCCAGCTCACCTTTAAAGCCTGCGTGCTCCTATCCCCATAGCCTATCCAACTCCATCGCCATTACTGCACCGACCCTGATCACGCAGCTCGTCAAGAAACTACCCTAGTTATTCGAGAGGCAGGACCTCTCAAGGTCAGAGGGCATTCCCCTGCAAGGCCCCACTGGTATAACTCCCTCCCTGCCAGTGTCTCAAACTCACTAACCTTAGCTTGCTTTAAGCCCAGGCTCAGAAACTTCCTGCTTAGCTCTCGCAAATGCAACTGCCACTAGCCTAGTGTAAAAAAAAATATATATATATACTCTGTTTGACAATGCTCACTGAGCGGCTCCCCCACCCTTCTTTTGCCTACTAATTCCTCCTCCCCTATCTCCCTCCCTTCTACCCCCACCAGCTCTCCCCCGACCATAAGTTTTGCACCTTTTGTTATCTTTTGCTTCGTTGGAGATTGTATTCTATTGTAACAAAATTGCAATTGAACTGTAACTTTTTTGTTTGTATGTACTGTGTCCCTTGTACTACTGTTCTGATGTCCTCTTTGTGATGAGGTACCTTTGTAAATGAGCCTCTGGCTCAAAGGTTTCTAAACTGATGTTTAACTAAATAAATAAATAAATATAGTGCCACTACTGTGGTACTATTATATATATGTATAGGCTGTATAAATATAAATAAATAAATATTTATATATTATAGGGGTGCAGTCACACACCTGTACTAAGGGTTAGAAGGCACTTCTATGTTAAACTTTAAAATGTGCATGTTAATAACATGGACCCATTCAATGGATGTGCATGAAATTTGGTATGCATAGTGGGGCATGGTAGATTTCTTGATTTGCCAAATTTTGTTTTGGTCAAACTTATGGGTTTTGTGCACCAGAACACTGATAAATGCACTTTTCACCAGTTTTGTGGGCAGTTTTTTGGATTTTGTCTGTGGTGCTGTGTGGCTATTGTGTGGCATGCTGGTCTGTAACTTGGCACATAGGACTTGGGTAAAGGAATATGCCACATTTTGCAAAAATATTAATCCATTCAAAAGTTATTAAACATTTTAGCTCCCATTATGAGTCTATGGAAAAATATATATGGTTATTGTGCGAAAGAATGGGGTTCTGGCCATCAGATCACTCCTCACAATTAAATAATTTGTAGGCTCGCGATCAAAGAATCTTTGATCATGAGAAATTTATTGATTGTGATGGCCACCATCTTGTTTTCAATTTGTGGTCAGAAAAAAACAAATATCTCAGATCAGGGGTGATATCTGAAGTAAAACATGGATGGGTTTTGCTCTGGGGGCTTCCCTCTATCGATCCATGACTGTGGTTTAATGTACTTTTGTCAAAAAATAGAGTTTTAAACTTTTAAATTCTTTGATCGCAGCTCATTAATGATCTTTGATCACGAGCCTGCAAATTCTTTGATCATGAGATTCTTTGATCATGATCTTCATTCTTGAGAAAGGGATGAGATGGCCAGATTTTAAAATCAAATATCTCAGCCCAGGGGTGACTTGTGAAGTCAAACTAGGATGTGTTTTGCTCTGGGGGCTTCATTCTATCGAGTTATGCCTGTGTTTTAATGTAGTTCTGTGAAAAAATGAAGTTTTAACATTTAAATTTTTTGAGCATGAGCCTGCAAATTCTTTTGTCACAAAGCTGCAAATTCTTTGATCGTGAGATTCTTTGATTGCGATCTTCATTCATCAGGGAAGGACGAGATGTCTAGATTTTTAGGTTGAAAAAAAATTAAATATCGCAGCACAGGGGTGACTTGTGATGTCAGAGTAGGATAAGTTTTGCTCAGGGGGCTTCCCTCTATTGAGCCATGCCTGTGGTTTAATGTAGTTGTGTTAAAAAAATGGAGTTTTAATGTTTTTTGATTCTTTGATTGCAAGCCTGAAAATTCTTTGGTCACTAGCCTGCAAACTGTTTGATCGTGATATTCTTTGATCATGAGTTTCTTTCATGAGGGAGGGACAAGATGGCCAGACTTGGAGGGACCAGAATGCCTAATTTTCATGACTAGATGTCCCCTCATGATCAAAGATGATCTTTGATCACGAATTCATGGTCGATTCTCATGATCAAAGAATGTTTAAAGGTGCTAAAACTTTAAAATTAAATATCTAAGAAACGGTTTGGTGTTTTAACTTGAAATGTGGATGGTGTTGAGGGGATGTCCTGTAGATGTGAATTATTGTGCTTCGGTGTCCGAAAATTAATGTACTGTGGAGACATTGTGTGACACACTTTATGTTTTGAGGATAGCGTTTTCCATTGTGGTAGTGGCTTGACATTTATAGGGTAACTAGTCTTATTTCCTCTGAGGTAATTTTCAGTGGCTACGTGTGTAAAATGTAAACAGGTGCAGAATTATGCCACTCCGATGAATAAAAATTTGTTTTGTTTCAAGCTGGTAGAAGTTTTTGCTCCACATTCCCATGAATACATATGATATTCAGTACTTGTACTGTAATGTTAGGCAGAAATTTGCAAGTTGGTTGAGCCATATGCTCCCACCAACTTGTGTGACTTTGTACTTTTCTATGCTTTTTCAAAAAGTAAGGAAATTCTTTGCAAAAATCTGAGTTATGCATCATTGAGGATTAAAGTACAAAATGTCAGGAAATTAGACCTTTAGAGTTGCCCCTTCCCCCCCCTTGTATAGCCTCTATCCTCCCCAGACTGACAGATGCCGGGGTGTGTCATTGAGGTGTGAGGCCAAAATGACACCCCATTCTTCTTTACTGTGGCACGTCAACATGATTAAACATAGAATGGGGTGACATTTAGGCCTCACAACCCTAATGACACACCCTGGCATCTGTCAGTCTAGGGAGGATGTGAGGTACACAAGAGGGGTAGGGGCAACTCTAAACATCTCATTTCTTGATTTTTTGTGCTGTAACCCTAAATTATTTATTTATTTGCTTTTGTTAACCAGGTGAGTGGACTAGGCATAGAAATGCCTATTTTCAGGCATGACCCAGGAGGATACAGGTCAGATACATAAAAAACAGCAGCAATGTGATGCAGCACATAGAATAGGTTGTACAATACAGAGATAATTCGGAAAAGGATAAGAGTTTACAAACAACTTGCAGGACAATTATACATGGTCAGACAAAGTGAATAGGTAAAATGATAAAAACAGGGGTCATTCAAGAGGCAAGTGCAACACAAGTACAGAGACATTACAGCCAGCCATTATCATTGACAGTATACAATAAGTGTCAATTAGCAAAAATAAGAGTAGTAGGAGAAATAGAGGGGGGGAGGAGGAAGAGGGGAGGGGATAGGGAGAGCTAGGTTAGAAGTGTGCACAGGAAGGGTGGGAGTAGAGTAGGGTAGCAGAGTAGGAGAAAGAGTTTAAGATGGATGGAAGCAAGTGCAGGGGCTTACTGCAAGTACTGTAGATGTTCATGGTGGAGCATTTTAAAGCGACCATGTGTAGGGGCAAGACAGATTGCTTGGGGGATAGAATTCTAATACTCAGGGACAGTATTGGAGAAAGCATGTGCACCCATTGTAGTCTTACACTGAGGGATGTAGAGAGGAGTCTGCTCAGTTGAACAGAGCCTGTAGGAGGGAGGTTGAGAGTGTAATAGTGAGGCAAGAGATTGAGGGAGGCCAGATCTGATTATACCATCTATTAAGGCACCATAAGATAGGAGGGGGTGAACAGCAGGACTAGGCCATACTAAGTCAGCATAGAGCTGACAGCGGTGTTTGTGATGAGGAGAGGCAGAAGCATAACGGCAAATGTTATTATAGGTAGTATCCCATAGATGGAGGGATGTTTTAGTTGCACATTGATAGGTGACTGAGCTGTAGGCCAATGATGAGAGCAAAAAACCTTGTGCCACAGCAAGCCTAGCCGATGGGGTGAGGGCATAGTAAGTACAGCAGGCTGCTTTGATTTTCACATTTTCAGCTTTGCAAGTAGCAATGATGTGGGGCACGAACTCCAATGATTCATCAAGTTGAATACCCAGGTATTTAAAGAAACTGGTACTAACTAACAGGGAATTGTCAGAACAGGATATTTTGAGGGAGTTTTGATTTAATTTTAGTCTAGCTGGAGAGCCAAAGAGCATAGGCTGAGTTTTATTTACATTGAGAATGAGGTGATTTACAGTTAGCCAAGATTTTATGTTTAGGAAGTCTGAAGATAGTGAATTGTTTATGTCTGATACATTACTGGCACTGTAGTAGAGGACAAGGTCATCTGCGTATAGCAAGGTAGTGCAGGTAGGTGCCTAAGATGGAAGGTCACTAATGAAAATAGTGAAAAGTAGTGGGCCAAGTATGGATCCCTGTAGGACACCAACATAAATGGACGACAGATCAGACATAGCTGAGTTAAATAGCTGTAGAACCAGTGCACTGATTCAGCTGAAAAAACAAGGGAGACTAGTTTAGTAAGGAGAAGGGTGTGGTTAACCAGGTCAAAAGCCTTGGTTAGGTCGATTAAGATGGCACCTGTCAGGAGACCAGAATCCATGGTGGTGTAAATGTCATTAGTAAGTTTTAGGAGGGCAGTGGAAGTACTGTGACCTTTTCGGAAGCTATGCTAGGAACCAGAGAGGAGGTTATGTTTCCTCAGATACTCTATAGTTTAATTCACCACCAATTTTTCAAGGATTTTACTGAGCACTGAAAGGATAGCGATGGGTCAGTAATTAGCCATATCGTTGGGATCACCTTTTTTTAGAATAGGCGTAATCCTAGCTATCTTCCATACATCAGGAACTACATCATGACATAGTGACAGGCTAAAGATTTTAGTTAAAGGAGAAGCTATGAAAGAGGCAGTAGCTTTTAGAAGCTTGGGCTCCAAGCAGTCAGCACCAGAGCTAGTAGGGAAGGAGGCAGAGAAACATGAAAGATCTGAGAAATGACAGTTAAAAGAGTTGGCGATGGTCACTGGGTTGTTACAATGAATGCCATTTAGTAGCATGTCATTTGAGGTGGCCGGTTTATCAGTACCAAGGAGACTTTTAATGACTGTCCAACATTTTTTAGAGTCTCCTCCAACTTTTATAAGCAAGTCTTTACAGAAGGAGCTTTTTACTAGATGAGTATTCCTTTTATAGGCATTTTGCAAAGCCTATAGAGATCGTAATCAGCCTGCACCCCGAGGCCTTGAAATGCCACCAACTTTTATCCCTGGTCCCGAGTTGGGTAAGAAGATCCTTAGTCAGCCATATAGTTTGTGTGCCCCGTATTCGGCGCGTGACATAGGGAGCATGAAGGGCTTGGATACACCCAAACTTTTCAAGTAAATAATCTAGAGCAGACTGCACATCAGATGAGGAAAAGGTGGGTGACCAGTCAATCAATGAGAGATCCTGCAAAAACTGTGCCTGATTGAGATTGGCCAGATTATGGAAGATGATTAATTTTGGAGGAGGGGATGACTGTCTAGCAGCATGCCTGATGCAGAAAATAGGGGAGTAGTCACTTATGGAGTCAGCAAGGGTACCAGCTGAGGTGATTATGCATTAATGCAGTTTTTTTTTTGCAAAGAATATATATAATATTCTATGCAAAAAAACTGTGTTAATGTATCATTTAGGGTTAAAGCAAAAAAAGTCAGGAAATGAGACATTAGTGTTGAACCCCTAACCCCTCCTCACATGCCCCACCCCGATCTTCCACAGACTGACAGATGCCGGGGTGTGTCAGTGGGGTCATGAGGCCCAAATCTCACCCCATTCCATGTGTGAGCATGTTCACATGCTACAATAAAGGAGAATGGGTAAGATTTAGGCCTCACGACCCCAGTGACACACCCCGGTGTCTGTTAGTGAGTGGAGGATCAGGGTGGGGTATGTGTGGGGGGTTTTGGAGTTCAACCCTAATGTCTCATTTCCTGACTTTTTTTGCTTTAACCCTAAATGAAGCATTAACACAGTTTTTTGCATAGAATATTATATATATTCATGACAAAAAAACTATGTTGATGCATCAGTGGTTCTACAGCAACAAAAGTATAGAAGTGTGGTCCATCCACCACCCCAACCAACCCTACCACTCCACTATCCCCCACCCTCCACACACCAACAGGTGATGGGGTGTGTCTTGGGGTCATTGACCCTAATGCTCACTCAGTTCCATGTGTATGGAAGCCAAGATGGTATAGCATAAGAAAATGGGGTGAGCACTGGGGTTGATGACTGAACCTGCAAATACCTGACAATGAATAGTGGAATGGTAGGGTGTTTAGGGATGGGAACCCTAACACCACATTTCCATACTTTTGTCACTGTAATATGAACCCTAACTGTGCATTAATGGAGTTTTTTGCAATTAATTTCCTTATTTTTGTGAAAGTATCACCATAGCTTTAGTTGTTTATGGGAGTGCAAGGTCCTATGGGTCCTGTGCTCCCATCTATCTATAGGTGTAGAAACATTGAAATGAACCTTCATCTGCCTGTTGGAGTGCAGGGTCCTTCGGGTCTTGCGCTCCCATGTCGGTGATTGACCTTATTTTAATGTGTGTGAGCATGGTCCTTCAGATGCTGTACAGCCATCCCTCCATAAATGCATGAACAACTTATCACCACAGCCATCTGATTACCCCAGGACATATACCTGGTACAGAAAATTTTCAAAGCCCTGCCAAAATGTAATTCTGCGCAACTGCGACTCCATTCCATGCCACAGGTGTGAAAACATACTGGAGGCAGGATTTGTAAAATTACAGCTGTCACATATGTGAGGTGGTGTAATAAGAAGGTTATGTTGTAAATCTAGGGTCAAAATATTGAAAATTGCTGTAGTTACAAGCAGGCATACCAAAATTGAGATAAATGGTCATAATGTTGTCATTTTTCATATTTTGACCCCAAATTTTCAACATAATCTTCTTATCATACCACCTCATAAACCTCACAGGTGGTGGTGTTTAAATCCATTGCAAAATGCCATTCTGTGCCATAGGTGTGAAAACAGGTTTGAGGCAGTATGCGAAAACTGACAGCTGTACTGTTCATGAGGTGGTATGAAAAAATGGCAATGTTCAAAATTTGGAGTGAAATATTATGTAAAAAGAGATTCCAGCCATATTGGTCCTCGGAAAACAAGAGATAATCGAAGCCTTAGGCTTATGTTGCTCAATTTGGCTAGTCACCTGAAAAAGGGATCTGTGAGGTCCCAAAATATTATGTATAAATCCATTTTGTACAAGACACTTGTTGGTCCAATAAAAGGCATCAAATCTTCCATCATCTCATTTTCCAAAGACCAATATGGCTAGAATCTCTTTTTACAAAATAATGGAAGATACCACAATTCACCATCTGAAATGGGCTTATGTTGCTCAGTTTTGCTATTCACCTGAAGAAGGAACATGTGAGGCCCTGAAAGCGTGTGTATAATTCTATCTTTGTACAAGACACTTGTTGGTCCAATAAAAGGAGTGAAATATTACAAATTGCCAAAGTTATGCATTTGCATAGAAAAATGTCATCAACTGCATGTAACTTGGACATTTTTATGTATTTTTGCACCAAATATTCAACATGGCCTTTTTGGTACCCCACCTTATGAACACTGCCACTGTCATTTTGTTACTTGATCCTGAAAGGTGGTTTTCCGCAGTGACCGCTTCATTCCACGCCACAGGTATGGAAACATGTTTACGTCAAGCAGTGTTGGGAAAGTTACTTTTTCTATTACTTTGTATTACGTTTGGAAACTTGTTCTAGGAAGTTTTGTGCAGTCACTAGCAAGGATGAATAAGTAATAGAAAAAGTAATACACCTTACAGTTATAGTTACTTATTTCTTTTTTTACAAAAACAATACAAAAATAATAAATAACTATAAAAGATTACATTTTTTGAGAGTAATATGTTAGTTACTAGTTACTTTCAAATAAATGTAATCAATTACAGTTATATATTTCTTCTGTATAAAAAGACATCAGTAATTGTAACTGTAAGGTATATTACATTTTCCAGTACTTCTCCATCTTTCCTAGTAACACCACAGAGCTTCTGGAACAAGTTTCCAAAAGTAATAGAGAAAGTAACTTACCCAACACTGACGGCAGGATGTGAGAAATGACAGCTGTACTGTTCAGGAGATGGTGTGGAAAAACAGCTATGCTGAAAATTTGGAATAAAAATATTAAAAATAGCCAACGTTACATGAGTGCACAGAAAAATTTCAGTGACCATGCATAACTCGGGTGTTTTGGGGCATTTGTGCACCAGATTAACAACATGGGCTTTTGGGGACCCCACTTCATGAACACTCACACTGTCATTTCATTACTTGGTCCCAAAAGTTGATTTCATGCAGCAATCATAAAATCACCTTATTTTTTTTGTTACAGGTACATCTGTAAGTAATATTTCAGAACACTGGTGGAGGGCTCTCCAGTGTCCCACAGTACTGAGGGGAGGACATAAGTGAGGCCAATGGGAGTGGACTGCCCAGTGTCCCACACTGAGGGGGTAGCTGTAGTGCTGATACAGAGATTGGGCACCCCTATGTCAACAAAAAAATTCTTAGAAAATAAATATTTCAGGACACTAGGAGTGGGCTCCCCAATGTCCCACAGTGGTGGAGGAGGGATTTCTACCACTGACACAGGGACTGGGCACCCAAAGTGTCAGCAAAAACATTTTTTTAAATAAATATTTCGGGACACTAGGAGTGGGCTCTCCAGTGCTCCACACTGGTGCAGGACGGCAGGTTTCTACTGCCAACATGGGTATTTGTCAACCTGATGTTGGCAGAAACATTTTTCTTTCTTTAAAACATGCCTTAGCCACCTTGGAGACAATAAAAGGATAAAAGATCCTTTTATTAGGTAAACACCAACAGGTGTTTACCTAAACAGAATCTGAGGAGTACAATTCTGGCCTTATTTTGACAAAAAATGGCCAGGAAAGATTTTGGATATTTATGGGGGCCGATGCTTTTTTTTTATTCAAGTAGTGCTGCAAATTTGTGGCAGTTTTTGTGAAACAGTGCCACAAACTGTGACAGTTTGCATGCAGCAGTGCTGTTAGTTGTGTGAAAACTGCCACAATTTGTGGCCGTTTTGCAAAAATAGAGCAGCAAATTTGTGACACTACCAACAGCCGAGTGGGAAAAACATATTTCCGTCCACTGTTTACAAAAAATTAAGGCCAGAATCGTGTTCCTCGGGCCCTGATTAGTTAAACACAACTGTTGGTGTTTACCAAAGGGCAGCATGTTTTGAATTACAACATTTTTTCCCCATTGCTAACTGAAAACAAGATGGCGGCAGCCTGGCACTACCTTTTCCATTTGAGGCAGCAAAAAATGCTTTTGCAGCATCAAAACCCGTTTCCATGGATCATCTAATTTTTCTGATAGTCTATAATGGGAAAATGAAAACTTTAATAACTTCTGAATGGATTAATACTTTTTTTACCACACCTTCAAAAGGCACATCTGTGACTCAGAACCCTATACCCTATTTCAGACCAGAGCCCCAAGCCATTATGGACATGGAGAATGGCAAAGGATTGGCACCTAAATGGTAATTTTTACATTTTTTGACACTACATATCTCTGCAGATGCACATCCAAATGCCATCTCCACAGCTGCACTTTCGACTGGTCCAGTACTTGTCACATCAAGAGATCTATGGTACCTGGCGGAGCATGAAAACTTTTGTGACCATCGGTTGTACGGTTTCAAAGGTATTAAACTGCAAAATGTTGAGTATAACATAGAAGTGACTGTCGAACCTTAGCTAAACTGGCTGGTACTACCGTAACTGCAATAACAATACAAACAAATACAGACATAATACAACAAAACAAGCAAATAAGAATGTGATTAAAGAAACTTACAATGGCAAGTACATTGACTGTACAAATACCACAAAAAAGTCTTTGTAAATGAATAATAAGAAGAAGCAGATTGCAATGAATCTGGTAGGCCATTCCAAAGCTGAGGAAGTGCAACAAAAAAAGCAAGTGAACCAACCTTAGATATATATAACCTTTCAACTAATAAGGCACTATTTTAGTGTGGCAAATTAACAGTAGCAGTATCACAATCATCATATCACTCTAGATACTGATCATCAAATAGGGTTTTTCAGGATCAGTGCTTAGGATCATATGATTGTGGCACTTCATGACTGGAATTTATTTATTTATTTATTTAAGAGATTTACCAGGAAGGCATACTGAGCAGAGTACCGCTTGATTCCAGATGCACCCTGGGGTAGGGGGTTACAAGAGTGTAGTACATAAATACATAAAACACAATAGTACATACATAATTTGCAGATATCCAGCAATGGCCCAGTGGGATGGGTGTAGTAGCTGAGATGCATGTAGGTTTATACAAAGTGAGGAGTATTTACAGGCAGTAATTACAGGCAGTGATATCGTAGAAATTTCAACAAAAAAAAAGTGAGGAGTATTTACAGGCAGTGATACAGTAGAAATTACAACAAAATTACATGGTGTGATTAGATTTACCTACTATATGGGTAGGTGAGTATATCAAACAGTAACAGAGTAAGGATTAAAAAGGAGCGTATGGTACTGATTTAGAAATGGAGCCCAGGATAGCTGATAAGAGTTGAGCAGGGAGTTCAACGATGGGGAAAGCATAAACAGTTGGTGGTGAATCGTTTTGAGGAGGCATTTCGATATGAGTACTTGTGATGTGTCTGATGCTTGCTAGAGAGTTCCATAATTTGGGGAGTCTGAAGCTGAAAGCCACCTGACCTGATCGGGTGGATCTGTGGGGGATGTGAAGAAGCCTGGAGTCAGAGTTCCTGAGATCGTAGGTAGGTGGGGGGACAGTGGTTAGGGATGTCGATAGGTAGGAGGGCAGCTCATGCGACCAGAATTTAGCAGTAATTCTAGTGCAGTGCAGCAATCGCCGATTTTGGAGTGATGGGAGGTCAAGGGACTGGTAGAGATCACAGTGGTGGGTGTTTGGAGGATGATCCAAAGCAAACCGGCAGAAGGAATTATAAATAGGGTCGAGCCTTGTTAAGGATGTTTGGGGGGCGGCACCATAAATGACATCGCCGTAGCCAAAAATTGGGAGGATCCTTTTTTTGTATCATTTCTTGTCTGGTTTGTAGAGGGATGCAGAACTTGTTCCGATATAGAGCTCCCAGCATGGGATGTAATTTTTTTTGCAAAGCGTCTACATGTGTTGAGAAGTCAAGGTGCTGATCTAGCCAGACGCCGAGATAACGATATGTGGAGCAGGTCACAAGCGGAGTCCTATCCAAGGTAAAGAAGGTGGGTGCATCATTTAGCCGGGTTAGTTTGGCTTGGGAGCCAAAGGTGAGGGAGACAGTTTTTTCGAGTTTAGGAATAGCTGGTTCTTAATGAACCAGCGTTGGATGGAGTCGAAGTCCTTTTGAAGGTGAGATGCTACAGTGGTACCAGATGGGCCAGAGGCAAATATCACCATATCATCTGCATACATATGGATACCAGATTGTGTGCAGACAGCAGGCAGGTCATTGAGGAAAACTG
The DNA here is from genome assembly GCA_016271365.2 of Neoceratodus forsteri. Lineage (NCBI taxonomy): Eukaryota > Metazoa > Chordata > Ceratodontiformes > Ceratodontidae > Neoceratodus > Neoceratodus forsteri. The sequence goes on along the minus strand of CM028133.1, from coordinate 220,341,426 downwards.
AGAAGAGTAGCGGTCCAAGTACAGACCCTTGAGGTACGCCACTGGTGACAGGGATGGGGGTGGATAGAGCCGTACCGATGCGGACTGCTTTTGACCTGCCTGATAGATATGAATGGAACCAACTGAGTGCCGTCGTCGTCAGACCAGTTTGGGCAAGTTTAGATAACAAGAGGAGGTGAGAGACCGTGTCGAAGGCTTTTGCCAGGTCTATGAAAATAGCTGCGGTAATGTCCCCATTGTCAATGCCTGTAAGGATGGAGTCGGTGAGACGAAGGAGGGGTGTGGTGGTGGAGTGATTTTTTCTGAAGCCATCTTGAAAGGGAGTGAAAAAGGAGATTGTAACTAGTTAGTTCTGTAGCTGGGATAGAACAAGGCGCTCTTGAATTTTGGCTAGGATGGGGAGCAGAGATATAGGCTGATAGTTTGAAGGGGAGGAGGGGTCCCCTCCCTCAGGGAGAGGAATGACTGTGGCCTGTTTCCATTTTGTGGGGACAGCACCTAATTTAAATGACAGATTATAGAGCATGGTTGGGGGTAGGCTAAAGCCGGGGCAGAGAGTTGAAGCATTTTTGAGTCTAATCCCGATGGGCATTTTCCTTTGGTTGTGTTTAGTAAGTGTAAAAAGTTTAACACCTGGTCTGGGGTGACTGGACGGAGCGAGGAGGAGGCCCGGGGTGGTGTGTGGGAAGAACAGAGGAGTCCTTGGGGAGAGGGGGTGGGGTGGGAGGAGAGTAGCAGACAGTTGTGGTGGAGAAGTGGGCATTAAACTATGATGCAACCTGGCAAGGGTCATTTATGATTCTGCCTGCGAGGCTGAGAGTGGGGGTGGGGGGTTGGGTTGGTGGAGAGAGGAGGGATTTTATGGATTTTCAGAACTGAGATGGGTGGGTGTGGTTTTTGTTAAACGTCAGTTTGAAGTAGTTTGATTTGGACTGCCGTATGAGACGTGTGCAGGCATTTCAAAGGGACCGGTATTGTTGTTGTGCCAAGTGAGAACCAGTGGTCTTGAAAAGTTTCCAGGCCTGGTCTCTGGCTCAGAGTTGTTCCATGAGGTTTGAGGTTACCAAGGGTAAGTGGGAGCACCTGACTCTGGATCTCTTTAGCGGGGCGTATATGTCCCAGATAGCGAGGAAATTTGTAGAGAAGTAGCTCAGGGCCTCGTCCATGGAGGTGGTTCTAGGGATGGGAGACTAGTCAATGATGGAGAGGGCGTTTAGAAGTGCAGGCAGGTCCAAAGATTTGTAGGCTCTGCAGCGCAGTAGACAGGGTGGGGGGGCTGGAGGATGGAAGATTTTACGCACTATGTAAATCATGTGGTGGTCGCTAAGGGAGTCCAGTAGGAGGCCGGCTTTGAGTATCCTATGTGGGTGGGTAGTGAGTGCCCAGTCCAGTAGTGTGTGTTTCTTAGATTTGTGGTTTAGGCGGGTGGGTTCCCCTATTTGCTGGCGTAAGTTTAGTGTACTTATCTGGCAGCGTGCCTTGGATGCTGAACATCCCAGCCAGTTCAGATTGAAATCCCCGAGGATGTGGAGTTCTCCGCCTTCTGTGAGGGCCCTCAGGTTGCCTAGATGTTCGAGGATGCAGGTTAGCGGTGTGTCCGGTGGGCAGTATGACCTAGCTATGTATACTGGGATAGAGTGGGGTAGGGGGATTTTGATTAGGAGGGAATCAATGTTTATTGAGGGTGTTGGTGAGGTGATTACAGAAAACTGGAGATTTGAGGTGACGTACATGGCAGCGCCGACACCCTTCTTTCTTCCCTGCCTGTCTTGGCGAATTAGCGAGAAGTCGGGTATAGAGAATTCCTCATCATGGTGATGGGGCTTCAGCCATGACTCTGTGATGATTACAATGTCCGGGAGAAGCGTAAGGACAGTTGTTTGTAGGGCAGCAATTTTATTTAGGATGCTGCATATATTTATGTGCACGATTTTGAGAACTTTGGGGAGGTGTGTGGGTTGTGCTGGTGGTAGGGCAGCCATGGGTGCCTGTGGCCCTGGGTTCCATTCAACGTCTCCTGCTATGAGCAGCAGGAATACCAGGGCGTTCCTTAACTGGCGCATGATCTTTAATGGTGCGCCCCTCCGGGTGGGTTGAAGTGAGGGAGTTAAGTTTGTCTTTGGGGTGAGAGGATTGAGAGATATAGGACAGGTGTTGCAGCGTGGAAAGAGGGAGGGAGGATAGAGGCCCCTAGGGTCCAGTTGTGCCCCAGGTGTAGGAAGGGTTTAGGTGGAGCAGAGGAGGAGTGAGGTGTAGGCTTGATAGTGATGGAGGGCAGTGACACAGGATCTGGTAGGGATGGATTGTCTGAGGTAGGGAGGGAGGATGAGGCTATGCAAAGCAAGGTAATAACTGCAGTGAGAAACTGCATTTTTTTTTTTACTTCTATTATCAAGTAGATTCCTTGTGTGCAGGAGGGAAACACAGTCTGCTCAGTGGTGGCCACTAGTGGTGGAGCAGTATAAGGGACTAATGGGAAAGTGGGCTGATTGATTGGTTCACGAGGTCTGGCAACACCACTATATAAAGAGAAGCTGACCAAGGGTGGGGGCGGGGCTAGAGCTCCTCTAGGCACTGGGAGCAGCTGCAGGAAGAAAAGAACTCCAGCTACCTTTTTGTTTCTTGGCGTGGTCCGGTGGGGGTCTGATTCAGATTATTGCCAAGGGCTGTGGGGAGGGCTTTGGGGACTTCTGTCCTCACGACCCGACCTCCGCGTCTGCAGAAGGTAAGGACTAGGTATAAATACAGGTGAGTGGCAATGGAGGTGGAGTGTGCTTAATTCAAATGCTAATTTTGCTTTGAGGAATTTGTAAAAAAAGGGAGCAAAAAAAAAAAATGTGGGAGAGCCCCGAGCAGAGTAGGCTGTAGCCGCAGAGAATTCCAGTAACTACCCCATGCTAGGCTGTGCATAGGCAGCAACAAATTACAGACTAAAAACCATGCTTTGCCATTTGATTTTTTAAATTCAGTCAGACTAACAGTTTTTCTCCATTTAGCATTAACCACAAACGAATTCTGCAGTTGCTAATACTTTTAAATTCGGACCAGACTAACAGTTCTCCCATTAGAATTAATCACAAAGATTATGTAGTTACTAGTACTGGAGGCAGAGAGCTGTAGAAATGCTCGGTGCTCGCCAGCCGCATACATTTACAGTAGTACTGGTTCTACAAAAAGTTGCCAATTTCAAGCAAACGGCATGGTAAAAGCTCCTCTAGGCACTGGGAGCAGCTGCAGGAAGAAAAGAACTCTGGCTACCTTTTTGTTTCTCGGCGTGTTTCGGGCGGGGGTCCGATTCAGATTATTGCCAAGGGCTGTGGGGAGGGCTTTGGGGACTCCTGCCCTCGTGACCCGACCTCCGCATCTTTTTGTTTCTCGGCGTGGTCCAGGGGGGGGGCTCCAATTCAGATTATTGCCGAGGGCTTTGGGGACTCCTGCCCTCGCGACCCGACCTCCGCATCTTTTTGTTTCTCGGTGTGGTCCAGTATACTCCATTGAAGAACAAGGGGTCTGGCAAGCCATTACAGACTTCATAAAATATTATCCCAATAAATCAGCTTAAAATGAAGGGAAAACACCTAAAAGTCCAGTAGAAATGATCCTCTGATGTTGGAAATTTTTTAAATATTGGATCAGTAATTCATAAGGGAGTTGTTTCTCTGCAGTGTCAAGTGAGCTAACTCTTAGATATATTCTTGCACATCCTGCCTGTCACAAGGACCGCTCCATTGGGTGGGGAAAGCAGGGTGGTCAGTTGCACACTTAGCAATTAACCACTGCTTGGGGAGAGGCAGGGTGATCAGCTGCACAGTTAGCAATTAACCATTGCTTCTGATGAAGTGTTTAATCTTATTCAAATTACCTCATCCCCACTGCATTGTACTGTAGCAAAACATCATTGGAATTACAGAATGTCACAATAGCAAAGAAATGTGACTGTTTTACACACCTGAAACTTGGTGGTTTGAGGTACGGTGTGCTGTTTCTTGGGTTACAAACAATGCAGGGATTATAACCACAACCTTAGTACCTTCTCTAAAAGCATTACAAATCAGCTGATGGCTGTTTGAGGAAATATAATTCAAATGTTTTAATACAGGGCCAAAATGTGGGCCATACTAAGGAAGTCTCTGGCTAGGACAGAGCAAAATGCTACTTTTGCTTACAAAATTCCCATATAAATTGCACCTTCATGGTTATGAGATTCTACAAAACAATTTAACATGGTTCTGATTTAGTGTGAAAATGTTGCAGCTCCTTTTTCCCCACAAAATGCAGCAGTTTTCAGATTTGCAAAACAAACACAATCGTATCAAGACCCATATAGGGATAAGGATATAACAAATGTCCTAAATGCAATGAATAATGGGTGATTTATTAAGCAGGACTGGATAATGAATGCCTTTTAGAATTCATTGTTTTTATATTCATGAAGCAAATATATACTGTATATGTGTGTGTGTGTGTGTGTGTATATATTTATAAAATGGGTGATACATAAATGGTCAATTAAAGCAACAGCACTGGACAAACACCATCAGGTGACCGTGCGTATATCAGAGTGCGACTGCACACCTGCACTTTTACCCCCCTTAAAAACAATTTTGACATTTTATAAGCTAGATAAACCACTCTGAGGTGTGCGGTCGCGCTCTGATATACGCACTCCTTGGGCAGTTGGTGCAGTCATCCTGAGGTCTCGTGTGTGCAATGCACACCAATATCTGTGTGTGTGTGTGTATGTGTGTATATATATATATCTATCTATATATATATATATATATATATATATATATATATATATATCTATATCTATCTATATCTATATATATCTATATATATAGATATATATATAAAATAGGAGTGCGGTTGCACCCCTGTAGTTAGGGTTGAGTAGGCAGTTTAATGTTAAACCTCAAATTTTGCATGTTAATAACTTTGCAATCATTCAACGGATTTGCACGAAAATTTTGAATGCATGGTTTGGGATGATAGTTCTCTTGATTTACCAAGTTACATTTCAGTCAGACATGTGGTTTCTGCACAGCTCAAAGCCAAAAAATGCACTTTTTGCCAGTTTTTGCATGTTTTTTGCCCCTGGTGCTGCTACCACACGGTGTGGCCTTTTGTTCTGAAATTTGAAAAGTAGAAAGAGTTTGGGGCAAGGAACAATCCAGCATTGGTTTGGTAAAAAAAATATTTATCTGTTCAAAAGTTATTACATTTTTAATTGTTGAGTTTTGTGCATGCTCAGTTCAGTCCAAAATTTACATGTATATTTTGCGACCTAAGAATTGCCTTACAGGCAAGGATTTTGCTACCTCATGAAGGAAAATCCTAGTCCATCAGAAAAATTCTTAGTTCATGAGCCACCATCTTGTTTTTAGTTTTACAGTCAAACAAAATGTCTTAGCTTTCTACACGGGTGACTTCTTGGCCAAATGAGGCATGAGTTTTATTCAGGGTAACCCCCTCTACAAAGCCATGCATTTGGTTTGCTTCATTTTTGTCAAAAAATAGTTTTTGAAAATTAAAAATTCTTCTTTTGTGACTCACTAATGATCTTCTTTTGTGAACCTGCAAAATCCTGGTCGACGAGACGATCCCAGTCCGTGAGCTTCATTCATGAGGGGACGACCAGACAGCCAGAATTTTACAACCAGATGTCCCTGGGGACAACCAGATGGCCCAGACTGGCATGACCAAATGTCCTCTCGAGGACTAGGATTTTCTTAGGCCACGGACTAGGATTGATCTCGCTGCCTAAGATTTTGCTATCTCATGATTGAAAAACTTTTAAAGGTGTAAAAACTTTAGAACTGTAAAGCTCATTAATGGTTTGGTCTTTTTATTTGAAATTTACAGGTTGTTGAGGGGATGCCCTACAGGTGTGAATTATGCTGTTTTGGTGTTGGGGAATTAAGTGGTTGCATAGATATGCCATAACGAAGTTGACATTTTCCCCATAGGATTACATTGTGGTGTCGGTCATGCCTTTCAGCGCTGTTGTCTTGAAAACAATGCGAGATACAGAGTTTTCGCTACTGGTGGAAGGTGATCTATGCCGCTGGAAGAAGATTTTATACCATAGAGTAATCCTGTAGTGGAGTTTTTTTCTGTGGGTTACATGGTTAATGCAATATTGTCAAATCTGTGTTACAAGGATTCCTTGCCTTATTGGGCTACTGTATGGCTCTGTAGCTATACATTAAGTATGTATATTGTTATGCAGAATTGGGCAACTTGGGCCCCCGCGCTCCCACCAATACATGTTGTTTCACTAATTATATTACACTTTTTCAAAAAGTAAGGAAATTCATGGCAAAAACTGCATTTAATGCATCAGTTAGGGTTAAAGCAACAAAAGTCAGGAAACAAAACATTAGGGTTGAGCCCCTAACCCCCCCCCAACACAACCCACACACACATCCTCCACAGAGTGACAGACACCAGGATGTGCCATGGGGTTGTGAGGCCTGTCACCCCTATTCTCCTTTACTGTAGAGTATCAACCTGCTTGCACATGGAATGGGGTGAGAGTTGGGCCTGATGATCCCATAGTACACCCTAGCATCTGTCACTCTGTGGAAGATGTGTGTTTGGGTTGTGGGTGGGAGGGTTAAGGGCTTAACCCTAACGTTTAATTTCCTGACTTTTGTTTGCTAACAACTCATGCATCTGAGTTTTTGCCAAGAATATATATAGTGTATATGCAGATATGGGATATGCAGGGGTCAGTGTGAGATAATGCATTTATCTTGTAGAGTTGCCATTGACCTCAAGTAACTTCATGTGGTGCAGAAGGCATGAGTGAGAGTTACACGAGATCTATGGGAACTGTACAAGATAAATGCATTATCACACACTGAGCCCCCTGCATATTTAATTTATGGAACAGGAAGGAGGCTATGTGCATTGGGTTTTAATTTATGTTTTTTATGTTGTAAAAATGAGAACGTTTGTGGGTTTATTTTGTTATTAGAAGCTGTTCTGCTTATAGTGAGTGCTGTTGCAATGGGTGTTGCCATGGATATGGAAGAATGAGACATTTGTGATGTGTGAACGCTGCCAGTGATTGGAGGTTGAAGTGGGTTAAAAAAAACAAGGCACAATGATGCTGGTGGTTAGTGAGCGGGTCTAGAAGTACAGGTGGTAACAGTGCTGATGTAGGCAGTTGCTGATGGGTAATTGATTTTTTTTTTGGCATTTTAAGAAAGATGAAATGAGAAAACGGCAGTAAAAAGGCATGTTTCTTGTTTTGTGATGATGCTGTGGATATAGGAGGGCCAGAAACTACGTGAAATTGTAGATGAAAGTGGGAGCTTTGTGAGAGGGATGTAGCACGAGGCTGCAGTCTGCACTCATAAGAGTAAAGAAAGAAAGAAAAAAGAAAAACAATTAAGTGTTTGCATCTCATTTGTGTGTGGGAATTTATGTGATGATAGTGCAGAATGCCACAATTAAGTATGAAAAGAGAAGGTTTACATTAGAGAGGAGACTGTGGACAGTGTGAAAGAAGTCCAGTTTGGGATTGAAAGTAAAAGTTATGTGGGGGAAAGTAGTGCCGATGGTAAGGGGGAAGGATTTGTGACATAGTAACTGTGTAGATAAATGGAGTGCGACGTAGTCACTATGTGGATAAATAGACGTATCCACAAAGTGACTCAGATAAACAGATTTATCTCACTCTGTTTATCCGGACACCTGTTGAATAAATATATAAATAAATATATATATATATATATATATATACACACACACACACACACACACATATATGTACTAACTTACTAAAATGCCAGCATAATAGGCCTAATGGTGTTTTATGTCTGTTCATTTGGTCAGCCCCCACCCTGGGAGTGGACCTTACTTCCCCCCTTGCCCTCTCTGGCTTCTCCCTTCCCAGTCTCAGATATTCCCACTGCACAGGACTTTGCTCCCAGAACCCTTCCCCTGTAGCTGCCCCACCCCCAGTTGAACCCCTCCACCATCTCTGCCTCCACAAGCCCCCTGGGCAGTGCATTCCATGGCTCCCCACTAATGACCCTCCTTGGGGATGAGACTATCCCACCAACCACGACCCTCTGGGTCCAGTCTTGGAGCCAATTGCCTATCCATCTGATCATCTGGTTTCCCACCCCCATTTCTCCCAGCTTATTCAACAGGCCCCCATGAGGAACAGAGTCAAACGCCTTGCTGAAGTCAAGATAGAGGACGTCCAACGGTCTATCCAGGTCCAAGGGCACTCATCACCCAGTCATAGAACTTCACAAGGTTTGTCTGACATGATTTCCTTGGGATTAATCCATGCTGTCTATCGTCCAGACACTCTGACTTTTCCAGGCCCCAGCCTCTCCTTGACAATGCTCTCCATCTCCTTGCCCACCACTGATGTCAGGCTGGCAGGCCTGTAGTTCCCTGCCACCTCCCTTGATCTCCCCTTGTGGATAGGCACTATATGTGCCACCTTCCAGTCCTGGGACACCCATCCTGTTCTCAGAATGATGCTAAAAAGCTCTGCCAGGGGTTTCGCCAGGACATCCACCAGTTCCTTCAGCACTCTGGGATGTAATTTTTCCGGCCCTGGTGCTTTCTCCACCTTAAGGGACCTGAGGGCTTCCCTTACTCTCTCTGTTGTGATTTCCACCTCCACTACCTCATCCCCCTGCTTTTCCTTCCCCCTCCTTCAAGTGATGGCCCCCCCTCTCCTCAGACCCGCTGATCGGCAAGGATCTCCCTTTCTCAGTTTCACCATCTCCTCCCATGTATGATGCAGCCTCCCCCCCCAATTTTCTTGGTGAAAACTGAGGTGAAGTACTCATTTAGTCCCTCAGCTTGCTCCCCCAGGTCTTGTGCCCATCCTTCCCCTGTTTTAATCCTGCTAATCTGCCCCTTCACCCTTTGTTTTTTTCCAGATGTATCTAAAATGTATCTAAAGAACCCCTTGTTTCCTCTCCTAATTTCCCTGGCCAGGTTCTGCTCCTTCCTTGCCTTAGCTGCCCGAACCACCCCAGTGGCCCTTCTGGCCATCATCTCGTACTCCCCTCAATCCCTTTCACTCCTTGAGCACTCGAAATGCCTATAAGCCGCTTTCTTTCCCCTCACCACCTCCTGAATATCTCTGGTCCACCAGCAGGGTTTATGGGCCCTACTGCATTTTTGTCTTACTCTTGCACAGGTGCTGGTAGCATCCTGCACCCCATTCCTGATGATTTCCCACCTACTGTCAGCGTCCATGTCTGGCCCAATCCCATCCAAATGCTTCTTAAGGATCCTTCCCATTTTCTTGAAATTAGCCTCCCTGAAGTCAGTTACTTCTATCTTTGTGCAGCCTTCTACCCCTCCTAGGTCCAGGCTGAATCAGAAAGTGGCATGGCCGCTTCCCGCCAACGGGTCCCTTTCCTCCAGGTCCCCAATCTGGTCACTGTCTGCCAGGAATACATCCAGTATCCATGCCTCCCTGGTCAGTTCTCCCACCTGCTGAGTTAGGAATGCATCCTGAAAGACATCCAACAACCTCTGTTGCCTGGCACTGAGGATGTCATAGTCTGCCAGTCCATTCCTGGCATGTTTAAGTCCCCCAACACCACCACACTTCCCCTGCCCAATCCGCACTGCCTCCCAACATCTGCCACCAGACTCTCCTCCAGCTCCTCCGCCAGCACAGGGGTCTATACACCACTCCTAGTTTTACTTTCTTGCCCCCCTTGTTATCAGGGTGACCCAAATCACCTCCACAGTTCCCTCCACCTCCTCCACTCCTCCTATGCCAATGCAGTTTTTGACTATTATTGCTACCCCTCCTCCCCTTCCCTCCCCTCTGTTCTTCCTGAACATGGTGTAACCCTCCAGGTTCAGGTCCAAGTCATGCCCTACGGTGGCCCAGGTCTCAGTGACCACTGCCACATCCACCTCTCCCTGAGTTAGCATCACCTGGAGCTCAGGCATTTTAGTGCCCAAGGCCCTGGCATTTAGCAAGACTACCTTCCACCCTTTCCGTATACTTCCATTTCCCCTGCTCATGTTCCCATAGGGATTCCATCTTCCCCTGGTCAGCACCTTACCCGTCGGCCTTTTCCCACATTTGTCCAGCTCCCCAGTGGGGTGGAGACAGAGTACCTCCTTTATTGGACCCCCTTCCACAGCCTTTTCTCCCATGCCTCCCCCTTCACAAGTTTAAACCCCACCTTTCACCAACAAACCCCTCTATTTTCAGCTTAAGGGTTTCCCTCCCCCCCCCAAATTGAGATGGAGTCTATCTCTAGTATACAGCCCCTTATCCTCCCAGGTCTCCCACCAATCTCCATCAACACATACCCTCTGGCCCCACACCACTCCCTGAGCCACTGGTTTATCTCCCTAATCTTCCTCTTGTGTTCCCCACTAGCCCTTGGCACTGGCAGTATTTCTGAGAAGGAAATCACTCATCCTATGTCATGACAGACCCTGGAAAGCTCCCTGAACCTTGCCTGTATCTCTAGCTCACTATTTCCCTCAATGTCATTGGTACCCAGGTGGACCAGCATGTCCAAGGAACCTCCACAATCCTTTGACAGCTGATACACCTCATGCTTGGCTCTGTGCATCGTTAGTCCAGGGAAGCATTTTGTTCTAACTGGCAGGCTTCCCCCTCCCTATCCCATTTGATACCTCTGATCATGGAATCATCCAACAGGAGCACTCTGACCACCCCTTTTCCTCCATTTCCCCCCTTCCATGTCCCTCATTCTTTTTCTGGCCCCTCACCCCAGCCGACTCCTTGCTGCTACCCCCTCCTTATTTACCCCGGCCACCTCTTCCCCTCCCATCCTATGCCTCTCCTCCTCATGAGTATCCTTTTGTACCCAGCTATCCCCCATCACTGCTACGAACTGGTAATTCCCCCATCTGCTAAACTTGCCTGGCTCGTCCTCCCTCCCTTCCTGTCTCCGTTCAGCCTTTCTTGCCTGCCATGCTCCCCTGGCATAAACCCTCAGCTGCCTTTACTGTATCCTCCTTGTACTTCTGGTCCTTCTCCTTGCCCTTTCCTCTCAACTGGTCCTTCTCCTTGAGCTTTCCTCTCTACCCCCTCCTCCTCCTGCTCTGATCCACTGCTCCCCCCATTTTCCTGTGTTCCAAGTTCCCCCCTGTTTTTCCTGCTATCCAGACCCTGCCTTCTGCCCTCCACTTCCTTTCCATCTCTAACTGCCCCTGTCATGGCTACATCACCCCCTCATCTTCAAGCAGAAGAGTGAATTGAAGCGGTTACTGAGCTTAAGGTCCGATCCACCTCTCCCGCTTGCTTCCTTATGTCCAGCCCCAGCCATCTGCCTACTTTCCTGAGAATGTCCTCCCTTTGACCCCCCTCTGTGAGGGTTCTCAGATACCTGCCTGCTTCCTTGGTATTGTCCTTCTTTTGGGCCCCCTCTGTCAGGCTCCCTATGCGACCCCAGAATACTCTCCTGCACTCCTTTCTCCATGTCCCCACCCTTAGTGCTTGGTGCAACCCCACGGGAGAGCCCCTGCCATATTCCCGAACCATACCCCCCCACTCCAGCTGTCTCCTAATCCCCTCAACCTCCACCCTAAGCTGTGCCAGCTGGTAGCACATTGGGCAACCACCGAACTTCCAAGCCCAGTCTAGTATCATGGCCACCCCACACTCAGTGCACCCCACCCTCCCAAAGATGCCAGCCCTAATGACGTGTGGTCCCATCCTTCTCCAAGTAGGATTCCTTGGGTGAACCACTAGGTTCCCCACTAGTCCAAGATACACCCCTACCAACTAATCTGGTCACCCACTAATCCTAGATACAGTCCCACAGTAAACAGGTACCCCTTTTACTAGGTGCAGTACTACACAATAAACTAATAGGGGAAGTGTACAACTCCCTAAGCTCCTCTGTCCCAGCCCTTAAACCCAACCCCCAGTGGCTAGAACTACATGGGCTGTGCCTGAAGCCTTTTCCTCCAATTGTTGGGCATGTTTTCCCCTATAAAAGAGCCAAGTTCTAGGGAGGGAGGGGTAGAATCAGGGCCTACACCTGACTGTCATAAGAGTGTATCAGCCTGTGTCTGCCCCTCACTGCACCTCCAAGCACTACCCAGTGCTTCAGATAAGTCTATTTTGGATGTATGTTATGTCCAAAATTTCACTCCAAACATCCAGAAATGTAGTTTCTGGAGTCACTGACGTCTACACATCACTTCACTTGCTAATAGTGACGTCCATTTTTCATTGTGTGGATGTCACATCTTTAAATGTTTTTTTTCTATCCTGTGGATGGGTTGCCAGCACTGCAGTTGCCATGGTAATTTTGTCTTCAAGAATTCTGCCCCCTGCTCTCCCCCCACTGTGGACCCATTCCGAGACTGTGCCTGAATTTCCAAACGCAACTGGTTGAAGGTAGACACCGCTGGTAGCTTTATTATCCCCATGCCGGCTGCTGGAGGCGCAAGAGAGAGACTGGCATCTAAAGAGTTGCAGATATGGCAAATGTGGCAGCGCACCTGAAGAAGCGCGTTTACGAGGAGTTCTCAAAAGTGGTTCGGGTAAGTGGGATTTCAGAAGCCGCAGCACCTAGTGACCTCACTCGCGAGTGCAGTATGTACGATTCTACACGCAACTGCCTGACTCTAACCCGAAGGGGTGTTACTCAACTCCGCTGTAGATGCAGGAAAATCCCCCCAAGCCTCTGGAGTTTAGAGTCTAAAGCAAAGTGGTGAGAGCATTTATTTTCTCGCACTGCTGCTGGCAACCCCTGATCCTGTTCAGCAACGGCATCGGTTTGTGTGGAGTGAGCAGGGTGGGCTGTGCACAGCATCGAGTAAGGAGAAAGAAAGGGTTGTTCGTACTGTGTCTGGCTCAGAAATTTTATTGAAAAAGAAAATATGCTGGTTTCATTTTTAGTAGTTGAGTTGAAAGTACAAGGCTTATGATGGCTTGTCACAAAACATAGTGTTCATGACTTTGGACATGTAACCCCCCTGCAAATGGGGGTTCCCAAAAGACTTCCAGGAGCTTGCTTGAATGCTCCAAGCCTGAATGGTGTTTGGCGTTTAAGCCATTTATCAGTGAGTGTTTTTAGAGCCTCTGGTACTGTCTCTTTAAGAGCTGTCTGCTTGCAGACATAATTAGTTTGTATGGGGGGACTGTGTGCTTCTCTGTTTGAGTACCACTCGAGCTGCTGCCAATTCACTCCATTTTTGCAGTCACTAGGGTGCAAAGGAACCTTTCTGAAAGATGTAACTGTTTGCCAGAAATCAGTTAGAGTAATAATGAAATTACAGTTTGTCTAACCTGCTTTCTTTGCAGTCAGAACTGTGTCTGCCTAGTTCCCATTCTGGTTTGAACTGCTGAACTGGACCAATCAGTGTGGGGTAAGCTAGCTCTAAAATGGTGCCTTGGACGAATCAGAACTTGGACTCATAATCTGAGCCAGCCACAAGAGGATTGTATGGGCAGTGACTCTGGGAGATGTAGTTTAGACTTGGCCTTTTGGACCAACAGCAGCAGTCTATTGTGGTGACAGCCAATCCAGTCAAGAACTGGGAGGAACTCAAAGGAAGTGCCAGTTTTGTCTGTTGGAGTTTCAGTTTAGCTCTGTCAGTGAAGGGAAGGAACCCTGTGCTCCTTCAGTGCACAGTTTTTAGTCAAAAACATGTGTGAGTCCAGAGTTCGGTCTGCAGCTTGTGTAACTGCTTGTTAGGACTGAATCCGTCCTGAAGAGAATCAAGGATATCTGAAGAGTAGAAACCAGGCTCACCCTGTAGAAGACTGGAGGTGGCTGAATTACTCGGTCTGTCAGGAACTGAATCTGCTGTGTGTTCTCCGGGTATTGTGCAGTAATTGTGATCGGGATACAGATGCAGCCTGCCTGGTATAGTGCTTTCTTTTACCATATAAATGTGTGAAGAGGTTTGTGTGCCTCAAGTGAATCCTGCTACCATTGGGTGACTTTTGCCTGTGACTGTTTGCCATATAAGTGTGTAGGAGTTTTGGAGCTCAAGAGTAGCCCTGCTGACATTGAAGGACCCTATCTTGTTTGGAGGTCGTGAGTACTAATTCAGGGTCGCTCCTGTTGAATTGCCACATTAAATCCAAATGGAATTACTGTACTGCTGACTGTTTAATTTTCCTTTTCTCTGTGTGAAAGGGCCCTACCAGCTGCCACCGGTTTGGACTAGCCACTAGGGCTTGGGTACCCAGGGACTGTAACTGATAGGGATAGGCCTGTGCACAGAGCCATAGGTAGATGAGTAGAGTGATAAGCTAATTAACCTGATTTCCCCCTGTCCTTGTTATATCCCCTAAATAAATCAGAGCTGCTTGTTTCAGCAAAGTTATACTGCCTGAGGTAGTTGTCTATGTTAAAGTACTGTACTGTGATTGTTGCACTGTATCTTATTTCACAGGAGGTCCCAGTGCGGAAGCAGTCCTGGGGTAAGTGTATACTGTGAGGTAATTCTGATATATTGTGTGGGCCACTAGTGGGAAGAAAGGGGTTGCAGTGTCCCAGAGGGCTGTGACCAAGTTAGTTTAACTATTGCAAACCCTGACCTCTGGGTGGAGGCACCCGCCATTGGATCCAGGCCCCTCAACCTGTTAGTGGCAAATCAGGCAGGGGTAGTAGCCCCTGGGATAGCGCCATCTAGGGGTTACAGACATAAAAAAGAAAGCAAAATTATGTTGTCGCTTGCCTGGTCTGGCTGAGCACAGGATGGCAGTTCACGTTCGTTGATGTCAGTCTTTACTGGTCGGTGACAGAAGGAGTTTAAATATAAATAAAAATGTCTGTATTGTTCAACAAAATATTTTCAGAAATAAAGCAATTGGGAAGACGAGTTTTTAAAGGAGGGAATTGTTTTTAAAAGAGCATGAATAGCTCTTGCGTGTAAACTGATGAAACTGTGCTTGTACACAAGACTGAAAGACTGCATAAATAGGGCAGATGAAGTGGTCCAGTAAGTCCTTTTCTGCCGACAGCTTCTGTGTTTCTATGAAGTAGTGCCACTGTACTCTCACTCTTAATAGCAGGACTGACCGAGGCTGTTCCCCCTTCCCCTGCAACACTGACTGAGGCTATTTTCCCCCTAACAGCAGGGTTAACAGAGGCTGCCTTCTCCTTAGAAACCCGGCTGACAGCTGTCGTCACCTCAATTGCTGGGCTGACAAATATCTTACCCCCCCATTGCAGGTCTAGCAGAGACTGTTTCCACCCCCTCCAATAGCAGTGGTTGCCCCTCTCCCCCAGCAGAGCTTTCCATGGCTGTCTTCTCCTCTCAGGTAGCAAGGTATATTACAAGACTGGCTGGGGATGACATGGACTGTATCCTCGATAGCATAACTGAGTTGTGTTTTTTTTCTCAGACTACCTGCTTGACAGTGAAGTCATGGATTTCAGCAGGTGAATTAACCAGGTGTGACTTAGTCATGCTTTCCCTTCCCACCTGCTGTGCAGGTGTTTGTGGGACGTGGAACCCACCCAGGAAGGAGCAGCAGCATCACCACTTCAAAGCTAAACATCTTAAGATGCCATGCAACATCCTACACTGTTCATTTTGACTTGACGTCAGGCATTTTTTGAGCTGTTTCCCTCCCTGGGTTTCGGCTGCTGTTTATAGAAATTCTCCCAAGCCCTGTTCAATGACTTTACCACCTGTTACAATAACTGTAATTACCCAATCAGAGTGTGTGGCAACATATATCGGGCTATTTCTGCTCTGTTAGGTAGCAACAGGGACTAATGACTCTCCTCTGGAAATAGAATTGAGGTGAAAGATTTAGGAACTGCCTGGGGGATTCTAACATCGAACTGCCTGGGTAGCTGTGTACTAAGAGAAGCTACAGATTAGGTAATGGGGATAAGGTAGTGCATATAAGTTTGACATTATTGTTTGGTTACCTACTGCCTCTAAAATTATCATGCAGGTATCTTAGCACTTCCCTAAAAGGGTTCCATCTTAATACTGAAGACTGGTTTCCTGTCTCTTGTTTATTGATCCTGCCAACTAACTCCATCTTCACCTTACCTAAACAAACATGTCGGACATTATATTGAAACAGTGAAACTTTAGGTATAAATTCAGTGTCTTCTGTTCAGAGTGCTATTTACCTGACAGTGGGACTTCTGTGGCTCTGATGCTCTTGTACTATAACATCTGAACAATATATATGCTCCAATGAAAGGTATCGAACTAGCCAGTAACACTAGTCCGTGAAACCAAAATGGCATATCCAGCATACAGGTGTGACTTAGCTCACTGCTGCCTAGGGTGGAACAAGTTGGGTAGCCAGGTGGCACTGAACACTAAATAAAATTGGTTTGGCTACTGGATTTTGAAAGTTACTGGCTAACTGCCCATGAAGTGACTTTTGAGCTCTTGAAAATAAACTAAAATATTGATTTGGCTACCAGATGTTGAAGATGGGGATCAAACTGACTCACCAACTCACAAACTGATGTGTCCCACCCTGGCGCTGCTAGATCACTGGCGGTCGTTCAATACTGTGGTTACAACGGAGGATTGCAGGATTCCCTGGAACAGCAGTAAGTTACGGAGCCTTCACCTTCTATGTTACCGGTTCATATCTGTCTGAGTGTCACTGTCACTTCATGGCTGTTTGGTGAGCTACCGTATGTGAAATGCGTTGTGATTCTCAGTCAAGCTGTTAGTAGGCTTGTAGCCTTATCACAAAACACCACCGCCACAAATGGCCCCCTTGTTGTTTGTTGCACGTGGGGGGGGGGGTTGAGTGAATGTACATTGAGCTTAACTTAAACCTGGCTCATTGGTGTGGTCCTCCCATGAGAGCCCAGGTTTGAGGCACCTAGTCAGAGCAGTGTGGGAGAGCTTTAGCTGTGGCCTCCCCATGCCATGCGGTCTACGTGGCTGTCCAGAGGACTTCAGGGCCATCAGTCCAGTGCCTTCCTCAAGCACCTTGTGCATTACCAAAATTATTAACAAAAAAATATATATATATCATCATCACAAATCAGTAGTTTTCCCATTTTGTTTTAATTTTTACATCCAGTAGTGGACATAAATGACTCTGAAGCTGATGAAGTGATAGGAATGTAGAAGCCTAAGATTCGATGGCAGATAAGGACCACTTGGTCCACCCAGTATTTTCCCTGCCAGTACTGTCACCACAGACACTGCTTGGTCTGCGACTCCCTCCCTCCACCTTGCTTTCCACTAAGATTACCTTGTGCCTGTACCATACTTGCTTGAACCTCACCACTCTTTTCGCCCCACCACCTTTTCTGGATTCCAGGCATCCACCACTCTTTTAGCAAAGAAGTACCCACATCTGTCTTGAATTTACCCCTTCCAGCTTCCTTGCATTTCCCTGTGTTCTGACATACATCTTTTCCTCTGACAAATGTTGCCTTCATATACCTTATTTACCTCAATAGGGTATTTATTTTGCTCTGTCACACCCTCCTGTCTCTCCTCTCTTCTAGGGTTTAAATATTGAGGTCCTTTAGTCTCCTTGTAGGGCATCTGATGCAGAACCTGCACCATTTTAGTCCCTGTCCTCTGGTCTGCCATCACTGTGTGTAGGTCCTTCCTGAGATGTGATCTCCAGAACTGTATACAGTACTCCTTTGCTAGTACTGCAAGGAGTGCTGTGAAGCCGACTGCAAGGAAGGCTTTTCACTTTTCTCTTTTTTTGTATGCGTGTGTGGAGGGGGGTAAATAAAAGAAAAAGGATTTGGGGATTGATTTTGATTTGTATGCTGAGGGAATGAGGGATTTATGTTTTTTTTTTCCACTTTTACTCTGAGGATTCATTACTGGCAAATTTGAGATGTGTCATGTCAGATGTGGGCTACATTGGCATGTCATGTTCAGTGGGATAACATCAGGGGTTTACCCCCAGGGATATAACAGAACCCAGCAGTTTTTCTTGTCATTGTATAATAAGAGAGTCAGAGGGTTACTTAAAGTATGTCCACTGTGAGACTTGCAATTGTTTTTAGTCAATTAAAGAAATGTTTATTAAATTAATTACTTAAATTAATTTACTTAAATTAAGTACTCTTTTGTTTACACTGCAGTGCATTTGATGTGTGTTTGCCAAAATTAAGTATGATGTGTATGTTGTGGCTCCTTGGCAGACAACGACAGCCCATGTGGCTCCTGGGCCAGTTAGGACCAAGTATGAGAACTGCCAACTGAAGGTGTGCATTTCTGACACACTATGAATGCAAGTGAAATCATGCTTACAACCATAAGTGGGGTCTCAGTGGTGCGTTTAAATGTTATTGATTGAGATTAATCAATAATTTATTAACATTTTATAACAATTTCCCCCAAATGTGTCCATTTCCACAGCATCTGCATGTGAGACTCTCTTCACAGAATAAGAGTGTCTCACATGCAGAAGAAAGGAGTGCTCCAGTTGGTCAGTAGCACTCCTTCGATCTAGAATGAAACTGTAGACAGTCTCACTCAGTTGACAAGCAGCCTTACTGCAGTGTGCCTGTGTAACCCCCTACTAATTTGGGGTTTACTATAATATCTTCCTGGGCGCTATAATACCCACTGTCAGGCTGGTGTGCCATCCTAGTGTGATCCTGTTATTTACGTTTGTGCCATATTAAGCCTCAGCACCTATCCCTTTAAGAAACTAGCTAATCTGTGTTAAGGGGATGGTCTGTGCTGGGTCCCGGTGATTTAGAGCTTGTGACCAGCCAGCCAGTACTCTGATCTGCTCCAATCTGCAGTTGCTGCTTGTGCAAAGGGAGCATAAATAGGAACTGTGCTTATTTACTGTTTGTGAACAGTTATATTAGGGATAGAGAAGTTTGTCTAACCTGCTTTAGTCACAGATAATTCATTTGGATGGGGCCACCATGTTAGGTCCAGGACTTCCAGTAAGTGGACCAATTAGACTCCAGGGGCCTAAAATGGATCCTGCTCCAGGGTTTTTTGGGGAAGGAAAACTGTAGTTTTTGTAGTTTTAATGTTGGTGCCAATTTGGCCTGGAGGAGCAGCCCATACTGTGACTGACACCTCCTTCAGCCAACCAAACCATAGGATTTACAAGGGAAATGCCCAGTGTGCCAAAAGACAGTGGATCAGTTAGAGCTGGCAGTCGAAGTATGAACAGCTCGAGCTTTCAAGTAGCTGCTCCCAGAAGGAGCATAGGGGAATCTGTGTGAAGAGGCTCAACTTGCTTCCCTGGTACTGTTCTCCTGCTTGAGGCTGCCTATAGCAAAAGTCAGACTTGTATGATTCCAGCCTGGAACTGCAGCAGAAGAAAAGAAGTTTGTTAGTGCTACATGCAATTTGGACCAAAGATTTGCTCCTGAAGCAATCTGACCAGCTTGTGTGCGAGACATACTCAAATCAAAAGGTTTGTGCAGTAAAGCTGCTGAGTTGCAACCAGACTACATCTAGACTGATTTCAGAGGTAGCTGTTGGTTTAAATGCGCTGAATGTGTTTCATGGGTTGAGACCTTCTTCCCCACAAAAGAACCTTTTACACTAGCTGGAGGCTTCACCAGCTAAAGATCACAAACTTTGCCAGCCTACTTATTCGTTCTGGGCCCTGCCACTTTGGCCTAGGCCTCTACTCCATCACCAGAGACTGTCACGATGAGAGACCAGTTCGGGGATCCATCCCCTGCACAGCAACAACATGCAGGTTGTGGCCACCTAGAAGAAAGGCCATGACGAGGAGGTGTGTCCTATTTCCCTGCGCTGTTCTGTCATCACCACGAGGTCTCCATATCACTTGCCTTGCAGCAGATTCCTGGTAGCGTGAATATAATTAGGGTAGGTCCCTGCAACAAGTGCTTAAATCATTTCTGATACCATCTTATTGTCTTAGTTTCTTGGGTTTACAAATGACTGAGACAACTGGATCAGATTACAACTAATTGTGTTGTTTTGCATCTTTAACTGCCTTTCTTTCCACCAAGGGCCCCAACATCAGCTGCAATGCCGGTCACCCCCAGGCAATGCTTCTGGCTAGCCAGAGTTACCATCCTGGGTACCCAGTGTTGTGTGACTCATGTTGGGACTAAAAGTGCATGCCAAACCTGAATCAAATCAGATTGCTAACCATTTGACTAGATTCACGCCTCTTCCTTGTTCACTGTCCCTAAATAAATCTGACTGTCTTTCTTCACGTTTAATCTGGCTAGCGTGCATATTATTAATTGGGTTACAGTGTTAAGAGTGTGTTGTTGTATTCCTAACCTTATTTTACAGGGGATCTTCAGGGAAACTGCTGCAGAGCTAACCCTGGTGGTAAGTGTGAAGGGTGTGTGCATGTTATTACTGTTCCATACTATGTGTGAATTTACTACTGCATCAGGTACTAGGCCACTAGGAGGGTTGGTGGGGGAATCATAGCTTCCCAGAGGGCTATGCCAGAGCAGACCAGCTACCACAATACTGTTTATCTGGGTGGAGGCACCTTATTAGTGAACTCAGGCCCCTTAACCTGTGTATAGCCATACAGGCAGGGGAAGTAACCCTTAGAAGAGTGCTGCCTAGGGGTTATACCTGCAAGAAGGAGGGAGGAGAGGTCTTTATGACAACTCATAGATGATGCTTAAAAGAGGAACAGGTCCAACATGGGGCAAAGGTCCTTTGCCACTACTACCTTATCCTTATGGAACAACCTACAACCCATATTCTAAGATTAGTCTTCCCTTGGGGGCTTCAAGAATGGAATAAAGGCCTTATTACTGGAGTATAACTAATATACCTGTATCCAGTTTCGATGATATGTTTTTTATGTTGGCTCGTGCTTACGCAGGAGTCAACATATTGCAGTAGTAGCAGATTTGGAGGTGCGGTCACTGTGGGTGAATGCAGGGCATGCATCAGTAGGTGCGTCCCTCATTCCCCAATCAGCCAGCATGCAGGCACCACAGCAGCAATTTGGAATGTGGCCGCCAGATCTAAGAAAATGTCCACTGCAATGAGAAGCAAGTGTCTCATTGCAGTGGCACAATAACATGCCTCCAGACATAAACATGGTGGCACTGACTACCGCCGCCCATCTTCAGGGGTACCCAATCCCCCTGTCTCATGCCCCAACCCACTTCATTTGCCAATGGGGGAGCCCACTCCTTGTCAGCATAATGACTCCCGTAGTGTGTGCCGAGGGGGTGCCCAATCCCCATCTGCATCATGCGCTCCCCCAACAGTCTTTCTTTGCCAACTGGGGCCCAATTCCCATCAGCTACAGTCCCTCATTCCCTGATTATTTTGCCAATGGGGGAGCCTATACCCCGTCGGCATAATGTCCCCCCCCATCTGTTGTGTGCCAAGAGGGGGTGGCCAATCCATCTCAGCTCTTCCCCCCCTTTCGTATGTGCCAACGGGGGTACCTATTACCACATCGGTTACAGACCCCCTCCCCAAAACAATCAGGTGGCATGCTCTGAGCCCACCCCAGTGTGCCAAATGTCCCTGAAAAAAAAAAGTCCCACAATGTTACCTTTTCTTTTTTTTACCTGTAAAACAGAAAACGGTTCATTGGAGTCTCCCTGCCCCTTCCCCAACCCGTGCCCACCCTCTGTGCACCATGACTCCCCACATTCTCCCCTCACCCCATACTTACCTCCGGAGTCTGGCACAACAGTCCTCGGTGGACTGGAAACACATCTGCACTCTTCAAAGCCGACCACGAACTGAAGAAATGCTGGTAAGCTGTATAATGGCATAAATAGTTTTTTTTTCAACTTTGGTGCATATCTCAAGCATTTTCAGGAATTTTTACATCAAATTTTCAACATGTGGTTATTGGGACCTCTCCTCATAAATTCAGTCACTGTCATGGTGTTATTCAGTCCTAAAAGGTGATTTCACAGTCACTGCATGGAATCCCTTTTTTGGACTGATTAACAAAACAACAGTGCCACTGTTTATGATGGGGGTTCTCAAAAAGCCTATGTTGCAAATTTAGTGGAAAAAAATCCAAAAAAATGGCTGTTTTATTAGCATGCGTTGTGCATTTTCCACGCACACTAATAACTTCATGAATTTGTAATATTTTCACTCCAGATTTTCAAAATTTGCATTTTCCACACCTCCTTATGAACAGTGCAGCTGTCATTTTACATATCCTGGCCGAAATATGTTTTTGCATGTGCAGTGCAGAACAGCGCGGTCCCTGCAAGAAATCAGTTTTGGGGACAGTTTGAGGAAATGACGGTGACACTATTCATGAGCAGAGGTCCTAAAATGTCTATGTTGAAAATTTGGTGACAAAAGTCTTTAAAATGATTGTGTTACAAGCATGCATTGCGCAGTTCTCATATACCCTTGTAACTTCACAAATTTGCAATATTTTCATGACAGATTTTCAACACTCACATTTTTTCATACCTCCTTATGTACAGTACAGCTGTAATTTTTCACATCCTGCCCAAAATGTGTTTTTGCACCTGTGGTGCACTGTTGTGCACAATGGCGTGATCACTGTGAGGAAATCAACTTTGGGACAAATTAACAAAATCACAGTGCCACTGTTCACGAAGGGAGGTCCCAAAATGCCTATGTTGAAAATGCGGTTACAAAAAATCCCCAGAATACTTGGGTTACAGATGTGTGTTGCACAATTTCTATGCATGTTCATGACTTTTCCAATTTTTCATATTTTCACTCCATATTTTCGATGTTGCCATTTTTTACACCTCCTCATGAACATTACAGTTCTCATTTTTTACATACTGCCCAAAATGTGTTTTCAGACCTGTGTCACCAAATGGCATAGCCACTGTGCAAAACCACCTTTCAGCTAACAGACTGATAGTGCCGCTCTTCATGAGGTGGGGTCACAAAAAGCCCATGTTGAAAATCTGGAGTGAAAATACCAACACACTCCTATGGCATTAGGGTTTCCAACTGTAACACCCCACCCTGTGCACACTAACAGGCATCAGGGGAGTGACTTGGGATCATCAGCTGTAATGTTTTCTATTCCACCCCTACCCCCACCCTGCAGCCAGTGACACACATCATGGTGTGCCTTGCAGTGTTCAGCCACAAAGTTCACCCCATTCTCCTATACTGCACTCACTTCAGCATATTTCCTTATGGAATGGGGTAAGTATAATGCCCAAAGACCCCAAAGCACACCATGACACTTGTCACTGTCTATAGGGTAGGATGAGCTAAAATAGCATGTGCATTATAGCTGACGACCCAAAGGCACACCCCAATGCCTGTCGGTTTCTGCAGGGTGGTGATGGGGTTGGCATCACTTCAATATTTCACTGCCATTCCTATTATGCATCTCTAACTCCTTCTATGTTTCTATTTTCTATGTTTCTATGTTTCAATGCCTGTCAGTTTCTGCAGGGTGGTGATGGGGTTGGCATCACTTCAATATTTCACTGCCATTCCTATTATGCATCTCTAACTCTGGCACTACCAATGCCAATGCCAGCAAGACAACATTTGGCATTGACAAATGCTTGTTTTTCTCTCCTGCTTTCATGATTTGCCATCCCACTGTTGCACTTACCTAAAAAAACAAGTTTGCTGATGGCTCCTATTTGCTGCAAGCCTTGAATGTTTATAACTCAGTGTAAGTTAGGATTGTCTGAGTGTATTCAGTCTGTTCTGATATGCCTCTGTGTAATTAAACCCAGGTCGCTCCTGAAAAAGGGACTCCCACAGTCTCAGTGGGCCCACCCAGTCAACAAAATTCAATAAATAACTAAATAAACAAACAAGTCAGTCTGCCTAATGTCATACAGACCCCTCCTCCAGGGTGCATGAGACAGGCTAAGTGCCAGCCACTTGAGACAAAGGGTGGCTGCGGCACCACACATTTTGAGTTAGGGTGGTAGTTGTGAGTCAGCCTGATTTATCCTGCCTACTATGGACTCTAATCACGTATTGAAAGGGATTACTTGAAATACTTATTTATTTGTTAATAAATGCATTTGTTAACTGGGCTGGTGAGCTGGTACCAGGGATAATTTTCAGGCGTGACCCGGCTATCAATATGGCCCATAACAGGTTTCGGCAAAAGTGCATACAGGTAAAGCAAGTAATGTATACAGGCCAAGATACAGTTACATAAATACAATACACTCAAAAACAGAGCAATATGTCAAAAAATGGAACAGAACATGGTGCAAAACATGAGCAATCAAAGAGCACTTAGAGCTATGCTCACTTTTTGGAGTCAGGGAAGTTGAACTAGGAGGGGGAATAAATTAAAAGACTTGTACAGAAGCTGGCATGTAAATAAACAATACGTACTGCAACATGAAAGAGAACAGAAGGGGTAGTGGGTGAGAAACCACTGGGGCTTGCCATGGAAACAGCCCTTGACATTTGGGGGAAGGCTTTAAAAGCCTTTGTTTTACCTCTGAAGCCCAAATAATTTTATTTATTTATTTAGTTTTTGATAACTGGATGAGTGCTCTAGACACAAAAGTGACTATTTTCAGGCACGACCCAGGAGATTACAATAATCAGAGAATAACAATACAACAAATGGAAATGCAGGACAATGTCAAAATACAACATAGTAGAGATACAGTGGTACAAATGTAACCAACAGTAACATATTAGACTTTGCAATGCCAGAGAACAGTAAGTTGTTAGACATTACATAAGTGCAAAAAACAATTGCATTGGCTCCATGAAGTGTACTGACTAAGTTATATAATCACAAGTGTAAGGAGATGTTGAAAGAGAAGAGAAGTAAAGGGGCAGGTTAGCAGAAGAAAAGGTAGGCATAGGATAGCGTGTAAAGTGTGAGAATGTCAACAGGAAGGAAAACCAAGGAGAAGATAGACATACTAGCAGGTGGATGAAAGCAGACTATTAGGAGATCATGGCATAGTACAGAGCAGGATGGCAGATCTAGGGTAGGACTGAAGCAAGTGCATTGGGTGGGCTCAACAAGGAGTGAGTAATGCTTATTTTTAAATACAGCATGACTAGGAGCACGCCATACATCAAGGGTCAGGGAGTTCCAATAACTGGGTGCCACACAGGAGAAATCTGAGATGCCTTTGGATGTTGTACCTCTGGGAATGTGAAGTAGGGAAAGGTCAGCAGATCGGAGTCTGAAGGAGGTGGTCTGAGGGGTAAGCAGGGAGACAAGGGAACTTGGCATGTTAGATCTTAGTATACCATCTAGTAGAGACCCAAGAGAGAGGAGATGGTGGACCAACAGGGAGGGCCACTTAAGTTCAGTATATTTCAGGCAGTGATCTTTTAACCTAGGGGAGGTGGAAGCATATCGACATATATTAATATAGGTCATATCCCATTTATGTAGGGAAGCCTTGGATGCATTGCTGTAGATAATAGCCCCATATGTAAGCAATGGAAGTAGACTGCCCCTGGCTACAGCCAGTCTCACTAAGGGGGTTAGACCGTGTTTTGTTTTGTAGGCTATCCCTAGCTTATCACTGACAGACTTACAAGTGGTGGTAATATGGTAATCAAAATTAAGCAATTCATTAAGAAGGACCCCTAGGTTTTTGAAGGTGCTAACTACCTCCAGCTTGATACCATTGGCACAAGTGATTTTAAAGAGGTCTCGACAGTTTTTTTAGCTTGGCAGTTGAGCCAATGAATATTAACTGCCTGTGGCTGGTTATCCAGGTCTGAACATTGAGGAAAGCCACAGAGAGACCATGGTTACAATCAAGCACATCACTGGAGCTGGCATACAGTACCAGGTCATCAGCATAAAGTAAAGATAAACAGGGAGAGGCATTTTGCATTATATTATTAACAAAGATGGAGAAAAGAAGAGGACCCTGAGGTACACCAGTGTCGATGCCTGTTTTATCAGATGTTGCCGAGTTGAATTTTATAACTTGGGTCCTATTGGACAGATAACTGTTAAATCAGCCTACCAATTGTACTGAGACACCCAGGGATAGGAGGTTTGCTAGTAGGAGAGGGTGACCAACAAGACTGAAAGCATTCGTGAGATCAATAAATACTGCACCAGTAAGGAGATCCTGATCCATGGCATGAAGCACATCATTTGTCAGTTGTAGCAGACATGTTTGGGTACTGTGTCCCTTTCTAAAGCCGTGTTGAATAGGAGATAGAAGATTATACTTAGAGAGGTACTCTGTCACTTGCAAGGTGATGAGTTTCTCAAGGATGTTGTTCAATACTGGAAGTATGGCTAACGGCTTATAGTCGGTTATGTCCGTCTTGTCACTTTTCTGTAATGTGTGTAAATAAGGAATATCCAAATAGTTAACCCCCTGAATCTGAACACTCTGCTGCAGATTCAAATTACAATATTTGCACAACCCTAGTCCTCCATGTTACATTGTTACAGGCGTATTTTCTAAGTATCGGACTTACAGAGTTTTCATTATACAAATCAAGAACTGAAGAAAAACAGCTGCATGTTCCATTCTTACAGTTTCACGTTTTCTGCAGGCATCATACTCTTTATGAATTTTTGCATTTTTATGCCATATTTTGCAACAAGTGAGAATGTACATTCTGCTATGCTTGTACATCCATAGCGCTGGTGTATTTACACTTACATTATGTTTCCCTGCTTTTGTGATAGTGTGTGACAGCCCAAACTGAATATACAGTAGTTTACAAAAAAAAATTCAATTTTTTTCAAATGTTTATTTAATATGGTGTAGCCCTCTTAAGTGAATACACCTTCTACCTTTTTTATTTAAGTCAGCAGTACTTGTTAGTTTCCATGCAGTTATTCTCAACTGGCAAAAATATCAAAATACCCCTTTTTCCTTTTCTTTTCTTTTATTCCTGAAGCAAGATTTGGGGATTTAAAGTTTTTAAAAAGTCCCATTCTTGTGCCATGCTCACCATGAAAATGTATTGTTTTTGCTGTAAATTTTGTTTATCCTTCTTTGGTACAGGCCCTATTTTCCTGGTCCAACACCCCAATCCCATCACCTAGCATCCCAGAGATTTAACTTAGCCTCCATTCTTCCCCCACAGCCACAGCCCCCCCAAGGTGGGTTCAGCAGGAACCCTCTTACATGCTGGAGAACAGATCCAGTTCACAGAGGGAGGGCTCTGTTATTGGTGCAGGCCCTGCGAGGGGTCATACCTCTCATCATTGCTCTCTCCAGCATTTTTCCTCTAGGTTTCCCCCCCAGGTGTCACTGGGGTTTGGGTGGTATGCAAGCTCACACACAACTGTGGAGCATGTCACCCCCAGCATCCCCTACCCAGTGAGTCTCTGGGAGTACACTGCCACCTGTGGTCAGCCAGGTGGCATTATTGCAATGGATATGACTGCCTTCCCTCCTGGGAGGGAGAAGGAGAACATCCTTTGGGATGCTCAGTCCTCTTACCACGGCCACTCCCAATGACTCAAGCTTGGCCTCGAACCTGGGTTGCCAGTGTGGTGGTGGGTGTGGCATCAAGTGTCTTAATTTTCCACACCACTGGGCTCACTCTGCCATGAAAAGATTAACTGTCTTGATACAGTGCTGTGCTGTTTATCCTCAGAAACAAATGCTAGCACCATCCTAATACGTTCTTAGTATGAATCTAGTTTGTACATTCAGCAAGTAACCTACATAGAAGAGATGTTTAAAAACTGTGAGGGGTGGCAATCTTTAAGGACACAAGTCATTAATTACAAAATAAGCTAAAAGAGCCGTTATAAAACTATCTGAAAAATCTAAAAATTCACCGAGGATGAAACTAAGATGTCAGAAATATAGTGCTGCTAAAAAACTGTATGATGACTTTTTTTTTGCCAACTAACACATACTGCAGCTTTAAATGGGTGTACAGAAAAAGTAAAATAACTTCATTTTTTTTCACTTGCTTTGCTGTTTATGGTAGGTAATACAAACTGTTGAGAACAGTGACAAACATTATTTAAAGCATTATTTAAAGAGCCACTGGCATACATGTGGCTGTGAGACATCCCACCAATGGTCAACTTCAGACTGTGTCGTTCCTAGGAGAGATGGCAAACTGAGGGCTTTGACTATTTCTGACACACAAAGCTCAATGCTTCTGTTTTGGAGAGTCCATGGCTGTGGCAGGTTTGCAGGATCAGCAAGGCATGTGATATCAGGGAGCAGGTATTAATCCCCCTGACAACAAACAAGTAATTAGGCAAGAAAGGGGACATACTAACAGAGGAGAGAATTATTTGTGCAGCCACCAGGCTGTGCATTTGAGAAAGAATAATGTGTTCAGGGACAGCCCAGTTTCCAGTTGCCTTGGGGCCACAGCAGGTAGCACAATGGGAACAGTGCTCCAGGCAGTCTGGGTTCAAATTCCAGTCAAGAAACTTACTTCTTTCCATCCTCTGTTTGTATGTCTTCCATAAAGTATGCATACTGCACTCATGTGATTGAATAAAGATAGGTGACACACCAGGTTATAATACTAATTATAACCTATAATTATATATAATAACCTATAGGTTGTAATTAATATTGAGGCACAACTGTGCCAGTGAGTAGCAGGTAGTCTGAACCCCATGCCAAAATTAATAATTTAAACAGGCTACTTAATTCTTTTACCTGGGTAAAATAATACTGCAGGCATAAGAAATAATGAATTACTGACTTAAGCAGGTTATACACCAAAGCGGGCTCGACCGAATCTGATGCAACCATGCATTGATACATAGACATCGGTGGTAGTAAAAGGATCTTGGTCCATCCATTCTGTCCACCCAACCTAAATATTCTGTCATGCCCATGCTTAGATGAGCAATGCTGGTCATCGGCTGTGAGTTAATATATCCTACAGAAACACTCAGCAGTAAAACAGTGGTTTCATGTGTGTTCGTATAGCGTGAGAACAGTGATGCACCATTGAGCAGTTCCAATGCGTAAAAGAGGAAAGTGAAACCACCCTCGTACTGCTAAAAGTAGTAATTATGGGACATATTTAGATATACCATATATACTTTTTTTTTTTACTTTTTGTTTATGCCCCCTTCCCTGCTGGCCCCATAGGTCCTCTCATCAGTGTGGACTACACTTACTGGCATTCTCCCGCTTACCGAGATCCCCTCCATCCCTGGATGCTCTCATATCTTTGCCCCTGTCTCACTGACACCCCTACACTGAGTTCAATGAGGTGGGAACACCAACTCCTCCAGTTCTAAACATAGACTTTGATGTCAGATAAGGTCTGCTTGGCCCACCTAGTCTACAGTATAAGCTGCAGATCCTAGTTAACCAACAGCCTATTTTTTCCTACCCCACAAAAGAACTGCTTTATGTCTGTCCCATGCATTCTTGAATTCTTCCACAGTTTTTGACCCCACAAGGGTGTTCTATGCGTCCACCACATTTTCTGTGAAAAAATACTTCCTCACATTGCCCCTGAACTGTCCCCCCTCTATTTTCAAATTGTGCCCCCTTGTTCTTGCACATCTCTTTTTCTAAAAGATGCTACCCTCTTGGACTTTGTTGATTCCACTGAGGTACTTAAAAGTTTCTATCATGCCCCTACTCTCCATCCTTTCTTCAAGGGTATACATGTTCAGCTCCTTTAATCTCTCCTTGTATGGCTTCTCTTGCAGACCCTTCAACATTTTAGTTGCCCTCCTCCTGACTGCCTCCATCCTGTCTATGTTCTTGCAGAGATGGTGTCTCCAGAACTGGACACAGTACTCCAGATGGGGTCTCACCAACTATTTGTACAGAGGGATAACAACTATTTGTTTTCTGATGGTGATGCCTCTCCCTATGCATCCAAGTATTCTCCCCAGCCCTCCCTAATGCCTTCTCACATTGCATGCTAACCTTAAGGTAATCTGATATGATTATCCCCAGGTTCCTTTCCATTTTTGTTGTTGTTACTGCCCCCACATTGTATAATATTCCCTTGGTTTGTTTCCCAGGTACATTATTTTGCACTTCTTTGTATTGAATTCAAGCTGCCATACTTCTGACCATTTATCCAACCTTGCAGCCTTCTTATTCCCATGCCTCCTTGTGTATCCCTGGTGTAGATCTTTGTATTATCTGCAAAGAGGCATACTTTTCCTTCCAGTCCCTCTGCAATGTCACTTATAAAAACATTAAAAAGTACTGGACCAGTATTGAATCCTGTGGTACCCCACTAGTAACCCCTTTCTTCAGAGTGGGCTTCATTTACAATTATCTTCTGTGTCCTGTTGTCCAGCTAATGCTTTACCCAGGCTACCACCCTGGGACCCACTCCCAGGCTGGTTAATTTGATTATTAATCTTTTGTGTGGGACTGGGTCAAATGCCTTGCTAAAGTCTAGGTAGGTCATATCCACAGCCCCTCCCTGGTATACTACTTTGGTCACCCAGTCAAATAACTCAATTAGATTTGTCTGACATGACCTTCCCACTGTGAAATCATGCTGCCTTGGGTCCTGTGCCCCATTGACCTCTAGGTACTCAACAATTCTTTCTTTCAGAAGTTATTCCATCACTTTCTCTACCACAGAGGTCAAAATGACAGGTCTGTAGTTTCCTACCTCTTTCTTGCTCCCACTTTTGTGAAGGGGAATCACATCCGCCTTCCTCCATTCCTCAAGTCCTCAAGTACCACACCATCCTCCCATGATTTGTTAGAAAGGGTAGTCAGTGATGTCACTAGTTCTCCCCTTAATTCTTTTAGAATTCTGGGGTGAATTCCATCAGGCCCCATTGCTTTGTCCACCTTCAGTTTTAGGAGTTCTTTCAGAACCCTTTCTTCTGTGAAAGGACTGGGATCGACTCCCCTATCCAGAGTGCTTCTGTTAATTGGATTAGGCGCCTACCCCTCTTCTTCTTTTGTGAATACTGAGCAGAAGTATTTATTCAGTATCCCTGCTTTTTCACTATCTCTCTCTGCCCACCCACCACCCTTTCTATTCAGCCTCACTATCCCTTCATTTGTCTTTCAATGCTCCCTGATGTACCTATGAAAGGTTTTATCCCCCTTCTTAACCAAGTTGACTATCTTTTCCTCAGTTTGGGCCTTTGCTATTCTGACTTTCCTCCCTGTTTCCTTCTGCCTTAACTGGTACAGTTCTCTGTCCTGCTCTGTCTGTGTTTCCTTATGCTTCCTAAATGCTATCTTTTTCTCCCTAACCTTCCCCTCCCCCAATTTTGAGAACCATAGTGGCTTTTTCTTTTATTTTGATTTATTTGCGTCACACAAAAGTTTGTTGCTCTGGGATGGCAGTTTTGATGCTTCCCCATTGTTGCTCGACCTCTCCTTCTAGCCTGATTGCTAGTGCATTTCTAATGCACTCTCCCATCTTGCCAAAGTCAGCCCTCCTGAAGTCCAGTACCCTTACTTTGGTATGACTCGACTCTGTAGCTGAGTTTATCATGAACCACACTGTTTGGTGGTCACTTGTTCCCAGATGGCTACCCACTTCTAGATCTGAAATCCTCTCACTGTCCCCATTTGAGAATACGAGGTCTAAGATTGCTCCCTCATGAGTGGGTTCTAAAACTAGCTGTCTGAGGCATCAGGCATGCCACCTGTAGGGCATCGAGAATAGCCTGCTCTTGGATGTGGCTGCAGCAAAGGTGCTCCAGTTGACATCTGGCATGTTCAGGTCCCCCATCAACAGTATCTCCTCTTTCTCTGCAATCCTAATCATGCCTTCTATCATATCTTTGTCCATTCCCTCTCCCTGACATGGGGATCTGTATACAACCCCTGTATAGATTGTGGTGCCATTTTCATTCTCTCTTAGGTGATCCACACTGCCTCCCCTCCTCCCTGTTTACTCTTTTGTTCCATTGATTTTATCCCTTCCTTTACATAGAGAGCTACTCCTCCCCCTCTTCTAACCTTCCTGTCTCTCCTGTAGGTTGTGTACCCTGGTATGTTAACATCCCAGTCATGGTTCTCTGTGTAACATGTTTCTGTGACTGCTACAATATCTACTATTATGCTGTTTATCTATAATCTAGTGAGAGCTGGAGTGAGGGCAGGAGCTGGAGGCCATCAGGGCAGATCTGGCACTGAGCATGGGTGCTGTTAGCAGGTCTCACCTTTGCCTTCCCAAGTGCCAGGGCTTTTCTTCCACTTTTCCTCCCCGAGGTGCAGATGTACAATGATGTCATCATGCAGAGGGTGGGCTTCTGCCCCCTCCCCCAGATGTCTGCCATCATCTCCCCCTTTTCAAGTGCCTGCCAGTATGTAGTGCTCCTGATCTCCACAAGGAGTCGCCACAAGGTGGAGAATCCCCAGTAACCCACCCTAGGAGAGGAGAGCAATCCTCCAGACACTCTTCCCCTGCTGGCCCTAGTCCGCTTCTGAACCCAGGTTGCTGGCATGGCACAAGATGTGGCGTCCAGTACCTCAATCCTCAGTACCATCAGGACAGCTTCATATACCATATACACCTGCACATAAGATTACCTCATGTGTAAGTCCTCCACCTTTTTCCAGGATACATTTAGTATTAAACAGTTAACTCACTTCTGATACCCTAAGGATGTAAGTGAAACCAGTCTTAAAGCCAGTTTACACAGATGCAGTTTCGTAGCAGCAACCCGACCACTCATGTTGCTGCAGTACAAATATGGCTATGTGAACACTTACCCAATCATGGCAAACTATTCTCTGCTCCTTGCCCTGAACCACTACTCAGTTGGGGACAGGTTCCAGAGTGAGCAGTGTAAACAACCACATAGGCAGGCTGCGCCACTTGCTCGGGCACACAGTTGATGGTCCCCAGCGCCCATCTGCCCAGCCCCTGGACTCACAGACCCTCTCCAATGTGGCTTGCATCAGTGCTGATAGGGGCCATACAAATTAGAAGCAGAGGTGTGGGACATCAAGGCAGCAGAGGAGCTGCCCAAGAAACAACATGGAGCAGCCATGTAAACAGAGCTTAAGGACTGTAAGAATGGTCTTGGTGGCAGTAATAATATATTATTGATCAAGACTGATGAATAATATATGAAAATAAAAGAAACTGTCCTGAGCATGCCCATTTCCAGGGTAGCTGCGTGTGAGACACTCTTCACAGACTGAGAGTGTCTCACGCACAGAGAAAGGGAGTACTGTAATTGGTTTGGAGCAGTCCCTTGATCTATAATACACTGACAACTGTACACCTATACTTTATATAGAGAACACTAGATGGGCAACTGTGCACAACCTGTGTGTTCCGCCACAGAGGGATTCTGATTCCCTCTGACTTTGAGAGTGAAGTTCGAGAGGTCCATGCGAAATCATAACCCCAAAGTGGTAGAGCACACTGGTTGCACATTCAGTATCTGTTTGTAGTGTATGGTTCCCATAAAAATAATTTTAAAAAGTCAGATTTGTTTTTTAATAGAAAAAGAAATTCTTGGTGCTGTCTCTTATTCTGTGATTTAAGGCTGGTTGCTAGGGTCAGTTGTGTGGTTGTTAGGGACCAGATGTCCCTATTCTACAGCGCGGGTTTCCATTAACTGTAGCTGTGTTTGGGAAGGATGTTAAAAAAAAAAAAAAAAAAAAAAAACATGATAGCCATATAATGCTCAGCGTGAGTACTGTTAGTGAGAGGAATCCTCATTGATTTTATGAGTCATTTTTGGATATCTGGTTGATCCTGCAGTTGTATTTTTCTGTTCCTGTATTTTTGTTTGTATCTGGTTGATTCTGTGTCTGCCGGATTTGGTCAAGTGATCGTGCAACTGCCGTGAGTTTGTATTTGGTTGATCCTGTAGTTTCTGCTAAACTGTGGCTCGTGCACTTAGAAAAAGACCTGAAATGTTGTTGTAACACAGTAGGGTATTACTGCATTCTATGACCTTTTAACTGTGGTACAACAACATTTCAGCTACGATCAATTTTTATGTAGAACAAGCACTCACCATACACTATAAATCCACTTTCACCTCAATCCCAGTAGCATGCCTGACTGCTCCCTACAGTGGAAATGACTGTGATGTCACACATAGAACATTATGCTAGCTAGCTGGTGTGGACAAGCAGCCAGAGCAGAGAAAGCATAAGGGATTGGGGTCATGTCTTCATATCTATTTAAGTAGTTATGAAGAAAAAGGAGAAGCTTGCTTCTTAGGAAATAAGCAATTCTGATAAGTTCAAGAAAGATACTGTGGTGTGGTGCTGTGTACTGAAAATTTCAGTGCCAGCATTCCGGAGTGTATAAACAGTAAGCATGGAAGTTAGGTAGGCTTGGAAGCAGTCAGGCTTGCAAAAACTTAGTTTCTGAACCCATTAGAAAGCTGAACAAAATTCCCCTAGATCAATCTCGTGGACAACTTCCGCCTGCAGGAGATATTTCTGTATTAAAGTTTACCAATGACTGATAGCCAACATGTTTATCTTCTTTGGCCTAGTTCTCCAGAATGCTAATGATTTAGTTTAGTTGCAGAAGTAATTTTGTTCATCGATATTGCTTACCATTGTCAGGTGGGATAGATTATTCTTAATACCATCCGTGGACTTAGCAGATCAAGAGTTTTCTAAATGGTTTCTGGACATATGTAATGAACTAGCTTCCTACAGAACATGTATGCAAAGAAAGTTTCATGTTCCTTGGATAACAGAAAAATTGAAGAAACTAATACATATAAAAAATAGGTTATGGAAAATTGCTGGGAAGACATTAAAAAACTGAGGATTGGGCTAAGTATAAGAAAGCTAGAAATTATCTGAAATTTCAAATAAAAAAACAAAAACAAAAACATTATGAAAAGAAGTCGAAACAAGCTACAGATAGCAAAACATTTTGGTCCTTAAAATCTTTTGAATCACCACAGACTCAAGGCCCCTCTATTCAAATGTTAAGCAAGGGCGTTCTTCAGTCCACCAAGCAGTCAGCAAACATTTTAAATGATTATTTTGTAAATTTACCTGATCTGGATTTTTCCAATTTAACACTTCTAAACATTGGGAAGGGGAAGGAAAATATGGATATACCAAAATTTAGATTCAAAATTATTACTTGTAGACAGGTAGAAGATGAGATTAGAAAATTAAAATCAAAAAAAGTTTTTGGGGACTGGCCCGGTGATGCTGAGGTTTGAGGTGCTGGACACCACACCTTGCGCTGCGCTGGTGACCCGGGTTCAGGAATGGACTCTGGTCAATGGGGGTTGGCAGGAAGAGGGAGGATTGAGCATCCCATCAGATGCTCTCCTTCCTTGGGAAGGGATAGCAGGGGTACCAGGAGGTACCAGACGTCCCGAAGAGAGCCAGTGGAAGCACAGGCTCTCAAAGGGCTCTGGCAACTCCATACAGTGGAGTCAGGGAGGGGGAGATGCTGTTAAGTGCTTGAGAGGTAGACATGTGTCATCACATCACTCTCTGGATGTCAGTCCTCGAACCAGCAACTCTAAGGTTTGGGTGAGGAAAACAAGGAAACTGGAAAAAAGCAATCTTGGTCCTAGATGAAGACTGATCAGTGCCTCCCAGGATCCACTGGACTACAGGCAGACCTCACTGTGCCAAGTTCTCCCCCAGTAAGGTTGAGGAAGGTTCATCCTCATCCCACCCAGGGGAGAATTGCTGGGAATCAAAGGTAATACAGGAGAGAACAAGAGAGCATTCTAGGGGCAGACAGAGTTGGTGTTCCAAGGGCGGGTTGATCAGTGGTCAGAAGGAGTGGACCAAGGGGGTAGTGTATGCATACAAAGTAGGTATGTAAGCACCACAAAGTCAAAAAAAAAAAAAAAAGTTTTGGGCTGGATCTCATCAAAAACCATTTCCTTTTTTTTTTTTTTTGTACTCTTTGTTTATCCACCTTCCTGCCTTCAGTGTCCACTCCTTCAGACTGCTCTTACCTTCTGGACCACCACTCCAGGATCTGCCACTAGAGTGCTTTTCCTTCCTCACTTCCATCCTGCACAGCAGGGGCTGTCCTGGAATTGGTGGTCTTGGGTGGAGCAGTATTCATCTAGGACCGCCAAAGGGATTTTTTTTTTTCTGTTTTTCTGTGCTCCCCCTTTAACCCCACCCCTGGGACGCCGGCGCAAGGACGTACATCCAGAGAGGCGATTTGCTGACGCACATCTCTCTCAAGCGCCTGATGGCGTCCCCCCTCCCCGACTCCATGAACAGAGCCGCCAGCCCCCTTGAGAGCCCGCGTTCCCACCGGCTCTCTCAGGGTGTAGGGTGCAAATTGCACCCCTGGTAACCCACTCCTGAGGGAGGAGAGCATCCGTTGGGACGCTCAATCCTCCCTCTCCCGGCCGACCCCCACCGACCCAAGTCCATTCCCGAACCCGGGACGCCGGCATGGTGCGAGGTGTGGCGTCCAGTGCCTCAACCCTCAGCGCCACCAGGCCGGATCAAAAAACCATTTCCTTTAAGATTTTGTGCAGGTAATTGCCCCAGTATTAAGTAAAATATTTAATTGGAGTTTGATTGAAGGAATTTTTCCTAATAACTGGAAGAAAGCAAAGATTGTTCCTATATATAAAGTTGCAAGGGATATATTTCAACCTAAAAATTATAGACCTTTAGCCCTATTACTGGGGATATCAAAAATCTTAGAAAGACTGGTACAGGTACAGTTTACTGACTATTTGGAAAAATACTCTTTCTTAACAAAATATCAATCTGGTTTTCATAAAGGCTTTTCCATGGGCACCGTGCTCACTGACATGATAGATAACATAGCTTCAAAGATGGAAAATGACCTGTCAGTGGGCGTGGTGTTTGTGGATTTCTCAAAAGCCTTTGATACTGTCTCATAAGCTTTTGGGAGAATGGCTTGCACAGATTGGCCTAACTGAGGAGTCATATAATTGGTTTATATCATATCTAAGAAATAGAATACAGCAAGTAAATATAAATGGGGTGGTATCTGGCAAAGCAATTGTGCAGAGAAGAGTCCCACAAGGCTCCAATTTGGGGCCAACACTGTTTCTGACAGAGAAGAGAGAGAAAGAGCCTTTAGCACCTGAGGGTGTTGTAAGTTGATTTGAAGTATTTTTTTTAGCTGCCATCTCTGTGTGTTGGACATTGTATTTAAGGTCTGTCAATGCAGAAGCAGTTGGGGTCTGGCAGAGGTTGTCTGAACCTTCTTTGAAGAAGGTTGTGCAATAGCTACTTAAAGTCTCATTTTGGGTGTGGATAGGATGGATAGGAATATAAAAAGCTGTTGCTCAATCTATCTAAATGTGTACAACATAGATGGTAAGGGAAATTAAGAAAATAATGTTTTGTACTGATAAAGGGAGGAGAGGGAAGACTTAGGGGAGTGTTTGGTATCCTTCATCTGGAAGGGAGGGGGTCGCTGGTAGGCAACAACAACAATGGGTAGGGTGGTAGGCTGCAACAACTGCGGTGCACCGATCTTTCTTAAAATTGCCTGGAGTGTGGGGGATGTTTAGTGTGCAATCATTCTCAGAATGGGAGGGTTGTATGGGCCGCCATCTCAGATGGAGGAGTTAGGGAACTAGTGGGACAGATCAGGAGGACCTGTGAGAAGGGTATTGTGGTAATTGTGGGGGACTTCAACATGCCAGGAGTGGACTGGAGTACCCCAAAAACCAAGAACAGAAGGAAGCAGGTACTGCTGGATGCTTAACAGGATAGCTTCCTGCTGCAAATGGTCAGTGAGCCAACCAGGTTAGGGATAAAACCTTTTATAGGTACATTAGGGAGCACATAAAGGGAGAATTGAAAGGTTAAGGGAGGGATAGTGAAGATTAATAAAAGAGAGGGGAGGTGGGCAGAGGGAGACAGTGAAAAGGCAGAGATACTGAATGAATACTTTTGGTCAGTATTCACAAAAAAGATGAGGAACAGTTACCTAAACCAGACAATAGAAGCACTCTGGGTAGGGAGGTTGACACCAGTCCATTCACAGAAGAAAGAGTCCTGAAAGAACTCCTAAAACTCAAGGTGGACAAAGCAATGAGGCCTGACGGAATTCACCCCAGAATCCTAAAAGAACTAAGGGGGGACCTAGTGACACCACTGACCACACTTTTTAACAAATCATGGTAAGATGGGGTGGTACCTGAGGACTGGAGGAGGGCAGGTGCGATTCCCCTTTACAAAAGTGGGAGCAAGGCAGAAACAGGAAACTACAGACCTGTAAGTTTGACCTCAGTGGTAGGGAAAATGATGGAATCACTTCTGAAAGAAAGAATTGTTGAGTACCTAGAGGCCAGAGGGGCACAGGACCCAAAGCAGCATGGATTTACAGCAGGAAGGTCATGTCAGACTAATCTAATTGATTTCTTTGACTGGGTGACCAAAGTAATAGACCAGGAGGGGCTGTGAATATGGCCTACCTAGACTTTAGCAAGGCATTTGACACAGTCCCACACAAAGATTAATAATCAAGTTAGCCAGCCTGGGAGTGGGTCCCAGGGTGGTAGCCTGGGTAGCAAGCTGGCTGCACAACAGGACACAGAAGGTAATAGTGAATGGAACACATTCTGAAGAAAGGGGGGTTACTAGTGGAGTACCTCAGGGCACAGTACTGGGTCCAATCCTCTTTAACATCTTTATAAGTGACATTGCAGAGGGTCTGGAGGGAAAGGTATGCCTCTTTGCAGATGACACAAAGATCTGTAACAGAGTTGATACACAAGAGGGGTAGAAAAGATGAGAAGGGACTTGGCAAGGTTGGAGGAATGGTCAGACATATGGCAACTTAGATTCAATGCAAAGAAGTGCAAGCAATGCACCTGGGAAACAAAACCCAGGAGAGAGTACACAATAGCAGGGTAGGTACCAACAACAACAAAATGACTACCCCAGGTCCCTTTCCATATCAGATGACCTAAAGGTGGGTAAGTAATGTGAAAAGTCGGTAAGAGAGCCAGGGGATACTGGGATGCATGGAAGGGCATCACAAGTAGAAAAAGGAAGTGGTTATCCTCTGTACAGACAGTTGGTGAGACCCCATCTGGAGTACTGTATGCAGTTTGGAGACCTCATCTACGCAAGGACATAGACAGGATGGAAGCAGTCCAGAGGAGGGCAACTAAAATGGTGCAGGGTCTACTTCAGAAACCATATGAAGAGAGACTGAGAGAGCTTAATATGTATACCCTTGATGAAAGGAGGGATGGGGACATGATAGAAACGTTCAAGTACCTCAAGGGAATCAACAAAGTCCAGGAGGGTAGCATCTTTCAGAAAAAGAGATGTGTAAGAACAAGGGGCACAGTTTAAAGATAGAGGGGGATGGCTCAGGGGTAATGTAAGGAAATTCTTTTCACAGAGAGAGTGGTAGATACATGGAACAGCCTTCCTGAGGAGGTTGTTGGGTCCTAAAACAGTGGGGAATTCAAACATGCATGGGACAGACACAAAGCAATTATAGTGGGGGGTTGCAGGAAGCAGGCTGTTGATTAACTAGAATCTGCAGCTTATCCAGTAGGTAGGGAAATGGGCAGACTGGGTGGGCTAAGTGGTCCTTATCTGCCATCAAAGTCTATGTTTCTATGTAGGGAATACCCTTGACCTTGTGCTGGCAAATGGGGACTTTGAGAGAGAACTTACAGTGGAGGAACCACTGTCAGGGAGTGACCACCACTCCATATGGCTCACATTGGATATGGGCAAGGAAGCAGTGGAATCTGGCACAAGAGTGCTGGACTTCAGGAGGGCTGACTTTGGGAGGATGGGGGAAGGGGTGAAAGGGTAACTGGCCAGAATTCAATCTAGTATGGATACTAACCAGAGGTGGGAGCTCATAAAGCTGGGGATAGTGGAGGCAACCAAAACCTGCTGCAATGCCCAGAGCAAGAAGGCTAGAAAACTGAGCTAGCTGAGCAAGGAGGTCATGGAAAAGGTAAGGAGGAAAAGAACTGCCTTTAGGAGGTACAGGAAAACAGGGAGGGGGAGAACAAGGAGGAGTACTGGATGGAATTCAAAGGAGGTGATAAGGGCAATAAAGGGAGCCAAGGTATCTACAGAACTCAGGCTGGCACAAGGCATTAAGAACAGGGAGAAGGACTTCTTTAGGTACATCAGAAAGAAAAAGAGCTGCAAGGACCACATAGTAAGGATTAGGAAGGAGGGGGCTGGGTGGAAGCAGGGTGCGATAAGGCAGAAGCACTAAATGGTTACTTCTGCTTGGTATTTACTAAGGAGAAGAAGGGGGTGACACCCAAGAGGGAGGAATGGCATAAACAGGGGAGGATGGGATGACAGATGGGGTAATCATGGAGGGCAGAGTTCAGGAGGGTTTGAAGGCACTGAAGGTGGACAAGGCACCAGGCCCAAATGACATCCACCCCAGGGTACTGAAGGAGCTGGCAGAGGTCCTTGCAGGACCTTTGGCAGACCTATTTAATGCCTCACTACATTCGGGGTGTGTACCTCAGGACTGGAGGATGGCTCATATG
The DNA here is from genome assembly GCA_016271365.2 of Neoceratodus forsteri. NCBI lineage: Eukaryota > Metazoa > Chordata > Ceratodontiformes > Ceratodontidae > Neoceratodus > Neoceratodus forsteri. Next base: position 220,301,216 of record CM028133.1, on the reverse strand, counting down.
GTGCACCTCTGCAAGAATGGCCCCAAAGATGAACCGCGGAACTACAGACCAGTGAGCCTCACATCCATCGTGGGTAAGCTAATAGAGACTATAATTAAGAAGAGGCTGTTGGCCTCCTAGAGGCTAGAGTAGTACAGGACAGCAGACAGCATGGCTTCATATGTGGCAGATCATGCCAAACCAACCTGGTGGAGTTCTATGACTGGGTAACTAGGCAACTGGACAGGGACCATGCAGTTGATGCCCTGTATCTGGACTTCAGTAAGGCATTCAACTCAGTGCCATATGAATGACTGGGAAGTAAGCTAGAAGGCACAGGGGTGGGTGCAAAGCTGGTGAGATGAGTAGTGAACTGGCTTCAGGGAAGGCAACAGAGGGTGGTGGTGGGTGGGGAGCTCTCACACCGAAGGGTAGAGAAGAGCAGTATTCCACAGGGCTCAGTGTTGGGACCAGTGTTTGGGATATTCATTGCAGACATATCATTGGACATAAACAGCAAGATCAGTCTGTTTGCTGATGATACCAAGGTAGGAGTGATGGTGGAGGACCTAGGGGGATGGCAGGGGTTGCAGGATGATCTGACAAAGCTTGAAACCTGGTCAGACACCTGGCAACTGGGGTTTAATGCCAAAAAGTGCAAGGTGCTGCATTTTGAGATGAAGAACCCAAGGAGGAGTTGCCAGCTGGGGAGAGTGCAGCTAGCACAGACAGAGGAAGAGAAGGATCTATGGGTGCTCATTACAGGATCAATGAACAACTCGGCACAATGTAGGAAGGCAGCTGCAAAGGCCAACAAAATGCTGGGTTGTATTGCAAGGGGTATATCCTCAAGGAGGGAGGAGGAGGTGCTTCTGCCACTGTGTAGGTAATTAGTTACACTACACCTGGAATACTGCATGCAGTATTGGCGCCCGTATCTGAAGAGGGACATTAAGTTACTGGAGGGGGTGCAGCGCAGGGTGACAAAGATGATCAAGGGGCTAGGTGACTTATTATATGAGAGGAGGCTGAGGAAGTTGAACATGTACTCACTGGAGGAGAGGAGGGACAGGGAACATGAATGAAACCTTTAAGTACATGAAAAGAATAAACAAGACAGGTACAGAGGGGCTGTTCAAAGTAAGGGAGGGGAGGGACACCAGGGGCCATGATATGAGACTGGAGGGAGTAAGGTTCAGGAGGGAGATGAGGAGACATTTTTTTTTACAGAGAGGGTGGTGGTGAGGTGGAATGCGTTACCTGCAGAAGTGGTATCCAGTAGAGCAGTTGCCTGCTTCAAAAGGGAATGGGACAGGACAAGGGAGAGGGTCAATGAAGGGTAAGGGTGGCAGGGAGGGGCAGCTGCAGAATAAGGGGTGCTAGCTGCACATTTGAGCAGACTTGATAGACCTCTAAGCCTTTATCTGCTGGCAAATTTCATAGGTTCATATGTTCGTATATAAATAAACTGGTAGATGTAATAAAATGTTTGAATATAAGTCTGTATGCAGATGATACCTTTTGATTGGAAGTGGAAGTACACCTGGAGAATTGGAAATTAATTTGCAGGTAGATTTTACCAGGTTATATACATGGTTGACCTAATCGGGATTAATACTTAACAGTAAAACAAACTAAACTTATTGTCTTTTGTAAAAAACAGAATGTTGAATAAAGGTAAAGAAATAGTAACTATAAAAACATTACAAAATGAAGTATTAGCACAGGTATTGGAATACAGATACCTGGTGGTATGGATCGATGATGCTTTAAAATTTGATAAACATATACTAGATACAGTATCAAAGGTAAATAAAAGGTTGGGAGCATTTAGACGGACACATTTTTGCATAAATAAAACAATAAGAGAAACTGTAAGAAACTAACTTCTTCTTCCAGTACCAGAATATGGCAACCATGTATATGGCCTGGCAACAAAAGGCCTTTTACAAAAAATTTATATAATGTACAATAGAATGGCTAGATTTATAACAAGAAAGGACTAGAAAGTTCATCACCGCGATTTATTTAAGGAACTAGGATGGCTCCCACAGGAAACTAAAAGGCAGATTGCATGGGCAACACAGATTTATAGAGTGCTAAATCAGAAACAGCCAAAGTACCTAAGTGATAAATTGGACGTGAAAATGCATGCTCATAACCTGTGAAACATAAATTATTGAAATTTTGTTTCCCCAAAACTTAAAAACTCATATAGTAATTTGTGTTTTCCAGTAATTGTAGATAGGATATGGAATGCACTAAAATCAGTAATATATAATCAATTTAAAGATGTGGAATCATTTTCAACAAGTTTGAAGTTAGAATTAAGAGTAAGATGTGAATGTTATAGCTAGGAATTAGTGAAATTTTAAACTATACTTAGACAAGCATTTGTCAATGCCGAACGTTCGCTTGCAGGTGTTTGCAGTGGTGTTTGGCATGTGTGGTGCTTTAACCTAATGCCCTGTGCAATTGCTGGTATTTGCACAATAAATTTTCAGCATGACCTTTTTGTTACCTCCCCATTGTGCGCTACATAGGCAGAAGCACGTTTTGGGCAGGATGTGAAACATGACAATTGTACTGCTCATAAGGAGGTGTGGTAAAATGGCAATGTTGAAAATCTGGAGTGGAAATATTAAAATTTCGCAAACATATGAGCATGCATGGGAACTGTGCAACGCATGCTCGTAAAACAGTTATTTTTAGGAATTTGTTCACCAGATTTTCAACATAGCCATTTTAAGATCTCTGTTCATGAACAGTGACACTGGGATTTTCTTAATGTGTCCCATACACCGAGTTACACAGCAACTGTGCCATTGGCCATGCGCTAGGGCGGAAACACGTTTTGGGCAAGATATGAAAATGATAGCTGCACTGCTCATAAGGAGGTGTGGTAAAATGGCAATGTTGAAAATGCGGAGTGAAAATATTGAAAATTCGCAAACTTACGAGCGTGCATAGGAACTGCGCAATGCATACTCATAAAACAGTCATTTTTAGAAATTTTTTCACCAAATTTTCAACATAGCCATTTTAAGGCCTCTGTTCATGAACAGTGTCATGGTGATTTTCTTAATGTGTCCCATGCATTGATTTTGAACACCGACTGCGCCATTGTGTGCTACATAGGCAGAAATATGTTTTGAGCAGGATATGAAAAATGACAGCTGTACTGCTCATAAGGAGGTGTGATAAACTGGCAATGTTGAAAATCTGGAGTGAAAATATTGAAAATTCGCGAACCATGAGCCTGTGTAGGAACTACACAATGCACACTCGTAAAACAGTCATTTTTAGGAATTTTTACACCAAATTTTCAACATGGGGTTTTTGGGTCCCCTTTTCATGAATGATTTACTGTCATGGCGTTATTCAGGCCTGAAGGGTGATTTTGTGCAATGACTGCGCAGTGACTGCGAAATCACCCTTTGGGCCTAAATAACGCCATGACAGTGACATCATTCATGAGAAGGGGTCCAAAAACCCCATGTGGAAAATCTGGTGCAAAAATTTCAGAAAATGCCTGAGATATGCAATAAAGTTGAAAACCCCCTATCTAGGCCATTATACAGCTTACCAGCATTTCCTCAGTTCGTGGTCGGCTTTGAAGAGTGCAGACATGTTCCCGGTCCATCGAAGATTGTCGGGCGAGCTCGGAGGTAAGTATGGGGTGAGAAGGGGGTGTGGGGAGGCGGGGTGCACAGTGGGTGGGTGCGGGTTGGGGGGGGGCTGGGAGACTACGTGGAACCATTTTTCCTTTTCAGGTTGAAAAAAAAAAAAGGCGCAGGACATTTGCCATGCTGGGGTGGGCTCCCAGCGTGGCACCAAAGCTTTGGGAGGGCCTTTGGGGGGACATGGAGCCGACAGGGGATTGGGCACCCCCATCGGCAGAGGACCCAGGATGTTTGCCATGCTGGGATGGGCTCCCAGTGTTCACCAAAGCTTTGGGGGGGGGGCGTGAGGCCTACCTGCGCTGTGTATGACAGCGGTGGTTTTCTTTGAAGTGAAGACCACCGCTGTCATACACAGCTCCTACACCCATTGGTGCCGGACCGCCATGCCTGCTCAACAGAGCAGTGGATTGAACGGGAGAGGCACACCTCCAAAGTGTGCTACTCTCCCAAAACGTTCCTTGCGCATGCGCGCAAGTGAACGTAAAAAATGAATTGCAATATATGCATAATTACTGTTAGTAGATTAAGTGTATTGTAATCTGATTTTTTTGTATTAACTTATTTATATCGTCATAATAGAATGGATTGTCGAGTTTAGCTTGTTGTCTTGATGTTGCAACTGTATTTGTTTCAAATGTTTACATTTTGTATAACGGGAGCATCCTGTAAATAGGACTATGTCCCAATGATGTAAAATACCAACAAATTTCCTGCATAAAAATAAAGGTTTTTACTACTACCTTACAGTGGATGACAATGTTTGGATGCTCTGTTCTATGGAAAAGCGTTTATGTATCTTAATGGACAGCCATCCAGGTTTGGAGAAAGCCTGCCTCCCCTCCCCCCCAAACTTGTTTAGTTCTACTAGGAATGGCTGTCAAAGTTTGGAAAAAGCTTGATACCCTCTTGAACATGTTTGGTTCCAGTAAGGATCAGCATCCAAGCTTGAAAAAGTCTACCTGCCTGGTTCCACAAGGGATGGGAATCTAAATTTGGAAAAAAAAAACAGCCCTCCCTCAAACTTGTCTGTTTCCCCTCTGAATAGGCATCCAAGCTTGGATAAATCCCCACCCCCAAACCTGTTTAGTTCCACATGGCATGCACATCCAAGCTGAGGAAAGCCTGTCTCCCTAAACCTGTCTGGTTCCCCAAGGGATGGGCATCCAAATTTGGGAAAAACCTGCCCCCTACCCTGGAACCTGTCTGGTTCCACAAGGGGCTGGCTTTTTCCAAATTTGGATTCATACCCCTTGTGGAACCACATAGTCCAAAAATTCTACTGAAGCTGAAGAGTAGCTATAGTATCATCAGCATGGCCTGAGGGCTTCAGACTGTGTGAGCAGCTGGATTCTGAGCAAAGATGCAACATTTGAAGAGGATGCTGCAGGTATCAACCCGCTTTTTCCTGGTTTTCATGTTGTTTTCCTTCCTCTGCTCATCCTGCCTCTGTATTATTTATGTGACTCTGGGGTTAAGCAAGACTGATCACATTCATTATTCTGTTAGACGTCCAAGAGGCCATGCATTCATCCTGATGTGGTGGGTAAGACAGACATCTTAAACTATTGTATTCTGCACAGACCACAGTGTGGTAGGGAGGGGTGCTGCTGTCATACAGCTGTATTGTTGAATAAGAGCTTGAGTGATTTTTATGTTTGCTTGCATGCATGTGCAAGAAACAGTGCCATCATCCGAGTTTTCGGAGGTGTATCACCCCCTCTTCCAATTCAGTCAGTGTGTTGGCAGGCACGGCCCCTGTAAGCCAATGCATGCTGGAGCTGTCTATGACAAGCTCCAAAATGCAGTGGCGTACAGTTGAAAGGGGGAGCTACGCTTCAATGAGCAGCGATAAGATATTGCCTGCTCATGCGCAGCTCCCCCCACACACACACACACACACACACACACACATATATATATATATATACATACACACGCAGGCATACTGCGTGCTGCCCCCCCCGGCACACACGTATAGCCGACTGGGGTGCCCAATTCCCCATAAGCCTGTGCTGCACTCCCCCCCAAAGCCTTCCACATGCCATGTTGGGTGCCCACCCCAGCGTAGCAACTCATAGAATAGCCGACCGGGGTGCCCAATTCCCTGTCGGCTCCACTGTCCTCACCCCCCCAGTACTGGGTGCTATGCTGGGAGCCCACCCCAGCATGGCAACTGATCATATGGCTGACGAGGGTGCCCAATCCCCCGTCAGCTCCACAGCCCCCCCCAGCTGTTCTTCTGCCATGCTGGGAGCCCACCCCAGCGTGGAAAATGTCTCATGTCGTCACTGAAAAAAAACCCTGTAAATTAAAAACGGTCCCACGGCGCTCCTCCCTGGCCCCCCCTTCCACAACCCGCACCACCCACCAATGCACCCTGCCTCCCACACCCCTCACCCCATACTTACCTCCGGAGTCTTGCGCGATGATCTTGGTGGACCGGGAACACGTCTGCACTCTTCAAAGCTGACCGCGAACTGAGGAAATGCCGGTAAGCTGTATAATGGGATAGATAGGGTTTTCAACTTGTTTCATATCTCAGGCATTTTGGAATTCTTGCACCAAATTTTCAACATGGGGTTTTTGGGACCCCTCCGATGAATTCTTGCACTGTCATGGCGTTACTCGGGCCCGAAGGGTGATTTTGCAGCCACTGTGTGAAATCACCTTTCTGGAATGATTAACAAAACAACACTGCCAGTGTTCATAAGGTGGGCTCTCAAGAAGCCTATTTTGAAACTTTGGTGGAAAAATTCTAAAAAATGATTGTTTTACGAGCGTGCGTTGTGCAGTTCCTACGCACGCTCGTAAGTTCGCAAATTTTCAATATTTTCACTCCAGATTTTCAATATTCCCATTTTACCACACCTTCTTATGAGCAGTACAGCTGTCATTTTTCACATCTCACCCAGAACTGCTTCTGCCCATGTAGCGCACAATGACGCAGTCAGTGTGCAAAATCAATGTACCGGACAAATTAAGAAAATCACAGTGACACTGTTCATGAACAGAGGTCTTAAAATGGCAATGTTGAAAATTTGGTGAAAGAATTCCAAAAAATGACTGTTTTACGAGCGTGCGTTGCGCAGTTCCTACGCACGCTCGTAAGTTTGTGAATTTACAATGTTTTCACTCCAGATTTTCAACATTGCCATTTAACCACACCTCCTTATGAGTGGTATGGCTGTCATTTTTCACATCTTGCCCAAAATGTGTTTCCGCCCATGTAGCGCACAATGGCGCAGTCGATGTGCGAAATCAATGTATGGGACACATTAAGAAAATCACAGTGATACTGTTCATGAGCTGAGGTCTTAAAATGGCTATGTTGAAAATTTGGTGAAAAAATTCCTAAAAATGACTGTTTTACGAGCGTGCGTTGCACAGTTCCTATGCATGTTCGTATGTTTGCGAATTTAATAGTTTCATGCCAGATTTTCAACATTGCCATTTTATTACACTTCCTTATGAACAGTACAGCTGCCATTTTTCATATGTCACCCAAAATGAGTTATCGCACATGTAGCGCACAATGGTGCTGTTGGTGTGCGAAACCAATGTTTGGGACAGATTACGAAAATCACAGTTACACTGTTCATGAGCAGAGGTCTTAAAATGGCTATGTTGAAAATTTGGTGACAAAAGTCCATAAAATGACTGTGTTACAGTGAGCATTGCGCAGTTTCCAAGCACCCTCGTAAGTTCATGACTTTGTAATATTTTCAGTCCAGATTTTCACCAGTGGCATTTTTCCACACTTCCTTATGAACAGTACAGCTGTCATTTTGCACAACATGGCCAAAGTGTGTTTTCACACTTTCAGCGCAGAGATGCGTGGTCGCTGTGGGAAATCATTGTTCAGGACAGATAAAGAAAATCACAGTGACACTGTTCATGATCGGAGGCACCAAAATGCCTGAGTTGACAATCTGCTGTAAAAAAATCCCCAACCTAATTTTATTATGGGTGTGCGTTGCACAATTTCTATGTACGCTTGTGATTTCACCAGTTTTTTAATATTTTTACTGCAGATTTCCAACATTGCCATTTTGTACACCTCCCCATGAACAGTACAGTTGTCATTTTTTACATCCTGTTCGGAATGTTTTTGCACCTGTGGTACTAAATGCCGTATTCGCTGTGCATAAGCAGCTTTCGGCTAACAAACTGATATTGTCACTGTTCATGAGGTGGGGTCACAAAAAAAACATGTTGAAAATTTGGAGTGAAAATACCAATGAATGCCTGAGGTATTTGGGTTTCCAACCATAATGCCCAACCCTGTAAAGAATGACAGGCATCAGGGATGTGACTTGGGATTCTTGCCTGTAATGCTCATACCATTCTGCACCCTGCAGCCAGTGAGAGGCATCGAGGTATGCCTTGGACTCTTCGGCCCCAAAGTTCACCCCATTCCCCTATATCACACCCATCTCACCATATTTCCTAACGGAATGGGGTGCGCATAAGGGCCAAAGACCCCAAGGAACACCATGACACTTGTCAGTGTCTGCAGGGTGGGGTGTGGTTAAATGGTGTGGCCGTTATGCCTGATGACCCAAAGGCACACCCCAGTGCCTGTCACTCTCTGCAGGGTGGTGGTGGTGTTGGCTTCAGTTCAACACTTCACTGCCATTTCTATTACACAGCTCTGTAACTTCTACACTACCACTGCCAATGCCAGCAAGCAAACATTCGGCATTGACAAATGCTTGTTATTTTGTGTTTCAAGCAAGAATAAAACAACAGATCTGTGGATATTCCCAACAATAGGGCAGTCTGAAACTTGTTTTTTGCTCATTCAGGAAAACTGAGCAGTTTAGGTTTCACATTGCAGAGCTACAGGAAAATATCAAACTAGTCTGGGTGTCCTGGTGGGGTCAAAGAGTTTTTAGGTTGATGCACTGCAGTTGGTACCAGGACAACCTTTCAGTACTCTCTGTTCAGTTTTATGGTATCTCATTCCATGCTTAATAGTATTTCTTTTAGAATCAGAATTGCTTCTTCTTCCTATAAGTTGCACTGCAGTATAGTAACACTTTTTTCTGTAGACTGCTTTCCTGTCATATAAAGTATAGAAACCCAGTAGATCTGGGAGTCCTTAATATTGTTGTGGTGTACTTGTGTCATATGTGAGCTCCCTGTCATTCCATGTGGCAGCTGGCCAAGGTGGATAGAGGAGGACTGTACCAGTCACTATCTGATCCCTCATGCAGCACCAGCCGAATAGGTGTGGGGGGGGTGGCAGGATGGTGTGCTCATTGTGGAGGGTGTGGGGGGGCCACTGGCCACCAGCAAGAAGGGTGGCACTGGGATGGGTTCTCAGCAGGTGGGGGTATCACTGGACACCAGGGAAATCACTAGTGGTATGGTGACTGGTAATAGGAGGGTTGGGGGCAAAGGAAATCATCATTATTATGGGAGTGGGGACAGAGGATGGGGGTCCACTAGACACCAAGGAAATCATCATTATTATGCGGATGGAATCGGAGGGCAGGGGGTGCTACTAGACACCAGGGAAAGCATGACTTGTAAGGCAACAGGCAATCGGTGATGGAAGGGGTACCACTAGACACCAGGAACAGCATGACGTGTATGGTGACAGATGATTGGTGGGGTGGGGGAGATGCTACTAGACACCAGGGAAAATCTAGACATTATGAGGTCTGGAGATCAGATGGCAGGAGTGCCAATGGTCATTGAACACAACACGTTTAAGGAGAGAGGTAATCAGTGGAGTGGTGCCACTGGACACCTGGGCATCCAGTGTTTACACAGGCTGGAGTTTGGGGAGTGGGGGGGTCGGGTGGTTGCAGTATCACTGCCCACCATCAGGGCTTTGTGTCCCATTAACTCGGGGTTTGCAAAGGTGATAACTTGTGCCCATTTGGGTGGAAATTATCACCAGGGAGGCAGTATAGTGCAGTGGCTTAAGGCTCTGAGCTGCAAATCTGGAGACCTGGGCTTGAATCCTACAGCCCCCACCTGCATACTGTGTGACCTTGAGCAAGTCACTTAACTTCCCTGTGCTCCCAGGTTGCATCAGCTTAGTATGTCTCACCTGGTTAAACAATTGGGGGAAAAAAACACATTTGAATTTTCCACTGGACCCATATTTTTATTTTCTTTATTGACCAGGTAAGTGCACTAGACAAATCCTGCCTATTTTCAGGCACGACCCGGGGGAAGGGGATACAGATGAATGCCAACTGACCTTGAACCAGATTAAGCTGTTGGTGGTATTTTTAGAGAATGAGGGAAATTTGGCTAGGACACTGGGGAAATTCCCCTGCTCTTTTCGATAAGTACCATGGGATCTTTAACATCCACTTGAACTACCAACAATCCAGGCAGATGGGTCCTCAGTTTAACATATCATCCAAAAGATGGCATCTCAGAAGTGCAGCACCCCTCTCATGCTGCACTACAGTGTTAGTACTGGGATATTAACCCAAGGGCCAGATGTGGGAACTGAACCCCCAGCCCTCTGATCTCCCAGCCTCAGAGGTAAGTGTGCTACCTACTGAGCCACTGACACTGCTGCAGGGGAGGACCCTCTCATTTGCATGGGCACAGCACTAAGCTGGTGCTCAGGTGCTATCAGGTTTTCCTTATGCTGTGATGGTGTCTGAATATAGATCCCACCCACAATCTGGGTGCAAAACTGAGTTAGCATGCATAAACACCCATTGGTGCCCAGGCTAACTTTTGAATATCTGGTCTCTGTTATTTGGTTCACACCAAACGGAGAGTGCAGTTAAAAACATTGCTCCATTTTTTTTCATTATTGTCTCTCAAAATTATGGGGTGAAACTGTATGCTTTAAATTGCACAGCTGCCTTTAGTGGTTCTGTGAAAATGAGCCAACTATGACTGTTTGAAAGAAGAAAAAAAAGTATTCAGAATGTTGCTGTGTTCTCAGTCTCTAGAACATGAAGACCTCTTGGCTCTTTAAGAGGTCTTCACATGCTGCAGTAGCTGCAGTGAATTCCTATGGAGGGAAGAAAATAGATGCCTAATAATTGCAATTATAGAATGGGTAACTAGAATTTGTTTTAAGAAATCTATGTAAAAAGTTTAAAATACACAATACAATAATGAAATGTAATAAATTATGTGAAATAATCCCACTGCAGATTCCAGGACATGAGGGTGCTATATGATTGCATTGTGTATGGTAGAATGTTGTATTTAGTAGAAATCTATCATTTACCAGCATTGTTGTACCATTGATGTGACACCAGCTGCTGTTATACCATTGATGGCACGTCACATCAATGGTACAACAACTGGGAATCAGATCGTGCGGCCACTCGGCACTGTCCTCGAATGTTTGAACTGCCGCACAGCAGTTTGAATAAGTTCAAGGACTAGTAGTCAAAGATTAACCCTGAAAGGCAGTAAAATGCTAAAAAAAACCATCTCGTAGCACTAGCGCTATTAATCCCTGACAGCGTACATACCACAGTTTACGGGATAATGGATTGGACAAAGGAATCACATGATTCAGTTTACGTTACATCTAAACTTTGCTTGCATGTTCCGCTGGCATGAAGTAGTTGCTATTAGTTAATAGTTTGTTGTTTCATTTTATTTTGCCTACCTAAAATAAACCATTCATAATGTTGAATTCCTTGTCCATTTTGTTTCATTACCACTACCATCAGCAAGGTAAGACAATTTGTACGGTCCTGTTTCTGATATCAGTGACTGAAATGTTGTAAACCAAAACAAAAGAAGTGTTCTGATGTTGAGTTCCTGATGCCCATACACTATACAAGACAGTGGATGGGCAACGGTGCACAACAACACAGTCTTCACTTCTTAAGATTTCATGACAACCATTAACCTCTCAAGTTTCGCTCTCGAGGTTTACATGGTTGTCACGACAACCTTTCGAAGTGAACAACAGTGTGATAGTGTATGGCGGAACGTCGTTCTCCACTGAAATCCATCGCTATCAAAATGCTGTTCACCTGCACTGCACACGTCACACACTGTGTCAAGCAGCATTTGACAGTTAGGGCTCATTCCATAGACAGTACAGATAGCAAAAACAGCAATGTCAGTGGCAGTACTGTCAAAGCCACTATCAGAACGGGATAAATTCATCCTTGATCAGGGAAACAAAAAAACACACAAAAAATAAGAAATGACATGCAGTAATTACATAGTTTCCTGAGTGATGAAATGTGATCCTCACTACCGACCCCTTTTCTCTGCTCTTCCCTGTAGATTGTGAATTGCTGTTCCGGGTGCTGCTGTATGTGAGTTTTTAAACAGTTTAAATGTTTAGCATTAAAATGTTCAAAATGTAAAGTTCTTTTTTCCTTCTAGTACCCCAGTAAAAATGTTTTGAAGCAGAAACATGTTGTAGTGATTTTTTTTCCCCAAAAAAACGACGTTCCACCGTACACTGTAAAGAAAAGTGCATGGGGAACAGTTGACAACAGGGCTAATCTTTCACCTTGTTGGCACAATAACGATGGATTACCTCTCAAGCTGCGCTCTTGAGGTAATCCGTCATCATAGTGCCAACTCAGTGAAAGAATAGCCTGTTGTCAACTGATCCCCATGCACTATCCTATATATTGTTTACTGTTGCCCATTCACTATCCTCTATGTGTTGCTTGGAGATCTGATGGAGAAGATTGGTATTAGAACACAGTATGTTTTGCCAGGGCAGGAGCAAGTCTCTTTTTAAAAAAAAAATATTCTCAGCTATGTAAAGTGGACCTAGTCATGGTGAACTCTAGAAGTGAGGGAGTTAGGGGGATGATACAGAAGCGATGGTGTTTGAGCTGCTGCTCAGTGTCCTTTTTGAGCTGGTGGGCAGTATCAGTATAAGGCATACAGAGCAATACAACACACAGTGGTGGTGGCAAGACAGTTTTTTTATTATTATTATTTAAAAGAGCTGCTACACAGAGTGCCAGAAGCAAGGCTGGGAGCATTATCGAGCAGAGCTTGGGATCAGAGCCATCACAAGCTTGAGATGTCCTGATGGTCTTGCTGGCAGCACAGTACCATCTGCGGTAGCAAGATTAAAAAAACTGCCAGTATTCTTTGTCTCTCCAGGTGAGACAGCAGAATGAGCAGAGCAAGTGGAGCAGGGCACATTAAAGGTAAAAGTTTTCTACCTCTCAATCAATGAGGGTAAAAAAAGGGAAAAAAGTAAATTCTGCCAGTCAACATTCTTTGAAACAGTCTTTTTTTTTTACTTAAAAGATTTAGCAAGAACATGATTGGGCAGGGTGCAGAATGGACTTGGTCTGGAAGTGGGTGGCATAGTGAAAAACGATGCAGCAATTGAAACATAGAAACAGAAGTTGATGGCAGATAAGGACCTCAAGGCCCATCCAGTCTGCCCATTTCTTTTTCTACCTTATGAATTAGCCATTGGCTTTTGCTCTGTCAAGGACCTATCTATTCATACTCATCTGTATTGATCCCTTATGCCTATCCCATGTCTGTTTGAAGCCCTGCATTATATTCATATCCACCACTTACTGAGGTAGGGCGTTCCATGCATCCATCACCCTTTCTGTCAAAAAGGACTTCCTCACATATTGAGCTCCATTAATCTGTCCTCATATGTTTTCTGATGCAGTTCCTGCACCATTTTGGTTGCCCTTCTCTTGACTGCTTCAATTTGGTTAATGTTCTTGTGAAGGTGTGGCCTCCAGTACTGCATGCAGTACTCCAGATGGGGCCTAACCAGTGTCTTGTAAAAAGGGATTATTACCTCCCTCTTACAACTTGTGATACCCCTATTAATACACCCCAACATTCCCCTAGCCTTACCTACCGCTTTAGTGGTCTTCTTGGATAATTTCAGGTCATCTGTGATGATGATGCCCAAGTCTCTTTCTTCCTTTGTGACTGCCAGCAACTCCCCTCCCAGCCTATAAGTGGCTTCAGGGTTTCTCTTCCCTATATGCATGATCTTGCACTTCTTTGCGTTAAACCCTAGTTGCCACTCATCCAACCATTTTGCCAGTTTATCCAGATCTCTTCTCATTCTGCCCACCCCATCTGGATCATCTACTCTGTAGCATTTCTTAGTGTCATCTGCAAACAGAAAAACCTTACCCAGCAGTCCATCTGCAATGTCACTGATGAAGATATTGAACTGGCCCCAGGACTGATCCCTGAGGTACTCCACTTGTGACTTGCATCTCTTCTGACTGTATACCATTTACTACCACTCTCTGTTTTCTGCCCATCAACCAGTTTGCCACCCAGTTGACCAACTTCTGACCCACCCCGAGCCTACCCAGCTTATTAATCAATCTTCTACGTGGAACAGTATCAAAAGCTTTGCTGAAGTCAAAGTAAGTGACATCAGCTACTCCCCCTTGGTCCACCAGTCTGGTTTCCCAGTCAATGAAATCTATGAGATTAGTTTGAAAGGACCTTCCTGTTGTAAACCCATGCTATCTTGGATCCTGTGCTCCTATGGATTCCACGTGTTGCACTATCCTTTCCTTAAGGAGTGCCTCCATAATCTTGCCCACTACTGAGGTAAGACTCACTGGTCTATTGTTCCCTGCCTCCTCCCTGCTACCACTTGTGGAGCAGGATCACATGAGCCCTTCTCCAGTCTTCTGGGACCTCTCCTGTGCTCAGACACTCACTAAACAGTTCTGATAATGGTTCTTCCAGTTCCACCCTTAGCTCCTTTAGTACCCTGGGATGTATGCCATCAGGTCCCATTGCCTTGTCCACCCTGAGCTTATCGAGCTCTTGCAGGACCCTTTCTTTTGTGAAGGGACTAGTGCACATCTCCCTCCCTCATTTCCATGGTGCTGAGCTGTGGGCCCTGCCCTACCTTCTCTTCAGTAAATACTGAGCAGAAATATTTATTTAGGATTGATGCTTTTACATGGTCATCCTCCTCACACGGCCCCTTATCCCCTTTGATCTTAGCAATACCCCCTCTGGACTTTCTCCTTTCAATAATGTATCTATAGAAAGTCTTGTCACCTTCTTTTACTGTTTGTACTAGTGTTTACTCGGTTTGGGCCTTTGCCTGCCTTACTGCCTTCCCTGCTTCCCTTAGGGAAGTTTGGTATGCCCCCTATCTTCATCCCACTGCATTCCCTTATATTTCCTGAAGGCCAGCCTTTTGGAACAATAACCAATAATAATGTATTAAAGGAAAGCAGTCATAAACAGAAGTTCCTGACCTATCAAAGCCTAATGCCCCATTAGACTTTTCGGAAGCAACAAAAAAAAGTATCTTAACTTTCTTTATTTTAATGTTGTAAAGTTTAGTATTCTGCAACGTGGCAGACGCTGTGTGGTTCCATTTCACTGTGAAAGTGCGGCACTGCACCTCTTGCCTCAATACAAGTATACTGAGGTGAGCGGTGTAGCACCGCACTTTCACAATGAAATGGAACCGTGCAGCATTCACCATGTTGCTGAGTCACGATCTTTACAACATTAAAATACAGTAAGTTAAAATACTTAAAAATGTTCTTTCTGTGCAAAAAGCTTAATCGGGGGGACTTGGGGAGGGGTCCTCTGTTTATGACCTCTTAAAAAAAAAAAAAATAACATTGTTTAGGACTACTTGATTCCTGAGTGCTGATAACTATGGAAATGTTAAGAAGAAGTGATTTGGTATTTTGGGATATCTGAGTTAGTGTGGCTAACTAATTGAAACAAGCATTTGTCAATGCCGAATGTTGATTGCGTTGGTCTGTTGAGCTCGCTAAGTGGCCCTGTGTCACTAGCTTGTTCTGTTTCTCCAGGTGCTGCAGGCTGCACCGGCACATTTTTTCTGCCCACAAAGAAATCTGCAGCCATTCTGACAGAGCTGTGTTGAGGTGGGTTACTCGCCCTCTCTCAGTCACTCATTCTGTTCCTGCTGGCGCTACAGGCTGCTCTTTTGTACTGGGCTCCCGTCTCTGTTGGCGGCTTTTTCTGCCCACAAAGAAATGTGCAGCAGTCCTGACACAGGTCCATTGAGCTCCCTTACTCCCCCTATGTCACTCATTCCATTTCTGCCGGCGCTGCAGGCTGGCCTTTTGTACAGAGCTCCTGCCTGTGTTGCCACCTTTTTCTGCACACAAAGCAATCTGCAGCAGTCACGATAGAGGTCTGTTGAGCTTGCTCACTCCCCCTTCTCTCACTCACTCATTATGTTTGTCCTGCTGCTGCTGGCTGCCTATTTGTACTGGATTTCTGCCTGCATTGGCACCATTTTCTGGTCACAAAGAAATCTGTAGCTGTTCCTACACAGTTCCACTGAGGTCGCTCTCTCCATCTGTCTCACTCTCTCATTCTTTTTCTTCTGATGTTGCAGGCTGCTCTTTTGTACTGGGCTTCTGCCTGCATTGGCAGGTTTTGCTGCCCACCAAGAAATCTGCACCTGTCCCGACACAGCTCTGTTGAGGTGGGTCACTCACCCTCTGTCACTCACTCATTTTGTTTCTGCTGGTGCTGTAGGCTACCCTTTTATACTGGGCTCCTGCCTCTGTTGGCGGCTTTTTCTGCCCATGAAGAAATCTGCAGCAGTCCTGACACAGCTCCATTGAAATGGGTCACTCCCCCTCTGTAACTCGCTCGTTCTGTTTCTGCTGGCACTGCAGGCTGGCCTTTTGTACTGGGCTCCTGCCTGCATTGCCACCTTTTTCTGCCCACAAAGAAATCCACAGCAGTCATGATAGAGCTCCATTGAGCTTGCTCACTGCCCCTCTCTCAGTCGCTCATTGTGTTTCTCCCAGCACTGCAGGCTGCCCTTTTGTACTGGACTTCTGCCTGCATTGGCACCTTTTTCTGCTCACAAAGAAATCCGCAGCTGTCCCAATGGAGCTCTGTTGCAGTCGCTCACTCCGCCTGTCTCACTTGCTCATTCTGTTTCTCCTGGCACTGCAGGGCTGCCATTTTGTAGTGGTCTCCTGCCTCTGTTGGCACATTTTTCTGCCCACAAACAAATCTGCAGCAGTCCTGACAGCTCTGTTGAACTCGCTCAGTCCCCCTCTCTCAGTCACTCATGTCATTTCTGTTGGCGCTGCAGACTGCCCTTTTCTACTGGGCTCCTGCCTGCATTGCTGCCTTCTTCTGGGCACAAAGAAATCTGCAGCAGTCATGATAGAGCTCCGTTGAGCTTGCTCACTCACTTCCCCTCTCTCATGTGTTTGTTCTGTTTCTCCCAACGCTGTAGGCTGCTGTTTTGTACTAGGCCCCTGTGTGCATTGCTGCCTTTTTCTACCCACAAAGAAATCCACAGCAGACCCAACAGAGCTCCATTGAGCTCCCTCACTCACTCGCTCTGTGTCTCCTGCTGCTGCAGGCTGCCCTTTGTACTGGGTTCCAGCCTGCATTGGCAGCTTAGTCTGCCCACAAAAAGGTGTGCAGCAGTCCTGACACAGCTCCTTTGAGGTCGCTCACTCGCTCTTTGTCACTCGCTCATTCCATTTCTGTGGGGGCTGCAGGCTAGCCTTTTGTACTGGGCTCCTGCCTGCATTGCCCCCTTTTCCTGCCCACAAAGAAATCTGCAGCAGTGTTGCTAGACCTCTGTTGAGCTCGTTCACTCCCCCTCTGTCACTCGCTCATTCTGTTTCTCCCAGCACTGCAGGCTGCCCTTTTGTACTGGCCTCCTGGCTACATTGGCACCTTTTCCTGGCCACAAAGAAATCCACAGCTGCCCTGACAGAGCTTCGTTGAGGTCACTCACTCTCCCTGTCTCACTTGCTCATTCTGCTTCTCATGGCGCTGCAGGCTGCCCTTTTGTACTTGTCTTCTGCATCTGTTGGTATTTTGTTCTGCCCACAAAGAAATCTGCAGCAGTTATGATAGAGCTCTGTTGAGCTCACTCACTCCCCCTCTCTCAATTGTTCATTCTGTTTCTCCCACAGCTGTAGGATGCCTTTTTGTATTGGCCCCTGTGTGCATTGCTGCCTTTTTCTGCCCACAAAGAAATCCACAGCAGTCCCAACAGAGCTCTGTTGAGCTCACTCACTCCCCCTCCCTCACTCGCTCATTCTGTGTCTCCCACTGCTGCAGACTGCCCTTTTGCACTATGTTCCTGCCTGCATTGGTGGCTTTTTCTGCCCACAAACACATCTGCGGCAGTCTCAAGAAAGCTCCATTGAGCTTGCTCACTCCCCCTCTCTCAGTTGCTCATTCCGTTTCTGCTGGCGCTGCAGGATGGCCTTATGTACTGGGCTCCTGCCTGCATTGCCGCCTTTTCCTGGCCACAAAGAAATCCACAGCAGTCATGATACACCTCTGTTGAGCTTGCTCACTCCCCCTCTCTCACTTGCTCATCCTGTTTGTCCCAGAGCTGCAGGCTGCCCTTTTGTACTGGGTTTCTGCCTCTGTTGGCATTTTTTTCTGCCCACAAAGAAATCTGCAGCAGTTTCGACAGAGTTCTGTTGGCCTCACTCACTCCCCCTGTCTCTCTTACTCGTTCCATTTCTGCCCATGGTGCAAGCTGCCTTTTTTTACTGGGCTTCTGCCTGTGTTGCCACCTTTTCCTGCCCACAAAGAAACCTGAAGCAGTCCCAACACAGCTCCACTGGCCTCACTCTCTCCCCCGTCTTACTTTCTTGTTCCGTTTCTGCTGGCGCTGCAGGCTGCCCTTCTGTACTGGGTTCCTGCCAGTGTAGCCACCCTTATCTGCCCATAAAGAAATCTGCAGCAGTGATGATAGAGCTCTGTTGAGCTCACTCAGTCTCCCTCTCTCACTTGCTTGTTCTGTTTGTCCCACCACTGCAGACTGCCCTTTTGTACTCAGGTCCTGCATGCATTGCTGCCTTTTCCTGCCCACTGACAAATCTGCAGCAGTCCTAATAGAACTCCGTTGAGCTCACTCAGTCCCCCTCCCTCACTCGCTTGTTCTGTGTCTCCCGGCGCTGCAGGCTGATCTTTTGTGTTGGGATCCTGCCTGCCTTGTCTCCTTTTCCTGCCCACAAAGACATCCACAACAGTCTCGACAGAGTGCAGTTGAGCTTGGTCACTCCCCCCCAGTCGCTCGATCCTAATCTGTCCCAAACACAGATTCCTGACAGTGACTGCGGTATTCTGCACCAGAAGCGTGGAAACACATTTCATCCAGGATGTGAAAAATGACTGCTGTACTGTTCATAAGGAGGTGTGAACAAATGCCAGTGTTGAAAATCTAGCGTGAAAGTATTACTAATTTGCAAACTTACAAAGGTGCGTGGCACCTGCACAACACACGCTCGTAACACAGTGATTTTATGGAGTTTCATCACAAAATTTTTAAGATAGGCATTTTAGGACATCTGCTCATGAACAGTGTCAGTATGATTTTCTTAATATGTCCTGAACACCAATTTCCCACAGCAACCGTGCAATTGTCCCACAGAAAAGCAAAAACACATTTCAGTCAGGATGTGAAAAATGACAGCTGCACTGTTCATAAGGAGGTGTGGCAAAATGGCAATGCTGAAAATTTGGAGTGAAAATATTGCAATGTTACGACCGTGTGTGGAAACTGTGCAATCCACATTCGTAACACATTCATTTTATGGACTCAAGTCACCAAATTTTCAACACATGCATTTTAGGACCTCTGCTAATGAACAGTGTCACTGTCATTTTCTTAATGTGTCCTGAACACAGATTTCCCACAGCGACCATGCTATTCTGCGCCTGAACTGCAAAAACACATTTTGGCCAGGATGTGAAAAATGACAGCTGTACTGTTCATAAGGAGGTGCAGAAGAATGGCAATGTTGAAAATCTGGAGTGAAGATATTATAAATCCATAAAGTTATGAGCGTGCGTGCAAACTGCGCAATGCATGCTTGTAACATGGTCATTTTATGGAGTATCATCACCAAATTTTCAACATAGGCATTTTAGGACCTCTGCTCATGAACAGTGCCACTGTCAGTTTCTTAACCTGTGCAGAACACTGATTTCCCACACAGACTGCACTATTCTGCACTGGAATTTTGGCCAGGGTGTGAAAAATGACAGTAGTACTGTTCACAAGGAGGTCTGAAAAAATGCCAATGTTCAAATCTGGAGTGAAAATATTTCAAATTCACAAAGTTACAAGCGTGCGTAGCAACTGCACAATGCATGTTTGTAAAACAGTCATTTTGTTATGTTTCCCAACGAATTTGTAACAAGCTTTTTGAGAGCCCACCTCATGAACACTTACACTGTTGTTTCGTTAATCGGTCCTGAAAGGTGATTCCACGCAGTGACCGCAAAATCACCTTTCAGGGCTGATTAATGCCATGACAGTGATAGAATTCATGAGGAGGGGGTCCAAGAAATCCCATGTTGAAAATTTGTTGCCAAAATTCAAAAAAATGCCCGAGGTATGCATCAAAGTTGAAAAAAGGTAAGAAACACAAGATGACGGGGAACTGAAATGATGAATGGGAAGGGAAGATGCACAAGGAAGGGGAAAAACAACAGAGAGAGCAGCAAGTGGTGCAAAAACTAGCACAGCCAAATGAGCCATGCAGGGAGCTCAGGGACAAAAAGCACTGTCTAAGCAAGAGAAGTGTATGAGTGATGGGAGTTAAACAGAGTTTGTGGGAGGAGCTATTCCGCACATTGAACCTCAGGCTTAAACCCTCCCATAAATAACAACTACCCCACCAACCTGACCAGCAGCGTCATGAACACACACCATGATAAATATTGTAGATGCTACACAAGTGTCTGAAGCCATCGTCTGCCCTGTCTTTGATCCTACTAAACTGCTGCTTACCTGCAGCATTAGTGCTACCTGCCTATAAGCTACCATGTCCAAACTGGACTTTTTTTTGTTGTTGTTACACTTTTACATTTCAGAAATTTTCTTTATCTAAATCTAGTAGAATTCAAAACATATATTTTTTATATACTGAATTCAGTAAAATGCATCCATTTCATAACTGCAAGAAAAGCATTATGGTGGGCTAATGGTCCTTCTTGGGTGGTGGAAGCACTTGGCTTCGCCTTGTGCTTCAACCCTCGTGAGGCAGGCCATTATCCAACTATAGCACACCCTGTATCATGCCTTATTGGTTAAATAACAGAGCCCTACAGTGTTGTGAAAAGTTATCAACAGTGTCCTCTAGTTTTGAGAGGCTGATTCTACAGAAAAAAGCTAGAAGCACAGCCTACAGTAACATAGAAACATAGAAACATAGAAACATAGACTTTGACGGCAGATAAGGACCGCTGGGCCCATCTAGTCTGCCCATTTCCCTACCTACAGGATAGGCCGCAGATCCTAGTTAACCAACAGCCTTTATCGTCCTGCCCCCCCACAAGAATTGCCTTATGTCTGTCCCATGCATTCTTGAATTCTCCCACAGTTTTAGACCCCACAACTTCCTCAGGAAGGCTGTTCCATGCATCCACTACCCTCTCTGTGAAATAATACTTCCTCACATTGCCCCTGAACCGCCCTCCTTCTATCTTTAAATTGTGTCCCCTTGTTCTTGCAAGTCTCTTTTTCTGAAAGATGCTACCCTCTTGGACTTTGTTGATTCCCTTGAGGTACTTGAAAGTTTCTATCATGTCCCCCTCTCCTTCTTTCCTCAAGGGTATACATATTAAGCTCCTTTAGTCTCTCCTCATACGGCTTCTCTTGCAGACCCTGCACCATTTTAGTTGCCCTCCTCTGGACTGCCTCTATCCTGTCTATGTCCTTGCGAGATGGGGTCTCCAGAACTGGACACAGTATTCCAGATGGGGTCTCACCAACTGTCTGTACAGAGGGATAACAACTTCCTGTTTTCTGCTGCTGATGCCTCTTCCTATACATCCCAGTATACCCTCCGGTCCTCCCTTCTGCCTTCTCACATTGCTTGCTAACCTTAAGGTCATCTGATATGATTATCCCCAGGTCCCTTTCCTGTTTTGTTGTTGTTACTACCTCCCCATCCACTGTGTATTCTTCCCCTGGGTTCTTGTTTCCCAGGTACATTATTTTGCACTTTTTTGCATTGAATCCTAGCTGCCATACATCTGACCATTCCTCCAACCTTGCCAAGTCCCTTTTCATCCTTTCCACGCCTCCTTGTGTATCAATCCTGTTGCAGATCTTTGTGTCATCTGCAAAAAGGCATACTTTTCCTTCCAGTCCCTCTGCAATGTCACTGATGAAGACATTAAAAAGGACAGGACCCAATACTGAACCCTGCGGTACCCCACTAGTAATTGCTCTTTCTTCAGAGTGGACTCCATTTACAATTACCTTCTCTGTCCTGTTGTCCAGCCAATGTTTTACCCAGGCTACCACCCTGGGACCCACTCCCAGGCTGGTTAATTTGACTATCAATCTTTTGTGTGGGACTGTGTCAAATGCCTTGCTAAAGTCTAGGTAGGCCATGTCCACAGCCCCTCCCTGGTCTACTACTTTGGTCACCCAGTCAAAGAAATCTATTAGATTCGTCTGACATGACCTTCCCGCTGTGAACCCATGCTGCTTTGGATCCTGTGCTCCACTGACCTCTAGGTACTCAACTATTCTTTCCTTCGCAGTGAAGGGGAAATTCCATTTAGCTGAATGGTTAGAGAGGAGATCTTCAGGGCATAGGGTCCCAGGTGGTTTCCTAGCAAGTATTCTTGGTGAGTCTGCCCACTGGATGGGACAGAAAAAAAGGTTCATGGTGCTAGGAAAGAATTTATAATTTCTGTGTACTCAAAATATTCCATTCCTTTTTACTAAGGTACAGATGGGGACAGAAGGCGTTAGCCCACTGATACGCCTTCTGTTCACATGTAATAACTGAGTTATTCCCCGGATAAAATACGGTTGTCACGTTTGTTTTTAAATTCTGATTTAAATTTACTAATGGTGATATCTAAAGGAAGTTAATTCCAAGGCTTTACTATCCTCCGGGTGAAAAAATAATTTTCTTTTTATTGCCCAGAATCTGTGACTTACTATTTGTAAAGGGTGACCTCTAGTATTTTTGTCCACTTGCTTAAATTCTAAACCAAGTTCGTGCCTCATGTATGGGTCATTGATAATATCCTATATTAGAGGTAATTCCCCCTCTCAGCCATCAGGTATCTAGTAGCATAAGGTCTAGGTCTCAGAGTCTTCCTTAACAAGACTTATCCTTCAGGCCTACAGTGAGCTTGGTAAATTTTCTTTGTACCCGATAGTTGATGTCCTTTCTTTATATGGGCACCAAAGCTGTGCAGCATAATCTAAATAAGGGCATACATATGTTCTATACAGTGGAGTAATCACCCTGCATTCCCTTGCACTTATGTTTCTGCGAACTGACAAGACTTTGGCTATAGATTCATTAGTCTGTCTGGAACAGACCAGATCACTGGCTACAGCTTCATCTAAGTTCCTCTCAGAGGCTGTAACAGATAGCCATTTCCCCATTTGGAAAATATGAATGGAGTTTATTTTTAGCATCAAGCAGATTACTTCACATCTTCTCATAGTTCAAAGTGCATCTTCCATACAAGTTGCCAATCAGAGATTAGGTCAAGATCACCTTGAAGGCTAGATATTTGAGCAACAGTGTTGCTAGAGCATCCAATTTTAGAGCAGTCCATGTATTTTGCTGACCAGCAACCTAACTGGTTACTTAGGTTGAATATGAAAATTTGCAAAACTCCCCGGACCAAGCACAGAGCCCTGAGGGACACCTCTGGACACATCATCTCTTTCTGAATGATGTCCATTAACCCTTAGGCTGCTAAAAGAATTAGAACATATAGGAATTTTGGACTGATATATTAGTCCGTGGCACAGCAAGGGTTAATTGTAATTGTTTATGATATATTCTCTAGTCATTTTGGTATTCAGCTGATATATTTAGCATGTATATGTGTGTTTTGAGTTTAGCGATAATAACCCAATGTGGAATAGAACTTGGTGATATTCCAAATTCATGGAATTTTCTTTAAATTCCACAAAATGTTGTGAAATTTTGAGAAATTTCTTTGACTTTTCTGAAATTTTTTAAATGGCTTCAACTCAGTTCGTGTTGCAGGTGGCAGTTTGAAATTTGGACAGCATATTATATAGCATGCACCTAAAAGCATTCCAAGTGTTATAACATTTGGATGAAGGATGGAGAAGTTACAGGGGCTCAAAGTCTGGCAATTTAATACCCATGAGAACATTTCTGAAAATATTCCTATGCTTTCAACTTAGCCACCTCTGCAGCTAGAATTTTGAAAACTTAGATGCATACTTTCTTGGAAGAATCATAGAAACTGCTAAACAGAGAAGTAATGGTTATGTAAATTGTACGTTTCAGCCATGGCCTGCTTCCCAACATGAATTCCCTGGCTTGCTGCCAAACCTGGGTCATCAGCATTGAAGCATGATGTTCTAATGCTGGACCATGGGGGATTGCTTTAAAGCATAATATTTAGGGTTAGTGAACCTAACAACATTGGCGATGTTCTGTTCTCTAACTTTAAACTTATAGGGGCTTAAAATTCAGCAGTTTACATAATAGTGAAACGTAATTTTAAACTTTCCGAAAGTTTAGAGGCTTATAACTCAGTCACCTTTAAAGACAGAGACCTGAAACTTGGCACACATGTTTATGGGCAGCTGTAAAATCACCATGAAAAATGCAGTGCCATTTGGGCAAACACTTTCAGTTTATGTAATTGACTGTAATTTAAAAACTTTGAATGTTTAGAGGCTTATAACACAGTCATCTTTAAAGAATATAAGAACATAAGATGTAGCCAGCAGGAAGAGAGTAGCTGGCCTATCTTGTCTGCCCAATTTGTGTTGGGTTTTGTATTTTTCCCCCTACACCAATGCCTGTGTCCCCTCTCCCCTCAGTTTTCTTTGATCCCATGTCTTCCTTCTGTGTTTGTCCCATGCTCTCTTGAGTGCTCCTACTGACTTGGTTGCCACAACCTCTTCCAGCAACTCATTCCATGGAGACACCACCCTTTCTGTGAAGAACTGTTTCCTGACATCCCTCATGTATCTTCCTTCCACCATCTTTAGGCTGTGTCCTGTGGTGGAGGTATTTTCTCCCATGTTAAAAGGACCCTCACATTTTACTTTGTTTACTTCTTTTAGGTACATGAAGGTCTCTATCATACCCCCCTGCCTTCTTTCCTCCAATGAGTACATCCTCATGGATCCCAGCATCTCTTCATATGACCTGTCCTGCTGTCACCTGATTATTTTAGTTGCCCTCCTCTGCACCCCCTCTAGCAATTTAATGTATTTCTTTAGGTATGAGTGCCAATACCTCACTCCGTATTCCAAGTGAGACCTTAGCAGTGACCTATACAGTAGCAGAATAACTTCACTGCACCTGCTACTGATACCCCTAGTGATGCACCCCAGCATCCTGTTCACCTTTACCACCACCTCTTTGCATTGTGTGGATTGCTTAAGATCACTAGTAATTGATACTCCCATGATACTCCCAGGTGCTTTTCTTCCACTGATTCAGCTACTTGCACCTTTCCTATGTAGTACTCTGCTCTCAGGTTTCTTGCCTCCATGTGCATCACCTTGCACTCTTTGGTGTTGAGCCCCAGCTGCCAAATCCCAGACCATTTCTCCAGTCTGGCTAGGTCCTCCCTTAATTTCTTTGCCCCGTCCTGGGTGTCCACCCTCTCACAGAGCTGAAAGAGATAGATCTGAAACTAAGAAAACTTGTGTAGGGGCATTGGCAAAGACATTATACCAAATGTAGTGCAATTTGGGAAAATATCTTTCAAATTAGATGGAAACAACCAAAATCAGAATTCTGGCAACATTTCACACAATTTTCACATATAACCTCCTACAAATGGGGGTTCCAAAAATGTATCTGTTATCTTTGCTTATGTTTGTCTCAATTGTACCAGTGTCATGGAACCTTTGTAAAAGAGCCTCGGCTCAATGGTATTTGTAATCCTAGAACAAATAAATAAATAAAAATAGAAAAAAAATAAATTGCAGCATGGACTGTTTTGCTAAGCGCCACCATTTTGGTTCTGGACTGCTAGTTTGGACCAATAGGTACCTTGGGGACCTTAAAATGGAGACTGTCCCCAGAGGCCTTGTGGGAGTGAATTTCTGTAGGAATTGTAGTTTTTCCTATTTGGTGCCTAAATGGACCTGGAAGGGAACCCTTTCTGTGACAGACAGATGGATCAACCAATAGAACCTTTTGGATCACTGAGGAATCCCTGATCTGCCTGCAGCAGTGTGTCAGTGTACAGTTGAAGTTGAGAGAGAGAACAGCTCAAGCAAGTCGAGCTGCTGCTCCTGCATGGTAGTGCAGAGAATTTGTGGGAAGGCTGTGTCTGGCCTGGCTGCTACCATCTTCCAGTGTGAAGAATCCTGCAAATTGATATCGGACTATATCTGCATTGCTGTTGTTTGCGACTGGAATCCTGAATTGTGAGAGAGTGAATTTCATCTGGTGTGGACCGAAGACTTGCTCCTGGAGTGGTCTGCCTGTCAGGAATTGAAGAGAACCACAGAGTATAAGGTTTGCACAGAGACACTGCCAAATTGCAACCGGACTGTCATCTGAACTGTGGTATCTGGCTATTCTTACTATAATTGTGCTGAATCTGTAGTGTGGGTTGTAATTTGGTTCCCCACACCATTGAATGTGTCATGCTAGCTGGAAGCTGCAACCAGCACCTGAAATGGACTGCCATCCAAACTGTTCACCTGGTCTGGGCCTCACCACTTCAGCCTAACTTGCTGCTCATGCTGCAGAGATTTATCTGATGAAAGACCTGCTCAGGGATTCGGCTCCCTTCTCAACATCACTGAACAGGATCAACCACCACGATGCATTGTGTGGGACCTGCTTCCCCTGGCTAACAACAAACCATCCTGAGGTCTTCATCTCATCAATCCTGCCTCTGGGTCTGGGTAGCATGAGTAACCATGAGGGTAGCTCCCTGCAACAAAGCTCAAATCAATGTGTGTCATCTGATTTAAGCATTTTGGTTGATCATTACAAACTGAGCCATCCAGCTCTGGAATACAAATTGTGGGTTAAAGTGCATGTTGTTTTTTTTTTTTCCTAAGGGCCCCACAAACAGCTGCAATACTGGCCTACCCCGGGCAACACTTCAGACTTGCCTGCATAACAACTGGGTACCCAGATTGCTTGTGACTGTGATAGGGGGTCTCTTAGTGCATGCATGTTTAATCTGACTAAATCAGATCTGAAATCAAAGGCCAGATTGCTGCCTCACCCTTGATCACTTTCCATGAATAAATCAGATTCTATTCTTTCTGCATTTAACTTGGCTAGTGTGTACCTTTGTGGAGGGGATACTGTATTGCCATGGCACTGTTCTAATGCAGGTGTTGTTTTAGAGGGGGATCTCCAGGGCCAGTGCAGCTGATCCAGCCCTGGTGGTAAGTATGCCAAGTGTGGATTCAATATTGTATTTCTGTGCCAACTGTGATTGTTCATCTGCTGATCAGTGTAAGCCACTAGAGGGGTTAGGGAAAGGGAAAGGGAACATTGTTTAACCAGGAGTAGCACACTAAGCTGAAGCTTGTTTCCAGATGTGACCTGGGAGCACAAGGAAGTTAAATGACTTGCTCAGGATCACACACTATTCACCTAGGTGGTTCTGGGATTCAAAGCCAGGTCTCCGGATTTGAAGCTCAGAGCCTTAACCCACTGTGCTATACTGCCTCCACTTAAAGGGGGGTATCAGTGTCCTGGAGGGTTATGCCCAGAGCAGCTATGCTACCCTTAAACCAACCCTCCAGATGGAGGCACCCATTCACCAAGCTCAAGCCCCTTAACCTGCGCCTAGTCACACAGGCAGTGGTAGTATCCCTTGGGATAGCACTATCTAGGGTTTATACAGAGAAATTTCACAGAAGTTCACAGAAGCAAAATCAGCGTATCACCAGAATTCTACTGGCAGACGATTAATTTTGCTTAGTCCTAGTGTGGGATTAAATTGCATGCCCTGATACAATCTAGGTAGATCACATCACAAGGCTCTTTTTTGTCAAAATGTTTGCTTATTTTTTCGTAGATGTTCGGTAGACCTGTAGAGCACAATCTACCCTTAGTAAAGCCACGTTGTTCAGGGTTTAAATTACTGATTGTTAATACCACTCTGTCCTTTCTGAAACTGTCAAGAACCTTACAAAGAATTGGGGAAAGGCTAATAGGTCTGTAATCTGTTGGGTTATGTTTTTTGCCTTTTTTAAATAAGGGTACCACATTCACTTACCTTCAGTCACTGGAAATTGTTCCAGGGGAGACATGTGATTTTAAGTTTATAATTTTATTGTGGATTTCCTCAATTGATGTATCAATTTCATTAGTATTATTAATTAATCAATCTTTATTTTACCAAGTGAAACACCATTGAGAAGAACTCATTTACAAGGTGGACCTAGGTAAGGTATACATAAGTCAGCAATGAAACAACAATTTGGAGTCAGTAAACATTACAGAGCAAAATATACAACTCATGAAGTAGCAGAGAATAACAAAGCAATGTAGATTCATCAAATAATGCAGCACACTATATACGTAATATATACAATGGCCCATGGAAGGTGAGGGATTAGAGTTAAATGAGACGAAGTATTTGGTAGAGTTGGTGGAAGGGAGTAGAGAGAGGGAAGAGGTGAGGCAGTAGAGGAAGCGACATGGCTAGGAGATAGGGGTACAGAATATAAGCAAGTTGTTGCAATGAGTCAGGTATGTAGTGGTAGTAAGAGGGTAAGAAGGGAATCTAATGCCTGTGATGTCAGCGTCTCTGCTTTCGGGAGAGCATACTTCACAAAAATAATTATTGCAAGCCTTTGGCATTTCCTTAGGATTGATTGAGTTAGTGTTATTTACAATCAGTGGGCCCACCTTGCACTATTTTTTTAAAATGAGTTAACAGAAGTGAAGAAAACTTACAGCACTTTTTTTTTTTTTAATGTTTAATGCCATGGACAACTCCATATTTCCTTTTGACTTTTTTTATTTCATATTTGCATTTTCTCTGGGGTTTTTTGAAGGTGAATAATTTGCTGCTAGTTTTTTCAGACAAATATGACTAAAACAACTTATGTTTTATATTGATTAGTGTTGTAATATTTTTTATCAGTCATTCCAGTTTTGTTTTGTCATTGTTATATTTCTTCATCCCTGTAATATACGTATTGCTTACATAAAGTATAACATTTATTATTGAAAGCTACATTTCTTCTGTATTTTTATTTTCCAGGAGTTGAGGCCAGTTGACATCAGATAATGCACTATTAATTTTAGTTAAGTCTGCTTTATTATACAGGTCAATTCCTGTAGCACTCTGACAATGATTGTAGTTAGAAATAAACTTACAATATACAGGGTTGTGGTTGCTATTGCTCAAGGGTGGATTAATTTTATACTTCTGTAACTCAGTTATATTCCAAGTTCTTACGTGCTTTGACATGCATGCTTTTTTTCTTCAGAAAGGCATTTGTTCATTTCTTTGCCTGTAAGTTTGCATTGCATTTTGCCAGAGCGGTATGGAATGCCACATTTTGCCAGTAGAATCCATGTAGAAATGTAATTCTACTTTTGAAATGTTTTTTGGAACTGTGTCTTAAATTCTGCTGAACTCTGAAAAGCATTTCTACGGTAATCACTGAATAACTTTCCACAGATAATGTAAACCATGGAATAATGTTCTTCCAGCTGTGGAAAAGGCATCTTTGGTTTATGCAAACCATAGATTATTAATCCGTGAAACACCTTTCATGTTTGAAATTTGGGAATTCTGCGGAACTGAGTGGAGTTTTCAGAAATTCCACAGAATTATGTTCCATCAGAATATAAAAATCCCACCCAGCACTACACATTGCCTCTTCAATGTTTATACTGGCTGTTTCAATATTTCCTGGATATTCCGTGATGTCAGTTTACACTGTTTCATGAGAGTTTCAACACAACTATTAAAACTTTGAAAAATGTAAGATTTAAACAGTTGATGTTATATTTCATAAATGTTCTCGAATTATTTCCTTCTTTTTTTCAGTGCTGAGGAAAGTTGCAGGAAAACAAATCACTGCCCCCCAGAGGTCCACTGCTCTGGTAGCTTGACTACACCTGATATTGTAACCCCTGGTTTTTGACATCATAATTATCTCCACAGCAACAGATTGTGATGTTATAAACAGAACTGTGATGTCTGGTGTAGACAAGAAGCCAGTGCAGAAAGGGAAGATATCCTGATTTTCATGCATATGTCCTTAGTAATAAAGAAATAATGATGAGCATTACAGGACAAATATAAAACATAAGCTGATTTGTGTCTAACTATATTGCATGTTTTCAAACTTGTTCCAAAAGTTTATGTTTTTTTTGTATTCTTTGGTAACTGGATAAGGCCCACTAGACACAAGGGCCTGTTTTCAGGGGCAACCCAGGAGCACTGGGGAGGTTACATGACTTGTTGCGAGTCACACAGCATGCATGTGAAGGCTGTGGGAGTCAAACCCAGACCTACTGGATGTACCAAGCTCATTCCCAGTTTGTTACTCTAACCTCTAGGCTATACTGCCAGCCCAGCCCAATTAACCCTTTCAATAAGGGAACAAAGTATATTTTGCCTGTCACCATGAAACTGAGTGGTGTATTCAAGAGGCCAACACTGAAGTGGTTAAATAATCAGTGTAGAAGAGTAGAAACTAACACTACAGAAAGTCCAGGAAACACTTGAACTAGCAAATAACTGATAATGGTTGTGTGCTTAAGGCATATCAGTGGCATTAAAAAAAGTGATAAAAATAGATTTCTGAATCAACAAGATCCCAAATATATCACATCAGCAGGTATCATTATGTTGGACTGCAAGGAGGAGAACAAATGGTAACCATGGTAATACTTGTAACCAGGCAAATATGTTGCAGACAGCCCTGCTGTCCCAGTTTGTCTGGGAGTGGACTGAATTTTGACTGTTTCTGCCCTGACTCACAACTTAGATTATCAAAGATACTCATTACACAGAAATAACAGGTTCCAGGGTTTTCTAGGACAATATGGGCAGACTGGATGGACTATTAGCTTTTTCTGTCATCATCATCTGTATTTCTATGTTTTTCCCACAACTGCCAGCCGATTGCTTCCCAAAGACATTTTAGCAGGCAGTGGTATTCTGTTTCCTTTCATTTACATTAGACCTGGGATAAAGGGGCAGGGCATTTATAGCTGGGTGGTGTTCCCACCCTAACAACTTCAGCATCTGAGTACATGTAGCAAAGGCATTATCTGCAATGCAAGGTCCTAGAGATGGATTCCGTACTTCTCTGGTACAGCTGCCTGGCATTGGTTTACAATAACTTAATTTCAGAATGGAGTAATCAGTGCTCTAAAAAGGAGCCTTCTACTCCTGAAAGTCTGACGCGCTCCCCTCATCCACTCTAACATACTCTGCAGGCTGTTGAATCTCTCAATGTTGTAGACCTCCTCTGATGTCAGCTGCAGGGGATTCTGGGATTTGTAGCTGCAGAAAATGTCAGCTCGTTCATTGACAAAATCAGTCTGATGCAATCTATTATACTGCAATAAAGAGTAAGCAAAGAAATGTTTTTGCACACAAACTGCCAATTGGGACCCCTGTACGCTTGGTTGTGGCACTCTAAGTGCTGACTCTTGCCCTTTAACGTGACTGCACATGACAATGCATGCTATACAATAGCAAGAATAAATCCAGTACTCATATTGGCTAATAGCAATTACATGACTGTGCGGTGATGTTGCCCATTGCATGGTCAGCCTGGTATGTAGCCTTTTCATAAATCTGTTCGCCTGCTCACAGTGCAATAAGATGTGGCAGCCACTTTTTGTACAGCTAGCAATTCCACCCCACCTGTCCAACCATTTCTTTGGTCAACACCGTATTATTTTTCTGTGTTCAGTTGATCATACTGTTATTCAATGCTACTGCCACACCTTGTAACAGAATTGCTTCCTTTTAATTAAAAAAAAAACATGTATTTTCTGGACAGTTTGAACGACATGAGCATGACTACGATCAAGCTCAAACTGTAACTTTGAAACCCACTACAAGCATTGTATGAGCACTTGGGTCCAGTGAAACATTTTTTAGTATACAGAAATTCATACCTCTATGGCAGAATTTCTCCTTCATTTTAGTGAACATGGTCTGTATGTTTTATATTAACCATGCAAGTATTTTCATACGGTGTGGGTTATCACAAAAAACTACATAAACTAGAACTATGGCACCCTTCATAGGACGAGTCCCCTAAAGTAAAGCCGTAAATACAATGTAGTTGCTGCAGGTAGAGGGACTAACTTGAGCAATATTTCTTGTAAAGGTTTACATTTTTTACATATATTTTCATGATCATAATAATTACTAAATAATAATAAAAAGGCCATTGAATAAGTGCAATAACACACTTCAGGATGTGCATTATATTAGATCACTGCACTTCATGGGTGGTTGAAGGCACTCAGCCTGCAGACTTATGCCTCGCAATGCATCTGAGGCATGCAGCAATCTAGCACAATGAACACCCTGTGTTATTGCTAGCATGTGTCAAGTTTCTACTTGTTGTACTGGATCTCCCTCTCACAGATGTTTATTGCATTGTAAATGTGAAAGCCCTGTACAGTTATATTGTAAATATTATTTGTAGAGCTTTGCCAAATCAGAAAACTTGGCTTTTGTAGAATTTAGCTGAATTTCATGACATTCTGTGGAATTTCATTGGAATTTTGAGAAGTCTGTGACTTTTTTATTTAGTAATGCTGCAACTCAGCCATCTCTCTTGAGCTAGAGACCTGACATTTGGAATGACTACTTATTTATATATGTCCTAAAGGCATGCCAAATATAATGTCATTTGGATGCATCATTTGAAAATTATAGAGACTCAGCCAGCCCAGTGGCATGGTGGGATGAGGCACTGTGCCTCATCTGCCACTACACCCACAACCTGGGTTCAGGAATGGACTCAGTCACTGGGAGTTGGCTGGAGAGAGGAGGACTGAGCATCCCTCAGACTGCTCTTCTCCTCTGGGATTGCAGATCCCAGCACACATCTGACCTCTAGTGGTGACTAGGGGTGCAGGCAGCCAGGGACCACATCCAGGGAAATGGAGGAATGGCAGCCGGTGCCGTCTCAAGTATGGAAATGTGCATGGGTATGTCAGGATAGCATTGCATGTCCATGCCTCCAAGGGAGAAAAAGTGGAGAAAAAAGGGCTGGGTGCAGTGCAGGATGGCACCGACCCCTCACAGGCTTCACACAAGGCTACAGGGCCCCCTTCCAGAACCATATCTGTTCCGTTGGTGGTATGCCACCACCCCCTGCCATGAGGAGTAAGCTGTGGGGAAAGCATCAGTATTGAAGTAAGTCCCTGGGGAGGGGGAGTCAGTGAGAAGGACAGCCTGCACAGACCACAGAAGAGGAGTAAAATGAATTAACTAATGAAGAAAATTATAGGGGATCAAAGTCTTGCATTTTATTTTTGTAGGGAGATTTCATGAAACTTTTCATCTGCTTATAACTCAGCTACCTCTGAGGCAAGATATGTTAAAATTAGCATGCTTCACTTTTTATGTAAGTGTTATAGAACTGTCAAAGTGTGAAGAGATTTAGTTAAGAAATGTTTACATTACACGGGTTCAAAATTTCACATGTAGTTTTCTGAAAACTTTCTAAGAATGTGAATGTTTGTAAAATATTTGCTCTTGCAGGTACAGATCTGACATTTATCATACAAATCCAATGTTAGTGTATCCTGGTATCTAACAAAATGGGAAATACATTGGTTTAGCAGTTTTAAACTCACAGTAGGACTACCAAAAATTATTATTGGCAACATTTTCACAAATATTTATGGTAACATAATAAGTAGTGCTGCCCGAATTTCTCTGGCAGAATCTAACATTTGCAAAGCACATATCACCACTACAGATGTTATGAAATAGTCCTGTGTAGAATTTTCAAATTCTAGCAGAACAAAATTTCACAGACTTTTCAAAATTCTGCTGAAATTCCATGGAAACTGAATGGCAAAATACCGCAGCAGAAAAATGTGGAATGAGTTTTTCTGCAACATTTCCACTGATCTCAATATTTGTTGTGGAAATGGTTGTGGGATGATTTTCATGGGCCCACCCTGTGCTTAGCTGTGCACCTGTGCTGACGCCCAGCCACCACTGGGTGTCAGTCTGCAATGCACAGCACTAGTCCCCCCTCTCCAAGGAAGGAGAGCTGTCTATGGACACTGAATGCTTCTTCTTCCCGTCTGACCCCGAGCAACCAGAGTCCATTCCCGAACCTGGGTAACTGGCATGGCGTGAAGTGTGGCATCCAATGCCTCACCCCTCAGTTCCACCGGGCCAGCTTCAGCTTTTCTTTTCTTAAAAATCTTCTTGTCTTTTTTTTCTTTTTATTTGCTACATATCCAAGTATTCTGCCACTAATGTGTTCTTTAAATGTTTCCCATAAGCATTTCTTGCTAGTCTCTCCATTATAATTTATTTCAGAAAAAGATATGAATTTTTTTATTGAGCCATTCCTTAAAATCAGGATCCTGAAGGAGAGACGTATTAAATCTCCATCTCGGCTGTTTAGTAGAAACATTATCTATGCATGCTGTGGTTTTAAGCATGCAATGATCTAATATCAGCCTATATTCATAATTTATGGATATTAACTCATTACTCATATTCAGAGGGAGGAAAATATAGTCCAATCTATTTAGCCAATTATGACAAGCAGGGAAAAATAAGTAATCTGTCTTGTGAGTGAGCCATCATCCAAGCAGTTATCACATCTAAGTCTTGCACTGTTGTCTTACAAGCCTTCCTAGGATTTAGTAACATGAGTGAAATTTTGTGGGTTGATTCTGTCCAAAAATGGGTCACTGACTTCATTAATCATCACTAAGGATCAAATCAGTGTTTGCCAGTGTTCTTAGTTCAAATAATAATTTAGTAGAAATGCAGCTTGTTCAGTCATAGGTGCATATTTATTGCCTAAGGTGACCTTTTTCCCACTGAGAATACTCATAAATATGTGCAATTCTCCCTAAGGGTCTGTAATATGAGATATTTTATTACAATTGGTACCTTTTTTATTAAGGTTATCCCTCTTTTTTGTATTAAAATAACAGTGTTCTGCAAAGGATATCCAATTTCTAATGCATTTACATAGAAATATAGAATTTGACGTTAGATAAGGACTGCTTAGCTCACCCAGTCTGCCCATTTCTCCATAACTACATTATTACTGCAGATCATACTTGGTCTATAGCTCTTTCTCCCTCCCCCTTCTTTTACAATATGATTCCCTTGTACCTATTCCATGCATTCTTGAACCCCACCAATATTTTCACCCCACCACCTTCACTGGAAGGCAGTTCCAGGAATCCACTTGTTTCTGTGAAAAAGTACTTCCCCACATCTCTCCTGAATCTACCCCTCTCCAGCTTCATACTTGTTCCTTGTTCTTGAGCACTTTTTCTTCTGAAAAATACTTCCTTCCTGTACCTTTATTTACCCCCATGTGGTATTTAAAGGTCTCCATCCTATATCGCCCATTCCCTCCTGTCTTCCAGGGTGTACATATTGAGGTCCTTAGTGTCTCCTTATAGGGTTTTTGATGCAGGGTCCATACCATTTTAGCTCCTGTCCTCTGGACTGCCTCCACTCTGTGTCCTTCCAGAGATGTGGTCTCCAGAACTGGACATCATACTCTACATGGGGTCTTACCAGTGATCTACACAGAGGCAACACCATCTCCCTCTTTCTGCTGATGAAACTCCTCCCTATATACCCCAGCATCCCACTAGCCTTCCCAACTGCCTTGTTGCACTAACTGGCCCCCTTTAGGTCATCTGAGATGATTACCCCCAGTTCTCTTTCCTGCTTGGTGGTCAATACCACTCCATCCATGTTATACTTTGCCCCAAGTGCATTATTTTTCACTTTCTTGCATTGACATCCAACTGCCATACCCTTGAACACTCCTCTAGTTTTCTCAGGTCTCTGCTCATCCTTTCAATCCCCCAGCCCCTTCAAAGTGTCTACCCTATTACAGATTTTGGTGTCATCCTCGAAGAGACAGACCTTACCTTCTACCTCCCCTGCAGTGTCACTTATAAAGACATGAAAGAGAACTGGTCAGGTCCCAGCACTGATCCCTGAGGTATCCCACTGGTCACCCTCTCTTCTTTGAACTGAACCCCATTTACCACCACCCTCTGTCACCGATCTCCTAACTAATTTGTTATCCAGTTTACCACCTTTGGACCCACTGCTAAGCTTTCCAGCTTGCTTGCTAGTCTCCTATGTAGAACAGTATCAAAAGCCTTACTGAAATCTATGTAGGCGATGTCCACTGCTCCACCCTGATCTAAATCCTTTGTCACCCATTCAATGTTTGATATAACCTCCTCCTTGTGAAACCATGCTGCCTTTTGTCTTGTAACCCACTGGATTCAAGATATGCCATAATCCTTTTAGTGAATCCATTAACTTTCCCTCCACCAATGTCAGTCTGACTGACCTAATTGCCAGCCACTTCCCTGCTACCACTTTTCTGTAGTGGAACTACATCTGCCCTCCTCCAGTCCTCCGGGAACCACTCCTGTTTCCAGTGAGCTGTCAAATAGGGCTGTCAGAGGTACAGTCAGTATTTTCCTGTGGTCCCTCAATACCCTTGGATGCACTCCATCTGGCCCCATTGCCTTGCCCCTTTTCAGACTAGCTAGTCCCTTTAGTGCTTTCTCCTCCAATAAAGGATTAATTTCCACCTCCCTCCAAGATTCTTTTACTTTTTTGTGGCCCCCTTCCTTCTCCTTCCTCTGTAAACACTGAACAAAAGTATTTGTTCAGGATGTCTTCCTTTTCCTGGTCCCCCTCTGCACAGTCCCACTCCTGGTCTTTCTCTTTTCACTTACATACTTAAAAATGTATCACCACCTTTCATTACCTTCTGGGCTATTCTCTCTTAAGATTGTGCCTTTGCCCCCGCCTTCTTGCTTTCCCTGCTTCTATCTGTTTCCTCTCATGCACCTCCCTATCCTCCTCTCTTTGCATCTCCTTATACCTTCCCAATGCTACCCTTTTTGCCTTTACCTTTTCAGACAGCTCTTTTGAGAACCGTAGCAGTCTCTTTGGCCTTTCTGCTCATTCTAGTGCACTTACTGCAGGCTTCTCGGTGTTTTTTCAGGTGAACTGGGGACCCTGATTCCTTGAGTAGTGCCCACAGATTGTTCTGCTCCCTCATATTAGCAAGAAATTCTGAGGTGATCCATCTGGGCCATGTGCCTCTTGCCTTACATTTTTTGAAAGGTGCAAATTTATCACAGACATGTGTGAACTTGGCAACAAAGAAATCAAGGGCAAAATTGATACCTGGAATGGCATCAAGGAAGTGCCAATCAATTTGGGCCAAATGGGCTTTGAATTCTGGCAACTTCTTGCTTAGGACTTGGCTGGATATCAGCAGGGGGGAGGGGGGCTGTGCTCTTCAACCTCCCAGAGACATTGTACGAAGGAATGGTCACTAAGGGAATCAGGCAGAACTTTGATAACTTTAACCCTGTCTGGGTGTGTGACCAGGACCCAGTCTTGTAGTGCTGCCTGTTTTGTAATTGGTCCCGCTGTGTTAAGTGACCATTTGTACATGGAATAGCCTGAACATCTTATCCCTAAGACCTGTACTTGACATGGCACTCCAACTGATGTTAAAGTCACCAGTAACAATGCATTTCCAGTTCTGCTGAGGC
This sequence comes from Neoceratodus forsteri, assembly GCA_016271365.2. Classification (NCBI taxonomy): domain Eukaryota; kingdom Metazoa; phylum Chordata; order Ceratodontiformes; family Ceratodontidae; genus Neoceratodus; species Neoceratodus forsteri. The sequence goes on along the minus strand of CM028133.1, from coordinate 220,263,883 downwards.
GTTGGCAGTAGTGAGTGAGGGATTCTATGCCCTGAAGAATTTACTCTTATTTCTTCTTTTACTGAGTATCTTAGTGAGTTCACTATACTATGTCTGGGTCTTTTGTATCTAGGTAGTTTAGGGTCTAGGGATCTGCTTACCTTTTCAATTTCAAGAGCCCGAACCACTGGTGATTAAAATGACAGGAAGAGCCTGTTGTAAAAATTGGAGAATGTTGTTACCCTATGTGCCCTCAGGAATATCAGTTATACAGATATTAATCTGTCTAGTCCTGTTTTAAATGTCATCTATTGTTTTGCAATAAATACTGAATGTGTTTGTCTTCTAGCTCAGTTGTTTCCCTCTAGTAAATATATAGTGTCCTCTAGAGAAATCAGTCAATTCTCATCTGCAGTTACTCTTCCCAAAGTCTCTTTAAAATCGTTTTGTAGTTTATCCATGGAGGATTTTAAGTCCCCAATGTCCAATTTAATTTCAGAAAACATTTCTTTAATTGATGCAATGTCTGACTTATTGCCATATGTTGGTGTCACAGCCACAGTTCCACTTAAGAGTCCCTCCCACTCTAGCCATGCTGGGTCACCATTGGTGATGACCGGTAGTTTTCTTTTTGTTGAAAAACAGATTAATACAGAATCAGAATCTACATTTTTAATATTTTTCATTAGCCTGGTATTTATAACACTGAACCAGGATTTACACTTTTAATATGTTTCCTTAGCCTAGTATTTAATCTAATGAATGAGATACTCTTTTCTGAAAATAAATGTTTTAAAAATCCAAAGAATTAGTTTTTTTGGGACTTTACGGCAGCTTCGGTTTAAACTGTTGTCTCAGTCAGTGCCGTGTGCATGAACCCATGTTCTAAAGTGGTACTTACTGCCAGTACGTACTTCAGAAACAACCACTGAGTATATTAAAATACCAGTAAAGATGAAATAGTAAAATAATTAACACTGGTATTTACATAAACAGCTTTTTAAGCAAGAAATGACTTACAGGCTCAACTTAGTTCTCCTTTATGTGATACTCCAGTGTTGTTTGAAGATAACAAAAGTAGCAAACTATAGTTCCAAAATTAACAAGATTTTTTTCATCAAAAAATGTGGGCCTTATCAAAAATTTCAAGAAGAGGTTGTAAATCAGCTTTAATAGTTCCGCTTTCTTCTGCATTGAGAAAAATGAAATATTAATTTGCAACGACAGATTCCTGGGTGCACTTAATTGTATGATGCTTTATCCTAGTACAGTATATGCAACTCAGTTTGTACCTGGTTTGTGTTTACTGTTATTTGTTATTTGCAAATTGTTTCTACTTACTGTCTATGTATTTCCCAGTCTGTTATCCTGCTGCTTGTCCATATTCATTGTACTGCTGCTATTTTTGTTTTGCAATGCCTTGTAACTCTCCTGGGGCACACCCAAAAATAGACACTGTGTTTGTCTACTGTGCTTATCTGGTCAATAAAGGCTCAATAAATAAACTCTGAGTGTCATTCCACTTGAATTTTAAGAACTTCTGTGCCAATTACTGGAATATTAGGAAGTAGTGTGGCTTCAATTAAAAACCCAGTCTCCCCTCTGGCTGTTTAAACTTAGCCACACCACCAAGAATTTACCCACCGTACTTCAAGAAGATGATCAGAGGAGTGCAGATCATGTAACATTGGTTTTGTTCTTTAGGAACCTTGACATGGGAGAGAGAGGAGGCGTGCCTAGTGGCTTCTCAATCAGGCAGCAGAAGGTGAAGTCCCTGCACACTTGTGGGGAAAGCCAGCCAAGGCTACTGTAAAGTTTATAGTGGTGTGTTTTTAAAGAGGCCAATGTGAGGTAAATTGGCATACTGTATGCTGTTGTAAATTGTGATTAGCCAGGAAATGTCTTTTGCAGTGACTTGGGAGTAAACTGCAGAGGCATTAATAAGCAATAAGGCATGTCAGGGGAGGTGGATGTCATGCCTTCAGCACCTTGATGTGCACTAACCCATGACAACTCCAGAGTGTCATATTGCACTTATAAAATACCCCACACCCCAAAAAATGAAGATACAAATAAAAAAATTGGAGGAAACAGAAACATTTCAAAAAGTTACATTTAAAAGTAGAAATGAAAAAAGTTCCTGCTGTAGCCCACTGTAGGACACTGTTTTAGTGTCCTTTGTATAACACTGTTTATAGGTTTTAATTATATATATTTGTTTCATCTTTTTGCCATTTGCCTGTTTTTTTAATTTCATATTTATATTACGAGTTGTGCTTTACTGTATTTCCCATAGACAGATAGTCTTGTTTCCTGCCCTAATGCAGGTGAGAGAAGGGGAACATGCCGAATGATGGTATACATGTTTACAGGCAGCATAGCATGGAATGTCAATCAGTAGCAGGAAGTGAGGAGCACTGATGAGTAGTGGCCACCGCAGAATATTCAAACTTGGCCATTTCTATTGAAACAGTGAGTCCATGGGGAGGTGGAAAGGCTTGAGACTTGGTGCTCGGTTATTAATTGCACCACAGACTTTTTCCAGGAGACAGGGTGGTACTGTAAACAGTAGTGCAGTGCTGATTCAGAAGGCAGTACAGTACTGAAACTCAGTTTGGAACTGCCAGCTTAATCTGGGAGGATATATTTTTGAACATGTGAGAGCCACAACAGATCAGGGCTCATTTAAACAAACAGTGGGAAGCTCAAGCGGGTGGGCCAGAGGATAGGAGATGAGGAAGTGAGCTGGTGGACAGGGGGATTGAGCATGAAAGCAATATCTGAGGATCAGAAGCCTACTAATATTTATAAACATGGCAACCAAAAATCTTTTTTCCAAAAATGTCTGGGAGGCATAGATACCTAGGTGCAACAGCCTTCTGGTTGCTGGAAGGGTGCCCATAAGACACTGGATTCCAAACCCTCTTGGCTAATGAGGATGCAGCAAGTTCCCTACCCATTTAATAACCTAGTATAGGCAGCACAGTACTGTACTTTTGGCAACAGTGAAGAGAACTTCAGGTGTCATGGAGTTCTTTATATATTCCCTCTGGTAAACGTCTGTAGTTGGCAGCAGAAAGCATCCCCCTTCCCTCCAGTAAACATCTGTAGTTGGCTGCAACACATTCACAGTTCTTCCAGGAGACATCTATGGACGTCTCCAGTTTGGATTAGCCTCCCAATCAACTTTGGGTTTATTTAAATGTTTCTAGGGGTACTTCACTACCTGCTTATCATGTATGGATACATATATAGTTGTTGATATGTTACATGTTTTTCCACAAAATAAGGGTTTCACATTGCTTTTTTTATTTTTAAAAAATCAGTTTGGAGGTATTTTGGCTAGTATAAAAAGAAAGCCAAATTGCTTAGAATTGATTGCATATGACCGTTAACAAGGTAATTTTGTGCTAAACAACTTTGTCACTTGTACTTTGTGTAGCAGTTACAGTTCATGAGGTATTCACATTTGTTAATGGTATGATGTGTATGTTTTTTAAAATCATTTTTTGGGGTTTTTCAGCTAGTATATAAAACATGCTTCAAATTGATCGCATACCACTATTAGAAGGGTAATTTTGTGCTGAACAACTTTGCCACTCCTACTTTGAGTGTAGCAGTTATGGTTCATGAGATATTTGCATTTGTTTATGCTATGGTGTGTATGGTTGACTTTCGTCCCTCAAGCCTCACAAAAGCACCTTGATTTAAAATGATAAAAATACATGTTTTGTAATAGAAAGCTTGTTTTTTTAGTAAAGAATTACTTTACTACCTGCTTATCATGTACGGATTCATAAATTGGTGTAGTTATGTTAGTTGCCCCCCCCAAAAAATGGTTTACATTGTTTTATTTAAAAAAAATCTGTTTTTAGTGGCGTGCATTCACTGTATGCAAGGCATGCATTGCATGCCTCATAATGCCCCACACAGATAATTTATAAAAAATGACTTTTAGTGTGTTGTTAACTATTTTTAAGTACAATTTGTTGTCAGACTGTCACTGACTCATTAGTTTTGTCAAAGGGCCAGAGGTGCTCCAATGTCGGCTGTCTGCTGACCATGGCATGCAACACTCCAATTTGCTTCTAGTTGCCTAGGCAGCAGTGATGTCAGGCAGCTCACCCTCCAACCAACATTGCTGTGGAAAAAGTGGCTGGAGCACGCAACTCAAGCATTGAATTGGATGGAAAAAACAGAGTAAGAGAGACCACGAGATAATGTCACATCCGGCGTACACCACGAGAAACGCATGGAGCAGGCTCAGCTTGCAGAAGGAGTGGTGAGCCAAAAGGCAGCCAGAGCAGTATATTAATTAAATGCTTACAAGTTTTGGTCCCAGCAGGGCAGTGGTGGTGGGAAGCAGTGCTGATCCAACATAATTTGTGTGGTGAGAGATGATGGAGAGCATGAAACTGGAAATCTGATCGAGGAGCAGTAGCTGTACTGCTCACAGAAGAGTGGCAAGGTGAAAAGGGCCAGCGGGCAGCGGGGATGGGAGGCAGTAGTGTGTGAATATAGGGAATCTGAATTAGGCTTCAGTGCATTTATTTAAAAAAAAGAATTTGTAGAGTCAACTGGGAGCATAGGAGGACTGCAGGGGTTACTGTGACTATGAGGAAGGTGGCTGAGCACCCAGCTTAGCAACAGTGAGAAAAACATTGCAAGAAAACAAAAGTTTAGAAAGAGAAAATAAATTGCACTGAATGCAGTAATTTATTGAACAAGGGCTGCTAGTGTCTGAAGATAGCTCATTCTCTCTGTTGAGTCATTTTACAGCTCTTTACAAACTTCAAGATGAAAGAAACCCACTTTAAAGACTTCTTCTGGGTAATGGACCTTCAGCATTCCGTGACTACTTATCTCTGTGAACTGGCATTAGAAATGTATTGGATCTGTGTGAGATTCTGGTACAGTTACAGACATACTGGTGTAATGACTTTTGCCTTGAACTTTCAACTAGATAAAACTGCTGTTTGTGAGTTGGCCATTTTTTGCGTTTGATGCACATGCATACCAAATGCTTTGGGACAGTAATGGGAAATGAGAGGTGTGTCACTGCCAGGCCAGTTACAGCTGCATATGCAATAGGTGTGGCAGTGAACGTCAATGACCAGCCACTCTGGTCATGACAGTAGTTCAGCTCTGCTGACGTGGACGCCATGGACTTGAAACAAATGAACTGTTCCAGTGGGATTGCTTCATTTGTAGCCCAAACTCTTGCTATGTGCATTAGAGTGCACAGTAATGTGGATGGCAGGAGTGATGGCCTCTGTATTCTGTTTCTGTCTCTGTCCTCGGTCCTCAGACCACCCCCCCAAGCTTCAACTGTAGCCATGGTGCTGACTTCTCACCCCCCGCCTCAATATTAGCCGCTGTGCGGCTTTTTGTTACAGTCAACATTGGGGTGCCCAATCCCCATGTCGGCATGTCTCCCCCCATATTAATGTGGCAGACTGGGAGCCCACCCCAGTGTGCCTAAATGTTGTTTTTTTAGTCTGTAAAATAAAGAAAACCACCCTCCCAAGTTTGTTTTACCTGTTAAAAATGAAAACGGTCTTTTGTCATCTCCGCAGTCCCCCTTCCCCATCCCCACTACCCTCTGTGCACCCTCACTTCCCCACACCCCCACTCACCCCTTTACTTACCTCCATAAGTCAGGAGCAGCAATCTTCTCTGGACCAGGAACATGTCTGCACTCATCAAAGCCAACCGCAAACTGAGAAATAAAAATGTATGCGCCGTAGAATGGCAGTCAATGGGGGTTACAACTTAGGTTGATACTGCAGCCATTTTGGGGAATTTTGGCCCCAAATTTTCAACATGGGATTCTTGGGACCCCACCTCATGAACACTGTCACTGCCATTTTGTTACTCAGTCCTGAAAGGTGATTTTATGGTTGCTGCGCAGAATCACCTTTCGGGACCGAGTAACAAAACAACAGTGCCACTGTTCATGAGGTGGAGTTCCTAAAAGCACATGTTGCAAATTTAGTGAAACAAATTCTAAAAAAAATTACTGTTATGAGCATGCATTGTACAGTTTCTATACATGCTCACAACTTCACCAATTTCTTTAATATTTTCACTCCACATTTTCAACATTGCTAATTTTTCAAACCTCCTTATGAACAATACAGCTGTCATTTTTCACATCCCTCCTGAAATGTGTTCTTGCACTTGTGTCACCAAATGGCACAGTCACGGTGCAAAATCAACTTTTGAGATGGATTAATGAAAATCACAGTGTCACTGTTCATGAGGTGGGGTCCCAAAAACACCATGTTGAAAATTTGGTTCAAAAATACCCCAAAACACCTGAGTTACATGCAGTCATTGAAATGTTGCTATGCATGCATGTAACTTTGGCAAATTTTTATGTTTTCTCTTCAACTATTCAGCATTGCCAGTTTTTCACACCAATGAACAGCATAGCTGTCATTTTTCACATCCTGCCTGAAATGTGTTTTCACACCTGTGGTGCAGAATGGCACAGTGGCAGCACAAAGTCACCTTTCGGGATTGAGTTACAAAATGATATTGCCACTGTTTATGAGGTGAGGCCCCAAAAGCACATGAAAATTTGGAGTGAAAATACCAACAAACGCCTGGGCATTAGGTCTTCCAACTGTATAGCCCCCACCCTACCCTGTAAAGACTGACAGGCATCGGGGGGTAACTTGGGGTCATCGACCATAAGGTTCACACCATTCCACCCCCACCCTGCAGCCAGTGACAGGAATCAAGGTGTCCCTTGGGCTCTTCTGCCCTAATGTTCACCCCATTCTCCTATAGTGCACCCATCTCAGCTTATTTCCTTATAGAATGGGGTGAGTGCAAGGCCCAAAGACTCCAAGGCACACTGCAATGCCTGTTGGTGTCTGTGGGGTGCTGTGAGGTGGAATGGCATGAGCATTATGGCAGATGACCCAAAGGCACACCCCCAATGCCTGTCAGTCTCTGAAGGTTGGGGTGGGTTTTGCGTTAGGGCTGGAAATTCTAATGCCTCATTAAGGAAGTAAATCAGGGAGGAGCACTAGACGTCACCTACCTTGATTTCAGGAAAGTCTTCAACACCGACCAACATAAAAGGCAGATTAACAAGATGGGTAGTCTGGTCACAGGGTACAAGCTGATACACTGGGTTAGAAACTGGCTTATGGACAGGAGGCAAAGGGTGGTGGTAATAGGAACCAATCCTGGGAGAGGGTGATGACTACCAGAGTACCTCATGGATCAGTCCTGGGACAAGTCCTATTAAATACCTTCATTAAAGACATTGCAGAAGAGCTAGAAGGAAAGGTATGTCTGCCTATTTGCAGATAACATCAACATCTCTAACAGAGTGAATACTCCAGAAGGGGATGAGAAAGTGAGCAGGGCCATGGAGAGGCTTGAAAAATGGTCTGAGGAGTGACAATTGAGGTTCAATGCAAAGAAGTGCAAATAATGCACCTGGGAAGAGGGAAACCTGGGGAGAGTGACAGGATTGGCGGGGAGAGAGGTTCTGATGATCACCAAGGAAGCAAAGCACCTAGGATTTATCAGTTCTGATTACCTTAAGGTGTCAAAACAGAGCACAAATGCTGCAAGGAGGGCCAGTGGCATGCTGAGGCACATAGGGAAAGGTACCACTAGCAAAAGGTGTGAGGTGGTGATGCCTTTGCATTATGCACTAGTGAGCCTATCCTACAGTACTGTGTGCAGCTCTGGAGGCTGCAACTGCACACGGACATTGACAGGGTGGAGGCACTCTACAGAAAGTCAGCCAAGATGGTACATTGCTTGTAATACAGGACATATCAGGAGAGATTACAGGACCTCAATATGTACTCATTGGAGGAAAGGAGGGAGCAGAGGAACATGATACATACATTCAAGTACCTCAAGGCCATACACAAGGTGCAGGGGTGGACATCTTCCAGTGCATCAAATGCTTGGCATTGACAAATACTTGTCTTAACTTGGATTTTCTTCCTTTTCAGGAACTTGGGGGCTTGTTTGTGAACGATTTGTTTTGCTTAGGAACCACTCACCTGCAAACTGACTAATGTGAACAACTGAAGCAATAAACATATCTGATAATTGTCTAAGGTTTTTAGTCTGCAACTGTCAAGGTACAATTTGCAGATTGTTGGGGGGGCTGACGTAGTCAAGAATAATAAATATCTTCAAAGCTAACTTTCTTAGTTAAATTTATGGGTTTGACAGGAAAAAAGAAAACTAAATGCTTTATAGTTGGCACAAGTATAGGTGCTTTTCAAGCCTGTAAAAGCATGTCCTGCTGGATATATTCATGTATTGCTCTATTTCAGTATGCCTCTGGGTGCAGGACACCATCACAGCAGTCAGTGCTCTGAGCAGCAGATGCAGGCAGTGAGCTGCAATGTTCTTGTCCTGTACTGTTGCAGTCATTGAAATTAAATAAACCTTTTCCTCTACTTTTTATTAACTAAATTAATAAAAAGTAAAGGAAAACATAAAAAATAGCCCTGACCTCTGAACTGCTGGTGGCTGAGTGTGTGCTCCTTAAATCTGCAGCCAGCAAGCAGAATGATTGCTGGCCTGCAGCATGAGGAAATAAAGAAAAATATGAGGGAAGACACTTAAATTAACTCACTGCACCAGTGTCTGGGTACCTGAATGGGGGGGGGGCTGGGTGCTGTGGATGTAGGCATTTGAACTGACTTAAAGAAACAAAAAAAATAATTAGAGTGTTTGATTTTGAGTTGGTATGCATGGAGGGAGGGCTCCAGATACATTGCAGAGGCAAAAAGAACTGGCAAAGTAACTTCCATACTGCTGGTGTGGCAGATGTAAGCACTGGTGGAAGTGCAGGTGGCATATGCAGCCTGCTGTGTGCGGTTTGATTAAATCAGTCCTGAATTTACAGCAAAGATGGCTGCATTTGCTGGGTGGCATGTCAACCACAGAATTATAACAACCACTGTTGCCAAGCTGCAAAAAACCGCTTTTTTCCCATCCAGATATGCCCCCGCTGCTAATACTGTTCATGGTTCACAGCTTTGTTAATGTATTACTTTGAGTGTACTTTTCTTTCTGGGGTCTACTTAAAATGCTTGGTGCCTCATACTCTGCAGTTGCAGAATTCTGTGACATAGCAGCAATACTGGAATATAAAATTAACCAGTTAACAGTGGATAACTGCTACCCCCCCACTCCAGGGCCAGTGGTCTGGGTTGGATACTCCATCTGCACAATGACAACAGAGGGATGTGCCCATATCCCATGCAGGATGTCATCCACAGAGATGCACTATACTGTGGTTAGTACCAGTAAGGTACATGCTAAGAGAGAGAGATCCAGTGACGCCTCAGTCCTACCACCACCACCACCAGTTGGTGACATCTTGCACTGTTTATTATCTTAAGTCAGTCTGTATTTGGGGCATGCTTACAGCACCTGGGGACATCAAAGATCCACTCAGAGCACTCTCCTATGGGTCTAGTACATGACCAGGCATCAAAGATCCCCCAAGGTCACCCTTGCTTCCTTTGCAGTGGAGTAGTGGTGGTGGTGGTGGTGGCATACACATTTTAAAATGCATCAAAATGCACCACAAAGTATGACAAATTCTAAAGCTTCTGGGGGCCTAGGCAGCTCTGAGATCCTCACCCTTAAGGGGGCTTGGGCAGCCCCTAGCCCCTGGTCTTCTGGAGGCCTAGGCAGCTCCCAGACCCTCAGCTTTTTATAATTGCATGCCTTGCTAAAAAGGTCAACACACAGTACTGTTTCTTTTTTTTTTTGGTATTTCAGCTAGTATGCAAAAAAAATGAATTGCTTAAAATTGATTGCATACCACTGTTAGAAAGGTAATTTTGTGCTGAACAACTTTGCTACTTGTACTTTGTGTGTAACTCTTACAGTTCATGAAGTATTTGCATTTGTTTATCGTATGGTGCGTACGACTTCATTTTTGCTTAGAAAGGCCTAGGATGCAGTGTTAAGGGTAGAGATGGGGCCAGCCCAGTGGTGTAGAGGGTTGAGGCATGGGCGTCTCACCTGGACCCACACTGGCGATCCGGGTTTGGGAATGGATATGTGTCACCAGGGGCTGGCAGGGGTGGGAGAGGATTGAGCATCCATAAGGGCAGTTCTTCTCTCCTGGGGGTGGGTTGGGGAGTCATCGGTCAGCAGTGACCTCTGGTGGAGACCAGGAGCACTGCATGATGGCGAAGGAGGGCCGTGCATAGAAAAGTGTGAAAAACACTCCATGTCACACTGGATGATGGCTGTCTGGCTCTCCGAGCCTGTCAATGCCTCCACAGCCTTCCGCCTCAGCAGCGTCTCCCTTGGCCAAGATGATGTGCTGGTCTGAGTTCCCCTGGCTGGTGCGTTCCCCCTCAGGGGGGGACCCATCCGGCGAAGGGATATGCCGAGTTACCCGGGGAGATGGCTGTCATGTGAGAGCAGAGGCTCAGGGGACAGGACAGGACAGGTCAGTAGAATCCTTGGCTCACCAGAAGGACAGGCTGGCATGGATGCGAGTAGGGGAGAAAAAAATAATACAAAGAAAAAGGGTAAGAAGGCAGAAGGAGTGGACCTCTCAGAGAGCTGCTGAGAAGGGAATGAAATAGGCATATGGTAAACCCAACTGTTGGTGCATACTTTTACTCAGAGACTTAATGTGGGCTGAGTAGGTGAGGAAGGAGTCAAAGTGTGACTGCTAGGTATTTGAGGGTGTGTACCTACTCCACACGCCAGACATCAGAGTCTGCAAGATTCAGGAGGGAGTACTGGATGGAGATTTTCAGTTTAGGTCGGTGTTTAAAAAAAAATGAAGTGGTGATACTACACATAGGATCTGCATAAGTGCACATATTAAATGTATGGTTGGATTTAAAAAAAGTAATGGTACACCATGAATAGCATGGATTTACAGTAATATTTTTCACATTGAGTAGTAAATTGTTTCTCAGGAACCAGCTCTGGATGAGGGAAAAGATGTCATTCAAGTTCTGAAAGACTGGTCAGACTTTGAGCTCCAGAAAATGATGAGATCATCATTGATGTACAAGAGTGTGTTACAGGTGTTGCAGTGTTTGAGGAGGTTGTTTATAAATAAGGAGAAGAGGCCCTAGGATACATCATTGTGGCACCCCATACTGTATGGGAAGAGTAGCAGAAAGTATGTTTCCAAGTGAAACACTTTGAGAGCTACCTGAAAGATTGTTACCTATGCAGGAGGTGGCCTTAGGGGATATGCCAAGATTTGGTAGTTTGCTTATTAGGAGGCTGTCATTGATGAGCTCAAATGCTTTGTTATGTTCACCAGTACTGTACCTGTGAGTTTGCCATTGCCCATGACTGACAGGGTATGGGCAGTAAAACTGATTAGGGCAGTGTTAGTGATGTGCCCTTTCCTAAAATCATGCTGCTCAGGAGTGAGAAGGTTGCATCAGTTTACACAGGAGTGAAGTTTTGCAAAGACAATTTTTTTTTCAAAGAACATACTCAACAGAGAGATTAGTCAGTAGTTCTCTACAAGTGAAGAGTTTCCTCCTTGAGGTACTAGTACAACATGGCACTCTCTCCAGATGGCAGGTGGAGCTGACGAGACATGTGAGACAGACATTTTTGATAGGGGTGGGCAATAGCAGGGACAGTTAGTTTCAGGAACTGGGGTGCTAGTCCATCACTGCTTGTTCCACTATAAGGTAGGAAAAGCAGAAGCTTAAAGGTCTCACCAGATTGTTTCGAAATAGAAAGGAGGGTGTCCAGAGTTGATAAGTGAGGAGTCTAGCAAGCTGCTGGAGGAGAGGTTAGGGCTGTCCTGGTCACAGGAAGGAAACTGATAAATAACTAGCTAACCTGGTAACACTATTATTATCTCTCATGGTTTAAATACCATGTTTGAAATGTACTGTCTGAGCTACTGCCAAGTTTGAAGTATAGTTGCTTCTCCCATTTTGAAGTTTACTGGTTGTCCTACCAATAGGTTTGAAGTTCTCTTGCTGTGCTACCACCTCATTATACAGAAAGTTTACAAGCTAAGCTACCACCACATTTTGTGTATGCTAGCTGTACTACCAACTGATACAAAGTTTAGGACAGTAGCTGTGCTAAAATGAAATTTGAAGTTAACAAGCAGTGCCACACCCAAATCATATGTTTGCTAGCTGCGCTGGCACGAAGTCTGAGGTTTAGTACTATAACTCTGGTACCACCAGATTTGAAGTTTGATGTTTGCTAGCTGTGCTATGACCAAGGGTGAAATTCAGTAGTTGCACTGCCACCAAGTTTAAAGTTTTCTAACTGTGCCTCCATAATGTTATACTTTACTAGCGTGTCATTAGCAAGTTTGAAATTTGCTCATTTCTGTATAACTTAGATACCATGAAGAGAGACTTATTCTATTGTGGAACAATGTTAGAAAAAGTATTTAATCTAGTACAGGAACAGAGTAAGTTAAAGCAAACAGAGAGATGATCATTTTCGTTGATATCTAGTCCCTAAACTTCCCATGAGAAAGGGAAAAAAAAGGAAATAAATCAAACAAAAGTGATAAGAACAAACAAAAGAAGGGGGGGGGGAGAAGAAAGGAACAAGTCAGACTATTCCCGCAGTACAATTACAGCTGACCATAAATATAATGACCACTCAGAACATAGGTTCCAGCCCTTTAAAGGAAATTCCTCAGGTAAATAATAAGGTGATCATAGAATCAGGAAATCTACCAGCATCAAAAAACAAGATGCGGGGCACAAGCCCTATGAGAATATTTTCTGCCAGTATCTGTTCTATGGAGCAGCCACAGGCCCTTATATTGCATCAGCTCATTCAGATTAATCTAGTAAGACACAAACAATACTTATAAAATGAGGACAGAAACTCCTGTGTTTTAATTGGTTATTATCTGTGCATGAAATCTGTTCCATGCACAGGTAATAACAAGTACTGGCAAACAGGACCACAGTATAAATAATAAAAAAAAGTCAGTGTTCCATTAGAATGTCAGGGTTTTGAAATTCTACCATTTTTCCTGAGGCATTAGCGAAGAAATAGCTATTTAAAATCTTTAGACAAAGAAGCTCTCCAGTAACCACTGTGGTTTACTTTTAATCCTAATAGAAGACCAACAGACATCTCACTTCTAAATTTTTTTTTTTATAATTAAACCAGTTTTATTAGTTTAACAATACCCAACAATCATACAAATGTCAAGTATCAGATCAATTAACTCCAGGAATCAAAACAACCAAATCAATCCCCCATGACTACACACATAATTTGCCCTTGGTTCACCACTCCTGGAATAGGCTCAGACATCAAGGCTTCCAGGCTATCAGAAGCACCTCGAGAGTACCCCAGAGAGATGAATAAGCCTTAGCTCTGCCATGCATGCAAGCTATGTGCCTTTCCAATTGCAAAGCCAGAGTGCTCTCCCTGTACCATTCCATCAAAGTGGGAGTCTTATCACCGGCCCAGTGCCTCATGATTGTCAATTTGGCTGTTACAGAAATAAGCGACATATGTGCCCTATTTACTTTGGTAGTACCAGCTGGAAAGTAATTGATTAGACAGACTTCAGGGGTAAACAGGGTTTCTAAGCCAAGGATAGGGTCTAGGATATTATTAATAGACTGCCAAAAGGCCTGCACATAAGGATATAGCCATATCATGTGGAACAGGGTACCATTGTCCCTCTTGCATTTGCCACAGAGTGGCGTGGTCATTGTCCCATACTTACACAGATGAACAGGCGTTAGATAAATATTATGCATAATATTAAAATGCACCAATCTAAGTCTATCTTGCTTTATGAATTTGCACATTGACAGCCAGAGTTTCTTCCAAAGATTAGGGTCCTCCGGGATGCTGAGCTCCCTTGCCCAGTAATAACAAATCCCCGATGGTAATCTAAAGTCCCACTCCTGAAGAGTTTTATACAAGTTTGAGACTGAGCGTGACTGAGAGGCTACATGTAAGTGTAGCTAAATCCTTTCACCAGGTCTGATAGCTGGGGCCCGGAGAAAAAGGAAGTTAAGGCTTTGCTAACTTGAAAGTACTTAAATATTTCCTTACAAGAAGCTCCAATGGATTCTTGCAGTTGATCAAAGGAGAGCGGCTTCCCATTCAACCAAAAGTCTGAAACTTTGGAGCAATTTAGCTGAGGCCAAAAGGTAAGGGACATTGGTGCACCCCCGACCTTAAAGTGTGGATTGCCGACGATGGGCTGATCAGTCGAATGACACCATCTCACTGCAAGGTATTTTTGTATCTGGTGGGAGGCTTTTAGTGACCATCTCATGGGATTGCTTCTAAGGGGCTTAGGGATACATGATGGGGAGACATATAGAAGAGCCCATAGCAAGCATTTAACCCGAGCTGCCAAGTGCTGTTTTATATCTAACCACAATGGGAGATATTCTGAGTGCCCAATCTCCTTATGCCAGTAGGCCAGTTTGCTTAGGTGCTGTGCAACATAATAAAAGAAAAAGGAAGGGGCAGCCAAGCCTCCTCTTAATTTCAGGGCTGTCAATTTAAGATAAGATCTACGGATACTTTTCTTATTCCACACAAAAAGGTTCACTGCACTCTTTGTAGTTTGGAAAACCACCCTTTCGGTAGGTAAGCACCCAGCATCCATAGAGGATATAGTATCCTTGGTAATACATTCATTTTAATTATGCTTAGTCTGCCCCAAAGAGAGAAGGGGAGCAAGCGCCATCTCTCCATGTCCCCAGTTATCGTTTTAACTAAATTGCCAAGGTTATCTTTTATTGTGGAGTTCGAGCCTTTGCAAACTTTGATTCCCAGATATGTGAGAGACTTTGCTTCCCATGAGAGGCCAAGGGGGAGAAGTTTGACCTTATTAACTCTACCATTTAAAGGAAGGATCTTAGTTTTAACCCAGTTTAGTTTGTAAAAGGAGATTTTAGAGAAAACCTCAATCTCAGCCAGGATAGCTGGAATTGAGAGACCTGGTTCCTCAACATGCAATAGGATGTCGTCCGCATACACCGAATAGGCATACCTGGCATTTCCCATTTGAATCCCCTTTATAGCAGCATTCCCTGCCAATCTGCAAAGCAGTGGCTCTAAGTATAAATTGAAGAGTAGGGGAGACAAGGGACATCCTTGTCTTGTGCCCCGAGCTAATTCAAAGGGTGGAGACAACACCCCATTACACTTGACTGTAGCTGAGGGGAGCGAGTATAGAAGTTGTACCCATCTCCCAAATTCTTTAGGCAGGCCAAATGAGGTTAGGGTAGCAAATAGGAAATTCCAGAAAACCCTATCGAATGCCTTTTCGGCATCTAGTGAGACCAGCACCATTGGTGTACAAGAGTTCCTAGCAATTGTAATGAGATGTAGCAGTTTTCTCATGTGATCTTGGGATGACCTACCCGTCATAAATCCCACTTGTTCACGGCCTACGAGGCTACCGATAACTTTGAAGAGCCTATTTGCAAGAACTTTGGCCAGAATTTTAACATCTGTGTCTAATAGGGAAATGGGGCAGTAGCTGTCGATATTAAGAGGATCTTTCCCTTGTTTTAAAATTAGAGATATCGTGGCTTCTTGGAAGCTAGGGTCTGAGATCCCATTGTCGTACCAATACGTGAATACCTCCTTTAAAATAGGGATTATTACAGTTTGGCAGGCCTTATAAAAATTATTAGGTAGCCCGTCTGGCCCAGGGGACTTGTCTAAGGGCATCTGCTGAACAGCCTGCTGTATTTCAATAAAAGTTATTAGAGCATCAGGAGGCGCTTCTCGTCTGTAATCTTAGGTAAGTTCACCGAACTAAGGTTGGAGCTTATATCAGTGTCAGTGGGTCATAAGGCTGGGTCCACTGCATATAACCCTTGAAAATAAGAGCCAAAGGCTTTCGCCATTTCCAGAGGATCAGTACAAACTTGACCATCCCGCCCCGTGTAAATTCCTGTGATGACTTGTGAGGACTCTAATTGACAAATACGCATTGCGAGCAACTTGCTTGCCCTCTCCCCTGTTTCCAAATATTTGAGTTTGGTCCTCAGAAGGGCTAATTCAGCTCTTTGGGATACCAGACCTGCATATTGAGCCTGTAGCTGATAAAGCCTGGCCCAACTCTCTGCCGAAGAGGTGCAGGATAGACTATATTCCAAATTCTTAATGGATACTAAAAGGGAATCTAATTGAGCCCTTTGACACTGAACCCTCTTAGAGGCCATCTTTATAAGCTCGCCCCTTAGGAAGCATTTTAAAGCTGCCCAGATTAAAATCATATTTAGCCACTGAACCCTGGTTGCTATTAAGGAAGGAGGTGATAAAGTCCACTATGTGCCCCAATGAAACCTCATCCCTCAGTATCTGGCTATTTAATCTCCACTGAGGAGACCGTTTACTCCCCACCCCTATCCAGAATTCCAGACTAACAGGAGCATGATCAGACAAGACTCTGGCTGATATTTCTGCCTGCACTACCCCAGACATTGCAAAGGAACTTATAAGAATATAGTCGATTCGGGAGTATGTCCTATGTGCTGTAGAGAAAAAGGTATATTGCCGAACAGCTGGGTTTAGGACCATCCAGACATCAACTAAAGCAACATTGCTAATGAGGTCTTTCATTGCTCTTTGTGCTGGGGATAGCCCTCGTCTCTCTCGGACGGATCTGTCCAATTCTGTTTGGAGCACTAAGTTCCAAACCCCTCCTAAGATAGTAAGCTTAGGCGGATTAGACACCATGATATTTAGTAATCATACAAAAAAGGCTGGGGGGGTCACAATTTGGACCATATACTGAGCTGAGTAGAATGGGGCTAGATTCTGAGGAACCATGCAAGATTACATATCGGCCGTCCGGGTCCCAGATTTTCTGGGCCGATTTTAAAAGGCACATTCTTTGCCATGAGTATGACTACTCCTCCCCTATTCGTGGATATCCCTGCCCCAAAAACGTGTCCTGCCCATGATCTTTTGAAAAGGAGGATATCCTCTCTCTTTTGATGCATTTCTTGCAAGAAGGCAACTTGAGCCCGTAATTCTCACCTCTAAAATTTAATATACAGTAGCTGTCTTTTTGTTATCTGCTGATCTCTTTGTATGCCTCCCTTGTTCTGTTCATATCTGGTCCAGCTGTATACATCGTGCTACCGCTCTCGCATTTTGAATCAAGAAAGTCTTTTCCCTTATTTTATTCAATTTGATTTCACTGTCCCCTCCCTAGTCTCCACAATCATTTGTGGCTGTACCCATTTTCCTGCCTCTCCCACCCTCAGTCAGCTGTCTTCTATTACAATCTCCCTGCACAATGTTTAACAATTCTCCATGATCCCAGTGAGACACACAGCACCAGTAGTTTTTCAAAACTAGCTACTGCAGTTGGTAGCATGCTACCTGAAGCAGCTCACTGATATGTAAGCTGTCAGACTCAGGTCCATTCTAAGAGGCACGACACTGACAACAATTATACTTGCATTCACCCTGGCTGTTCACAGCAATAAAAACCTTTTTTAAAAATAGCAGTAGATGATCTCAGTCTCTTCAGGCGACAAAACTGGCACCTTTCTCTCATTTCTGAATCATGTTTCCGATCCAGCAGCATGACAGCACTCCTGCTTTCACTGTTACCATCCCGGTCACCACGAGAGATGGCACTCCTGCCTCCACATCTCTTTAAAAGTAAAATCCAAAGCCTTCAAAATAATGAATATATTTAAATTTAAACCAAGGAAAAACGTTGCAGCTGACATTTCTTCTGCCACTTTTCCAAGTCACCACTGGCTCCCACTGGAGTCCCCATCCCCACTTCTGCTGAGTAGCCATCTTCTGTTGGTGGTGGTTCAATTAAATTTAAAAAAAAAAAAACAGTTAAACAAATGACAGCCTCTCTCTCTCTCTCACACTCTCCCCTATAACCAGTATGTGCCTCTCTTCCCTATAATAAATAGTGCTCCTGCATCATGGTGCCAAAAAGTCATTTTTACCAGGTGGGACTATTTTATCATAAACTCTCATAATCAAATCTGTTTTTTTTAACACGTAAACATAATTTTTCTAACTGTAATAAGTAAAAGAAATGTAGCCCATTTTATAAGCATAATAAGACACTCTGGGGTGTACACTGAACAGATATTATCATGCTTCCAGGGGCTGAAAGCACTGGGCCTGTGACCTTGTGCCTCACTATGCCCCTGGGTGTGCAATAACATCTATTCAGTGTACATCCCATCATGTCTTATTGCTTACATAATTCATTACTGGATGACATAGGTGGAATACTAGTAGTATGGAAAATTGGGTCTTAAATGTATTACATACTGTGATGGGTTATAGGTGACACTGGACCAAAATGGGTAAACAGGGTTCTCAGGTGATGGGATTGACTGGTTTTGAATACTTTTAGGGGAGGTGCTTTCATAGTAATTTTTTTCATGTGGTGGTTTGATTTGCATTGTGCCTTTTTCATCTTGCTGTGTTGTGTGGTTGAGTGATTGTTTTTTCGAATTAGCCTTTGGCTTTTGCCCTTTACAGATCATACTCTGATTAATCCACCCTTTAAGTGATGATTATGCTATGTTATTTAGTGACTTGGTGCAATTATACATAGGTAACCATCTTGTAATCCTCCAGTATAACCAGCTGGTTATAACAGCAAGTGTGAAACATCTGAGAGCTGTCAGTCAAATCTAAAAGCACAAGCACAGATTCAAGTGCCCAACTACTTAAGAGACTCAGAGTTGTACAGCAGAACTAATAAAGACTTTATCTGCTCATGCAGAACAGGTAACTGTAGCTGTTGCCACAATCTGTGCCCTCTGCACACCAGTCTGAAACTTTACAAAGAACATTAGGGCACACAGAAGGTCCCAAATGAGGGATTTTATTCAATACTCAACATTGTTGTCAGGGGCATACAATTTTATCAAAGAAGGTTTACAGCAGACAAAAAAAGTGAATCGATATCAGGGTGGTCGGACACCACTAACTCCCCTACCTATCGAGGTGCTTTACCTCTTCCTCTGCGGGAAAGTATTGAACTAATAAGAAAACCTTCACCGCATGAATTTCCATGAGTTCAGCCACACTAAAACTCCAACAATCAATACATACATACATACAGTACATACATAACTAATAAGGGACATTGCTTAGTGTTTTACTATGCTCCCTGAATGGACCGCTGATACTGAGTATGAAAGTGCAGGTAGAGCGGTTGCCGGGAACACCTATTTCATGACTAAGAATTAAAGTTCCTTCATTGCATGTATAGGTGACTAATGCCATGTTTGTCTAAAGTCAGCAATTATAAAAAAAAGTAATGTATGGGGAGGTACTGAGTAATGCAAATTTACATGCACCCTAAGTATCTGATGATTTTTTAAACCCTTTGAGCTTCACTCTCTGGGTTTATACACCATCCCACATGTTGGGTGCACAGAAAATCTCATGACTCACCCCTCCCCATACATTATTCTCTATTTAATAAAGTTCCACATGACGGGGTTTGTGACTAATGAGGAGGCAGAAATGGTCCAACACCATTTTATATATGCTAATATAGCAGAAGCAAATCACAGCTCTTCACAACAGCAAGCCACAATACCGTCGCATGGAATCATATCAGCCCAGACAATTCTGTACCATGTCATAAAGGCAACTATTATCTGAGGCAGAAAAGCTAAGGTTGGTGTAGCCTGGATACTGGGAGGGCAGGGAGATCCAAAGTTAAGGGCCATCACTCAAAAAGGCACACTCACTGAAACTGGAGCGACTAGCCCCAGGAACCAAAAAGAAAAACCCTGACTACAGGGGTCTGACGACAGATAGAGGGAAGACAAAGTCACATCAATATAAAGGTACACTCCCAGCAATGCACTAAAACAGTAACAGTGTGAAAAGAGTCTGATATTTGAGGTTTGGTCCATAACATTCAGACTGGATCCAAATGTGGAGCCCTGAGGCAGGGTCCTATCCATCCTCCCCCTTCCCATTGTTCAAAACATTCTCTCCCTCTGTTCAAAAACACTGCCTCCCTACCTCTTTATCAGTTGAACTCTCATAGTCATTATTTATTTATTAGTTATTAGAAAAGTCAGATTTCCAACCTTTAAGTCATGGACTCATTTATAAAGGCACCTCGTTGCTGGGGGGGGGCAGAGTTACATAGTGTGGTTACAACAGTGAGAACAGTACAGATGCAGAACATTAAACACTAAGTACACATAGGTTACATAATAATGTTACTTATAATAGATTACAGTCATATACAAGGTACCCAAGGGTTACATTATTCAATATTTCATTATTATTACCGTTATTCATGATTATCTGATGGCGTTCCTGACTACCATCACTATGGCTGGTCCCTGTATACATGAAGGGGAAACCCACGTGTACACACATCGCTGTGTCCCCAAGGATAGTAGCAAGTATAAAGGTAAAAAGAAGCAGGGAGGAAAAAAAGGGGAGATTTGGGCAGGATGAACGGGAAATAGAGGCAAAACAGAGATTTTTGTACAAATGGGATAGGGGTGTCAATTCCAAATTGAGCTTGAAAGTGTCAGCATCTGGGCCTGATTCTGAATGCCACATAGAATAACCCCATACTACCTGGCCTGCAACCAATGGGGTACATGAGTCACAAGTGCCATTACTGACAAATCTTTCACAGCACAGAATTCATCCCTCAGATTTTAGAAAAGAACAGAGACATGCATAGACGCCTGTATGTGGCAGAATACAATACATTGATCACTGTCTTTTAAGCTCAACTACATCTCTTTAAATCTTTCAGTCTAATTATGAAAATTAATTCAGGTCAATTTGGCTGGGTGAAAACTGACATACTTACTAGCAAATGTCTAACTGTCATACACCAAGTGTCTAATGATCTCTTCTTAGAGGCATGATAGAAACTCATCTCAACATAGCGCGTTCATTCCACATTCCGCAGGTAAATCCAAGGAGGGCTTCCTGAAACTGTGGACAAAAACACAGAAGAAGAGCTACTAAATGATTCTACATTGTCACAATGCAACTCACCCTATTAGTTATACATTTTTAATATATGGATATCCATAATAATACTATTGAAAGTCATACCATTTTTTTTACATAGAAGCATAGACAATTATAGCAGAAAAAAGACTAAGGTCCAGCAAGTCTGCCTATTTGGCACTGTATAACCCCCCCACCTAATGTCGATATGGAGTTCTAACTGCCCTAGTAGTTTTCCTATCCATTTCCCTAGTTTTGTCTTTACAAGTGAGAACTGTTCCTTTTGCTCTATCACAAGTCCGTTTGAAGCCCCCAACAGTTTTCGTATCCACCACCTTGGCTGGCAGACTGTTCCATGGTTCCACCACCCTTTCAGTAAAATAATACTTTCCTACATCCCTTCTGAACATGTTCCCCCTCAGCTTCCAGTTGTGCCCCTGGGTTATCGAACTGGTGTTCCTGCTAAATAATTCCTTGCAGTGTACTTTGTTTATTTATTTCAGGAATTTGAAAGTTTCTATCATATCCCCCCCACCCCCTTCTGGTTTCCAGTGAGTACATGTTCAGTGCCTTAAAGCATTCCCTGTAGGGCTTCCCCTGCTGGCCCTGTATCATCTTTGACATCCTATGCTGTACCACCCCTAGCCTACCTTTGTCCTTTCTAAGGTGAGGGCTCCAGAACTGGGCACAGTACTCAAGGTGTGGCTTCACCAAGGATCTGTATGGGGGGAGTATCACCTATTTCTTTCTGCTATCAGTACCCAGTTTGGCAGTTGAAATTCAATGCAAAGAAGTGCAAGATAATGCATATGGGGCACAAAAACCCTGGCACAATATATCAGTTGGGGGGTGAGGCTATAGCATGCACCAAGCAGGAAAGGGATCGGGGGGTTGTCATCTCTGATGACCCCAAGGTAGGAAACAGTGTGACAAGGCAGCAGGTAAAGCAAATAGGATGCTGGGATGTATAGGCAGGCATCACCAGCAGGAAAAGGGAGGTCATAATTCCACTATACAAGACACTAGTGAGGCCCCACCTGGCGTACAGTGTACAGTTCTGGAGACCATACTCATGTAAGGACATAGACAGGGTAGAGAAGGTTCAGAGGAGGGCAACAAAGATGGTGCATGGATTGCATCACAAGTCCTATGAAGACAGGTTGAAGGAACTGAACATGTACTCCTGGAGGAGAGGAGGAAGAGGGATATGATAGAGACATACAAGTATCTTACAGGGAGAAACAGAGTGCAGGAAAACACTATTTTTAAGCGAAAAGATGTTCCAGGACTAGGGCATGGGATGAAGTTGGAGGGAGGACGATTCAGAGGAAACATGAGAAAGAATTTCTTCACAGAACGGGTGGTGGACAAGTGGAACACCCTGCCAGAGGAAGTGGTGGGGGCTGAAACAATCACGGGATTTAAGAATGCATGGGATAGACATAAATGAATTCTGGAGGTCAGGGGTAAAGGGAAACAGACTTCTAGGAAAACAAACTGAACTTACAAGCTCAAATGGGCAGACTGGGTGGGCCATAGGCCCTTATCTGCCGACACTGTCTATGTATCTATGTATCTATGTACCCCTCCCAATACACCCCAGCATGTTGCTTGCCTTACTGCAAGCCTTATTGCATTGGCTAGCCTGTTTAATGGTATCACTGATGATGACTCTTTGGTCCCATTATTTAGCTGTGGTACTAAGTATTTTGTCCTTGGGTTCTTTTTTCTTAGCTGCATCACCTTACAGTTTTTTGACATTGAATTTCATCTGCTAAACACTTTACCAACTCTCTAGCCTTGGCAGGTCAACCTGTTATTCTATAATTTCCTTAGCGCTATCCACCTTCCGCAGAGTTTAGTGTTATCTGCAAAGAGGCTTATCCCACCCTGGATCGCTTCTCCAATGTCACTGATGAACATGTTAAAAAGGACTGGGCCTAGGACTGCCCCTTGTGATACACCACTTGTGACCATGTAATACAGTCAATGAAATCCATCGCTGGTATTGTGAGAGCCCATAATACTATTGTTTGATATTCATTGATAGTATTACAAGATCCCATAATACTATTAATGGATTTCCCTAACACAGTGGCACAAGAATGCTACTTTCTCATGCTGAATGCACACTGTTCACAGCTGCCTACGAGCTAGCTTTTACCGTAACTACTGTGTACAGTAAAAGCCAGTCGCTGACACAGCTGACAGAACCTCTGATCTTAAAATAGCGGAACAAGATGAAAACACCATTCAATAAGGCCACTTCTACATTAAAATGCCCCACCAGACTGTATATGCAGGTTGGGGAGGTGGCCAGCAAAGTGGGAGGTGGCGGGAGCTGCCACAATAAAGCCACAACATGGCCGAGTTCAAAGTGCTCCAGTGGGATTGATTTAATTAAATATGCACTGATCCATATAGTACAAACAATAACAAATAAAGGACTGAGATTACTTGCCTAAAATACCATCTCAAGGTTCTGGGGACATATTGAAACATTCGCATGTCCCCAGAACCTCTCAATAGTATCATAGCTGTCTAATACACAGTTCTCCTATCTATTATTCTAGTCATAATTTGTGCCCCAAACAAGCACCCATAGAAAAGTAGACATTGTATGCAGATAAAGACCATTGGTCTATCCAGTCTACCCTGTTTTCATTTTTATGTTTGCTTGCACGCATATGCAAGAAACATAGTGCCATCATCCGAGTTTTCGGAGGTGTGTCACTCCCTCTTCCAATTCAGTCAGTGTGATGGCAGGCGCGGCCCCTGTCCCCCAATGCATGCTGGAGCTGTCTATGGCAAGCTCCAAAATGCAGTGGCATACAGTTGAAAGGGGGAGCTACACTTCAGTGAGCAGTGATAAGATATCGCCTGCTCATGCACAGCTCCCCCTACACACACACAGACAGACACACACACACACACACACATATGCATACTGCATGCTCCCCCCCACACACACTCTATAGCCGACGGGGGTGCCCAATCCCCCATCAGTTGTGCTGCGCTTCCCCAAACAAAACCTTCCAAATGCCATGCTGGGTGCCCACCCCAGCCTGGCAACTCAATAGTATAGCCAACGGGGGTGCCCAACCCCCCGTTGGCTTCACTGTCCCCCCCCCGAGTACAGGGTGCCACACTGGGAGCCCACCCCAGCGTGACAACAAATGCCATGGCCAATGGGGGTGCTCAATCCCCCGTCAGCTTCACACACCCCCAGCCATCCTTCTGCCACGCTGGGAGCCCACCCCAGCGTGGCAAACGTCCCGCATTGTCTTTTTTTTTTAAATACCTGCAAAGAAATAATTGTCCCACGCAGTCTTCCTGCCCCCCTTCCCACAACCCGCACCCGCCCACTGCACACCCTGCCTCCCCACACACACACACCCTCACCCCATACTTACCTCTGGAGCTCAGTGTGACGATCTTTGTTGGACCAGGAATACGTCTGCACTCTTCAAAGCCGACCGCGAACTGAGGAAATGCCGGTAAGCTGCATAATGGGATAGATAGGGTTTTTTCAACTTTATTGCATATCTAGGGCATTTTTTGGAATTTTTGCACCAAATTTTCAAAATGGGGTTTTTGGGACGACTTCTCATGAATGCTGTCACTGTCATGGCGTTATTTGGGCCCAAAGGGTGATTTCGCAGTCACTGTGTGAAATCACCTTTCAGGACCGTCAGTCAAACGACACTGCCAGTGTTCATAAGGTGGGCTCAAGAAGCCTATTTTGAAAATTTGGTGGAAAATTCAAAAATTACTACTTTATGAGCATGCATCATGCAGTTCCTACGCACGCTCATAAGTTCACGACTTTCAATATTTTCACTCCAGATTTTCAACATTTCCATTTTACCACACCTTCTTATGAGTAGTACAGTTGTCATTTTTCACATCTCACCCAAAATGTGCTTCGCCCTATGTAGTGCACAATGGGCGCAGTCGGTGTCTTGAAACCAATGTCAGGGACAAATTAAGAAAACCACAGTGACACTGTTCACGAGCAGAGGTCTTAAATGGCTATGTTGAAAATTTGGTGACAAAAGTCCATAACATGACTGTGTTACGAGTGAGCATTGCACAGTTTCAATGCACCCTTGTAAGTTCATGACTTTGTAATATTTTAAGTCCAGATTTTCACCAGTGGCATTTTTCCACACTTCCTTATTTACAGTACAGCTGTCATTTTTCACAATATGGCCAAAGTGTGTTTTCACACTTTCAGCGCAGAGGTGCGTGGTCGCTGTGGGAAATCATTGTTCGGGACAGATAAAGAAAATCACAGAGACACTGTTCATGATCAGAGGCACCAAAATGCCCAAGTTGACAATCTGCTGTAAAAAAATCCCCAACCTAATTATATTATGGGTGTGCGTTGCACAGTTTCTATGTACGCTCATGACTTCACCATTTTTTTTAAATATTTTTACTGCAGATTTGCAACATTGCCATTATTTTTTTATACCTCCCCATGAGCAGTACAGTTGTCATTTTTTACATCCTGTTCAGAATGTTTTTGCACCTGTGGTGCTAAATGCTGTAGTCACTGTGCCTAAGCAGCTTTCGGCTAACAAACTGATATTCCACCTGTTCATGAGGTGGGGTCACAAAAAAACCATGTTGAACATTTGGAGTGAAAATACCAATGAATGCCTGAAGTATTGGGGTTTCCAACCATAGCCCAACCCTGTAGAAATGACAGGGATCAGGGGTGTGACTTAGGATTCTTGCCTGTAATGCTCATACCATTCCACACCCTGCAGCCAGTGGAGAGTATCGGTGTTTCTGACTCTTGGGTCTCAAAGTTCACCCTCATTCTCCCATATCGCACTCATCTCACCGTATTTCTAATGGAATGGGGTATGGCTAAGGGCCAAAGATCCTAAGGAACACCGTGACACTTGTCAGTGTCTGCAGGGTGGGGTGTGGTGAAATGGCATGGCCGTTATGCCCGACGACCCAAAGGCATACCCCAATGCCTGTCACTCTCTGCAGGATGGTGGTGGGGTTGGCTTCAGTTCAGTACTTCACTGCCATTCCTATTACGCAGCTCTGTAACTTCTACACTACCACTGCCAATGCCAGCAACCAAACATTCGGCATTGACAAATGCTTGTTTATTCAGAAACAAACAACCTGCATAGCCAATTGGCAGGAATCTGCCTGTTTTCACGGATAGCCAGGAGAGAAAGAGCAAATAAGAACATAAAAAATATAGAGCTTCAACAAGACGTTAATCATAATGTTGACAGAAGTCTTTAGCCACAAGATAGCCTTTGCAGATTCCTGACTGGCTGGTGCCGCTGTCCTCAAGAAAAATTTATATGTATCAGGATCCCTCAATGCCTCATTGGTGCAGCAAATTCATGCATAGATTTTCCCCAGTATTTTCCCCCAGGAGTCTATTCACAAGCCCCAAAATCCCCCAGTGCAGTCCTGGCTTGATGATTGGTTTACTTTGCCACTTCCTCACATATTTGTAGTCTTCCCTGTGCTCTCCCAAGTGACTGCATGCTTTAATATTTCTAGCCAGCCCTCAATCAGTCGCTGCTGCCATTGTAGAGGGTCCCCAGGCAACCACACAAAGTCCCATGGTCGTTCGTATAGGTCCAGCTTTTCCACTCTGCTGCTGCTTAAATGTACACATTTATTTAATGCTACATGGTTCTTTAGTCCACTCCTTGCCCTTGACCACCAGTGCACTGTTACACTGTGACCCTAGGTGCTGGACAGGCCACATTCATTTTATTCGTGAGCCGCCCCATGAATATTGATCAGGCAGCTCCGGATCCTCGAGCAGGATTGGCGCTCACAAAAGTGCTTTTTTCTCTTTCCTGGTCATCTATTCAGTCTCCCCCAAGTCTTCAGTCCCCCTTTTCTTTACCATTGAACTGGGACCAATGGTGAGACACTTAAACAGTCTCCAATGTCCAAAACAAAAATGTGATTTTCGTTCATGTGCAGAGCATCACCTGGCACCGAATTGCCCCAGACAGTCATCAGCCCCAAACTCCAGCTCCCTCGGCCCAACTCTCACCAGAAAACTATGTGGGCAGCCAGTGGGACACAAGGACACACCAGGGGGCAGAGGGGATCTACAGGGATAAATCCAGGTCATGGAGAAAAAAGAATGGGGGTGTACCAAAACCCTAGGGAAAACAAGAGTCCCAAAGGGGGCAGTCAAGTAAGCCCTTGGGATGGGAGGGTTACACTATGTTGTCATTACTCATCTGCCCACTTGACAGTTATAACCTTTAGGTTGAAACCCTGTTGATTATTTGGCACATAAAAGAGTAAACTGTACTCTAAGAGGACTTCATAAGAAACATGATAATTATATGTGTATCAGATTGCACTTAATTTCTGTCCTGTGGCTATCTGCCCCTATTTACTGTGAACATCTGCCTTAGAATGGGATTATTTCCCATAAAAGTCATTGAGACCAGGGTCTGGCAAATAGCACAGTGACTTGGGGGGGGGGCATAGACTATTCTGGTGACCATGTAATGGCCAGCGTATGGTGGAGTGTGTCTTAAAAGAAAGATCCATGAAATTCTGCAGGTTTGCAGCTGCAAAACTGCCTGCATAACTTGCAAGCTGCTGCGAAATGGATGTGCTACTGCATAATTCAAAATTTATAATGATTGTATTTACAAAATGCATGTCTTCCACAATTCCAACTTTGTTTTCCGTCATTGCTTGTCCAGCAACCCCTCCCTTGTGCTTAGTATCAGACATCATTGATGACTTCACGTGGCACATCAGCCACTGGATGGACAGAAAACTGCCAGGGAATCAAATAATTTCTGCCTCAGAGGGTTTAGGAGTCCTAGCACAGAATGTAGGGCTGACATGCTGCTGAGAACTAGGTTTGCCTAATTACCCCAGTGTTCCAAGGTGTTAGATACAATGAAGACATGATAGGTAGGGAAGAGAGAGGAGCCAAATGCCTTACTACATCCTGCCAGGTGATTTAGATGTCTCCATCAAGACCTCTTGGTGGAAAAGAAAAAGTGAAAGTAGGCTGTAATTAGGCAGTTGATTTCCCCTCCCCCCCATGCTTGCATGGAGCCCTCAAGTCAAGACACCCACCCACCTGCCTGCTGGAGTCAGCTGCTACCAACTTTGCCTCAACACAGAAGGCACTGGGTATATCCCTAGTGTTTTTGTTTCATCTAGCTGAAAGTCATAATTCTGTGGCAACGGAACCATTCTACAGCAGCAGAATATGGTGCCACTAGCACTGGGCAAAGTGAAAAAAACTCCACAATTTGTGTAATGTAGCATGGATTGCATCAATTTGTGCTATGCAATTTTCACTTTGTGGCAAATTTTTACCATAATTGGCATACAAAATTCACTACAAAGTGTGAATTGCAGTGAATTTGTGTAGCAGAATTCATTGCAATGTGTGAATTGCAGCATGTACGAGATATAAATACTCAACATGTGCATAGTTTACAAATTCACCACAATTCATTCGCAGCACACCTACATGTCACAAAGCAAGGATTAAAACTCCCTCAGAGTATCCAGCAGCAACAGATGTACAATGACAACAGCCCTTGTCCTCCACAGAAAAGGAAAATGACTGGATCGACCGGTCTTCAAGTGTTCAATCTTACTGAGCCTGCAAGTATAACAAATACAGAATTGCATTCCAAATACACTGAGAGATGTCACATGAGTAATCAACCATTTAAAGACTTCAGTTTCTGTCTATTCAAATTTACCAACATCAATCAACTTTGTCACATCTGGATGGTCTCAAATATTGCTGCACACATTGCAATCTGCATATCTTTTTATTTTGTATTTTTCTCTGGTTGCAACCACCCCCTGCACCAGGGCAAAGAAGGATCAATTCATTTTCTATGTTGTCAACGCAGCAAAAAAAGAAACTACTGATCTACTGTAAGTGTAACATGCTCTGCCGGTAGTCTAGCAGCAGAGAGAGTTTTCCTTTTTAATTCAACCACATCCCTTTAAAGGAACTGTACTGTCAACCTCTTTTGCATCATACTTTTTTAGTTGAAAATCTACATTTTATGATTTTTACCCTGTCTAAAAATCACTGATGTTTGCGAATTGTTTTATTTGCTTCCTTTCTTAGTAAATCTGAAATATTTGCTAATGGTGTATTTATGCCCAACCTTGTTTTGCTTCAAATCATTGATCTACTAGTCCTGCATACTTCCTGAACATTAGCAACACTTCCAGCTAGTGCAGCCGCTCATTATGCAATAGTCTCCTCTCCTCCCACTGCATCATGAGCGGCTAGACTGTATTGGGGTGTTCCCAAGTCCAGGAAAGATGCAGTGGGAGTTCTTCAAGGATAGTAAATCAAATATGTTTTTGTGTGTGTGTGTGTGTGTGTGTGTGTGTGTGTGTGTGTGTGTGTGTGTGTGTGTGTGTCTGGTAACACCAGTGTGTTTGTTAGACTATTTTTCACTTTCAAAAAGAAAAAGCAATCAGAACCAAACATCCAGCTACTTCAGCAAATTCTACACAAAGTGAGAAAACGTAAAATGTTTCTTTTGTGAATCAGAGATGAGTTAAGACCTAAGAGGACTGGCACTATCCCTTTAAAGTGCAACTAAGTTCTGCAAAACTAAAGTCCATAAGGAGGAAATTCTAGGTTCATGTTTAACTTTTTTTGCACTGATTCAGCTAGGAAAGTCAGACCCAATATGTGCTCTTCCACTGAGAATAGCTCTAGCTTGTTTTTTTAATGTATTTGCTTCCCTCTGTAATGTTTGACAAGGTAATAAAAAAATGATTACAAAATACAAATAGAAAAAGTCCATTGTAGCACACCAATCCTTATCCTTTCAGTCTGTCTGCCTGACCTGAATGCAGGTACTCAACTGCGATAGTGCTTTACACTACTGGGAGATTTCACTGGCATTCAGACCTGGCAGTGGGACTACAAGAATACGGATGGGCACTCTGCATGGAACAGTTTCTATTTATACTTTTCTAATTACTAGAGAGGAGTTTGGGGACTTAAATGGATTGGGAGGGGAAGGTTGATATGGGTACCAGAGTGTTTTGTTAAATTTCCTACACTGGCTCAACCTGTGAAGTCAGAGGTGAGTCATACAGGTGTGCAACAATTTGCAATATGGACTTGGCTAGTAAAATAACATTAAGATTAAACTTTGATAAATATAAATGATCAGATCTCTGTGGTCTCCATCCTCCTAAATGCTGGTTACAAGCAGACTGTCTATGTGTCCCACAACTTTTATTACCATGTGACAACTACTGCTTTCTTCTACCTTGCTAAAGGCTAGTGCTATACATGTTGCTATAAATACTCTTAGATAAATACTGCTAGTCGAACAATCCTACACTGTGCTCCATCCTTCCACCCAGCTTGGACAGAACCTTTGCACCACTTTTTTCTTAACTTTCTCTTTATGCCCCTTCCTGTCTCCAGCACCCATCTCCCTCAGGGACACCCAAGGCACACCTGACTCCCTGATTCCCCCTGAGCTGAGGATGAGGGTTGGGGAATGACCCCTGGGTTTCTGGACTGCTAGGAGGCGTCATGGCAGTGGTGCAAGACCTGGATATTCTGGGGTCCATTGTCACAGGTGCTGGTGCCTGTTTTCTTCCTTTCTCCCAGACCTCTGGGATCTCAACACCCAGGGGTGCAGTGCAGGAGCCCACACAATGGTGCACCAGCCATGTGCCTGACCAGAGTCCACTCTCCCACTCTGCCTAACGCTGCTGTACCACCTGTAGTCAGCCGGCTGGCAGCACTCCACAAAAGGCAATGACCCTCCCTCTCTGCAAAAGGAGAGTGCCCTCTGGGATGCTCAAGCCTTCTCCCCTGGCTGGCCCTCTGGTGACCCAAGCTTATTCCTGAACCCAGGTTGCCAGTGCCTTGAATGGTAGCCTCACTGCTGCTCCAACAGGCCAGCCTTCAAACTACATTTTAGCGATACCTGTGGTGACCAGAATAGTAATAGGATTTTATTTCTGTACTTTAGACTTCTGGTCCTCTGAAAAGGCTCCCAACTAAACAGTGTCACGCAAATTACATATTTCTATTCCCAAACTATATCCCATATCCTCCATCAGCTTTTTATAGTAATTTTCAATTTGCTACATTCCCCAAATATGTGTGTGTGATCCATCATTCTCTGCACAACAATATGTCCAGTAGTTCCCAGAATATGTTTTATCATACCCCCTCCAAATAACCATGTTTTATAAAAATGTAGCGGTAGTACCTTATCAAATAAAAGAAAAATACCCTACAGATTCCTGTATTTGTAAAATGATATATATTTGTCTAAATCTGGTTGCACACATCATCTCCATCTATCCGTAATGGGAAAAACTGCAGCTATGAAAATGATGCTGGTGCCCAAAGGGCTTTACCTTCTAGCCCACATCCCTATCTATATCCATATCCCAGACAGCTGGTTTCAAAAGCTGAACAGAATAATAGGTCACTTTATATGGGCAGAAAACCCCCCATGACTCAGTAGGGCTAAATTGAAGGAGCACTGGATTGAGGGTGGGTGGGAATTACCCAACTTTGCCCATTTTTACATGGCCTTCATAATAGCACAGACATTACAACAGTGCCTGCAGAAAGGAAGAACAGTGTCCCAATGGGTAGGAATGGAAGGCTCCCTGACCAGGGCCCAGACCCCATAGCACTTACTGTACAACAAATCAGGGTAGGCAGTTCTCGAATATTCCACCATTGCCTTGTATATAAGATACTGGAAGAAAGCTATCAACTTGCTACACATTAAGGACATGCTGGCCCCAATGGGCCCCCCTTTGGGACAACCACATATTCACTATAGATCAGAAGACTTTTAGGTGGGAAGTGTATCAAAAGGTGGGGATAGAAACTATAAGGGATCTACAGTATGTATCCCAGACCACTTAGATATCAACTGCTTCCGGGGTTAAAGATAACTTTCAACTTACCCCAGATGGATTTTTGGAGATACCTGCAAATACGTGCCACAATCACGCCTTATATGAGGCAGATGTCCAGACAAACTAATGTGCAGCATGGTGCACTTATAAATTCCAGGACTGGCAAAAATAAGGGAAGAGCAGGGGCGATACAGAGGTGGCTTAAGGACGTAAACCCACCCATCACCGAACACTGCAGGGAGGCTTGGGAACAAGAATTAGTCAATCCAATTCCAGAAGCAACATGGCAAGCCTGCTGGACCAGAGCACATAATGCCAGTAGAGATACAAAGGCACAATTGATCCAGCTAAAAATATTGCACAGATGGTATAGAACACCTGTATACCTGCACAAACAAAGGGTGATACCATATGACACATAGTGGAGATGCAGGGTGGGCACAGGTTCACTATCCCACATACTGTGGGACTGCCCCATTATCAGACCCATCTAGGACCAGGTAACACATTTCTGCAAGCAGGTACTGCCTTATCCTGTGATCATAGATGTCCATTTTGCTATCCTAGGGATATCCCAACCTACTCCCCCAGAACACAAACATCTAGTACAATGGGGGATAGTAGCTACTATAGCACTCAAAAGGCTGCTTCTCAGGAATTGGAAAATCTTTAAAATCCCAGCCTTCAATGAATGGCTGAACTCTGTAAGCTAGCCACACTTGAATGAATGTCATATGTTGCTATAGGCAACTTGTCCAAGTACATAGACATATGGGGGCTAATTCCAAGATGAATGTCACAACTCGTAGGCATATGAAAGCTGCAATTTTTGCCACTATGCTGAGGATCCTGCACCATATTCTAAGAGCAGCAGGGTCCTAGCATCTATGACCTGCGACTTGCGGCAGGTATAGGCTAGTGCCATGGGCATGGCACAATAGCCCTGCATGCTGCAAGTTGTGGCCTGCTGAAAACTTCCCCCCTAGAGACCCACCTGCCCTGGAACACCACGGCAGGCACCAGGGTGCATGAGATGGCTGGACAGGTGGTATAGGCATCTGGGGGGGCATTGTAAAAAATGGACCCTGGGGTCCCTGACATTTGGGGGGGTGGGGGGCATGAACATGTCTGGGGGCACGGGGAGCACTACAGGAACTTTGGCTTGGTTCTGCAGAGCGGTCATCCATTGATTTGCACAGACGGATACCACTTAGACCATCTCCATGATGGTCTAACTCTGCTGCGCCAATGCGGCTCTTAGAATAGCGTAAGTGGGTTATAGCAGCTGCCCTTTTGGAATAGAGTGCAGTTGCTGCCATAACCCCCCCTTTCACCATGCCATTGTGGACTGCTGCATAGTGGGTGGCATAACCCACATTTGGCGCACCTTATTGACATGGTATGGTGCAAGGCACCTTTTGGAATAGGGAATGGCATAATGCATGGCACAAGTTGCAATTTACGCCATGGGGTTTGGCATAAATCAGCTTGTGCCATGCATAAGCCATCTTGGAACTGGGCCCATGGTCAGCATTCTAGTGAATACAAGATAATAATGGATGACATAAAAGCACTCCAAGAGGTCAGTACAAGACTATTAAGTTATACAGGCAGAGCTATACTGGTACCCCTGAACCACTCATTTGGGATCATTAGTAATGTTAAGAACCAGCTGAATGATGTATTTAGGAGTATAAATATAGAATAATGGATATGAAAGTATGTGTTATGAATATTTTTTTCACACCCGAGGTGTGTGATGACCCATAAACCTCGAGAGCGAAGCTCGAGAGGTTTATGTAGTCATTACACACCAAGGGTGTGAAAAAAATATTCATAGGCACACACTTGCATCTCTTTTATTTTATATAATTACTGGTGAATGGACTTTGTGTGTAGACGTTCTTGGGCAAGAGAGAGAGAGAGAGAGAGAGAAAGGCCGAGCAGTGTTCATTTCGGTAAATTACTGGTGCAAGCAGTTTAGTGCTGAAGACAGTTTTCCCCGCAATTTCTATAGACTGCCAGTGAGTCCTGCTGCACCCGTGACCCACCACACACACATGCTGATTTTCTATACTGCTGAGACATGGACAGACACCACACACAAACACACACACGCTGTCTCTCACTCACTTGAGCTCGAGCTCTCTCTCTCTGAAACCAACTGTTTTATTTTTTTTTCTTACAGTCAGGTGAGACGAGTCTTGGATTGCACTTGGCATCTTCCAATCCGGGCAACCGGCAGAATCAAATATTTGATACTTAAAATGCTAGCTGAAGAACTAAATAGTAATTAATAATGATTGTCAGAGATAGCTGCTCATCAGTAAGCAGAGCCGCCATGTTTAAATATACTGTTCACCCCACCCACACAAAGAATTCAAGCCAATGAAGTGGCAGGAAGCAAGTGAATGACAGCCAAGGACCGCGCTCATGAAAGAAAGTTTTTCAGAATGCCGTAATAACTCGTTTTCAGGTTATTACGGCATTTAGGAGAGCTATGTAAACGGGTTGATAAAGGGGGGTCACCAGTAATTATAATATAATAGGCATGTTTTTCCTGATAAAAAGATCATCGGTATGTATCTTCAAACTGTACATCAAACTACACAAGTCATGTTCAGCATGTTATGTTTTTGTGTTTGTATCATGTAAAGATGAAAATGCCTTAATGAAAAAATTAACATTAAAATATAAATCTGTTTCCACTGTTCACCAGGGGGTA
Organism: Neoceratodus forsteri; assembly: GCA_016271365.2. Taxonomy (NCBI): domain Eukaryota; kingdom Metazoa; phylum Chordata; order Ceratodontiformes; family Ceratodontidae; genus Neoceratodus; species Neoceratodus forsteri. The sequence goes on along the minus strand of CM028133.1, from coordinate 220,229,307 downwards.
ACTTATGAAAATCACAGTGTCACTTATTTCTTTAAGACTGAGTAACTGTTGTAGAGTATTATAGATTCTGGGGGCTACATCAAACCAATAGAAGAAGGTCCCCATGAGATACAATATCTCTTTTCATGGGAGTCGTTTAGCATAGCAGGGTACAAAAATAGCTTTGTTGTTAGTACAGTAGAGTACCTAAGTGCTACTTACATAAAAATACACATGTAACAGTTCATTTTCATGAAAAAAAAGTTAATACAGATTTACTTATAAAGTAGGTAGAGGAAGGTAGCCACTGATGTTGATGGTTGCCACTTTATACCACATTATATCATTTCTATGAACTGCACTGGAATGTATAAGTATTTGTATGTATATTGTATGTTTATACTTATGCCTATGTGTTAAAAGTTTGTATGAAACTTATTGTATTAAGGACCTCACTGAAAATGAGCCTCGGCTCAGATGGGTTTTCCTATTCATTTGAAAAATTAATGCAAATTTTACTACTACTACTTGTACACAAAGGCATTACTGAGAGTTGAAATAGAAGTGAGATGCAGGTTTTGTATAATTACTGGACACTTATTTAATCCCACTGATACTGAACACTTTTAAATCTAGTAATACACAATGTGTATTATCACTTGTGTATTATGACAAGTGATAATACATGATAGATGATAATACACACATGTGTATTACAATTCATGTATTATAACAATTTTGCACTTAAACATATTGTTTCAAATATCCATGGTAAAAAAAAAAAAAAATCACAATCTGTGACCTAGTATGTGTTTTACAATTTTAAAGACCCACTTTTGCAGCTTTCCTATTCCTGGGTGCCTTACTATTTTTGTATGTCAAGCTACTCTTCACAATACAAATTAATTAATTCAGTGAATTTAAAAATTCCCAACATATTTAAGTATACTGCTATAGACACTCCCTCGGTGTATGATGTCTTCTTATATCTCTCAAGGTTTATTGATATAACACACTTCAAGTGTGTAAAAAAACTCACATCTTCCCTTACATTAGTAAGTAGGTAAGTAATTGCATGCCAAGGTAAGGCTTCTCCAGAAGGACTACTTATTCCTTCCCACATGACCCACCCTCCCCCTGGGCCACCACAGGCAATTGTACAGCAGAAGGAGGTGCCCACTCTCCCATAGGCAGAAGGCATCTGAGGTGGATGGGTTTACTCACTTTGGGGCGATAGCCACAGGGCGACTTTCTTCAGGGTGACAGCACAATGACGATGGTGATTGCAGCACCAGGCATTGTGCTGCCCATCCCCAAGTGGGCAAAACACAGCAGGGCACAAGAATGGTCTTTGTGAAGAGTTCTGCCCCCTGCACCCGCTGAAACTTATGATAATCACCTCCACAGCGGAGGTGTATCATGGAAGGGGTGAAACACCTGTATGGTGTTCTTACTGCAGGGTGCACTGACAATCAGTTCACCACTGTGACAGGTGAACTGGTTGTGTCATTCTGATACCGTTGCTCCATTGATGGGATACCAGATGGATGCCAGAGCCTCACCTCATCAGTTGACACTAGACATCCCAGGCTTGGGGAAATCATTACCACCACCCACTGAGGAATGGGTTATAGTGCTTCGAAGCACTGAGGCTTGTCACGTTGTGGTTTATTGAAGTTTTGTGCCTTAAACATTATTTGTCATATACAGTATATTTAGAAAGTTAAAGTTTTCCGATACATTGGAGTGCTGGTATTTTCTGTTGTTGAGGAAACCATTAGCCGGTTAGCTTTCTTCTTCACCTCTGTACACTGTGGTACAGCCTCCCTCTATCTGTCCGTTTCCCACTATATTACCTCTGTCAGGTCTGTCCTTGATCATAACTTCCCTTTCTGCAACTGCTGCTTGACCCTGGTGTGGTGCTCTGAATGAAGATGGAATGAGTGAGTGGAACACCCGGGTCCAAATTATTGCGGATAAGATAAAATTTACCCAAACAAGGAGAGGCAGGAGTCGTCCAAGAGATTCAATGTCCACAGGGTGTTTATTCAGTACCAGTGAGTAGGGAGACACAGTCACAAGAGGGGTAGGCAACACAACAATAAGGCGATAGAGAGAACAGGACTACTTTTATCTCACGCTAATAAAATAATTACCAAAAGTATTTTGAGGTGCACCTCGGCCTATTACCACTATACTCAAACTTGAACCCCCTCAAAAACATTCCCTACCAGTAAACTGTATGTAAGACTAGTACTTAGATGGAAACCAGGTTTTATTCACTACCCACAGTATCTGGTTTTACAATGACCACAGAATCATAACAAAGTCCACCTGTCTGAAGTCTTTGTGTGCACCATTGATCTCCATTGGTAGCTACAAGAGAAGTAAAACAGAACTGTAGAACACTTAGACACAATTCCCAGCATGGACCTAGTTAAGGCCACTGGGATGGTGAGATGTTTTGTAAACAGACCATAGGTTTGTCTGCAAAACCCACTCTCTCCAAGGCTGCCAGAAAGAAGGAACCAGAGAAGTTGATTCCTGGAATGAACCCACTTTGAGGCTGTCGGATTCAACACTGGATGCAAAGAACTGCCAGGCCAACACCCACTTCTAGGGCTGCCAAGGATGAAAAGAAACCAGGAGATGCGTGGTGATGAATCCACCGGAGGACTACCATGACCTGGACGATGCTGCAGCACTCCAAGGGCCAGCAAGACTTTGAAGGATCTGAGGTGAAGATGGATCTCCAATAAACCTGAAGTGAAGATGGTTGATTCAGAAGTATCATCACAAGGAACTAGAACAAAACAATGAAACAGCAGATGCGTCCTGTACTGGGCTTCGATGGACTCAACTTGCAGTGAATGACCAGGGGGCACAGACCAGGTTCTTCCAGGATGTGCACATTCTTCTGTGTAGGGTGACCAACTTCAGGACTTCCGGATCTGAATCAAACAAACAACACTGGCACAGTGGTCATGATGCGCTTGAACTTTGGCAAATGTAACTTCAAACTGTAGGACAGAAAAAATGTTGGGTGTGACTTGTGACTTGTACAGACAGCGACGAACTCGACTTCGGCGAATGACGTGGACAGAGTAGATGATCTGATGGTCGGACACTTTCTGGTGAAGAATGATGATGAAGATGTCTTCCTCCGGGTAGAGACTGATTCTGGATACGTAAAACGGCAGACCACACCATGGAACATCAATGTGGTGGAAGACTGATACTGTCCCCATAAGCTGGCAACAATGTAGCTATTAGGCATACCTCCTCACAATATTTAGAGAACTGTGTGATGAACAGATAGTTTGCTAGGAGAAGGGATAAATTATCAACTTTGGGGCAATTATTTAATTGGGGCAATAGTTCATATGCACAGGGCAATTGTTCAGAAACCAGGGGCAATTGTTCTGATGCATGGTGCAATTATTCAGATGCACAGGGCATTTGTTCAGAAACCAGGGGCAAATAACCACAATCCTAATGTCACAATGCAATCTTGGTTCTTTTAGCCAATACACTATCGTTCAGATGCTTGAGCAATAAACAGTGGTATAAATAGTACAGTTGTTACAGTCACTTTGCAGCATATTGTGAGCTAAGCACCCTTAATTGGACCCTTTTCTGACTTTATGGCCTTCCTGGATAGGATCTGGCTACCCCTGAGCGCTTGCTATGAATGCCCCACAGGACTACACTAGGGTTTACCAGTTGTCACTATACCAGTTGCCTGGAACACTAGAGGCCTAAATGCCTTAATTACTACTAGGCTGGCTTGCCCTAACTAGGCCAGGGCTGCTCTTACTACCACTGGGCTGGCTTGCCCTAACTCACTTAGGTCGGGCCCCCTCTTAATATGATGGGCCTGGTGCCCTCATTTCTTTGGGCTTGGCACCCTAAATTCTATGGGTCTGGCACCCTCTGAAATGGGCCAGGTGCCCTTTTAACTGTGGGCCTGATGCCCTAAATATTGTGGACCTGGCACCCTCTGAAATGGGCCTGGTGCCCTTTTAACTGTGGTTCTGGTGCCCTTTTAACTGTGGTCCTAGTGCCCTGTTTCACTTTGGGCCTTGTGCCCTTGCTTTACTCGGGGCTGAGCATTGCCCCTTTTATTCTGCGGTCCCTTTAAATCCCTAAGGCTCTTTGAGCCTTCTGTCACTCCTGGGATAAGTTGCCGCCTAATTCCACCCCTCTAATGACTATTCATAGGCCTTTGCTTGGCCTTACTGTGCTGGCCCTACCCCATGGGCATCACTACCTCCCTGCCCCTTTTGAATATTAAATAGGGTCCTTGTGACCTGATTCCCCTGCAGCGCTCAGGCACTCCTTCAAGCACCTTGTGCACTAATGAATAGAAAAAAAAAAAAAAGACAGTCTTTCTCCCAATGCTTTAGGTGGATAGCACATATTAGTGTGCTGCCGCTGACTCACCACACCACAAATTTCAGGAGGCAAATGGGAAGCGGGCAGTACTCTGGCAGAGGGAAGGAGTGAACGAAGCAGCAGGCAGCGTGAGGGACAACCTGGGGGGGCCTTAGAGGGCTGACAGTTCGAGTGGTGATGCGGCGCTTCTCTGCCTCCGACAGGGGGACCAAAATTAAATTTTTTAAATACACAAGGGGTTAAAATAATAAAATGATGGGGGCTCTTAAGCCCAAAATGGCTGAACTGGACATCTACTTTCTTCATGGTGCCCTGATGGCACCACCGACCGCAACATACAGCAGTAGCAGGAGTCTACGCAGTGGAGGCAGAACAGGCACACAGCTAAGTCTTCAGGGATGGCTTCAACAACCAGGCAAGCCCTATCTTGTCCCTTCAACTTACTGTGTCCTCTCTCCTCTACAGCTGTCCAGGATCAACTAAACAAAAAAAACAGCTAAACTTTCAAACTTGAACCCCCAGGGTTCTAGAATGGCTGGAGTGGAATGCTGTGCATGAGCAACTCAGCACAGCATTCCATCCAGGCCATTGCTACCAGAGCTGCACGAAATCTATTTTTTTCACAAGGTTTTGAGTGTACAAGGCACTTTTCTTTTATTATACGTAGGGATGTAATTTTGTCATGGATGAGGTTTTAATGACTCATTGTTCATGAAATCATTAGTAAACAGTAGTAAATGTTGTAGCACCGTCATCATTGCTACACTCTGATGAGACTAGTGGAAGTCCTGAGTAAAATTAAACGTGATGGAATCAATGACGTGTATGAATGCCACGACGAACTTACATCCCTAATTACACGCAGTGTTTCTGCATTATACAAGGAGGGGGAATTAACTTGGGGGGCCCTTTTTATCGATCCCCTGCAGTCTATACCTGCAGCATGCACCCTGGGCACCTGTAGAACCCCTAGTATATTTATTTATTTTCTTTTTCTGTGATGCCCCAACTTTGGGGCATTACACTAGTTTCCTGCTTGTTCTCTATTCCCCCCACCCAGCGATTCAGTTTAATTCCTTGTTCACCGATTCATGTGCTGCCATATTTGTTTTACTGTTACTTTGGTTAAATTTGTAATTTTTTCACATCTTTGTTTTTGTGTATTTTGTCTCCTCATCTATGCTGCTTTGTTTGGCACTTTTTCTTGCTGTTACTACACTCTGCATATTCTGCACTTGATATTTTCAGCATCAAGCAGATGACTCAGACCAAAACTCAAAGCGAAAGTGTTGCGCAATGCCAGAAAACCAAAAGTAGTTATTCTCCTCAGACGGCAAATCTCCTGTGAACTCTCTAGGCTTTACGAGCTCCACTTTGATGGCTGATACTTTAAAGCCAGTAAATATGTACAAAGTATCTGGGCCTGTGGACAGATAATAAACTATAATTTGCTAAACATGTTGAAATCCTATGCAAAAAAACTGATATTGAGACTGAGTTTTTACTTTAGAAATAAAAGTTAACAGACACCTGGAAAAGGTTAGTACACAAGTGACATTTTTACCATCACTGAATTATGGTGAACTAACATTTAGGGGTGCCCCTCTGTGCAACTTGTTAAGTCTGATGTGCTGTACCATAGGGTCCTCCACTTTATAACATTTTTTCCCCTGGGGAAGTCTCATACTGCACCTCTATCAGGAAATCGGTATTAAAAGGTCTTGCCCCTACTCTCTGAAGAGGTTACTGAATAATTTTAGACTGTTCACTATCAGCTACAATGTGTTTAAATCCTCACTTGGCAGACACTGTATGGATAAATGCAATTGTCACCAGATTATGATTATGGTATAATACGGTCATAATTTGCATTGTGGCATCATGTTTGCCTTCCCTGAAGTGTCTTGTATCTTTCTGACCTTGTTTACTTTTGCATGTTATATCATATATACTTGTTCACATCTGCAGTTATTTGGTGTCTTAGATGGATACTGCGTAGATTTCTGGATCTGTCTGATTGCGTCTGTCATGACCTATGTCTGTAACAATTCTGTTCTTTCAATATTTTTCTGTATTTACTGCTGAAACTCCAGTTGCCTACCCAGGAACTCCCTGTAGATCAGAATTGCTCAGTAAAGCTTCTTCCTGTTAAACCAAATAAATTTAAATACAGGCAATAGCTTGCAATACCCGGTTGCAGCACCTCTTGCTGTCATGCATAATCTTCTGCGTTTGTTTTAAAGAGTACTGTTATGCTACTGTAAGTATGTGTGAGTCAGCTGTGGTGAGGTATGAGTAGTGAAATGGCTAGCGTAGCACAATGTAGTGCCAGTTGAGAGATTCCCTACAGTAAACAACGTCCTCCCCCCACTCACACATACAGACATATTTTCATACCCATGATGCTTCGCACTGGTTTTATGCTTTTGAATGCATGGATATGTCTTGGAGAGATTTACAAAAAATAAACACACCTTCTTGTATTGGTTGTGCATTCTTCATACTATGCATCTTACAAACTACCTTGGTGTTAGTCTCCTTATCAGGCATGCCATGATGGTTGTAACACAGAAACATGGAATTTGATAGCAGAGAAGGACTGGTTTGCCCACCCAGTCTGCCCATTTTTCCCTGCCTACAGTCTCATACTGTACTTTGGTCTGCAGAGAGCCGGAAGTTTTATTGTAGAATTGTGTGCCTTGTAAACTGCTGTAAATCACTGTCTTCATCCTGTGTGGCTGTCGTTGATTAAACAAGCTTATAAAATGGCAAGGAAAAAAAATCTAAAAATTTAATTGACCCAGAAACATCACCTGACTGTGCATTAAATATCCATTAATGCAGTCAAGTGCAGAATATAATTTTACTCCTTTCAAAAAAATCTACTTTGAACCATTTTTGTAAGTCTAATAATACAATAAAACAATAATGCATTCATCACAGGCCTAAGGACACTCTGCCTTTGGGCTCCTGCCTTACTACACCCTTGTGGGGGCATGTATTAATATCCTATCATGCATACCTTGTCATGGCTTATTATTCGCTTACGGATTTCTCACCATTTTACTCTATTGCTGATCAAGTATTCCACTCAATATTTTTAAACAACCCAGGAGATGGAAAGGAGGGAACATTTACAAGAATGTGGTGAGGAGAGTGAAAAAATTAGGGCAAACTTAAGAGAGAAGGATTGTTTAGCACCTTTCAGTAACAATGGTATTTTACTCAAGTACTTGTAGTGTGTGAACTGTAGAATAGTCTAGAATTTACATGTATATAGTGCTTTCCGTGTACTGTGTCCCAAAGTGATTTACAAGCAATTTATTTGCATAGCTTAGTTTGGTTGGGATGTAACATCACATTTTCTGTGGCATCCTGCATCTGCTTTGGCTTGAGATAGTGTGATGCTGTTCAATAACATTAGAACTGTGTCTGTATTCTATATCACCGCCACTTCTACACCATTTCCAGTGTCACACCTGGAAATGACCTTGACTCAACATGCCCATGACGGTCTGCAAACCAAGTACAAGGGAATTATATGATATATCAATTGTTTGACGTATAACTGGAAATTTTAATGGTCGCATACAAAAGGGACTGAAATGTGAGATCCCACTGTCAAAAAATCTTTAGTATCAAGACCACTTACACCGCAATTATTGTTACAGGCAGGTGAGGGTCACAGTTTAGTTCAAACCTGAAAAACATTTGAAATGGTTGGAGTTTTTGAAAAAAAAAAAATGTTAAATTACACATTGACATGCAGAACAGTTTGCATATATCCAGACCGTAAATACCTAATTTGCATTAAGGGTTGGATTAACCTTTTTCTGATTACAAGAATTTCAGATAAAAACTTTTGAACTGACCTAACTTGTGTTTTGTTTTTTTTTGTTGTTGTAGCCTGGTTCACTTATCCCTGATCTGTGGGTGCCTGCTCAAATTCTTTGCTCTATCCATTTGTACATTGTTACTCCCTTCCCCCACCAATTTGTCATTACGTCTGGTACAACCATCTGCACTTTGCTCTACTGGACTGCAGATACTGTTGGCATCTTTGACTGTTTGGAGTTAAAGATCGGCTAGGTATATTCCCAACCTACCTACCCCTGCCACCACTTCCATCATCTGCACTTCCTGAGTGAAAACCAATTTCTCATCCCAGGGTGTAAGAGGTCAACACGCTTTCCGGTATCAATCAGAAGTTTGTTTATTGAAATAAACAGGAGGCTGTAACTCAAATGAGCTGTGATGCTTATCTCCAGTGACATCATTGGCACATTTGGCCATTACCATTTTTTGAATAACAATTAAGTACAACGTACACATCCTCTTCACAAACCATACAATATTCTATTCTAACGATGTCTTGCTTCCTCTTTCTTTCCAGGTAATGTCTGTTGTTTTCTTGTTTGCTAAATTTGTGCTATACTGTTAACCGCCTATTCCATTTCCTGTTAATTCTGTTTTTTTGCTCAACTGTATGTAACTGACTCCTGTATGCTACTGCCTATGTAACCCTCCCAGGTTGCACCTGAAAATAGGCACTTGGCTGTCTAGTGTGCCCTACCCGGTTAACAAAAACAAATAAATAATAAATAAATATTTATTGCATCTGTATTAATATCTAAGTGTAATAAAAAGCTCAGCAGATATCAGTATACCTGATAGTTGTTGGATAATTTTCCTTTCCTTATGCCACTTGCTCCCCATTCAAATGTGTATTTCAGTATATATTCTGTTATAAAAAGATATTTTAGCCATATTGGTCCTTGGAAAACAGGAGTTGCTGGAGGGTTAGATATTTTTTATTGGACTAACATATGCCTTGTACAAAGATGGTATAGTACACAAGCTTTGGAATATTCTCCTGAAAAGGGACCTGTGAGGCACTGAAAGCTTGTGTACTATATTATCTTTGTGTAAGACATATGTTGCTCCAGTAAAAGGTATCAAACCTTCCAGTATATATTCAGATATTTACTGTATTACTGTTATTGGGGCCTATGCACCAATGGGCAGGATTTACATGCCGGAGGCGCGTATCCCACCCACAGAGGTTCACACCTGTGGACAAATGCGTGCCGTTGGAATTGAACACCAGCTGCCACCTGTCCTTGGCTCTACCCCTGCGGTGCACAGGACTCTGCAGGGTGTCTGGTGGTGGAGTCGTGGACCTAGCCAGGCATCCAATCAGATGCCTGGACCAGGTCTCTCAGTGGATCCTTTCTACAGTGGAGTACATACTGGCAGTGTGCCCCACAGATGACTAACAACTGGCAGTTGTAGAGATGAGAGGAGGGCAAAGCCGTTGGCCCTCCCACGATGTAGCACCAGAGTGGTGTGCAGGCATGGGGTAGGCATCTATTAGTGGAGCCAGGGGGTACTGTACCACACCATATGCCACGGGGGACCAGTGGTGGGGGTTGGCCAGTCAGTGGTGCTATTTGGTGGGGGGGACAGCATCATTGGCCGGTGCCCCTGTGTGGTCTGTGTGCTGGGTAGATGGGTGGATCACCTGGTAGGGGCCATGCACTGATGTGTGCTAGGGCTGGTGGCATCAGGCAGCCAAAAGGGTTGTGGTCACTGTGGTCCTGGTGTTGTGTGTGTGTGTGGGCAATCCTCCCCATCTGGGTGGAGAACTGATGTGTGCATGCACATAGGGGGTTTACGGCAGGGTTCTCCCTGGCATACCCTGCAGCCAGTACTACATGCCATTGTGCATGGCACATAGTACTGGCATGCCCTTAGCCTGCCCCCAATGCGGTGCGGTCCATGGACATGGGGGACTGGGTGCACTGGGGCAGCGCATTCCCAGCTGGTGCATCCGGTGCAGGGACACATTGCATGTGGAGTGGCTATACACCCAAGATATGTGGTGTGTTGCAACTCGGCTGAATCATGCATAGGCCCCATTGTAACTAACTTTTTCTGTAGCATACTGGCATTTTGGTGTACTTGTATACTTCCAAGTATATAAACAAATGATATTGCTTACCACAACAGACCCGCAAGATTTGCCAAAGAAAAAACAATTGAGGTGCCAAATGAAATGGTTATGGTAAGGGCCTTCCTTCTCCTGTCCTTTCTCCTTGTCTTCTTAAAAAAGGTGGCCTCCCAGACACTTTCTCTTGTTTTTATTTAGCAGTTCCTCTTCTGTCTTAAAAGTTGGCTCCTGCTACGACAACGAAAATTCTGATATGAACTTAAAGCGTTTAGCACATGAGTTTCTGTTTCATATAAAAGGCACGAGAGTTGAGGTGGGAGGAGTTTATATGTAGGACACCTTATCTGATAACTCATGGGAGTAAGAGGACAAATCTGCTGAGCTAACCAGAGCATGAGCAACCGGTTTGGGGAGACCACATCAGTCAGCTACTGCAGCAAATGTTGCATCTTGCTAAGAAAATGTCCTCCTCAGAATATTAAAAGATGCCTTACTGCCAGAAAACAGACCACATGGGGCTAATTATAGACAATTAGTTTGCCTTCTGCTTTATTTTCAAGGGATACTGTTAACCGTTTTTGCATCATATTATCACTACTGTAGTTAACCCACATTTTATGATTGCTTACCCTCTCTAAAATCCATTAATGTTGCTAGTTGTTTTTTTCTGCTTTTTTCTTAGTAGAACTGAAATGTATATTAATGCTAAAGTTACACCCTAACTGTGTTCTGTATCAGATCCTTGATCTGCTCTTACTGCATACTTTCTGAACATTAAGATTCCCCTCCAAAAAGTGCAGCTGTTCATTAGGCATTGTTTGCCTCTCCTCCCACTACATAAGTGTACAGACTGCATTATGGGTGTTCCCAAGTCCAGAAAAGATGTAGTAGGAGTTGATCAAGGACTGTAAAAAACTATTTTTATGTTGTAACATTAGTATGGTAGGCAGTCTGTTTTTCAATTTGAGAAAGGAAAAAGGAACCAGAATCAAACCACCAGCTACATACTGTATCCAGAATGTGGCCAGTAATAGTGTTTTTTAAACTAGAGACACTTTTCCAGGCCTACAGTGGGTTGGGAGTTTTCTTTTAACTTTTATTCAGTGCTGGTAAAAGTTGAAAGTCTGACAAGTATGGAGACTGAAGCCCTCAGTTTATTCACAAGCCTAGGAACAGTACTACCTGAGCAGCAAGCCTTCTCTAAGCAGTGAGGAATTTACTGCTGCTGAAAAGCGAGGGATGGAAATCCCAGGCATTTACAGCTCTCTGTCATCCAAGTGTAGCACATGCAGGACAGGGTTCAATGCCTTCTATAATGAAAACTGCAATAGCAAGAAGTTGGGAATTCTTGTTTCTTGATACAGTCCCCTCCTCAACCCTGCGGGACAGTGGACACAACTGAAGGGATACATAGAAACATAGAAAGACTTTGACGGCAGATAAGGACCACTTGGGCCTCTCAGTCTGCCCATTTCCCTACCTACTGGATAAGCTGCAGATTCTAGTTAACCAACAGCCTACTTCCTGCCAGCCTCCACTATAATTGCCTTATGTCTATCCCATGCATGTTTGAATTCCCCCACTGTTTTAGACCCAACAACCTCCCCAGGAAGGCGGTTCCATGCATCCACCACTCTCTCCATGAAAAAAAAATTCCTCACATTACCCCTGAGCCATCCCCCCATTATCTTTAAATTGTGTCCCCTTGTTCTTACACAGCTCTTTTTCTGAAAGATGCTACCCTCCAGGACTTTGTTGATTCCCTTGAGGTACTTGAACGTTTCTATCATGTCCCCCCGTCCCTCCTTTCAACAAGGGAACACATATTAAGCTCTCTCAGTCTCTCTTCATATGATTTCTGAGGACCTACAGATCTTGAAAAGCTGGGGACATGGTCCAGGATCTGGCAGCTTGGTTTCAATGGCAAAAAATGTAAAGTTATGCGTATTTGAGCCAATAATCCCAGGACAGAGTACTACCTGGGTGGAGTCCGATTATCTGCATAAGAGGAGGAAAAGGACCTGGGAGTGATGATCACTAGTGACCTGAGGCACTCCATGCAGTGCAAGAAAGCAGCAGCAAAGGCAGACTAGATGCTGGGATGCATATCCAGGGGGATCAGTAGTAGGAGAGAGAGGAGGTTACAATGCCCTTGTACAGGTCACTGATAAGGCCACATCTAGAGTACGGAATTCAACACTGGTGCCCACACCTCAAAAAGGACATTAACCTGCTGGAGAAGGTCCAGAGGAGGGCTACAAAGATGATAGTGGGTCAGCAGGGTAGGGTATACAAGAAGAGGTTGAGGGCACTGAACATGTAGTCCCTGGAAGACAGGGGAGCGAGAGAGAGGGGACATGATTGGGATCTACAAGTACTTGAAAAGGATGAATAAGGTTGATACAGAGAGTTTCTCTAAGCTGAGTGGCAACCATAACACTAGGGGGTGCAGTCTTAAGCTGGAGGGTGGGAGGTTTAGGAGGGAGGTCAGGAAGCACTTATTCACTGAGAGGGTGGTGGGCACTTGGAATGCACTGCCCGAAGACTTCATCTCATTGAAGACAGTGGGCAGCTTTAAGAGAGGCTGGGATAGGCATGGGGAAGTAAGGATCATGAGTAGAGAGGATGGGAGGAGTAGGGAGGGAGGACAGGGACATTAGTCCAAGCTGTGGACCCTGCAACACGAGCAGACTTGATAGACCAAAGACCTTCTCCTGCTGGCTTCTTCATGTGTTCGTATGTAACTCCCAAGAAATTCAGGTGCCCAGGCTGATAGACCCACGGCAGTTATGTAGCTTTATGGTAAATGAAGATATTTTCAGATGGAAAATAGGAGGAGATGTAATAAAAGTCCCACCATAGCCGACCGGTGGTGCTGAAGGTTGAGGCATTGAATGCCACACCTCATGCCATGCCAGCAACCTGTGTTTGGGAATGAGCATGGGTTGCTGTGGGTCAGCTGGGAGGAGATGGATTAATCATCCTATGGACTGCTCTCCATCTCTGGGGAGGGGGGAATACAGTGGCCAGTGCTTGCCTGACCCATAACAGAGGCTGGGGCTCAACGGCATGGAGCTGCATCACAGGGGGAAGGGGGTGGCAAGCGCCTGACTGGTCCATGCATTGGAGCTTGTGCGGGCTCAATCACTGCCATCATTGCATGCCGATCTCCCGCAAGAGGGAGAAAAACAAGAAAACAGCTCCTGGAGGATGACAAGGGGGAGCTTGCAGGCCCCATACCTGGCTAGCCATGGCGCAAATGGACCTGGTTATAGTGGTGGAAGGGTCCCCTCTGCCAACCCCACCAGGGGGGTAATCCGTGAGGTACTGCACCAGCTGGTGGATGCCAAGGTGATGGGACTGGGCCCCCCCCCCCAGATTGAGAGGGTCGAGGAGCAGGACCATAAACTAACAAAAAAAAAAAAACAAGTCCCACCATGAAAAGATTCGAGAGGGATCTTTACACTGAAGTTTGTAGTTACTCCTTCACCATATCACCTATCTTCCCCTCAAGTCTGCACCTGTAACTTCTAATTTCCCACCTCTACCATCCAACTCACTCCTTCCCCTCCATTGTCTCATCCTGCATCCTTCCCTGCTCCCTTCCTCATTCCACCTTGCAAACCCTCCCTTGAGTTGTTCATGGGTTTACTCTGGTTACATTGTGTCCTACTCTGTTAACTGTCTCCTTCCTTGCTCTAGTGACCTGTTCTGCTTGAATCACTTGCTGACAATTTTGCACTGTTTGAACTACTTTCTGCATTTACGTAATTATGTATATTTGCATAACCTTGCCTAAGCAACTTGTGTTTATTTGCATCACTTATTTTGCAGCATCTATACTCTCTGCATTATTTGTATATAATGTATATGCCTTGTTGTACATATGTTGAGCGCCACATTCTATTGTACAAGTGTCTTTGTGCACTTATCTTGCTTTATTTTATATTCTCTATGCCTCCCCTTGTAACCTCCACTGGGTTGCCTCTTAAAAGGGGATATTTTGTCTCAGTGGGCTTACCCAGTTGCCAAAATTCAAATAAATTCTAAAAGGTCTTAATAAGGTTAAAAATGTAATCCTCTTCTAGAAACTTATTTTTGTTAAAAAAAAAGACAAACGCTGGCCCAGTGGCGCAGAGGGTTGAGGCGCTGGCGCCTTACCTCATCCCACGCCGGCGACCTGGGTTCGGGAACGGACTCAGGTCATCGGGGGCTGGCAGGGGCGGGAGAAGATCGAGCGTCCGCAGGGCTGCTCTCCTCTCCCGGGGGTGGGTAGTGGGGTCTTGTCGCGCAGCAGCAGCCCCTGGTGGAGACCAGGAGCACTGCTGACGCATGCAAGCAAGAGGGGGAACCAGAAAAAGCGGAAATACCACTTCACGGTAACCAGATGACGGCTGCCCGGCGCTCTGAGGCCATCAAGGGTCCTTCTGAACTCTCCACCTCAGCAGCATCCCCAGGGCTAAAGTAGGGGCGCTGGCCTCCTCCTTGGCTGGTGCCTTCCCTCTCGGAGAAGGGGGACTCATCCGGCAAAGGGTTACGTCGGATCACCCTGGGGATCGGCTGCGATATGAGGTGGGAGTCTCGAGGGATGGATGAGTCGGAGGTCTGCCCTGGCAGCCTGAAGGAGTGGCTGCCGTGGGGCATGTAGGAGGTAGAAACAGATAATACAAAAAAAAAAAAAAAGACAAAGATAAACATGTATGCCTTGTATTAACAATAGGTTCCAGGGGAGGTACCAGGGGTTATAAGGAATATGGGTGGGCTGGATGGGCCTCTGATCTTCTTCTGTCATCATAGTTTGTGTTTCTATGTTTCTGTGTATTCTAGGTATTTTAGTTATAGGTGCCATTCATAATTGTCAAGGACAGGGCTGTTGCGGTTTCTATGCCTAGGATTTGCAGCTCGCTCCCTCCCTCCCTCCCTCCATCCCACAGTCTACCGATTCTGTTCCTTAATTTGGGCATTTAAATCTTATCTAAAACCCTTAGGCCTGAAACAGAATGAGGTAAGAATAAGCCGGTGTGGAATTTGCATCGCCAAACATGCTGAAATCCGGTGTTTTGGACACCAGTGAAGTGGATCTGAAGGAACTTGGTTTTCCCTTTGACATTTCAGCATTTCCAAGTCAGGATGCAGCACTTTCTACAGGGAGCACACACACTGAAAATGTCGGAGTTGTCAGCAAGCCATATGACATGGAGCAGCCAATCAGCGATGCTGAAGATCAAGAAACTCCTCATGCTGTGCTCACCTCAGTGCCATTTCCAGCTACCTTTCACCGGCAGAGGGCATGGCTACTGAAGGAACTAAATGTTTGTGAAAAAGGGGGACTTTTGCGGAAATATCTTTCAGAAGCATCACAGCATCATGTATTGTCATTCCATTTATCTACTCGTCACTACATTTAACTGTACTTTTAGTAATTAACAAAGAACCACACCTGCTAGCTGCAGAATTCAAAAGCTTATTTTATTCAAATAGCAAAATGCAAACACTGGCTAATACTCATACAAGACGCCCAGATTACCCCAGCACTTCACTCATGAGAGTTTCTTCATGGGGCCTCTGGATGCAATATATGTCAGTGCACTAAATGTGATAAAAGAGTTAATGGGAGTACGCCGGCTCAGTGGTGCTGAGGGTTGAGGCACTGGACACCACACCTTGCACTATGCCGGCGACCTGGGTTTGGGAATGACCTTGGGTTACCAGGGTGTTGGCCCAGGGGGTGGGAGCAGGATTGAGCGTTGGGTCTCCTCTCCTGAGTGAGGGGTAGGGTCACCTACCCGTAATCCTGCCATCACTGAATGGAGATTTGGTGTCAGCGTAGGTGGTTAATGGTGTGACTGGAAGGGAGAGGCATCCCAAACAGAGTGTGTGTGCTTCCACATGCATGCGCTAAATCAGGGATGCGTGAGTGTAGGGGCTAGGAGAAAACCTGCAAACATCCATAATCTACAAATAAAAAAAGATTTAGGGGAGTGGTGAAAATGGAGTAGAAGTCAGAGACTTCATAACCTGGGACACAAATAATGTTGTTTGTTGAGCGAACTGTCAAGAACCATAAAGGGAAAGTCCCCTCAATATTTTTTTCTGTTTGCCTGTGTAGTTTGTAGGCATGAACAATGATTCCCTCTCTTGCATCCCCTAATTTCATCCAAATTAAAATTTAAGTGAAGTTGCTTCACTCTGTTCTGCCCTGGTGTAAAAACCTGTTTGACTCCATTGCAAAGGTCATGACCCCTTTTATAAAAGGAAGCATGGGAGCTGATAATGTGTGTTTGCACATCAAAAGGACATCATGCTCAGCAAGTAAGCAAAGCGCTCCTAGCACATCACAAGCACCAGCATTCTTCCAACTGCATTTTCCCAAATCAGACACACTTTAAACAACAGAAAATGTTAGGAAATTTACCTTGAAAAGATTGATGGTCAACACAAGACAAGAAATCCAGAGACTTCAGAAAACATACAACAGAACTGACTGACAGTAGCAGTTCTGAAAGCTTGTACACAAATGCATCATCAATTCCCATGGTGCCTTGCATGACTGGGGTCAAGACCTTTGCAATGAGGTCAAACAGGTTTTCACACCAGGGCAGAACATAATGAAGCAACTTCATTTAAATTTAAAATTATGAAATCAGGGGGTGTAAGAGGTGGAATCTTTGTAACACGTATGAACAATAGTCAACATAAAATTAGACACTTCCATTGGTCAGTATGTCTTTGAGTGCCATAATTCTAGCTTAAAGGAACTCAAATTTATGGGTATAGAGACTGTTAAGCCACCTGGGGGAAGGGTACTACACTAATATTGCTCCTACAGAGGGAAACCTACTCAACTTACAGACTTAAAACAATTAAACCATTGGGGCTTAAGGATAACAAGGACTTCAGAGCTTTCCTTTAAAGAGCACCTTTCTCTGTGCGTTACAAAACAAACCAGAGGCTCCCTTACCTGAATGGTAGTTCCTTCATTGCAGTTTTAAAATTTCCTGTGTAATCCGCTAAGGAAGGGAAGGGAAGGGATTGTATTTTTGACCCCATGGGGCTAGCTGCTGGATCCCTTCCACTTCCTGATCTCCAACACCGGCCCTGTGTGTATTGTAATTATAGGACCAGCATGGGGGTGTGCTCCATTCAAGGCTATGGATGTCCTGTCCTACAAGATGTGTTTCTTATTTGCAATTTTCTTTGTCAGAAGGATTGCTGAACTTCAAGCACTGTCCCATATAGAACCTTACCTTATTATACATAAGGAAAAGGTGGTATTGAGGATGGTTTCATCTTTTGTGCCTAAGGTCACCATAGCCTTTCATGTAAATCAGGAAATCTGCTACAGCCCATCTGTCTCAAGCTGGTAATTTTGAAAGAAAATGAACTGCACACACTGGATTTTTGCAGGGTAATCAGGACTTACCTAAAAAAGAAAACAGACTTCAGAACATCTGAGAGTTTGTTTGTTCTTTTCTTCTGAGCAGCTAAAAAAGGTCAGAAGGCTTCCATGGCCACTTTAGTTAGGTGGGTAAGGGCTTGCACCACAAAGGTATATACAGCTGAGAAAAAGAAAGCTCCTGCTCTCATCAGGGCTCACTCCCCGAGGGCACTTGCTACATCCTTGGTGGAAAGAGAGGGGAGGCATCTGTGTTGGAGTTATGTAAAGTGGCAACATGGTCTTCCCTTCATACATTTACTAAAACTACAGATTGAATGTTGAAAGCTCTGCTGATGTGGTCTTTGGTCACTGAGTCCTACAGGTGGTGGTTAGCAGATAATTATCACACATGGACCCCATATGGGTTATATATGGGACAGTATTCTCCCCTGCCCAGATTGGGGTGGGCATGGCTTTTTAGAATCTATATGTATTAACTCCCCATTGGCAATGTGGAGCGATACAGAAAGTAGAAATTTCTTCATACTTAACATAATTTCCTTTTCTGTTAGCTCCAATGTTGCCAATGGGACCTCTTCTGAGGAGCCCCTGGCTTCTATTGGAGAATATTGCCCAAAATATCTAAGGACTTTGGGTTTCAGCAAAGTTGTTTGGTTTGTGATTATAGCTGGTTATTCAGGATTATCTGCTAATAATGGAAGCATTTGCATTTTATTGGACTAGAGGCACATAGGTTAATCTCACAAAATGTTGCTAATTTTGCAGCATTTTCCATAATTCCAACTTTCACAAACTTTGAATCTTCCAAATTGTGTTTGGTGAATTTTGCCCCATTCCATGAACTTTTCTGGCTGAATTGCAGAATAATATCCATGAACTGCAGAATGACAGTTCTGAGAAATTTCATTCCATAGTGTAATACATTATTCTGCAATACATGCAATCATTATGCATGTCAGTGATTAGGTCTGTGGAATTTCTTTCTTTAGTATAATATATTAATCTGTAATTCATACATTTATTCTGCAGTTCAGTGAGTCACTGAAGTGAAGAATGAATTTATGAATTGTGGATTAATATGTTAAACTATGGAAAAAAATTCTGCAGTGTAATACATTAATCCACAATTTATACATTTATTCCACCGTTCTTAGTTGGAATTTCCACCAAAGTTGCCAATGTGCATTACAAAATTTAGTACGAGTGAAATTCTGGTTTTGCTGAAATTCCACTGGTGGAATTTTAATTTTGCACAGTTCTATAACCCTGTCAAAGGATCAGTGGCTGTAAGCTTAAGAGCATGACAGATGAATTGATTGGCAAGACTCCAGCAGCCAGCTGTCCATAATGGGTAGGTAGTCCCTTTATTCTTTTATAATGTCATAAATTGTTTACATATCTAAGTTGTTGGTTTTAGATTAAGGAGAAAGTTCATTGATCTGGGCGACATTGAAACTGAAGGTTACATAGGTGTAATTAGGTACTGCATGGACAAATGTGACTGGACAATCATGATCTGGGAATGCTCATGTGCCCAAGTTTCTATGCTGATTGACAACTTTGGGCTGTGTCACTACACCAGCAGGGGCGTTCATTACCCACATGTAATAACTCTCCATTGACAACATTGGAGCTAACAGAAGAGGAATTGCATTAAGTGTGAAGGAAGTTCTCCTATTTTGGTATATTGGCTCTATGACCACCATTATGTCCACTGCCATAATATAATTTTTAGAAATAGCCACTTTATTAGACTTGTCAGACACTCCACGCACTTGTTATTAGGAGTGTTATGAAATTAAAATTAGTAGACATTGCGGCTGCTAGTCGAGGTTGATATAATCAGTCTGATAATCTCTACACTGTAATTTACATTTGGGACACTTTATTGAGAGAACAGTTCATCTTTTCTATAACTGAACCCCAAGCATTTTCATGAATTTTATGGTAACTAGTCAAGTGGCTACTAAAACAGACAGAAAAACAAAGAAACTAGGAATTTGTATATTTAGTTGGTGATAACAGAGTCTATACTTTGTAAATATGTCATCATATTCTAAAACAAACAGTGTACTTGCCGTATTGATCCTAGTAAGAACAGATCCAGAAGCAAATAGTTTGATGCCTTTTACTGGACCAACATAGATGTTAACAAAAAAAAAGTACTCTAGCTTTCAGACCAACCAAGTCCTTCTTCAGAAGCTTTATGACCGTTATTTAGAAAATCCCATACTATTAACACCCAGATAATGCATAAAAACTGAAATAATTATCATTGGTTTAACATACTCTTTTGAAACATAACAGAAGATTATGTCAGAGAAGCTAATTAACACTTCTAATTCTAATTAGGAGCCACTGTCAATATTCTATTCAGCAAAACGGAAGCTAGGATTTTATAGTCAACATTGAGTAAACTAAATGGTCTCCAGTTTTTTTATGTCTGCCCTATCTCCATTTTTAAATGATAAAATCATAATAGCATCAGAAAAATGCTTGGGAAGTGAGTGTCATAGTAATAAACTATTGAACACTATTGTCAGAATCGGAGCAACTATCTCTATGTAATGCTGGTGAAAGTCAGTTGTGAGGCCATCTTGTCCTGGGGAGGTAAGTTTCTTCAGATGGGAAATGGCCTGTTTAGTTTCTAATACTGAAATAGAAGCAATAAGGGAAGATACTTGAGAGATATTTGGTATGGTGATGTTTGTAAGAAGGCCACAAGGTCCCTTAGTGGGTGACACTTCCCCAAACATATGCTCCATGTATTTCTGTGGTACTTTTTTTATATAAGGTAGTGTAGTATAATGACTATTCGTGTCTGGATCCACTTAACTCTCTATGTGGATGGCCGTCACTCTGTCTGAGCATCTCTTGAATAAATCCAAGAAGGGTTTAGAGTTCTGAGTGCCACACTGTGCCTCCATTGTTAAAGACATGGCTCTATTATATTGGTGGGACTCCATTTAAGTTTTGACCTCTTTAATGGCCTGAGCATTTTCAACCCGATTTTCATATGCATTGGAAATGAGATCTTGTAACTGTTGTCTTAGTTTTGAGTAAGTAAGGTATGCAGACAGAGTTTTGGACCTAGCCTTACTCTGAAAGAATTTCTTTAAGTCCAATTTCGTGTCCTCCCCCTAATTTAGGGGAGAAGGATAGGCATCCAGAACAGTGCACCAGGCCCCTAAAGGTTCTAAACATGCTACATCTATACCAGGGTCTGTAAATAGGGTATTATTTCATTTCCATCTGGAGACAGGGATATAAGGCAGAGGTTCTCCTGCAGAAGAGCAGATTAAAGAGACTGCAGTATGGTCCGAGGTCTCACAAGAGATAACTGCCCCATGAGATACAGTAATGCTATTAGATAAAAAAAGAAAGTAAATTCTCTTGGCATGTGTGCCCCTATAATATGTTTTTTATTTTCTTTTTGAAAGTATTGCACTCATTCCATCATTCATTTTAGCAGTAACTAAAATTTTATTCAGGGCAGCAGAGTGTCCAAAAATGTTTTTTGTAGTACCCCTTCTATCACTCAGGGATAATCCACAGTTAAAGTCTCCTTCCAAGATTACTTGCCTAGAGGTGTGCAGGTACAGTTGGATTAGGTGAAAAAGCTCTGACCTGGCAGCAATAATCTGAGGGGCATACACATTAATGATTCTTAACTTTAGCTTCCTAAAGAGGCAATCAAGAAGCATAGTCCACCCGGGGAGAATATCCAGCACTTTAGTTATGTGAAAGTGATATCCAGAAAGAAGAATCCCTAACCCATTGCATAAATCCTCCCCATGAGCCCAAAATGAGGGACTCCTTGGCTATTTCAATTTAGCTTGTGTGATTTCATGCCTTGTTTTCATTCTGGTGGTTTACCCATAGTACTTCAACAGCGCTAGTGCTGACATCCCCTACAGTGACAGCTGCAATGCTGACTGTTGGCATTGTAGCCACAGGGATGTCGGCGCACAAAATCTGGGGGCTGCACCCTTGAACCCCCCCCCCAGTCTCTAGGATTCTAACTCTGAGTCGGACTTGGACCATGGAGGCAAACACCCAGCGAGGCAGTCCTGATTGGCACGCAGTCCACCACAGCGATGGGCAGATTTTGCCCGATTCCTGTTCCTGTGGTGGTCTTCACTGTGCTGGAGTCACTGTGGTAACGGTATACCCATTCTGGTATACTGTAGCAGGTCGATGTCATGAGGCAAGTCTGCTAAAAATTGTATGGTGGTAAGTTTTTTGTGGAAGGACTTCATACTGCATACATTTAAAGTGAGACACCTTATTTTAATGGCAGTATGCATAAGGGGATAGGCAGAGAGGGAAATATAAAAGGAAAATTCACCTTTTGGAAGGGAGTCTTTTCTCAGCATTTGAAGTTTTATCCTGTTCCTCCAGGGGGACCTCCATTTTGGAACAGGACACCCTGGAGGAGTCCTCTTCCTCTTCAGTATCCCCCTATTGTTTATGCTTTTTGCTAGAGCCTGGAATTTGTTTCTGGTTAGGATTGTCTTCCTAGGGGTGCAGGCATCAGATTTCCTTTCCCTTTCCTCTCCGAGGGCTCTTCACTGAAGTGAATCCCTGGGCTGGGGGCGGTAGCATATGGCCCTGATCTGAAACAGCATCTTCTATTATGGGAGTTGATTAACTGCCAGTGGGGGGGGTCATCTTGTTCTATTTCCATGACTGCTACTGGGGAGGAGGGGAGGGGAGGGGGGTAGAGCCACAGGTTCAGAAGCTGAGGTGCCAGGTGTCTCTGTGTCTTGCTGGGCTGAAGGGGCTACAGTTAGAGATGCTATCTCTTCTCTGCGTTTGAGGGCCTGTGTCTGAGAATTCGAGATGAGAGCCACTTGGTCCTGTGGGGGCCTGTCTATCCTGTTATGGTCAGCCCATGGGCATTGCTGATACATATGGCCTTGCTCATCGCACAGATTGCAGAGTAGAGGGTTAGGGCAGCCTAAACTAACATGTACATAGGCCAAGCATAAAGTGCAATGGGGTTTGTCGCACTAGTAACGAAGGTGAGTCCGAGACCCACACTTACGGCAAGTTTGGGGCTGCCCTGGGTAGAAACAAATGCCTTTATCCCTCTGATGTAAAAACTACTGGATGTACAATGCCTGTCTCATTCTGACGCAGTTGGACCTTAATTTTCCACCCCCCAGTCCGCACAAAATCATCATCCAAAATAGATTGGGGGGTATCTAGAATCTCATACCGCTGGCTCAGCCAGTACTGCACATCAGCAATGCTGACCCACTCACTCCTAAACAACAGTGTGATAAATTTCACAGCAGGCTTTGTAAGGGGAATAGGGAGAAAAGCAGCCCATAAAGGAAAGGTGTTCAATAGCTCATACTTTGCCCAAAATGATTCCAAAGTTGTTACAGTTTTGAAACTAATATCATAAGTTAGTTCCCCATGTACATGAATAAAAGCAAACAGTTCAGATGGGCTAATACCCAACGTGTCCTTCAGCATATTGTGGAGAACTGTTTTCCTGGTTGGCGCAGTGGACACATCTCCTAAATACTTCAGCCTTACAGCATTAGCCACTGAGCAGGCTGTCCTACAGCTGTAAACAAGTCACTTAATTTGAATGGTTTGTCCGTGTTCCTGGTACCTGCTTGATGGAACGAGTCTCTCTGTGTAAGTTCAGGAGGTAGCTCATCTTCAGAAGAAGAAGATTCCAGTTGTGCACTGTTGGGGCCCATGTAAGGTAAATCCTGAGAATGTAAATATTCTTCTGCTGTTTTAGCTACGCTTTCAATACATAAAGTTGCTTACAAATAAACAAATATATAATAAAACATCAAGAATTAATGACAAAAACATAAAAATGGATTCCAGTTAGAAACATTTGCCTTGAAACTGAATAGTGTGTTCATATTTCACAATTTTTTGGCAGAAGAAGAGTTTCAAGTCAAAATTGTGAAATATAGACACACTCTTTAGTTTCACGGCAGCTGTTTCTAACTGAAATCCATTTTTATGTTTTTATCATTAATTTTTGATCTTTCATTGTATATTGGTTTATTTATTTTTAAGCAACTTTATGTATTTTAATTGTATCTACAGGTTGGCCCTGAAAACAGGCTTTTGCCTAGTGCCTTATCCTGTCTAAATATAAATAAACTTCAAACTTCAGTTTTGTGCTGAATATACAACCAGCCCTTATTACGTAAATGTTTGTCAAAAAATATTTAAACCCCCCCCTCACATATTTTTTGTCCTCTGCAGAAAGAGCAGAGCAGAGTGAATTTAGTTGATATGGAAAGTTGCAGGAAGAGTGTAAAGGAATTATTTGAAAACAAATTTGCTG
This sequence comes from Neoceratodus forsteri, assembly GCA_016271365.2. Classification (NCBI taxonomy): domain Eukaryota; kingdom Metazoa; phylum Chordata; order Ceratodontiformes; family Ceratodontidae; genus Neoceratodus; species Neoceratodus forsteri. Next base: position 220,205,259 of record CM028133.1, on the reverse strand, counting down.
TTTGTAGTTTAGGGTACAGAAAATGGGAAACCCATCTTTATTTTGTTTTAATCTGTGAGTGAAAACTAAGTGAAGTAGGCTTCTGCAGTTAGTCACAACACAACATCTCTCAGTGTGGGTGAGGAAGGTGGGTGTGGCAATGTCAGGCAGCACAGCTTCAAGCGTATTACAAGGTCTGCTGCCATGTCATGTAGAAGCCATGAGGTGACGTTCTTGAGGAAAAAGGGGAGCTGTGGTAGGGGTGGAGTAGGAGAAAGTTCCACCATGCCAGTTTCACCAAGTACCAATTCTGTAAGTGATAGTGGTGGGGCAGGGGCTGTGCCTGAGAGAAGGACTAGGGCTGGACTTACGACAGTATGGCCAAAGAAACCATGGTTCAATAGTTCTCAAGTAGTTTACTGGTTCCATGCCTGCTGAATACAGCTTTCCCAGCCAGTTGTCCAATGCATTTGATAATGAAACCACCTTGACTAATCCAGAAGCACACCAATCTCACCTTCTTCTTTCCTCAAGTGCCTCCAGTTTAAGAGACATTGTCAGTCCTCACCTGCTTCTATTCCCACTTCATGTAAAATGAAGCATGAAAAGCAAAAGCAAAGACTAGACAAGTTTTCTTAAATCACTTTTTCTCATATCACGTTTTCCCGAATCTAAAATAGCCACTTCTTCTAAAATGAGGTGAGGAGGCCGAAGTCAAGACCAGTCATGTCATGTAAATTGTGTCAAGAAGGGAAAATTCAAGACCAGTCACATTTTCACAAATCATATTTTCTGAAATCAAGGTTTCCTGAATCGCATTCTCGTATCACATTTTTCTTGAATCTGATACAACCACTTCGTATAAAATTAGCTGTGAAAGGCAAAGTCAAGACCAGTCAATTTTTCTCAGATCACATTTTCTTAGCCTGTTCCTCCTACTGTGTATTGTCAGCATACACCCAGATGGTACCACTTCTGAAGAGGACTTAGGGGGTACTGATTTCAGTGCTGAATGGCCAAACCTTAACATGGTCATTTATGTGGTGAGTCCAATATATCTATATCTGTATCTGTGCATATATAATTATATATACGTATGGGTTTGTATTTAATTAAGGGATTGGAGATGGCTGGAATTTAGAGATTATAAGAATTACAGTTTTAATTTGTTGCTACTAATACACAAGTGACCTATCCTTTGCCGTGGCACTGTACATCCATTTATTTTCTTTCTCAGTTAGAAAACATCATTGGAGGAAACATGGAGGGATTCTCACTGCCTTGTTTGGAATCAGATACAGTACAGAACAATAAGTCAGGTCGCTCAGGTTACAGCTCCATGAAGGGATAGGGTGATTCAGCTTTCAGCAGGGTAAGACAGACATGTTTCTTTCTTTTGTTATGTGAAAGCAGGAATGAGCCATTTGGTATCATTCACAGTTTCGGTGCTCCGGGTAGTTTTTCTTTCAGCTTTGCAATACGTGTTTCCTGAGGAACTAGAAGCCTCAGAACACAGAGAACACCAACATTCTGAGCTGCTAGGCACAATTTCTTAAAACTGTAGCTAGACCAGTGACCACTGGTGCTTGGCTGGTGTTTGCTGCAGTGCACTCTATCTGTACTTCATGCTATGGAGGAAGACAGTCTGTCTGCAGTGGCTGTAGTTGCTTCAAGTCTTATCTGTTTCAACTGGCTCAGCACGTTGGCTGGGATTCAAAGTCCACCTAATGAGGGGAAGGTTTCTAGAATTCAAGATAAATTCTGGACAGTGAGAGTGCCTTAATTTCATGAACAATAACTGAGCTGTGCTCCCTGCACTTCAAGCAGGTCAGGCAAAGAAGGTGTAATCCCCCTACAAATTGGGGTTCCCGAAAAGTCTTCCTTGAGCTTGTCTAAATGCTCACTGCCAGGCTGGTGTCCTGCGTTTTTGCAGTTTAAATGTGATTGCCAGAGAGTGCCTATATAGCCTCTGTGTACTGTCTCTTTTAGAGCTGTCTGGATTGCAGTCATAATTAATCTAAAAGGGAGCTCTGTTAGAAGATGTACTTGCTTGCTGGTCATTTGTTAGAGTAGTAAAAATATTGCAGTTTGTTCTAACCTGCCTTCTTTGCAGCATGGACAGTTCTGTTTGTTTCTATCATCTTGGTCCTGGACTGCTGAAATGGGCCAATCAGTACATTTAGGACTCTAAAATGGAGCTTGCCTACAGGGGTTTGGTGGGGTCAAAACTTGTAGGAATTGTAGTTTGGGTTTTTTTGTGCCTAAAATAACCTAGAAGGGGGGCCCTTGATGTGACTGACAGACAGATCGGTCAACCGAACCTTTTAGATCTTGTGGAAGTCCCAAACTGCTTGCAGTTTCAGTTAGATCTAAGTTGGGAAGTGAAAAAATAACAGCTCGAGGAAGTTCGAGCAGCAATCCATAGTGGATTTGCGTGACAGAACTGTGGAAATGCCCGAGTTTTGGCCTGCATGCCTGCCTGCTGTCCCTGAGAGGGAACTTGTGCCTTTTTCGGACCGAATCCGAACTTGGAGAGCAAAGTAAGCCACTGAATTGTGACCAGGCTCCTACCTAAAGAAGACCGAAGATTTGCTGAATGCGATCGGCCTGTCTGGGCTTCCAGCCACCTCTGAACTCCCGGACTGTGCAAAGACTCTGTAATTGCGACTGGAGAGCCTTTTGCCTGGTACAGTGGAATTTCCTTACATGTGAATGTGTTGTGTGCTTATAGTGGGTCGTGATTTGGTTCCACACTGTGGTTTGAATTGTATTCTGCTTGCTGGAAGCTGCATTAGAATTTCCTTATATGTAAATGTGCTGTGTGCTGCTAGTGGGTCTCAATGTGGTTCCCCACTATGGTTTGAACTGTATTCTGCTTGCTTGAAGCCGCATCCAGCCCCACGGACTGAATCCAAAATCATCTCCATTGGGCCTGTGCTTTGCCACACTGGCCCAGCCTGACTACCTGCTGCACAGAGAACACCATCAACGAGAGACCTGCATGGGGATCAGCCCCCTGCTCAACACTTGAACAGGAACAATGGCTCAGTGATTCATGTGGGCCCCGCTTCTCTGGGCACTCCAGCTCAACAACCTGCAGTCTTGATTTCATCCTGCCTGTGTCCAGTGTTGGGTATCATAAGTAAACATAAGGGTAGCTCCCTGCAACAACAGCTAAATGTAAAGTGTTATCATCTGATTGTCTTATTGTTTTTTCTTTCACAAACTGAGCTCCCCGGCAACGGATTACAAGTAATGTGTGTTGTGCATGTTGCTTTCTTCCATCACAGGGCCTCAACCAGCTGCAACGTTCCTGGCTAGCTCACCATTTTCCTACCTGGGTACCCAGAGTGTGTGACTGTGTGGGGACTTAAAGTGCATGCATAACTGTTTGATTAATATACTGTAGCCTTTAAGCGAATCAACCTGATTATGCCCCTTCCTTGTTCAAGTCCTCTGAATAAATCAGATCTGACTTTTTTTTGCTGCATTTAACCTGACTGTGGTTCCAGTTTGTGCCAAGAGTACTGTACTATTGCTATTTACTGTGCATAACCTTGTTTTACAGGGGGTTCCCAGGGTCAAGCCAGAGGAACCAGCCCTGGTGGTAAGTGCAAACAGTGTGTGTACTGGTATGGTATACAAGGGGTACTGTGAAAGTGATTACCATATATTGCTCAGGCCACTAGAAGGGAAAGGGGGGGTTACAGTGTCCCAGAGGGCTGTGCCCAGGTCAGTTTGACCACTAGCAACCCTGACCTCCGGGTGGAGGCCTCGTTTCGGAACTCAGGCCCATTAACCTGCAACTAGCCGCACAGGCAGGGATAGTTGCCCTTGGGATAGCTTCACCTAGGACAGTAGTTCTTAGACTTTGTCACAGTGAGCCTCCCCAAATCCATGGAAAAGATTTTGAGCCTCCCCAAAAACTGAAATAATTTTGGGCCTCCCCAAAGAAAAATAACATACTGTACTTTGCGCAGTACACCATGAATAAATTGAAACCCCTTTGAGTACTTGGCTCACATTCAGTTCTTTTTTTTGTCCTGATGTGGAACCTTTGAAAAAGAGCTCCTGTGCTCAAAGGTGCTATCTGAATAACAAATAAATAAAATAAATATTATTATTCAGCTTATTGTAACCCCCCACAGGCCAGCCTACTTGCTCCACTATTTTCATTCTTGAACCATTGTTACCCCTTGTTGCAGTACCTTCATGGGTCAGACTACTTTCTCTTTCCTCTCTATATGAAATAACCTTCCTACATACTTTACCTCTCTCCCCGTCCCTGCTCCTAAACAACTTCTCTGGGATTACTTTGCTCCTTCCTGCTATTGCTCTGAGCACTTCTATGCTCAACCCTTGTATTTGGGCTGTTCTGCCATCAGTCTACAAATTGATCAATTACCACCACTCATTATTAGTTTATTGTTTATATTTGTTTGCACAATTGTTCATTGTGTAATTCTTGATTGTTTTGCAGTTACCTTTTGAAATGTATTCACTACCTACCCTTCCCCGGGTACACCTGAAATGAGCCTTGGCTCATTCACCTTCTCTTGTCACCTATTAGTAAATAAATAAATACAATTCATCTACTATTATCATCTTTCAGTTTGCTTCATCTCTTCACACAAAATACATAAAAATCAAAATTTAAATACAGTACATTTTCAGACTTGCTTGAGCCTCCCCTGGAACAGGCTGGGGCCTCCCCAAGGAGGCTGGCCTCACCATTTGAGAACCCATGACCTAGGAGTTACAAAAGATATGTTGGGAGACAGCCTTACAGGGAAGATACCTGGTAGGAATGTGGTGCTTTGGCCTGTGGCATCTCTTGCTTGGTGTGGAGTCTCTGCTGACACTGTGCATCCCCGGAGTATTCATTTGTGTTTCATGTAATGACTGTTCCCGCTGTGGGATCACTGGATTTTAGGGTTTGAGTTATGGCCATAAAGACTGAGCTGGTGGCACAGTGCTGGCATTTCTCTACCTTTGGAGTCACCAACATTTGGGGACATTGGTTTTGGATAAATACTGTGACTGATGGTGTTTGCCAGATTGTCCTTATAAAGAAAGAGCACTGGATTTTTGGATTAGGTCTAAGTATTTGGTTTTGTCTGTTTTACATTAATAGCTTTATACTTTGCCTAGTATTATTTGGAATGGAACTCTGCCATCTGGCTTTTATTTTAACTGGGGGAAGGGGTAGTTTTTATTGATGTTACAAGCTGAGGCTTCACTGGGCTCTGTTAGAGTTTGTAGGCTTACAACTTGTAAATATAGCGTTTGGGGTCAGGTGTGACTGAGGTTAAAGTCTGTGTTTTATTACTTGAATGTGTGGTTAGTACAAGTGTGTTTTATGGGGGTGTTGATGTCACTGAATAGGGTTGGTTTCTATTGCTATTTTTAAACTGGGTGATGTTGTGGAATATGGGAAAGGTTTATTAGTCCTTTGGCTGGTGCTAAGATTGAGCTAGTATGTGCCAGGGGGAGGTTCTTGGACACCTTAGGCTTTCCTACTCAGTTGATCACCTCCACCAGTTATGCCCTCCACAGAGACCAAGGCTCCCTTGAGCACTACATATTCTTGGAGTCCTCAGGCGGCATTGCAGAGGTGGAGTTTGTGGTTGAGAAAGGGCAGATCCAGAAAGTTGAGGGCAGAAAGTGCTCTGCTAGGTGTCAAACATCTGAAAGGAGTTCTACTTATCTAGTGTCACTATCCAGGGATCCATCCTTGGAAAGGAGCAGTAGGTCACCGTCGGGGGACCAAATGGTCATGCTTCTCCCCTTTGGGAGATTATTCGCAATAGCAGGTTGCTAAGGAACAAAACAGTGGTGGTGAGGATTTTATCTCTGATTCCTCAGCTGACCTGGTGTGCATCAGGGAGATGTGGCCCAGATATGATTCTGGCCCAGTGTTGGAGTCCTCCATTCTGGATGGGTGCTTGGTTGTGCACCACCTGAGGTGGGAGTGTAGGGGGTGGGAGGACCATCTATTTTAGATCAGGACTGGGGTTCATTGAGTTCCCATTGGTGGAGGCCAGGTCATTTGAATGTGGCTGTTCAAGGCAAATCAAGTGAATGGCCCAAGATCTGCCTCATTTGTTGACCTCAGAAGGATGAACTGGTATTTTAAAAGAAATTTTGGAATTTTTTGGCACAGCACTGCTGTCCTCCAGCCTACTGGTGCTGGGAGACTTCAATACCTGAGTAGATGATGGGGCTAGAGATGTGCAAAGATGGCAAACTTCTAGTGCTATGTGGAATTTTCAAATTCTGGCAGAACAAAATTGCATGAAACTTTTGAAATTTCTCCAAAATTCTGACAAATTTCACCCAAAATGGAATGGCAGAATTCTGTGGCAGAAAAATGTAAAATGAGTTTTTCTGCAACATTTTGACAGAACTGTATTCTGCAGTACTCAATATTTTCTGCAGCACTGGTTGCAGAGTAATTTTCCACAAAAAATTGCTGTTCTATTGAATATTTTTCCACAGATTGCAGCAGGCAGTGCTCCATAGAAGAACCAGTGAATTTCCATAGGAAATTACGTTGGCAGAATAGTCATTCTGCACTAATTTCACTGGCAGAATTCTGCATTCTGCACAGCTCTACAAACCTCACTTTGCACATTAGTTTGTTATGTTTGCCAACCTCATGAATTTGAAGTGCCCAGTTTGGGAAGTTTCTGGAAAGCAAAGTGGCACTTTTTCAAGTGAAGTCGTACAAATTCACTGCCAAAATTGCAACTTTGCCATGACTTAGCCTGATTCTGCCTGGAAAAGTGCCACCTGCCTAGGAAAACTCATTGCGAAGTAACAAAGTGTTGGCGTGGTAATTTTGTGAAGTGTTTCACGAAGTCAAATTTTGCAACTTTGCTGGTGAAGTAAAAATTTGCAACAGCTCTACTTTGCCGTTTGCAGTCACATTTCTCCAAATGATGTCTGCTCTTGTCCTCGCAAAGGTTGTTTACTCCATAAGTTAAAGCCAGGGTCACACTGTGGACCTGGTGTTCATGATGGGACTCAATATTATCAATGCAGATATTGCTCCATTAGCTTGGTTGAGTAATTTCTGGTTCAGAACCCCCCCCCCATTGTACCTCCCGTACCAGCAAAAATGATTTATTACCACCCTCGATGGAACCTGACTCCTTACAGATTCCTGAAAGTACTGGACATCTTGGGTATGCTGTACTCCTGTGCAAAGAATGTTGATGTGGTTGTGGAGGGTAAAAGATGTCTCTCATGACTACAGTTGACTTCCCCATTATGAAATTGCCAGCAGATACAGGCCATTCAGTCTATCTAGTCTGCTCGATTGTGCAGCACTTCAGTTCATTAGACTACAGCTGCCCCCTCCCTCATATGCCCTCCCCTTCTCCACCTCCCAACATGAACATACAAAATTTCCAGCAGATGCAGGCCACTTCATGTCTTCCCATTGGTCCCCACTGCAGCTCACCATGGTTCAGTGATGAGCTATGTTAGTTGAAGACTGTAGGACAGCGACTGGAGCATGCCTGGTTGTGATCACATTTAATGGAAGACAAGCTGGCTTTGAAATCCTATTATGGGGTGTTCCAGAAGGCAATCACCCAGAACAGACAGCATTTCTGTCAGGGTTTATTGCAGCAGGGAGGACTAGACTATAAAGAAGAACACAGTAGCTCAGCGCTCAGAGTCTTGAGGTCAGTCAGTGCAGATAAAGAAAACCACTGAAGCAAACACACAGAAAAAGCTGTATTCTTTCATGAAAGTAAGAAACAAAGTTGTTTTGCAGTATTTACTCCATTTATTCCAAAGCAGTGATGGCACCAAGAGAGCCCCAGCACTTTGGTTCCTAGTGTGACACTTTCTCGTAGTGTGTTGCCACAGAGAGCACCAACAGGTTTTAAATACCCTTATACAAATGTAGGTCGCACATTTTAAATCTCAGTGGCCAATAAGACACAATGAACCATCATGCTTATTTACAAACACATTAGAATATGTAATGAATAAAGTGCCCCAAATTAAATTTAATAAATTAAAGCATGACACACATGGGGACACTGTGGAGCCCGAGTTGAATGGAAGTAGCTTTATACAGCTCTAATAACCAACAACAGAAATCCATAAAAATCAACCTTTTAGAGTGGTTTTGCAGAAAAGTTAAGGGTTCCAACAAAAAAAGGACCTTTGGTTTAACTAAGATGTGCAATCCTAAGAGAGACAAAACCTCTGGTGGTTCCAATAGAGGCAAAGAAACTAGTGGCCCACAAACCATGTGACATGGTGCATAGACTTTACAGGCGACATATCAGGGGGTGGAAGAAACTATGGCATCCCAGGGTAAAAGCTGCAAAAGTTGATATTATCCATCACCAACCTGGCTCAGAAAGTTGATGGATTCAACAGTTGAGTACTGGTTTTAGAGACCATGGTGGTTGTTTTAAAGGGCGACTTGAAGGATGTCTGAAAACAGGCTGATGCCTCTATGGGAGCAATGGCACTAATGGCTTCAGACACCCAGCACTTGCAGATGCATCTTATAATTTTGGAAAAAAAAGTCTACTTGACTAATGTGTGAATGCTGGGTCTCCCTGATAGTTGTGAGGGAGATCACCCTCTCCTCTTTCTGAATGACTGGCTCACAGAGAAATTAGTTCTGGAGGTTGCGGAGGCCATAACTGAACTTCAGAAGGCCTACCACATCACCCCATGAGGATGACGGCAAGGGTCAGAGGAGCCACGAACTTTGTTAATTGTCACAGCTGGAATGGGAGTCAGAGACCACATTCTGCAGTTGGTGCGTAGGGCAGGCAGACTCAAGCAGGATGATCGACAAATCTTTCTTTTTCCAGACATAAGTTATGCCACGCAACCAACGCAGAAAGAAATTTGATGGAGTAAGATGTACTTTGCGAGATGCTGGAGTTCCCCACACAATTACCTACCCGACTAGACTGAGGATAGTCTTCGATGGCAAAATTTACTTATTTATCGATCCGGTTGATGCAGGTAAATGTGCCACCCATTTTACAGCTGAGCAGGCCAGCTCTAGGGAAGATGAGCCTTTAGTCGCTGAAGGAGATACTTGAACAGGCTACCTAAAAATAACTCAAAACTGTTCTTTTTACCTGTTAAGAGTTAGCCCCTGTTTGTAGCTACTTTAATAATGCGGCTTGTTTTTTTTTTCTATTTAGTATGCTTTTGTCCAGCCAAGCACCGAGCTCAGCCCTGTTCATGGCTTCTGCCGCCTCCTGCTCCCACATGAGCTGCTTGTTCCCCCATGCTCCCTGGCTTACCCCTCAGGGTGGGGTCGCGGCACTTGCCGGTGTCGCGAACGTCGGGTCGGGTATTTGGGGGAGCCAGCCTGGGAGCACATCAGAGGTGGCAAGGAGGGCATCATAGAGGCACTTGGCTGGGGCTTTTTCTGTCCCTGAGAGGATGCTTTTTCCTTGGGGGCGGGGACATGCAATGACATCCCCTGTCCGCCCCACCCCTCTGGACATCCAGACACCAGCTACGGCGGAACCCTCAGCCTCTGCCAGGGGTCCGTAGTGTACTGGACATTCGTCCCCCCTTCCCCCAGAAAAGGAGAGCAGGCCAGAGGACACTCCATCCATCTCCCCCCGGCCGGCCCTCCAGCGACCCAGGTCGGTTCCCGAACCCAGGTCACCGGAGGTCCAAGCAGAAATCCAACCACTGCAATGACAGGCCATCCCGTAATAATGTGGCTTGTTAACAAAGCAAACATGATCCTCTCTGAGATGTGGAACAGTCCTAAGAATTCTAGTTGATGACACCTCTAGTGTTTTTAGAAGAAGAATCAGCATTTATATAGCACTTTTCATACACAGTATCCCAAAGCGCTTTACAAGCAATGCAAGACTGGTAGTAAAGTGACTGAATGTGTGGTGGTGGCCATATCGCACATCATCACCCACACACAGCCTGGATAATTGCATGAACTGGTTTATGGGAAGGGGAATGTTAGCCAGGACACCGGGAATGTTCCCTGCTCTTTACGAAGAGTACCCTGGGTTCTTTTACTTCCACCTGGACACCCACCAGGACAACACCAGGATGAGCAGAAGGGACCTCAGCTTAACATCTCATCCGAAGGACGGCACACCCCAGCAGTACAGCACCCCCCAATACTGCATTCAGATGCCAGCGATTTTTAGGTGCAAGTCTGTCCCGGTGTGGGACAAGAACCCACAACCTTCTGGTTCAGAGGCGAATGTGCTACCAACTGAGCCACGCTGACACCCAACCAATGTATGATGTTGAATTTTGATGCCTGATATTATAGCTTAACTGAAGGTTGGTTGTATAAGAACTAGATTTCGTAATGCTCACTAACAATCTGCTTCCAGGTTCTTTATTGATGAGATGTTAGTCTTTTGGTTGTATACATGGCATTGTAGGCCCTTATCGGGCCCAGCTATTTACACAAAAGGACATTGCTGGACAATCTTTATTAAGGAACTTGCCATGTTGCTCTTGGTCTGTGATACAACATATATTTAGGCACTTAATTTAGCAAAATGTTGTAAACCCTACTCATGTGGTATCACATGTAGTGGGTGCACTCAAACCTGTTAAAAAGAGGCCATTGGCTCTTGAAGTATTTGTAATGGTGGACTGTTCACTATATGTATGTTCCAATGTTGAAATATTTGGAAATTTGTGAAAAAAAGAAAATACAAAAAAAAAAAAAGCATGACACATATTTTTGCATCTGAATAGAAGATGTTGGCACCCTACTGGCCTGGTGGTGATGAGGGCTAAGTCATCAAATGTTTTACCTCCTGCCATTCTGGTGACCCATATTCTGGAACAAACATGGGTTGCCGTGGGCCAGCTGAGTGGGAGATGCGTCCCAGGGATTGGTCTCCACTGCCAGAGTGGGGTGACCAGCCAATTTGGCCTTTGACTGCAACTGAGTGGAAGCCCTGTGGTAGTGCAAGCAAATGAGTGACTCAGTTGGAGGGGCCATGGTTCCGCAGAATGTGCATGCCTCCACACCCATGTTCTGATATGTTGCTGTGGCAGGGACACTTGGGAGAAAAGACAAACAGGACCCAATGGCAGGTCACCATTCCACACATCTCCCCAGGCCCATGGCTGCGCTGCCACCCAGATGCCTGGAGTGACTCTGGATTGGGACTTCTGGGGGGACAGCACCCCCCTTCCAACCCTGCCACAGGGGAAATCTGTTTCAGACTGGCTCCAGGTAGGTCCAGGGAAGGTGGGGATGGAAGCAGGGTTGCCAGAAGGGTAAAAACCGTGAAGAAAAAAAAAGATAACGGCACCCAAGCAAGTTAGATAAATTCATATATAATGAATCAGTGTGAGAGTGATAGAAGAGGGAAATGAGCAAAAAAACATAACAAAAAAAAACAGATACATCAGTGCTATTAAAAATATTATCTTTGTGATAGGCCATTGCAGCTCTTTCACATTGTGAACAAACTTTTACATTCTGTCTGTCTGCAGTTCAGGGGAGCTATTTCCACATGAGGTGTGAGGAATTTAGAAACATAGAATTTGTCAGCAGAAAAGGACCACTTGGTCCCATCCAGTCTGCCCAGATGGTCCCTTTGTTACTTTCTTCCTTGATCGAGTGTCCTTCATCATGGCAGTGATCTCCCCAGGAAGGGATGTTCCCCAATACTGAGAGAGGTGGTTTACTTGAAGACACTCCAATGCTTTGGATGGAGTTTCAGACAGTTATGGATCAGGAGATATTCCAAGTGATGTCTTCTTTACAACCTATCTACTGTATGCTATACCCAGGTCCTACCCAATTTTTGGTGGACCTTTGGGAAAATTTAGTTTCTCTGATGGTCACGACTGTCCAGAGTTCCCTAGGAGAGGGTTACTTCCCTGTTGCATTGAAAAATGAGGTGGTGGTTCCTCTTCTACAGAAATCTTCTCTGAATATGGAGGTCCTGTATAATTATAACCTGTCTTTGGAGGCCCATCTGGTATATTATGATACCTATGACTCACGCTAATGGAGTTCAGATCTCGACACAGCACAGTCAGAGGCTGTCCTGGTGAAGGTGGTAAATGATCTCCTCCTTGCAAGAGATCAAGGTGAATACTTGATTGTGATTCTCCTCGATCTGTCTTTTGTGTTTGATAGTGTGGTCCATCAGGTTTTCAGTGCTGCTCACCTGAAGAAATATGGAGGATTCGTCATTACAGTTTTGCATTGGTTTAAAGGGAAACTACACCCTCATATCTTCTAAATGGTATTTGTTTCCATGTCAACAGATAACTCTTTTAATGTAGCTGTTAAAGATGTATGCAACTGCTTTAGTCAGATTTCACAGTTCATACTAGGCCCTGTTACTCTCCTGGGAGGCTCCATTTCGTGGTTGTTGACATCTCATTGTCTCTGAGAGCTGCTTTAGCACATGAGAACATGATGTGTAATCACCCTTAAACTCCCCAGTATGTCTGTTTGCTTAATTAGTCTTTAAAGAAACAAGCTGCAAGAAGGTGTGAAATACCACAATTACCTTCAGTGAGTTTTGCAAACTATCTGAGTTATAATGCAGTTTTTTTTCCCTTTAAACTCCATTCAGTTTATGAGTTTCCAGAGAGTTACTGCAAGGTATTTGTTCTTTCAGCATAGAGATACATGATATAAATAGTTGATCTGACATCATGTTCTTATATACTAATGCAGTTCTCATGGACAATGAGATTTCAGCAACCATGAAATGGAGATCACCAGGGCAATCACAGGGGGCTACCATGAGCAGTGAAAACAAATAAGGCTAACACATATAGCCCTAACAACTACAGGAGAGGAGTTATCTGTTGACATGGAAACAAATAACATTTAAATGATATGACAGTGTAGTTTTCATTTTTTTGCCAACAGAGTGTGGTATGTAACCTTGGGGAAAGTCTCCTCAGAGGTGACCGCTGTTCCCTGTATCATTCCTCAAGACTCAGTGTTGTCTCCAATGCTATCTTCAGTTTACACACTGCCCGTGGAGGAGATAGTGTGATGGTACAGTTTGGGTTTTCACTGCTATGCAGATGACACCCAGTTGTATCTCTCCTTTGTGCTGGGGGGGGGGGGGGTGCACACTGTGGCTGTGAGTGATTGATGTTTGTCTGAATGGAGTAATCGGATGGCTGTCAGCTTTTTGAATCTCAATCCAGTTAAGATGAAGCAGCTGCTCATAGGACCAGGATCTCAGAAGATAACAATGAAGAGGAATGTTATCACAATTTCATCTTTGGGCAGGTCTTTCTTCAGAGCTCTAGATACAGCCAAATAACCTAGAACCTAGGTTCATTAGCACTACCTATCATTTTAGTGTATTTGGGGATCTTTAGATGCTGCAGGAAACATCACTCACTTATCGCTTCAAGCAACAGAGTCATTATCACATCTTAGAAACAAAAGCTCTTGGCTTAGATCTTAAATGCTGCTAAAGAAATGTGTCTCATGCACCTCAATGGCCTTAAGCTTTCTGCCCTAAGACTACACTGACTCTCACTGCAAATTACATCTCGGCGGTCATCGTAATAATTACAGGGCAGCATCAGTAGGCTGAATGCAGGTTTGTGCAACAGTTAGAAGCCCCCAGACCCCAGCAGCTACCTGCAACTTTTTGACTGCTTTTGGAGGGACATGCCGCTTGTTGATCTTGAAGGACATTCCATCACCGAAATCCGCTGCTGCCTGATATCAGCAGATAACCGCCAAATTCAGGAACAGCGTGGGTAAGGTAGAGTGAACAACAACCTCGATCTGCCGATGCTGTCCTAATTGCAAATACTTTCTTAGCATGTCACATGTGGCAGCAACTTCACAGCAGTGCTAAATTGAGTCATTCACTGTAGGAGTGTGCGAGAAAGTGACCGCGCAAGCTATGCTGCGCAGCTCTCCCTCCTTACCTTCCTTTCCAGTAAGATTACCTTCCACATTCTTGAACCCCTCCACTGTTTTCACCCCACCCTATCTGCTGGTAAACTGTTCCAGGAATACACCAGTCTTTTTTGTGAAAAGTACTTCCTCACATATCTCATGAATCTGTCAAGAATCTACCCCCCCTACAACTTTATAGCAAGACCCCATGTTATTGTACACCTAGGGTGGGATATTCAAAGGGGTTGCTCCCTGGCACAATATTCAAATGGGGAAAGTGTGTGGCACAAATCCCGATGCGCTGGAGCACATCAGTAATGTATGTGGCGCAGGTAGGGGGGGCATGCACAAGCATACTCCGCACATCCCGGCATTCAGCCCGGGATGTGCTGAGCCCATGCAGGCACAACCCCTACTTGCGCTGCACAAAGGTTAGCCAAAATAGAATGGGGCAACAGCTGGCCACCCACAGGTGAGCTGCCATATTGCAGGGCGCAACACGGCAGCTGCCAGCTGTGGGTGGCCACTCGAGCTCCGGCGGCACTGTCCGTCACGGTAGCGCCCCCCCCATGCTGATCATGGGCATAAGTCATATAATAAAACATCCAATATCCCTGGTGGTCCAGTGGATCTGTCCCCATGCCCAATCGCTGGCATTAATTGTAATACAAATCCCTGGTGGTCCAGTGGACCCATCCCCATGCTCGATCGCGGGCATTAATTGTAATACCTATCCCTGGTGGTCCAGTGGACCTGTCCCCAGCCCGATTGTGGGTGTTATGAATGAAGTACATCCCTGGTGGCCCAGTTGCCTATCCAGCCTGATAACGGGCACTATGTACAAACCCATGCCCTGTTGGTCTAGCGGTACCCCCCTTCCAACCTGCCCACTCAGTCCCAACACCCCCCCCCAGTCAACGGCGGGCAGCATCTCCCCACCCACAAGCTGCCCGGCCACCCGCCGACTGACAGCATACAGAATGGCTGTACGTCCATTGGTCCACAGCTTGGACCAATGGGCATGCAGACCATACTGTATTACACAGTCCGTTCATTCACAACCTGGGACTGTGTAGTACAGTATGGTCTGCATGCCCATTGGCCCATGGGTGAGATGCTGCCCACCGCTGACTGGGGGAGCGGGTGGTAGGGACTGAGTGGGTGGGTGGAAGGGGGTACCGCTAGACCACCAAGGTATGGGTTTGTACAAAATGCCTGAGATCAGGCTGGATGGGCCACTGGGCCACCAGGGATGTTCTTTATTCATAGTGCCCACGATCGGGCTTGGGACAGGTCCACTGGACCACCAGGAATATTTGTTTCTATTAATCCCCGCGACCGGGCATGGGGACGGGTCCACTGGACCACCAAGGATATTTATTTATTGTTCAAGCCTGCGATCAGGTGGGGCACCTTGCGTGAGGAGCAGGGGGCATTGGTCCTCGATGGCTGCAGCCTGGCAGAGCACCGGGCGCAAGTCGCCGGGGATCGGCGCACCTGTATGTAACTGGGGACATAATGGTATGCTAATGGCCCCATTTGCACCATGCATACCTGATGGCCTCATTTGCATATCCACTGCTGAATATCACAGTTCCTGCACCTTGTGCAACAGCTCCTGCCCCGGCGCAAACCCCTGTTCCTCACCTGCCACTTGCGCTGGTGCAGTGCCGCCGCGCCTTGCACAATGCAGGTGTCCATGGTGCCATATTCAACGGTGTTGAGCCATGGTGCAGTACCATTGAATATCACCTGGTCCACGCTCTGATGCAGCTCAGTTGCGCTGCACCCTTGCATGATCCCTAGTAGGGCACAGTTTGAATATCTCACTCCTATTGTTCTGAAAAATACAACCCTCCTGTACTTTATTTATGCCCTTGAGATATTTAAAGGTTTATATTATATCCCCCTTCCCTCCTCTCAGCACTTATTTCAAAGGAGTGACAAATATCTAACTGACTGCCATTATATTAAATAAGTTTTTGTAAAATAAAAAGTGTGTTATTAAAAGTTAATTTAAGTAAATGCAAGAAAAAGCAATACAATGAAATAAAATGTGTTTTACTTTATACTTTTGACGTGCTTGTGTCATATTTAATATTACATTTGTATTACTGTTTTGGCTCCTTGGCAAAGGCTTTAAACTCGTGTAGCTCCCAAGCCAGACATGACTGAGTACTACTGACCTAAGGGGTTATAGTGGACTAGAAACTGCCACTGGAAGCACAAGTACCAGCTCTCGTTCACTGTGGATTCTTTCATCTAAGAAATATTAGACGGTTAAGCCCATCTACAATATGATGAGCTTGGGGGCTGTGGTGCACGATTTTGTGACATCTCATCTTGACTACGCTAATGCTTTTTATCATGACTTTCTGGAGGTTTGGCGTGCTGTCTTCAATAAGTGCAGAATGCCACAGCAAGACTGATATACCGAACAAGCCCTTTTAATCATATACCACTCATGCTGTGTGATCTGCTCTGGCTACTTGTGAGATGGCATACTACCTTCAAGATTTGCTTGTTGGATTTCAAGACCCTGCACAGCTTGGGTCCTGGCTACATTAAAGGCCCCCTGCACCCTTACACTCCTAATTGTCCTCTCAGTTCCACTGGCAAGAAAGATCCTGAGATACCAGAAGCCCATCTGAGGTCAACAGTGGATAGAGACTTCATTGGGTCTGCTCCGTGGCTGTGGAAGGATCTGACTATCATTAATTAAGGGTATGGAATGCCTAACATATGACATAAGATTAAGTAGTTTAGGATTATATAGGCAGGAATTAGAAGACTCCGAGAAGATCTCATAGCAGTGTATAAAGCATTCTCAAATGGCATGTCAGTGTTTACACTTCAAATTAAAAAATTCTGAAAAAGGAACGAGGTCATAAACATAAGCTCAAAGGAGGACTTTTTAAAACAGAGAGAAGAAGAGAATGGTTTAAGGGTGGTGTGCATCTGGAATAGATTACAAGAAACAGTAGTGATAAGTGACAATTTCAATATATTCAAGCATAGGTTAGACAAACATCTTCAGGAGATACATGGCTACTATTATTAAACACAGCAGTGGACAAGCTAGAAGGGCTTTGTGCTTCCTCTTGTCTGTAGATCCCATGTTCCTATCTGTGTCATATCTCCTCAGCGAAGGCCTTTAAAAAGGCCTTGATACACTACTTGTTCTCCCTAGTGTTCTAGGACTCTGGCAGAAAATGTTTCTTTTTATTTTTGTATGTTTTAGTTATTTATTCTTTTAATTGTATTATGAATTTATGTGTGTTGGTTGTATTGTTTTATGTTTGTTCTTCCTGGTGTTCTATGGCTCTGGTAGAAAATGTTTCTTTTTCCTTTTATATGTTTTAGTTATTTATTTGTATTGTATTATGAAGTTATTTCTGTTTGTTGTTGTTTTATGTGCAAAACCAAAAAACCTCAGGGATCTGGCACTGTTGTGGGTATTCCCAAGTCCAGGAAAGATGCAGTTTGAGGTGATCAAGGAATGTAAACAAACCTGTGTTTGTGTGGTAACACCGGTACGGTGGGCAGTCTGTTTTTCGCTTTTTCTATGAAAAAAAAAAGAGTCAAAATCAAACTGCCAGCTACATCAGCAATCCTTACAGAATGTTGGCAATCATAAAATGTGTTTTTTAAACTACGGACTCTTTGAGACCTAATTGACAGTGTCCCTTTAAGGGTAGGGTTTTAGCAGTATTAAACAGTACTGCAATGGCAGCTGTTTAGCACTGTTGAAACACTTGAATATCCTGCTGTGCCCATAATGCATGAGAGATCCCTCATTTGCATGGGTGCAGTGGTATATTTTGTGCAGTGGTACTGTCAGGATGGAGTGGCACACTGGGGTCCTCTGAATATGGCCCCCGCCCTGATCGCCAGCGCTATTCACAGTTAGTGTGACTCTAACCTGGATGGTGTCATGCTAACTGTTTGAATACAGGGACCTAAGAGGTTTACAAAGGTCTAAACTAAACCCAGCAGTTCTAAATCAACTTTAAGCACCAAAAGTGTACACCGGAAACATCAACAAACTTTGCTAAAAAGCCAGTAAAGATGGACTAATATCATAAGAGACCCAGTATTCGAAAACCTGTGTGCTAGCACTACTGCTCAAGATGGCGGCGACTCAGATTTGGAAGCGAGCCTGAATCATAGGGGCTGGAGGGGGGAGAAGGATTAAGTATCCCAGAGGATGCCCTCCCCCTTCGGGAAGGGGGAGTTGCCAGCTCCGATGCAAGAGTGCCACCCAGGTGACCCCTTGGGTGACCACAGGTGGCAGTGCAGTTGGAGTTGCATGGAGAAGGAACAGACGCTGGCTGGGTACCATGCAGCACATCCAGCCTGCTCTTGCCCCTTGCATACTGATATTCCAGGGGCAGGGAAACATGGAGAAGCCCCAGCTCTGTGAAGGATGAAGACTGATCTCCTTCAGGCCCCGGGGGCAAGTGACTTGGTCCTCCTCCAGTACTGGATTATGGCAGGAGATTGGCGCCCCAATTCCCCCGCCAAGGTGAGGAGGGGGGGAGCCATGGAAAAATGCTTGCATCTGAGGTAGAGAGAAGCAGGGTTATGGGGTTGGGAAAGTCCATCTGAAGGGGGCTAGGAAGGAGAGATAATGGGGCTAAAAGTGAATACCCCCGCAAAAATAAACTTGCACTAACAGAAAGCCAGGCTTGCCAGTTAAAGGTAATTCTTTAACCCTCCTACACATCCTCCTTCTATTCATTAAAATATGCTGCAAACATATAGTATACAAAGTCTGTCAGATAATCATGCCTGTTCATGTATCTGTAATCTATGTGTATTTTTATTGCCTTTTTCTTTGACTGTAGTAGTGCCCTGAAGGTTGTGGTAAGTTCAATGTCTATTTTATTATAACGTATATCTTGTCTTTTATGGTTTTGTTTCCTTGAACCTCAGAGCATGGGGACTAAAATAAAATGTTACTTATCCACTTACATAGACTAAACTGCTACGGCAGATACTGAACATGATAGAGCATGAACATAAATACTATACTAGATGATTAAAAGAGTCAAGGTCCATACTGTTTGTGCCCTGTCATTCAAGTAGTCCCCCAAGCAATAGTAAATTATAGTGTAGTGTAGATACAGAGGTTAATGGGAAGTGTCTGACAGGATGTCCAATATTTAGCCCTGCTCCAGCCCCCAATGCCACTCCCCCTTCTGTTCTCTGCTCAAGACATGGATCATGGAGGCCTGGGACTGAAAAACACATAAGTGTGTATGATACATAACTGGATGTCTGAAAATATCACACAACAAACACGGCTCAGATTCATGTGGGGGAGCCAAAGCGCAAGCAAATAGATTAAAAAAAAAAAAACATAAAAACTCTGCTCCAGCCTGGTCAGAGGCTAAAGAATGATCGTACTCTGGTCATGAATGTAAAAAACATTTTATTCATAAATATATGGTAAAAACATATAGTAGCACCCCCAAAGCTCCTTGTCTATGTTTCTCATCGTCCTTGATGCTTTTTCATGATGTAAATCACGTCTTGAAAAAGCATCAAGGGCAACGTGAAACATAGACAAGGAGCTTTGCAGGGGTGTGACTATATGTTTTTACCATATATTTATGAATAAAATGTTTTTACATTCACAACCAGAGTACAGTCATCTTTTGGCCTCTGACCAGGGTGGGGCCAAGTTTTTATAACTGGATGTCTGTCTTTGGCACTTATCTGGCCCTTAAAGGAAAACTACATGCAAAATATATAACAAGCATTTGTCAATGCCGAACATTGCTTGCAGGTATTTGCAGTGATGTTTGACACGCATGGTGCTTTACAATAATGCCATGTGCGATTGCTGGTATTTGCACAATAAAATTTCAGCATGACCTTTTTGTTACCTCCATTGTGCGCTACATCGAAGAAAACACGTTTTGGGCAGGATGTGAAAAATGACAGCTGTACTGCTCATAAGGAAGTGTGGTAAAATGGCAATGTTGAAAATCTGGAGTGGAAATATTGAAAATTCGCAAACCTACGAGCGTGCGTGGGAACTGTGCAACGCACGCTCGTAAAACAGTCATTGTTAGGAATTTTTTCACGAAATTTTCAACAATGGCATTTTAAAACTTCTGCTAATGAACAGTGACACTGTGATTTTCTTACTGTGTCTCATACATTGATTTCGCACACCAACTGCGCCATTGTGTGCTACATGGGCGGAAACATGTTTTGGGCAGGATGTGAAAAATGACAGCTGTACTGCTCATGAGGAGGTGTGGTAAAATGGCAATGTTGAAAATCTGGAGTGAAAGTATTGAAAATTCGCAAACTTCTGACGTGCGTAGGAACTGCATAGCATGAACTAGTAAAACAGTAATTTTAGAATTTTTCACCAAATTTTCAACACAGCCATTTTAAGACCTCTGCTCATGATCAGTGTCACTGTGATTTTTAATCGTCCCATACATTGAGTTCGCACACCAACTGCGCCATTGTGCGCTACATGGGCGGAAACATGTTTTGGGCAGGATGTGAAAAATGACAGCTGTACTGCTCATGAGGAGGTGTGGTAAAATGGCAATGTTGAAAATCTGGAGTGCAAATATTGAAAATTTGTGAACTTACGAGCCTGCGTAGGAACTGCGCAATGCACGCTCGTAAAACAGTCATTGTTTGGAATTTTTGCACCAAATTTTCAACATGGGGTTTTTGGGACCCCTTCTCATGAATGATGTCACTGTCATGGCATTATTTGGGCCTTAAGGGTGATTTCACACAGTGACTGCGCAGTGACTGCGAAATCACCCTTCGGGCCTGAATAACGCCATGACAGTGACATCGTCATGAAGGATCCAAAACCTATTGAAAATTTGGTGCAAAATCCAAACTCACCTGAGATATGCAATAAAGTTGAAACCCCTATCTAGCCCATTATATAGCATACGGCATTTCCTCAGTTTGCGGTCGGCTTTGAAGAGTGCAGGCGTGTTCCTGTCCACGAAGATCGTGGCGCCAAGCTCCGGAGGTAAGTATGGGGTGGGGGGTGGGGCAGGGTGCACAGTGGGTGGTGTGGGTTGTGGGAGGCGGGGACTGCGTGGGACCGTTTTACTTTACAGTTTTGTTTGTTTTAAATTGATGGTGGGACGTTTGCCACACTGGGGTGGGCTCCAGCATAGCACAAGGATGGCTGGGGGTTGAGGAGCCGGCGGGGGATTGGGCACCCCGTCGACAAACAACAGGGGCGTTTGCCACGCTGGGGTGGGCTCCCAAGCGTATGTGAAGCATGGCTTAGGGGGCCGTGGAGCTGATGTTGGATTGGGCCCCCCCGTCGGCAAACAATGTGAGACGTTTACCATGCTGGGGTGGGCTCCCAGCATGGCAGCAAGGATTGGGGGTTGTGGCGTGACGCGGGAGGGCGGCGTGACAGTGCTCTGTATGACAGCACTGGTTTTCTTTGAAGCGAAGACCACCGCTGTCAGACACAGCTCCTGCACCCATTGGTGCAGGACCGCCATGCCTGCTCAACTGAGCAGTAGATTTAACGAGAGGCACACCTCCAAAGTGTGTGCCATCTCCAAAAGCTCTTGAGTATGCGCTGTTTAACGAAACACATATTGTGCATTTGTTTTTGTTTCTGTGGTTTTTTTTTCCTGCCATTCTGTTCCATGTGTCTCTGGAAAGATTTTTTTTTTTTTTTACTTTCCCTGCTGGTTTTATGGCCTCTGGGGGCAGCCACGCAGACTTCTCTTATTACCTATGATATGTTGGAATTTTCCCAGAACGCCAATGGGAACAGATACCAGTTAGACCTAGGACTAGAACTAAACCCAGGATCCAAGTTATAATCCAGTCACACCATCTAACTGCAACACTTGTGAAAGTTAACGGGTTTGAAAACCTGTTTGCCCTCCCTTCCCCTGCCCAAGTCAGATTTCTCTAAATGGCTACTTGTTATTCTACAGGTGTGGGAATTTTCTTTGTAAAGTGCTGTCACTGGGTGATAATAAAGCCTAAGGTCTCACATCTAATTGATATAATTTGCAGATGCACTCTTGGAAAATTCCAACAGATCAAAGGCAATAAAAGAAACTTACAGGGAAAAGTACAAAAACAATCTTTCCACATTTAGAGGGACTAGAACTCTAGAAACAATTAGAGGAACAAAAAACACAATGCACAACATGTTTTTTTATAATTTTTGGCATGCAGTTTTTGTAGAATCATGATCTTACTTTGTAACTGTTTGCTCTATTTCTTGGCTCCAGTCTCCCCCTCTAATTACACTGTCTACATTTTTGCAACACCTCCTGTCAGATTCGATCTCTGTTTCTCCCCCTTATGATCTGAAGGCAAATGTAAGCTGGGAAATGTATTAAAGAAGAAAATCCACTTCTAAGCACCATGCCTAGGTCTGGTGCTGCTCCTGATTTGTACTTTTAGTGCATAAAATTTTTTGCTTACATATTTTTGTTGTTTAAATTTATCTGGTTAATCTTGCTACCGTCCCACCCTAACATTACTAAAAGCTGCCAAGCAGATAAACAAAAGTTAAATAACAAAACAGATAAGTAAAACATTTTTTCTTGCACACAGCGGGGGGGGGGGGCTTAGAATGATAGGAAAAACAAATTGCAAGCATAGTTTTTAGACAGTCAAACAAAGGGCTTCACCTTTGTTGTGGTGAATAAACAATATGTATTTCAAAAGTTGCTGATAGCTGTTAATGAGGCAGTGTATTTTTAATGAATCTCCCTCCTAAAAACTTTTAATTGGATTGCATCGCACTCAGGGGCCATGGTTTATGTAGAATATAGGAGGAGAGTGTGTACAGGCTAGTTGAAGTATCTGGGTAGAACCTAGTTATCTGTTTGCTTACTAGTGTCTCTTTTTCTTTCATAGCTTTTTGTGGTTCCTTCTCTACCCAGCCCTGAGCATGGTCGAGGTAGCCTGCAACGGTGCCAATGGCTGAGCAGCACACACTTCTGCACACCGAGCATTCACTCTGCATCGGCGCCCGAGGAGCATGACCAGCATGCCAAAACCCAGCCACCGCTAGGTGTCAGGCAAACACCCATCATCCATCCCAAAACCCAGCCACCGCTAGGTGTCAGGCAAATGCCCATCATCCATCCCAAAACCCAGCCACCGCTAGGTGTCAGGCAAATGCCCATCATCCATCCCAAAACCCAGCCACCGCTAGGTGTCAGGCAAATGCCCATCATCCATCCCAAAACCCAGCCACCGCTAGGTGTCAGGCAAATGCCCATCATCCATCCCAAAACCCAGCCACTGCTAGGTGTCAGGCAAATGCCCATCATCCATCCCAAAACCCAGCCACCGCTAAGTGTCAGGCAAATGCCCATTATCCATCCCAAAACCCAGCCATTGCTAGGTGTCAGGCAAACACCCATCATCCATCCCAAAACCCAGCCACCGCTAGGTGTCAGGCAAACACCCATCATCCGTCCCAAAGCCCAGCCACTGCTAGGTGTCAGGCAAATGCCCATCATCCATCCCAAAACCCAGCCACTGCTAGGTGTCAGGCAAACACCCATCATCCGTCCCAAAGCCCAGCCACTGCTAGGTGTCAGGCAAATGCCCATCATCCATCCCAAAACCCAGCCACTGCTAGGTGTCAGGCAAATGCCCATCATCCATCCTAAAACCCAGCCACCGCTAGGTGTCAGGCAAACGCCCATCATCCATCCCAAAACCCAGCCACTGCTAGGTGTCAGGCAAACGCCCATCACTGATCCCTCCCCAGGAGAGATGGCCTGTCTTCTGGATGCTTGATCCTCTTCCTCCCCAGTCATCCTCCGGTAACCTGCTTGCACCGCAAACATGGGTCACCGGCATGGCAGGAGGTAAGGCATCAATGCCTCAGTACTCTATGCCACCAGGCCAGCCTACTATTGACTCTTTCAGTCTGAAAATGCAGAAACGGGAATGCATAAAAAAAAGTGTTTAATGGAAAGTAAACAGTGGCAGTCAGAGTCTCTTGGCTAAACAAGAGGATCACCTTATACCTTCTGAGGATTCCAGAACATCAGCCACAACAGGATGATACTTTTGATTGGCTAGGAGACATCTCACAGGCCCCATTTACTTAGAACTCTGAGGTTGCAGCCAGCCCAGTGATGCAGAGGGCTGAGGTGCTGTAGCACCGTACCACTCACCATGCCAGCGACCCGGGTTCGGGAACAAGCTCAGATTGCTGGGGCTTAGATGGGAGAGGAGGGCTGGAAGAGGATTGAGTGACTGCCTGGCAGCACTTCTCTGCTGGACTGGAGTGGTGGGTTGTCTCAGCTCTTGGATGCCACCAGGTAGAGGCCTGGTTTTAATGCTCCCTGAGGAAGGTGAGAGCTGAAGCGCTGGGGTAATTCTATGCTGGTGGCTTGTGTATGGTAGAGAATGGAATGCACATACCCTTTTGCTTATTTATGTTAAAAGTGAATGTGCGAGATGATTATACATTGCATTTTTTGTAAGCATCTTATTAAGCACTTTAGTCCTTTATATATGCATGCACCCTGTGGATGATGGTTTTTTTTAAAACAAAAATAAAAAAATAATTTATTTATCTGTCCATTTCTTCTGCTTATTAAGGGTGTAGAAAGAGGGCTTTTAGTGTCCGTTTCCAGAGTTGCTTACCTCTCTTTCAAGCATTGCTGGTTGTAATGCAGATGCTTGGGGGGGCTGACTCAGGTCAGGGGGGTGGAAGGAGTCACAATACAGGAATACATGCTTGTCTCCATGTGCATGCATCATTGTGCTTCTGTGGCTTTGTGACCACAGGGAGAAAATGAGAAAAGGGTCTCCCTGGGCTCAATGAAGCCCCCACCTGCCAACCCTCTGCGCTGCACTGCCACCTAGGCAGGACCCAGCAACTGGACGTGGATCTCCTGGTGGGGTGGGGAGGACTGTCCTCCCCCTCCAGGCCTCCCCATGGGGGGGTAATCCATCTGGGTATAAGGGACTCAGCTGGGTTGAGGCAGGTCACCTAGCAAGAGGGGGCCAGGTCAGGACCAATAATGCCCCGGCCCAAGCAGACCACAGACAAAAAAGCTTGATTAAAAAAAAAAGATCTGTGGTTGCTTTTAGCAATACATCATGGCCGGGTATGAAATAAGTTATACAGCTGCACGACCTGGTCATATGGTTAGGCATGAAGCCACTGGCAGAGTGCCTTACAGCATGCAGCAACAAAATCTTACTACAAACCCTGGAAGATATTACTGCACTTACATATTGAAGTTTTAACAAATAAAACCTGTGACCATGCATTCAGCAATATTGCTCCATGGTCATGTAATGGTTTTTGTCCAGTGATAGCTTCCCATTGCATTAAAGTGACATAAACTACATCAGACAATTCTAAAATATTAATACTTGGCACACATGTATAAATCAAAATTACCTTCAACAAAGGCCCAGAAAAGCTGAATACACTGAGAAGACAGCAGCAATGTATAGCTCAGAGGTTCAGCCTGGAAGTCAGGAAACACCGAAGGCAGCTGACCCAATGGCCATTCTCAATGAATCCTTGGAGTGGCTGGAATACCATTGCAGCCCCAGATGGCTAAGGGGACAGTGAAGCCCAGTGACATTCAAAGAAAGTCTGAAAGCTCTGCTTTGTATTTACAGACCCTGAAAATGAAAGCAGATATAACATATGTTAGAGTGTAATCAAGTAATGAGGGCTTGCTTTCATTTTCTAAGTATATTGGAAGAAAAACAGATTATCCTAAAATAGGATACTTTTGAGCATAGGTTTGAAGCGACTAATAAAAAGCATGAAGAAACAAATAATATTTTTGTGGACATTAAATTGACAAAACAGCTTCATATTTAAACACAAAAAGAGCTCACGGAGATGTGCTGACAGTTGTTAGCAACAGAAATGTACTTTTGCTAAATAGAATTGAATAAGAAAGCACAAATCAGTATTGGAATTTGAGTGTTATTACTGCATTGCCTTTTAAACTTGATTCAGACACTGAAAACCTGCAGGACTTAATTAAGGCAGTCTTCATTGAAGCATTGCAGAAAACCTACATTTCTTACTTATGATTACCAGCAGAACTGTGCTGAATTTTCTAATTCCAGAATTCCATCAAATGCAGCATTCCAGAATTCTGAACATGGAATGTCAACTGCGGAACTATATTTTTCAGTGTATGTAGAGAGCAGTTTCATTTTTTCCAAAACCGTGATCCAGATAATTTTATGCCATGGTTTACATAGAAATGCTTTTCAGAATTCCATGGAGGTAAAAAAAGAAATTCTGAAAAGCATGTTGGAAGAAGAATTGCCATTCCACATAAATTCTGCTGGCACAATTCCACATTCCGCACCATTCCAATTCCCAGGAACAATATATGGGAGAGAAATTAAAGAAGCCCTGTCTATTATAAACACAGAGAAAACTGGTCAACAAATCCCTAAACCAGCTGTCATTATGTGTCTTGCTTTTGACACTGATAAACACTTAGTTAAAAAAAATGAAAGATCAAACTGCACGTGCTATTTCAAATCATGCACATTTCACATCTTCCCTGACATATCACCAGTTATGCAAGAGATAAGAAACACATTTCTCTCTATCAGGGAAGAGAACTTGGTGCCAGTGTCCATTCCAAATTCTGCAAAATGTCTTATAAGTTACAAAGCTGTTTAAAACATTTTCTATGACTCAGACAAAGGGCTGGAATTTCAGTGCCACGTGGGAACGTGTGGCATGATCATGTTGCGTTCCCCAATGTTTGCAGCCACACGTTAGACCACCTAAAAAGTGATCTAATGTGTCTATGCATCTGATGTGACTTGCAGCAAATTGGGAGCATTATAATGACGAATGCTTCAATACATCAAATGCAAAGAAAATTCTGTGGTCAAATAGTACATCAAAAGCAGAGAACCAGAAATATTTCTACCAACTTATAGACCTCATTTAAGACCACACCATGACTACACAAGTCAAGTGCAGAATCCATATACTAACAAATACCTTTCAAAGGTAGGAAAAAACAACAAAGGAAGGCAGCTCAATCTATTAAGAGATTACAACATCAGCCTTATGAGTCACAATCAGCATCGCCAAAATCAATTATTTTTAGTTGAGGGGTGACCTCATGTTACTTTATGACATCATTCAAGATCCTTACTTAATAACTGAAATGAACTTTTAAACAAACACATATTAACACAGGGGTCATGCATTACTGACACTTGTGGTGCAATATGGTATTACATGCTTAAACTTACAAGGTTGTTCACAGTAACTTAATTGATTGGATCACCTTTCATTTTATTTTTATTTCTAGCCTAGTCACTCTATTTTATTTTTCATAAATTCCTGGACGTGTCCTTCATTTGAATGTAAATTAATTGGATAAACAAAATCAAAGAAACAGAAAGTTTAGAAAATGCCTTTTAAGTAAGGCAATAAATGTGGAGTAATAACTGACTTACAGTATACCATCAGGACACCTTTGTAGATAACCGTGCTCAGTTCAGTTCTGTATGAAATAAAATTCTATCAGCAGGATAACCACAAAAGACAGAATTTCACTTCAGCAAAATTTTGGAATGCGCTTTGACAACTTTTCCAAAATTCTGACTTAGAATGGCAGAATGAATGCAAGTATTCTGGATTGAATTAAATTGTGGAATGGAATTCCACAGAACTGAGTGAGCACCCTGTCATCTATAGAACTGTAGAATAAATGTAAGTATCACAGATTAATGAATTACTGTACTTGCAGAACTGTCATTCTACGGTTCCTGTGTATTATTCCACAATTCTGCCATAAAACCTCATGGAAAGCGGTGGAAACTCATGGCACACATTTGAAAGATGTAGACTTCGCCAAAGTCAGAATTTCAGAAAATTTGCAAAATTTCATGACATTTTTATGAAATTGTAATTCACAGTTTCTGCTTAGTGCTACATCATTAGGCTTTATATGACTAAAAACTAGAAACTTGAAAAATAACTGAACTGGAATTGGTATTTACACAAAAGCTTCTTAGGAAAAAATTATTAACATGCAGTGTAGTCCCTCTTTCAATCCACATCTTCACTAACTGCGACAAGTTAAAGAGACAACTTCCCTTGTTGAAAAGGTAGGAAGTAATTTTGTTCATTAAATAGCAAGGAGCAACAAAAGAACAGAAAGATAATTTTAAAAAGTAGCCAGATGTCACTTTTTATGCCAAGTTCCAAGTTTATTAAAAATAGTAAAAGCCGGGGGATCACGTGACGCTAATGGAGGTATAGCTGCTCTTGAAGTGGGCTCTCGATCCCGATCGATAACTTGCCAGTATTAGGGTGTTTTACACCTCGGCTACTGCTTAAAATTACCTTGGAGTGATTCGTGGTATACCAGAGATCGTTTTTGGCTGGTTTAGAGTGGCAGAATGCAGGTCGGCGAGCAAGAAGTTGAAGCGAAGCGGCCGCGCCGTAGCTCTTCTCCACAGGCGGCCGAGGAAGATGACTCGTCGAGCAAAATCCACAGCGATCTGGCAGTAATTAAGGAGGCTCTGTTCAGGTTGGTGGATGATGTAGCGGAATTCAAACCCGCTTTAACGCAGTTGGCACGCCGTGTTATCCGACACTGAAGCATTTGATTTCTTCACTAGAGAGGGCGAGGAGAAATCGAGGCCTACCATTGCAAAGTGCAGAAAATCAATAGCTAAGTTAGAGGACCGGCTGGATGATTTGGAAAATAGGAGCCGGGCGCAACAACAGTGCTTCTGGGGCTGCCTGAGGGGAGGAAGGCCTAACATGCTTTATTCTTGCAGAAGCTATTAAAGAAGACAGCTGGGCCCTCACCAAATGGTCAGAGTACGTGATTGAAAGGGGCATCGTGCCTGAGGCCCGACCTCTGCCATCTGACCCTCAAGACCCATAATATTTAAACTTCTAAATTACCTGGACAGGAGCATATTTTACGGGAAACAAGGAAGGTATCTGTACTGCAATGGGAGGACAAGAAACTCCGGATAACACCCGATCTGACTTGGAAAATGAGGCCAAGCCAGGGCCTCTTCGCCCCATTACATCAAAGTTGTGGGCGGCAGGCATCCGACACCGTATGCTTTATCCAGCCAAGCTAGAGGTTACTACCAAAGATGGGATGAAACGCTTCGAAAGTGCTGAAGAGGCCCTAACCCTGCTCCGTGAATTATTGCCTGACCTTTTTCCGAAGAGCTGAGCCAAAGAGGGCTAAATTTACTCTTCAACGGCTACTTTTCTGGCTAGGAAGTTCTTTTGTGGACATTCTGAGAAGTTATGATGTTAAGATTCATAGCTGGGCCATTCGTTACAATATGCCTCAGTTTATGGGTTTAAAATATTGCAGTTCCATTTAAAAGATTTTCCCATTTTCCGTTATGTTTAATGGAAGGACTTTGTGAATCTTATAAACATGAGGATTACTGATGCTTACTGCAATTAGCAAAGACGCTGAAAGACTGAGTCTTTTCTTTGACTGTTATTTTTATTTACTCGGATTGTATAGCTATGTCACTACCATTATGATTTGGGGAGGGGCGGGTTCTCTCTAAAACTGGGTATCCGAGCTGGCAAGGTTTGCATGCTTACAGTTACTATATTATCTATTTTGGGACGAGGGGCTGCCTCTATGGCGCACCATGAACCAAACATATGGAGGTGGCTTGGACCTGGGGGTGAGTTATCAGTTATTCATTTTGGGGGTTAATTTGGGATTTGAGGGGGCAGGGAGGGTATGGGACGTTAAGGGACTATTGGGGAGGGGCAGCTATCCATTTTATGGTTTGGAAATGTGAGTGGTTATATGGTTTCTAGTTTAAAGTTTTTCACGTGGAACATTAAAGGGGGGGAAGATAATTGCAAAAAATATTTAGTTTTGAACCGTCTAGCTCGCTGCCATCCTGCAGTGGTATTTTTACAGGAAACCCACGTTTTGTCGAGTCATCTCTCCCATTTTAGGAAAAAGTGGGTAGGTCAGGTATTGGGGCTGGCTATTCCTCAGCTAGCCAAGGTGGCAATCCTGATTGCCGGGGGTTCCCTTGGCCTTTTCGGATGTAATCACAGATCTGAATGGCAGATTTGTTATAGTTTGGCACTTTGGGAGGAGTGAATCTGGTACTGGGGTCTATTTATGGGCCCAATGTGGAGTCCCCCTCCTTTTTTGCTCATTTGGCAGTAATTTTATCTCCTTTCAAGGAGAGAGTGATTATATTGGGTGGGGACTGGAATCTAGTCCAATCAGATAGACTGGATAGATCCGTAAGTAAGAGATCGCAGACTTCTTCAGCCCAGCAAGCTCTGGCCGAATGCACCTCTTTTTTAAGACTAAGGGACCCGTGGAGGTTGTTTAACCCCTCAATTCGGATTATACCTTTTCTCACCAGTTCATAACACCTTCTCCAGGATTGACTACTCTTTTGGTGAGCCAACAATGTGTTTCAGAGATTACTGAGGTATTTGCTATTGCCTAGGGTGATCTCGATCACTCTCAGTTCAACTTGTATGGAATCCTTCCCATATCTCAAAAGATCCTATTCATGGTCCTTAAATAACAACATACTTAAAGATGCCCAAACATTAGTTAGATTCCGATCTTTTGTGCAATCATCGATTGAAGTTAACTGGGACTCAATTTCTAACATAGACCAATCATGGGCCGCTCTTAAAGCGGTTTGGAGAGGGGAGCTAATCAGGATTGCTTCAGTGAGGAAGGCGAAGCATAACCAGGAGCTCTCTAACTGTTTAGACAGGATTAAAGCACTTGAGAGTGTGCAGGAGGACATGAGATCAGGAGCTCTAGCTCAGGAACTCTCTACGTTGAGGGCATGGTATGCGGGAGCCATGAAGGAGAAGGTGATATGCTCTTTGGGGAAAGTGAAAGCGGCCTATATTGGTCAGGGCAGTAAAGCCGGGAAATTATTGGCCTGGCAGCTAAAACAAAAGGCTGAAGCTAGATGGGTGCCGGCCGTGAAGCATCCTGCTTCTTGTGAATTGGTTACTGACCCTAAAAAAATTCTGCAGATTTTTACGACTTTTTATAGGGAGCTGTATACAAGTCAGCTGTACTCTTCTCATGTTTTCTCTAAAATGAATGCTTTTTTGGCTGATACGCCACTCCCATATTTGTCACAGGAGTCTAGTTTGTACTTATTATCTCCTATTTCTCACGACGAGGTTCTGTCGGCTATTGACTCGTTGAAGGCTAATAAGGCACCAGGGCCTGATGGGTACACGCCTCAATTTTATAAGTTATTTAAACAGGAAGTAGCACCGCTTTTAACCCAACTTTTTAGTTTCTGGTCTCTTCATGGGGCCAAGGAAAAATCTCTTTTCGAAGCTAGGATAATCTTACTACCCAAGCCGGGCAAACCTACAGATCAAGTGGGGAACTATAGACCTATCTCGTTGTTGAATATAGACGTTAAAATTTTTGCTAGAATACTGGCTTCCAGACTCAAGAAGGTCTGGGGAGAGTTGATTAGCCCGGAGCAAGCTGGCTTCATTGAGGGTCGCACTGTGGCCGACCACTTTAGGAAATTATTTTACCTAATTTCTGTGACTGCTGACCCAAACATGGAAGCCTCCCTGATTTCCTTGGACGCGGAAAAGGCTTTCGATCGGGTGGAGTGGTCTTTTATGTTCGAAGCCTTAGCTAAATTTGGCATTCCCCAACATTTTATTCAGTTAATTCAAATTCTTTATACCTGCTTATGGCTAGAATTCAAAGCAATAATTAAATTTCTGAGACCTTCCCACTTTTAAGAGTACCCGTCAAGGATGTCCTCTATCCTTATCTATTTAACTTATATTTAGAACCCTAATTAGAGCTATTAAGGGCGACAATAAAATTCAGGGTATTAGGATTGGAGGCCAGGAACACAAATTGTCGGCTTTGCTGATGATCTTTTGTTACATATTGGGACACAACAGTGTCACTTCCTGAAACCCTGGATCTTATCGAAGCTTATGGTGTTTTTCAGGTTTTAAGCTGAATTTGGCTAAATCAACGTTATACCCATTGTCAAGCCTATCTGGGTAAGGGATGGTGTCTGAATTTAGGCCTTCAGTAGCAAACTAATTCCTTAGGATACTTAGGTATTCAAATTTCTAAAAACTTGGAGGATTTGACCGGTTAAATTTGAAGCCTACCATTAAATCCATTAAAGAAGATTTAGATAGGTGGACGAAGCTTGCCCTACCTTTTAATGAGATGTAACACTATAAGATGGTGTATTGCCGAAAGTTCTCTATCCTTCTTAACCTGAACATATACCTCCCTAATTCTTTCTTTAAGGAATTGAGTAGACTATGTTCGAATTTTATATGGGAAAACAAACCTCCTACATGAGCTTATTTCAAACTTTGCAGGCAGCGTAAAATGGGGATGGCAGTTATCTGATTTCTTTTAAATATTACTTAGCAATTCATACGGCTAGGGCTGTCTTTTGGTCAGGTAATATAGATGGCTCTCTATGGGCCTAGTGTTGGACAGGACCTTTGTTAAGGATTTAAAGATTGACTTGGAGTCCCTTTTATATATTCCTTGGGTCAAAGTCCCAGAAAAAGTTAGGAACTCGCCTCTTGGGTGGGACATCAGGGCTATACATCAGCTTACATGTTTTAAAAATTAGCCGCTGTTGACATTTCAGCCCCGCTGAGAAACCCTAATTTCTTAATCGGGAACCAGCCAGTGGTCAGGCTTTTCTCAACATCTTCACCTAAGACTAGGGTGTCAGATTTCTATGTAGGCAACTCTATACTCCTACTTTCTCTATTAGCGGAGAAATTTGGGGTTAAACCCCAGTCCTTGCTAAGACTGGCTCAAATTAGAAGTAGTATCCAGTCTGTTTTTAGCAAAGGTTCTATTTTGGTCCAAGTGGGGGGATAACCTTTCTAGACTTTGTCTATCAGGTAAATTGGTATCCAAGATTTATCAATTTATTACCACGAAGATGAGTTCTAATTTATCTCCAATTTCTTTCTATTGGAAGGTCAATTTGTCCCTGGATTGGCCCGAGAAAACGTGGGAAGAAATCTGGGCAGATGCTCATACACTTATAAAGCAGTATAGGCTAAGAGACATCCAATTTAAGTTGTTACATAATATTTATATGTCCCCAGCTAAAATGCACCGGTGGAATAGTCAATATTCCCCAGCATATGTGAACTGTAATGGTTCAATTGCTACTACTTTTCATAAGTTATGGAGTTGTCCTAAGAGTGCCATGTTGTGGGAGATGGTTAAACAGGGGTTGAGACCCTTCTGTGATCTTTCAATATTTTTCATACCAGAAGTTTGTATTTTGGGGAGATACAATGTTATCTCACGAAGCATTTTGAAGACACGAATGGCATTAATAGCATTGGTCACCAAATTGGTGATACTCCGTCATTGGTGTGAGGTATGGTCGCCATCCTTTAAGGAGTGGTGGGAGGAGTTTTAAATGCATTACATGCCGAAAGAGCGTATACTTATCTACATATTCCTTACATAAATTTGATAAATACTGGAAAGTTTTACCCACCAGTTGAAAGAAAGATATGGATACTAACCCTGATCCAGGACTGTCTCATATCACCTCTTTTGGTGAGTTATAGACTACCCTTCTCTTTCTTTCCTTTTTATGTCAGATAGTAGCCGTAATAAATACCCTTTCTTCCCTTTCCTAAGACTGGATTCCTTTTGATTTAAGAGGATCAGGTTTAGCTATTAATCACCTTATCGTATAACTTTATGGATAGCTCTGCGGGAGGTGGGGGATGAGGTATATTTGTGGGAATGTTGTCTCTTTTTTTTTCATTTTTTTATTATATTATTATTGTTTAATTGTTTGCTAGTTTTTGTTGGGGTTTTGTACACACTGTATAAAATGGAGAACTTACTGTTGCCATTGTTCCTATGCACATGTTTGTTATGTTTTTCAATAAAGTGCAATTATTGGCAAAAAAAAATAGTAAAAGCCTATGAGCATAAATGCCCTTTTGCATAGGCACCCTAGGTCAACATACAATAAACAGATATATTAATGTATACATAAATTATTTGTCAATTTGGAACAATAGTTAAAAAATATAGAACTCAATAACATTGACATGTCCTTCCCAGTCTGTCAGTGCAGTGGTAGTGCTACTGTGCAAAATGCCAATGAAAAGGGTTTGGAAATGAGCCTGGGTCCTAAGGGGCTGGCTGAGGGATGAAGAGGAGGAAGAGGACCAAGCGTCCCAGTGGATGCTCTCCTTCTCTGGAGTGGAAAGGCAGTCAGCTTTACTGCTCTTCTACCACCTGGGTGACCACAGGTGGCAGTGTAGCTGGAGTGGCCTCAGGATGGGAGGGACACTGACTGTGATACCGTGTGCATGCCCACACATGAGCTTGCACTTATTGCATGTCAGCATCCCATGGGACCAAATAGCAATGGTAAATCCTTAGTGCTGCAGAAGCCTCACCTTTGTGGCATGAAGTGCCAGGGCTTTGTGCAACTGTTTTGCTGGTGTGGAATCAACTTCTGGTTGGCAACCAGGTTTCCTTTTGTGAGTACCTTTTGTATTTATCTTTCTCAACAGAGTGCTGTCTTTTGTAATTTTTTTTTCTATGACGAGTGTTGTTGGGTGAAGCACCCATTCACATCCGAGAGCGTGTGTATTCATTGCTTTTCTGCAGAATGACGAGTCAGCCTCCCACAGGCCCCACAGAAGCAAAGTGCGCACTTCCCCAAATCTGCATCTGTTTGGCAGGGGGTGTTGGTGGAGCACCCCCACTCGGCCATGGGGGGGGGCTTTGGGAAAGATGGTGTCAAGGTATGTCCCCAGGAAGCTAGGCGTTGGGTCTGGCAGGCAACTCAGAAGGGGGCAGGACCCATAGGTTGGAGCAGAAAAAGATTAAGAAAAATTAAAAGACACATCCCCTTATTGCTCAAAAGTGTAATCAATGATAAACAAAAAACGGTAAACTGATCAGTATAAGAAGTGTAGTTTGGACTAGCATACCAAGCTTTTATCATCCTGAACAAGAAAGACTGCAGCCCTGTTGTTTTCCTTTTTAATGGAATGACTGGTTGTCAGTTTCCGTTTGACCTAGTGACATTGTGCCCATGAGACATGTTAAATCTGGTTGCCATTCTAGAAATGTTATTTGGGACTTTTTGATGCAAAATTGTCCATGCCCGCAGTGTCAATATGCCAATACTAGTAATGATACCACTGCTTTATCAATCTGCCCTATATAAATACCACTTCCTGGCTTAATTTTTATAAATGGAGTGCTGGCCTGTAAGGTTGCCTTTTACAATCTTAGAATGAAGAAAGCAACTAAACAAACAGAATAACTTTAAAATGGTTTGTCTTCTCCTTTAAGCAGCATCAGTGCAGATGCACAGGATGCTGTCTGTTTCTGATATTGACCACACACTACAAGTCCCTCACATAAAGGGACACACTTTGGGCTGTGTGGAATGTAGAATTCCACTGGTGGAATTCAAACGGAATGACAATTCCACTTCTCAAATTCTTGTCTGTTAACGCTTTGCATAGTGATCATGGTAAAGCAAAAAATAATTATTTATTTGCATTGCCTTCAATGCAAAGTGGATGAGCTGGGACCTTGCACAGTCTTGCAATTATGAAACTTCATCAGTGAAGTGCATGTTATATACCCTGGTATGCTCAATTGTTGTTGTACCTGGTACTGTTTACCTTATATTTTCTCTGTTAGCTTAACCTACACCGTTATGTTCCCTGTATGATTCATGCTGTTTTCTCACTGTATTTTTACAGTTTGTGCCAGTTTCTGGCCTGGGCCATGTCTGAAAAAGGTCTTCGGATCAGTGCACCAACCTGGTTATCACATGAATGAATGAATGAATGAATAAATAAATAATTGGAATGAACATACCAAACACTGCAACTACAACTAATCTGAGGCAATAAACTCTAAGTTAAACAGAGGGCATATGGACACTTTGTTGCATTTTTTTTGGCCCGGTCAAGCCGTTGCGGTCATAATACCGCATCGTAATGTTGTCACCTTCTTAGTGGTCATGGTTAATTGAGAGATGTAGCAATCTGCAGTGACCTGATGCAGGTGGCATTTTTTTTTTATCATGACCATATTGCAAACTGACAGTTCTACATGATGACACAGGGTAGGCGACCAGCTCAATTACTCAATGCTGCTGTAACAGGGTAAACCAGTACATGGCAAAAAACTGTTTTTACAGGTTTCTTTAATCAGTACATGGCAATACAAAAGGCATAGTGTTACTTACTCATTCCAGTATTGTATGCCTATCGCAATGGAGTATATGCTATCACAAATGGGGAAGCAGAAGCTTTGTCTCCAAAACTATTTGTACCCGAAGGAAAAGGACAGTAGTGATGGCAAGATCATTTGGAGATATGAGCAGAGAACCCGAAGAGCCAGAATGCACACCGTTTGCAACACAATCACGAAGAAGCCCACCGAGCACAACCATGCATCTCAACATGGTCGTGTTGAAGTGATAAATGCAAGAAGCAAAAATGAAGCGTAAAGCATGCGAGTCAGAAGAATCCATTTGCAATGTTGTGCACCAGGCACTACAGGATGTCATGATAAGCAATGCCCATTTGCCACCAACTGTTGAAACACTTAGACATGATGTCAGGAGACAGAGGCAGCATGGGGGGGCCAAGTCACACAGACATTGATGATCAGTACTTTTTGACAGTGAGTAACGAACGGTTTTTGCAAATTAACGATGAAGGCATTATTCTCTTTGCTAGTGAGAGTGACCTCAGAATTCTGAACGAGCAGCCTCTCTGGTTCTGTAACGGTACTTTTAGAGTTGCTCCTTCTGAGGATGATCAGATATACATGATGCACGCCCTTGCACAGGGCGTGAACAGGCCGCGTGTTTATGCACTTCTGTCTGGCCATAGTGAGGGCATTTACAAGAAATTCTTTGGCCATCTTAAAGAGCTTTTGGGAGGCAAGATGTGTCCAGTCTCAATAATGACTGACTTCGAAATAGCTGCCATCAATGTTTGAAGGCAGATGGTGCCTACAGTTGGACTGGCAGGATGTAACTTCCATCTCGGGCAAGCTATCTGGTGATGGGTTCAACATGAAGGGCTTCAGCAAAGATATGTGCTTGACGAAACATTTGCACATAGTTAGATGTCTAGTAGCATTAGCTTTTGTGCCCAAAGAGAAGGTGGAGAAGTATTTTGAGATCCTACAAGACAATGATGATTTTGAAGACCTGCAGTGCCTATTCGATTACTTCGAGGACATGTACATTGAGCAGGCTGTCACGTAACAGAAAAAATCTAATGTAGCCTAGAGTTCCAATTTGTTTTTGGAACCAACATTCAAGGGTTGTTAAAGACCTGCCTCAGAGCAACAATGCTCTTGAAGCCTGGCATAGGGCTTTCTCACTCACAGTTTGTGTTAGCCATCCCACACGAGCAAAACTTGTTTGAAAACCTCAGCAAAACAATAGGCGGTAAGACTGCAAAGGTGACAGCTGGAGCTGGGGCAACAGCCACCACAAAAGAGCAGCAAGTATTGCAGAATTAATAACGTTTTTAAGTCAATATGTGACGATGTGTGTAAGAGAGAGCCTAAACAATATCTGATGGACATTGCTGCAGTCATTGAAATTAATGTTGCCTGATGATGTGTGTAAGAGAGAGCCTAAACAATATACAGTAGCACTTTTCATTATTTAGTAGCTCCTCTTTTTAATTAGAATATTTAGTAGTGCTTTTTAAGTACAGTTCGTATTGTTCATATTGTCGTCCTTTAGATGTGAGCCATTCTTTAAAATTAACTTGACACTTTTATTTTGCTCCTATAATCTGTATTGCACATGTGAGCTGTCCTTTAAATTAATGCACTAACAGAACTGCTCTTTTAAATGCCTCATGCACTTACATAAATAAAGTTTTGACTACAATACTGCCTTTGTTGAATGCAACCTTTTGTCGGGTTACAATCAATATCAGTTTTTCTACAACTATTTCGGCTAATGACATATAGTGTAATAATCAATTGACCACGACACCAAAGTTCTACAATCTGTTGTCCACGACCAAATGTCCAGGAACAAAAAGTCCATACACGAAACAGTTATACTCAACATCAGCTAATGAGGAGTTTTAACTTTCCTATACAGAAAGTATTTTTCTTTTCTTTCTTTCTTTCTTTCTCTTTCTTTCTTTCTTTCTTTCTTTCCTTTCTCTTCTCTATTTATATGTTTACTTATTTATTTAATGTATGCCTTTGGTAACTAGGTAAGCCCATAGGGAACCAACAAGTTTACTGCAGTGGCCCTGAACACCTTGAGTAATGAATACAGCATACCAAGATAACAAGAGGGCAATACATACATATAGCATACAAGGACATACATTAGCTCTACAAGCAAAAGAGATAACAACCATTTAAAGGGACACATTCATGAACAATGCCCATCATAGTTTGAAAGCCCACAAAAAGCTCTTTTAATAGAGTTACTGGGTTTACCTATAGCTGGCAACAGTCTGGAGATATGGATGACTGTGAGTGCCCCATATTGGTACGATATTGCCACCGTGTTGAGAACCTCTTGATATCACTGACAATCAAGCTATACTTGAACATCGGTGACATCCCAGGGTTTCAAAAACAGTGGCAATGTAGTATCAATATGAGAGAATCATAGTCATTGATATCTCTGGCCTGCTGCTAGCTACATGGACTTTCAGTCTATGATGGGCACTGTACATAACTGTTTTCCTTTAAAGAAATTATTTCACTGTATAGCTCAGCACTCTATGACTTATCACTCTGTTTTAAATGACTCACAATGTTACCACCAAATAAAACTGGAAGATGCCTGAACATTTTATAGCAATAATAAGTTAAGGTCAAATCTTGGCCCAGCTTCATTGCACTGCTGCTGTAATGTACAATAGTTTCATTGTTGCTTCCTACTATCGAAATAATGTTACTGAATGCTGAGCTTTAGGATTAAAGGATGTCATTGGAAATAAGCTTTTAGCTTACATGGCATGTCATCATCCCATTTATATATATATTTTTCTTTTTGCTCCCCTGTCCCCTGGTAGGCCCTTTTTCCTGCCAGCTGTCCCAATCCCATCACCACGGCTTCCCCCAGGACTTATCTTCCCATAGTACTGTATGGCTTGTCCTCTGTGGCAGGGTGGCGAGGAGCCCCTTTGCCTGCCAGGACTGCATCCAGATTCTGGGAAGTGCTTGAGTCACCAGGTGCAGGGTCTGCAGAGGCTGATGGTCATCCTGTGGACCAGGATACCATTTTCTGTTTTTCTCCCTGGGAGAAGTGGCATGCGCTTGATGTCAAGGTGCATACACCAACATCTGCCATGTCTCCCCCACCTTCTAGGCTCAGTCTGCCTCTCCCCTGGCTTCCACTGGGGCCAGTCAAGTACCAAGCTCTATCTACCCTCCTCCTGGAGAAGGACAGCAGTCCTTTAGACCCTCAATCCTCCTCCCCTGGCAGGCTCTCCAACACCTCAGGCTTGCTTCTAAACCTAGGTCATCAGTGTTGCAAGCAGTAGCACTACCACTGCACTGGCCATCCCGTGTATACTTTAATAAATACGTTTTGATTTGAAATTCAAAATTGACAAGCAACTGGGCTAGGGAGAAGGAGTCCACTGGATGCCAGGGGACAGAAATGGGCTGTGAATAGTGAGGCCCCTAAACCATTAGCCTGGGGCTCCGGCCATAGCATAGTGCACATGACTTGTGCTATGCTATGGTTTGACCCCTGCAGATGTCAGAATCTACCACGTTAGTGCTCACACATGCAGGTTGGGACAGCTAACATCTGGTATAAAGATTTGTATAATTATGTCCAGCAACTCAGTTGCAGAGAGTAATACCCCCCCCCCAGTGATATCACTCTGGCATTGTCAATACCAAAAGGTGGTTTTGGTACAATGGGGATGTTAGACGGTGTGGCAAGGCAGTGGGGAGAGCTGGTGGGATGCTGGGGTACATAGAGAGAAGTATCACCAGCTGAAAGAGGGCGGTAGTATTACCACTGTATTGACCACTGGTGAGATCTCACCTAGAGTAGTGTCCAGTTCTGGAGACCACATCTCTGGAAGGACATAGACAGGGTTGCGGTGGTCCAGAGGAGGGCAACCAAAATGGTGCAGAGTCTGCATCACAAGCCCTATGAGGACAGACTGAAGGACCTCAGTATGTACACCCTGGTGGAAAGGAGGTGGGGGATATGATAGAAACATTCAAATACCTCATGGGTATAAATAAAGTTCAAGAGGGAAGCATTGTTTTAGAAAAAAAGATGATCAAGAACAAGGGGACATGCTATGAAACTGAAGGGGGTTGGGAGACTCAGGAAAATATGTGAGAAAAGAGTGGTGGATGCCTGGAAAAGTCTCACAGAGGAGATGCTGGGGTCAAAAATGGTAACAAGCACCAAGAATGCATGGGATAGACATAAAGGAACCTTAGTGGTAAGGAAAGGGAGGGGGGCTAAAGCCGGAGATCAAGTAAGGTCTGCAGTGTTATAGTAGGTAGGGAAAATGGGCAGACTAAGTGGGCCAAGCATCCTTATCCACCATTAATATCTATGTTTCTATGTTTCTGTGTTTTGCACCACCACAATTTGCGACTGCATTATAGTATGGGCATAACAAATCCTGTAACCTGATTGGCCAGCTAAGCTCTTTACTGGTCGGTAAATCCTGCAGTAATACATGGCTACAGTTGAGAATTTATTTAAAAAGTTAAACACACTTTTAAATTTATTTTATACATGGGTCTATTGTATAATTGCAATAAAGGCATGCCAAGGGGGCTTGACTGATAAAAGCAAGCACCCCCACACAGGGGCAGACTTGATAGAACATAGGAGCCCAGATTTTCAAAGGGCCTGACATGGCCCAGAGACTAAGTTCCTGCGAGCAATGCCTTGGTGCAGGGGAAAATCCCCGTAGCTGTGAAAATTCTATTTTCATCATTTTTTGCTTACGGGCTGCACTTCCCTTCTTTACACAGATGCGCAAAAATGTTATGCCTGGTAATACCTTGGTACTTGGTACTTGGTACTTGGTAATTAGGACAAAAGAAGGCCGAAGCCCATCGAGGATGTCCCCCACACAGTGTGGATCATTAGTAGATTATGTTCTCTCAAGAAGCCAGTTATCAATTTTAAGTTTGAATGTATTAATATTCGGGCTGTCCACAATTTTCTGAGGTAGTGAATTCCAGATTTTTGGTGCTCTAACAGTAAAAAACTGTTGTCTTTTGCTTGTTCTTGTTTTCTGGATTTCAATTTGTTTGTTATGTATTCTGGGTACCATTTTTCTAGATGCAAAGGATAAGCCACATGAACTCATTAATGTAGCTGATTGTAGAATTTTTAAATAATTGAAGGAGATCTCCCTTAGTCTTCTAAATTCTAATGAATATAACTTTGTTTTATGGAGCCTAATTTCATAGTTATAGCGAGAAAGATGAGTACGATCTTAGTGGCCCTCCTCTGGACTTTCTCCATTCCTGCAATGTCCTTGGCCAAATAGGGACTCCACA
The DNA here is from genome assembly GCA_016271365.2 of Neoceratodus forsteri. Taxonomy (NCBI): domain Eukaryota; kingdom Metazoa; phylum Chordata; order Ceratodontiformes; family Ceratodontidae; genus Neoceratodus; species Neoceratodus forsteri. The sequence goes on along the minus strand of CM028133.1, from coordinate 220,163,823 downwards.
ATGGTGAACCGTAATCTAAGTGGGGTCTAACATGGGTTTTATATAGACCATAATACATTCCTCAGTTTTGAGGTAAAAGTATTATTAATCCTACGTAGGAGGGCATTGGCTTGATTAGCAACCTTATTATAATGATTTGAGAAAGATAATCTGTTGTCAACCAATATACCCAGGTCTTTTTCAATAGGATTCCTAAGTTTTATATTATAAGATGATATGTTTGTTTTAGATTTTTCTTACCAAATATAACACTGAACATTTGGACACATTGAATTGCATATTATTGGTTGCCACCATGATTCAATTTTTTGAAGATCATTTATAAGGGAACTTCTGTTGGTTTCATTATCAACTCGTCCTCCCACTTTAGTGTCATCCGCAAATTTGGATAAGGTGTTCTGTGAAGAAATGATAAGATCGCTGATGAAAATGCTAAATAAGGTGGGGCCCAACACTGAACCCTGAGGGACTCCACTTAACACTGATTTTTCTTCTGATAATTCCACATTAACTCTGACAGTTTGAGTTCTATTATAGAGCCAGTTATTAACCCAGGACACGATATAGTTAGAAAAACCTAATGCTATTAATTTATTTATTAATATGAAATGTGAAATCTTGCCAAATGCTTTGCTATAGTCAAGCAGAATAACATCCACCGGTATATTTAGATCGAGATTACTGCTGACTAAGTTATAAAAAGCTAACAGGTTAGTTGTACAGGAGTGTCCGGATTTAAATCCATGTTGTGCGACATCGGCTAGTTTTAGTGCCAGCATCTCCTCTTCAAGTAAGTGTTTAATATGTTTTTTAATAATTTGCATGGAATAGAGGTGAGGCTGATTGGTCTGTAATTTTCAGCCTTATGGTGCACACCTTTTTTAAAAATAGGTGTAACAGTGGCTGTTTCCAGTCTAGGGGACATTACTTCTTTAAGAGATTTATTAAAAATAATAGTGAGGGGATAGCAATATTATCATATGTTCCCATGAGAAACTTGGAGGTAATATTGTCAGGACCTGGGCTTGTTGGCTTCAAAGTTTTAGAAGTTTAAGGGTTTCGGGATAGTGATAGTATAACTAGGATGAATATTTGCATTGATATATGATAGGTTCCTTATCCTGTTCGAAAACAGAACAAAAGTATTCGTTAAACTCAATTGCAGTAACCTTATCAGAAAGGATGGTTATGTTATCTATGATTAATGGACCTATTTTGTTTATATCACCATTTTTGTTGTTTAAATATGAATGTAGACTTTTGTATGAATCCCTAGTGTGAGCAATTCTGAATTCAAGATTCCGTTTAGAGAGAGTAATTGATGTTTTTAGTTCCTTAAGTGTCTTCTTATACTTGGTTAGTATTCCCTCTGATTGTTCAGGTTTGCACTTTTTTAGAGATATAAATAATTTGCATTTGCGAATACTAAGTTTTTTAATTTTATTATTGTACCAGGCAGGAACCTTGCCTTTATTGTTGTATTTCTTTCTTTCTGGTACGTAGTATTATTCTAGATCATGTACAATTTCTTTAAAGAGGCTCCAGGCATCATTAACATTAAGAGATGAAAGTAATGAGTCCCATGGTATGGCTACAAGATCTTCATTAATTCTTGAAAAATTAGCCTTCTCATATTGTTTAATCATACTGTTGTTTGTAAAATTTTTATGAGCCAAAAAAATGGAAAATTGAATTCTCATATGATCGCTGTTGCCCAAAGGGTCTAAAACTTGCAAATTAGATAAAGAGGCATTCATATTGGTCATTACTAGGTCTAGAATGTTATTCCCATGTGTGGGTTCCCTGACTTGTTGGGTAAGACCAAGATCGGTGATAATTGAGATTAACTGTGAGTCATACTGGTTGAGTCCAGAAAGTGTGTCCCAGTTTATTGTTGGGAGATTAAAATTCCCCAAAATAATTACTGACCCCTTATCTGCTATTGAGGTAATTTCTGAGGATAGTTGATTAAGATATGCAATGTCCGAAGAGGGGGGGCGGTAGCAGTTGCCAACCAAGATCTGTGGATGTCCTCTGGGTTGCAGGTAAACCCAGATGCTTTCTGTTAATATTGGTAAGGAGGATTCAAAAGATGGAATATTATCAGTCACGTAAAGACACACTCCTCCACCTTTTTGTTCATTGGATCTGTTTTTATAGTAAAGTTTAAACCCTGGGATGTTCATTATCCATTGTTTATCCAAATTTCCCCAAGTTTCAGTAATAGCAATTAGTCCAATGTTGAATTCATGAATCTTCAACTCTAATTCTGCCATTTTAATTTTGTTAAGTGATCTAGCATTAAAAGATAAGACATTCAGTTTGTATGTAGTATTAAGAGATGGCTCCTTAGGCCTGATCTCCCCCTTAGGGGGACCTTAGGCTACCTGGCGTAGCTTTTTCCCACAGCTGTGCAAAACAAAATGCACAAGCCACCATAAACAGTGGAAGAGGTTGTAAAAAGGCAACCTTTTTGAGAACTGAGCACGTGCAGAAAAAAAAGTTGCAGTTGGGCAAGAAACCCCTCCCTTGCACAATTTTTTGCACATGTGTGCAATTTTTCCCCCTTTTGAAAATCCAGCCCCTGGCCTTCATTTGCTGGAATTTTTCTACGTTGCTATGCAATTAGTGGATTACCCACTTCTCTTGTGGTTAAGTCAGTTGACTGCACCTGATGACCCACCACGCGAGGCACGGTTAAGTCTCCCAAAAACCCAAACCTCTCATGTCTTATTGCTTAGTTGAGCACCAGGTTACTTATTCTCACGTTTACTGGTGGCTTCCAGTCTTGATGAAGCTTGATGATACTTGAATGATGTCTAAGGTAACTATGGATCGAGCGAGTGCTCCCAACCAATTGGAGTGCTCCTTTCCTCTGTGCATGAGACACTCTTACTCTGTGAAGAGTGTGTCACACACAGACACCCTGGAAATGGGCATGCTTCAGGACTTTTTTTTTTGATTAGTGTATTTGATCAGCCTTTATCGATAATATATTAATACTGCCACTGAGACCACTCTTACAGTTGCAAGAGTGGTCTCACTTACACTCTTAGGGTATCAGAACAGCTCATCTTCAGTTCATGGTTCTCATACCCTAAGAATACACATGAGACCACGCTTACAACTGTAAGCGTGGTCTCTGTGGCAGTAATAACATACATCAGATGAGCATCATGTTACTCCATGATGGCTGCTCAAGTAATCTAGCCTGTCTTGAGTGTACAGGTACTGTGACTTCTATGGTTATGAGTGCATCTTATTTAGTTCTTTGTGTGCCCGAGCTACTCAGTGTCACTTTATAGCTCTGTATCCCAAAGTACAGCGGGGCCAGCCAGGATGCAGTGCAGTACCTTGCAGTAAATGACATGTCACAAAATGCTACCTAGCAGAAGGGCTTAACAGCCATTGAATTTCATGGCGCTAAGGAGGAGCCTCAAGCAGGTAGCATGCATGGTGGCTTTTACCCAAGTGTTACCTATATGTAGCTGAGGAGAGGATGGGACACTGTGCACCAGAACTTTTAACAATTGGTCAAAGGCACGGTGCATGCAGGAGAACTTCAGTACATTGGGAACTGGGGGGGACATCCTGTGAGGATATGGACCTCTATGGGAGAGATGGTTTGTATCTTTCCAGGATGGGGAAGCCACAGTTCATATTGAGAGGTTTAAATGCTACTTAAATGAGCAAACTAGCTGGGGAGGGGTGTAAAACCAAGGGAGGCAACAACTGCAGCCCCAGATGATGAAGCAGCAGTGAGGGAGTGCTTGAGGGTAGTAAGCTCTCACAGGGCAGGGGTGCAAGAAGACGGGGGTGGTGACATGGCAGAGGACAGGGGAGTATAAATCAGGAATGCAAAAAGAAAGGCGTAAAGGAGATGGGTAACAGAGAAGGTAACTAGGGAAGAGGGGGGTCAAGGGGAGTTTCAGGGAATGGCAAATCAGGAGGAGGAGGAGGAAGTGAGGAAGTAGGCAGGGAGGGAGTAAGGCATGGGGAGCCATGTATACCAGTGCAACGAGTCTATGAAATAAAGTTCCACACCTGGAGGCCATCATGGTGGAGGCTAGCCTGGATTTTATGGCCATAATGGAGTCATGGTGCACTGCCAGCCACAAATGAGACAATGCCATACCAGGCTACTCCCTGTCAAACAGAAACAGGGAAGGGAGGAGCAGAGGAGGGTTGTATTATATGTGAGAGAGAATCTATGCCACAGAAGTACAGGGGCAACACGAGGCAAAAGACAGGCTGGAGGTGCTGGGGGTCATCCTGGAGACAGGTACTGGGGCTGCTATCCATACAGATGTGGTATATAGATCTCCAGCACAGGGAGAGAAGTTGGAAAAAGCACTTCGGTAAGCCATCATCGGGACTGCAAGAAAAGGAAAGCTGCTGCTAGTTGAGGACTTCAGTCTGCAAGATGAGGATTGAAGCTTTCCAACTGCAGCTTCAACAAGGAGCAGAACCATCCTGGACTCCCTGCAAAGGCCTTTTCTCAGGCAGCTAGTCAAGGAACCTACTAGGGACAGAGCAGTGCTGGGCCTAGTGCTTACAAACTGGGACAGCATTGCAAACATCACAGTGGGTAATTTCCTATGTACCAGTGATCACTGTACAGTGTCGTTTAACATTGACAGAAACTGAGGCAAACCACACAAGGACAAGAGTTCTGAACTTTAGGAGGGAAGATTTTTAATAAATGTGAGACTGACTCAGAAACTGCCTCATAGAGGGAGATTTTTAGAGTAGTGTAGAGGCACACTGGGGAAAAATAAGTGAACATATAATTAAAGCAACCAATCTCTGCATGAAGGAAGTGAGTAAAAGAAGAAGGAAAAAAAAACTGTTATGGTTCTCTAGGGTTGTAACCAAGGTGTGAGGGAAAAAAGGTGGCACTCAGGAAATGTAAGGAAACACAAAGGGAGGAAGACAGAGAGGTATACCAAGTAAAACAGAGGGAAGCAGGAAAGGCAGTGAGGGGGGAAGCGCAGATGGAAGAAAGGCTAGGCAAAGGAGTAGCTAAAGGGGGATAGGACTTTCTTCAGGTACATGAGTGAGAAGAGGAAAGCAAGGGGAGGGATAGTGAGGAGAAGGAGGGTGGCTGGGGAGACTGCACCAACAGGCTCTATAAAAAGTAAACATCCTGAACAGGGACTTCTTATCTTTACAGTTCATAGCTGAAGTCTTACCTTATTGGTCCCCGGTTTGCCCCTGTAATTGCAGGAACCCCATTGGCCCCCTTTGTCCTCCATCACAACACAGGTTTTTGTGGTCTCTTGGTGCCCTCTGACCCCCGTAGCAGCTTTGCAGTTGGGTTTCACCCCGGTTGGGCTCAGAATGTTGGTCGCGATTTGTCGATGCTCTGTGCTGCTTCACAGAGCGGGCGGGCGACCATGTGCTTAAAAGTGCTTTAAAGTTTCTGACTGCTGTTTACGGTCAAGAACAAGGAGCGTTTCTTGATCCTAGTTCCCCTGTTTAGTTATTTGGGGACCAGAGACCAGAGCCAGGCTGGTGAGAGGCCATTTTGGGGGGGCATTAAAGTCAACTTGGGCACATAGCAAGGGCCTATGAATGATTCATGAGCCTTCATGCATATTAATGAGGAGTTGCCTGCTGCCTTGGGGGTCAGTGTTTTCGGTGCCAGTGACAGCCTGAGTATTTGATATAAACAGTCATGAGTGGTATTGTATGAAAGGGCATTGCTGGAGCTACTAGTTGGTGGGGGTGCCATAAATAAAGGGCATTTTCCGTGGCTGTGGAAGGACTCCGTACATAGAACTGCATGAAACTGCTACTGAACCGAATGGGGGCTGACATTTTGTTGATACTTTAACCCTATCCAGTGCCAGTCCCCTTTCTCTGCCCAAAACTGTGCCAAAGGACCTCTGGGAAGGGGAGTTTTCCAAATTCAGGTGCCTAGATCATGCTCCAGTGAACAGTTAGGAGATATTGATCACTATGGTTATTGATTGGCTTGAACAGCCAATCAGGAGGCTGGCCTCCCCAGAGAAAAGCCCAGGACTTTTGGGTTCGAGTCAGTCTGTTCCCCAGCTCTTCTCAAGCTAGGAAGATTCTGTGTGAGAGAAATTGGACTGTCAGAGGCCTTGCTTAGGTCTCAGCTATGGATTGTGCGGTGGAAAGAGAGCTAAGGAGAAAAGAAAGGAGAACTTGGACTGATTTTGAAATTCTCCAGTTACTGTGAATTGTGCTGTTTCAGTTGGGAAAAGTAGCTGCTACAGAGATCCTGCACTAGAAACCTGAACTGTGCTGCTAGAACTGAGTTGACTCATTGTGGAATCTAGACAGCTGCTGCAGAGGACTTGCTTACAGTCTGAGATTCTGAAAATAATTCTAAAGAGGCAAAGCATCTCTGGTGCAGGGTGCTAGCCAGGTTCGATGGATTTGCTTTGTGGCTTGATCAACGTAGCTGAGAGCTGTGTCCCAGCTGAATCTGAAAGGAACCTTTTGTGGACAGATTAGAGCTGCAAACACTGAAAGGAACAGGGGTAGGGCTAGTTTTGGACATCCTCTGCAGAGTTTTATCATCTGAGTGAAAAATGAAAGGCTAGTACCTGTGGCAAAGTGGAACTGCTCTTTATTTTGGACAGCTGCCTATGTTTTTTGGGACTTTTGAACTCAGTTCAGGGACTGCAGAGGACTCCCACTGCTGGGGAGTTCTCACCCAGAGCCAGGGAGGGAACTCGTTAACCCCTACCAAGTGGGACCCACTGTCTCAGGAGGCACCAGTGCATCTGTGATCCATGTGGGGAGCCAGGCTGTGGAGCCACTCCTGGGGCTGGGCCTTCTGGGGCTGGTGTGGACCTGTCACCAAGCTCTGCAATGGTCCAGAAGCAGCTGAAGGTGACAAGTGGCCAGACTTTCAATCAAGGGGACAAGCTGCAAGACCTTCAAGCAAGATCCAACCTGCCAGGGGAACCAAGACCATCCTCCCTTCTGCCTATTGCTGCATGAATTGAAAGGAGCTCCACTCTCCAGGACAGCTAGAAATTGTTACACCAACCATTGTTGAGACCTACAAGCAATGAATACCCAGGACCTGGTTCCTGGATTCTGAAAAAAGGGTGTGTGATTCTAAATTTAAACATCCTCTTAATCTTCCAGGGCCCCAACAGCTGGCCAACCCATGACAGGCCTGCACCAAGTGGGTACCACAGGGACCTGTTAGGGTAAATACTGATACCAGTGTGGGTGGGCAGCTGGGGGAGGAATGGCCTGAGGGCCTCTATGGTTAATGTTTTACTATTTGCTGCTAACCTTCCTTTTATTTCCACAGCCACTCCTCATCCAGGTACCCCTCTCCTAGCCCTTAACTCCAATAAAGCTGTGAGGTTGATTGTTGAAGCTGCTGTGTCACAAGAGGTTCTTTCCATTTTACTTTCTAACTGAGTCATGGTATTTGGTACGAGAGGGTTATTTGGTACCTTGTGTGCAGGGTGGCTGGTTGGGGAGGTGGTTAGGTGCAGTGTCCCAGGGGGCTGCATCATATAGTCACCTGACCCACTTGCAACTTATTCTGGGTGGAGGCACTGCACTGTTATTCATAACTTTGGGAAAGAACACCCAATTATCATCGTAGCAGGATCCAGGCCCCTTAACCTGTACCAAGGTCAACAGGCAGGGATAGTAGTCCACTGGCACACAGAGCCTGGGCTACACAGCAGAGGAAGGGGGTGTACCACCAGGGAGCAGCAGGAACAAAGAAGGGGGATGGACACAAGTCCATTTTCAAAGGAAAGCATCCTGAAGGGATGTGTAGCTCTGAAAGTAGACAAGGCTATAGTACAGGAAGGGATAAACTCAAGGGTACTAAAAGAAGACAGGGAGGTGCTAGCTGCCTCACTGATGGCCTTATTCAACAGCTCATTGAAAACAGGCATGGTTTGGGAGGACTGGAGGAGAGCAAATGTGGTCCGTCTCTATAAGAACAGCAGCAGGGAGGAATCTAGCACCTATAGCCTGGTCAGTCTCACATAAATGGTGGTGAAATTAATGGAAACCCTGTTAAAAAAAGGTTGGTAGAGCATCTTGAATCCACTAGGCTACAAGACCAGAGGCAGCATGGATTGATGGGGAGGTCATGCCAGATAATCGGATTTATTCCTATGACTGGTTGACCAGAGAAATAAATCAGGAGAGAGCAGTGAATGTGGCCTGTCTGGACATTAGCAAAGCCTTCAACACTGTGCTGTACAGGAAACTAATAACAAAACTGAGCAGCCTAGGTGTGGGATCAAAAGTGGTGAAATGGGCAAGAACTGGTTACTGGACAGGTGACAGAGGATGGTGGTAAATGGCACTCATTCTAATGAAGGGAGAGTGACCTGAGGGTGCCGCAGTGCTCAGCACTGTGATTGGTCCTCTTTAATGTCTTCATAAGTGACATTGCAGACAAATGGAAGAAAAGATATGCCTTTTTGCAGATGATATGACACCAAAATCTGTAATAGGGTATACACTCAGGAGGGGATGGAGAGAATGTGTTGGGACCTTGGGAAACTTGAGGAATGGTCAAGAGCATGGCAATTGAGGTTCAGTGCCAAAAAGTGCAAAATCATACACCAGGGCATAGGAACCCAGGAGCTACTGTATGTATAGGATGTGGGGAGGTACTGACAGTCACTAAGCAGGAAAGGGACCATGGGATTACCATATCTGATTACCTCAAAGTGGCAGGGCAGTGAGAAAAATCAGTGGGTAAGGCCAGATGGATGTTGGGATGCATAGGGAGAGGTATCACCTGCATGAGGATGGTGGTGGTGGTGTTGCCACTGTATTGCTCGCTTGTGAGAACCCACCTGAAATATTGTGTGCAGTGCTGGATGCTGCACCTAACAAAGGACATAGATGGGGTATAGGTAGTCCAGAGAAGAGCAACTAAAATGGTGCAGGGGCTGCATCAAAAGCCCTATGATGGGAGACTGTGGGATCTCAAAATGAACACCCTGGAAGAGAGGAGAGTGAGAGGGGACATGATAGAGGCCTACAAGCATGTCACAGGGTTGATCAGGGTGCTGGAGGGGAGTCTCTCAAATGAGAAAGAGCACCAGGACCAGAGGGCATTCGATGAAGCTGGAAGAGGGGCATTTTAAGAGAGGTGAGAGGAAGTACTACTTCATTGAAAGTATGGTGGATGCCTTGAACAGACTGCCAGCAGAAGTAGTGGAGGTGAAAACAGTGTGGGGCTTCAAGCATGCATGGGCAGACACAGGAGAATCTTAGTAAATAGACAGGGAGGAGGGAAGGTTGCAGAAGACCAGTTAGGGTCTGCAGCGATAGACTAGGCAGGTCCATCTGGGCAGATTGGGCAGGCCAAGTGGTCCTTTTCTGCCAACAAATTTTATGTTTCTATGTTTCTAATTGCACTGTTACCGGCAGCATACTGCCGCAATTTTCAGTAATATTGCAAGGAAATGTATTGCATCCTGTGTTGCTCTACTGTACTCCAGAAGGCCCTCTTACAGCCATAAGAGAGACAGTAACTGGAAATGTATAGTAAATACATGCAACTAAATAAGCAAAATAGATAAAGAAAATAAATAAATACAAGTAAAGTAAACATATGCAATAGAGCTCCAGTTTCGTGTCACAACCCTCTCTAATAGTTCACGTACAACAATTATCACATGCAGAAATCTGAACTACATAAAACTTCAAAATAACCTGCAGCACAGTTTGGGCTGTATCCGGTGGTGAATGTCAGGCCTTCAGAAATACATGTGGTCTCTGTAAAGTTCAGCAGCTCTTGCACCTGCAGAGGCTTCTAAGAACTTGTGTACGCTCTACAAGTCAGGTACGAGACCCAGCAGCTCTTTCCAAGAAATGAAGGGTCGGTGAGCAGAAGGATGACCATCATGCTGTAATTCTTTCAATGGGTATTCCATTGTCTCTTGGACCAGTGTGTGACAGAATGGTTCAGTTCTGACTCTAGATGGTGGCTCAGAAGAGTAGCAGCCTGGAAGATTTCTTGAGCAGAACTTTGAAAGGTCAATAAATTGCCATCATGTAAGTTGTCAATTTGTGGCAATGCAAACAGAACCACTTTTATGAACACTGTAAGATTTTTGTGCTGCATATGGACTTTTTTCTCCTTCCCTTGTCTCAGCCCATACCCTCAGCCTTGTACCCCCTCCCCACACACTATTCAGTTTTGGAATTAGTGTGGGACTTGTCAATGCCTAACCTCCATAGCTATGATATAAGCCCCTGTAACTCTCACATCACTGCCATTGGCTTGTAATGAAATTGGGTGGAGGGGAACTTTTAAAGTTGTGGACCCCAGGGACTCTAATAGCTGCCAAAGTTCATAAAGCATAATTCCAGTACTGCCCCTAGCGAGCAGTGCTGCATGGCTTCCCCCACCTGGCAAGGTCAAGGCCCCCACATGGCTGGGTCAAGAAATGTCAACTTCCCCACCTCCAGGACACAGATTTAGTAGGCCCAGGGATCCATGGAGGGAGGGCTCAACAGAACCAGTGTCATTTGGGGCTGTGATAGACATTTACTCTCATTCTTCCACTGATTCCCTCTGACCACCCTCCTCTGCCACACAGTCGCAAGTGTCCTTGTTTGCATGCACTTGTGGCATGGGGTGCCTACACTTTGCAAACGATTGAGCTCACTGGGCAGCCATGAGGGATCACTGCAGTGATGGGTAGTGGGACCAACTCCTTTTGGACTAGGATGTGCTGCCAAAGGACCCAATGATTGCAGGGACCCAACTGTGCCTCTGAACACAGTTCACCATTGAGGACATGCAGTGTACTTCCCTCAGGCTGTTGGCCCACCATGTGGATAATTTGAAAGACAAAACACACACAGACCCTATTTGCTGATATTTGATCACTGCATGTCCCTGCACAAGACAAGGTTGCCTGTGGAAAGAGTGAGTCAATTTGAGTGAATCAATTTTCACGACTCATAAATAGTGCATGTCATATGACCTACCTGATTTTAATAGCACATGTTAATGTCAACGCTTTTCTTAAAGAAGTGAATGATGTAGGTAGTAAGTTATGCAACTATGTAGGTGATAATTTTTAGGGCTGGATCTGAGCTGGCAGTGTAGTCTAAAGGTTGGAGTCACCACCTGTGTGTGCAGCTATGTGCTGCAGACCTGGGTTTGTTTCTTCTGGGTGGTGTGATTTTTCCCCCCTCCCCAAGTTCAGTCCCCCCTCCAGAGTTAGAAGAATAAATCTACTCTGTCCCGTGTTTGTCTCCATACCCAAGTTCAGTCCCACCTCCAGAGCTGTAATATTCTATCCTCCCCCACCGAGTTCCAACTCCCTATTGTGTACGGTCCATTCTTGAGCCATGTCCTGTTCGCTGATTGTGCTGTTCATTGTGATGGTGCTTATGTTTTTGTTGGTGCTGGGACTGCTTCGCTGCATTTTGTATTCATGGTTACGTTTTCACTCTTAGCACATAGAACCACAAGACAACAGTCCTACAATTGGCCAAAAACATGTAAGCCACAGCTTACAAGTTGATTGGAAGGGAGGCAGCATTTGGAATGCTGACCACTGATTTTGATTATTTCTGCTGTCTGATATCCATGCCTTTTTGTGTTATAATATGAATGTTGTGTTGTTTGAATTAAGCATAATGCTAAGTACTGCTATATTTTTTATCTTAATATGTTGAAATGTTTCCCCCATTTAAAGTCTCAGACCTGCTCCAAAATGAAACTGTACTAAGAAAAAGTTGGCCCAGTATCATTCTGTGACAAATGTCAAGTAGTTGATAGCTCTGCTATAGTTTTCACATGGCCTGAGGCCCATACAGTTGATAGAAGTCAAACTGTGTCAGTTCTGGGGCAACATGCTGGCCAACAGGTGATCTCAGTTGGACCAGACTGATGGCCAGAAGCATGTGGCCTGCAGGTAAAACCGACCATCCCATCCCGGGCAACTACCAAAGAATCTGACTGGTAATGACAACCTCATGACCATGGCAGTCAAAGTACAGCACACTGCAAAACCTGATATGACCCTCAGGATGTAGAAGCCGCAGAGTAAAAAGTGCTTTAAAAAACAAAAGCAAAATTAGACTGAGTGCTAGTGCTGCACAGAATTTCAAATTCTGATGGCGGTGGACTTCTGAAGAATTTTGGAAAATTGTGCCTAATATCACAGAATTCCATCAGCAGCAGAATTCTGAAACAGAATGTTTATCATGAAATAGTAATCCATGGTTTATATAAATCATGGATCCCTTCTTCACAACCCACAGAAAATTATTCCACAGATTATATAATCTTCAGAAATGTTTTCTATGGTTTACATAGAAAGGTTTTTGAGAAAAAATACAGAGTTAAAATTAAATTCACAAAAACGTTTTGGAAGTGGAGTTGCCACTCCGCACAAATTCCGCTGGTGAAATTCCACATTCCATACAGCTCTACTGAGTGCCAAATAGGGATTGAAAGAACAAAAAAAATCATCTGATGTTCTGGGTTGTGAGTGTGACTCTTGTCCAGGATATTCAATTGATTGATTATATGATTGATCGAGTGACTGATTTGCTAATTGAATGAATGAATGAATGATTTATTGACTGAAAGATTGATTGGAAGGATGAATGAATGAATGAATGAATGATTTGATTGATTGGCCGATTATTTTATTGTATGAATGAATGATAGTTTGGGTGGGTGGGTAGTTGGTTGGATGGTTTGTTGGCTGGTTGGTTAGTTAGTTAGTTAGTTAGTTAGTTAGTTGGTTGGATGGTTTATTAGTTGGGTGGTCGGTTGGTTGGTTGAGTGAGTGGGTGGTTGGGTTGGTTGGTTGGTTGGTTGGATGGTTTATTAGTTGGGTGGTTGGTTGGTTGGTTGGGTGAGTGGGTGGTTGGGTTGGTTGGTTGGTTGGATGGTTTACTAGTTGGCTGGTTGGTTGGTTGGTTGGGTGAGTGGGTGGTTGGTTGGGTTGGTTGGTTTATTTACAGATATTTTCTTTTAACCAGGCAAATCAGGTTGAAGTTCATGCAGCAGTCCATAATACAATATAAAAGTATACACTACCTTAAAAATATTAAAATATGGAGTCCATATTTCTAAAGGCTTGCATGACATAGAGGATGCCATCTACTAGTGTGGATCCATGGCAGCATGTGCCATCCCTCTCCCTTACTACATTGGGCCACCTCCAGACCTGATGCTGCACCACCTGGGGAGATCTGTGAGCAGCTAGATTGCAGAACAGGACCAAAGACCACACCATATCCACATCAAGGTAAGACTGATTTCAGGCACCTAGGTTGGATGGGTATATAAAAGAGCTTTTCTTAATTATGTTCATCCCTTAACAAGTTCTAATAAGGCAATTTCTTTACTATATTGCAGAGCTTTTCACATTGCTATTTTCTCTCCTGTTGCTGCAGTTTTGCCTGACACTGCTATATAGTTCTCAGAACCTCAACCCCCTCCCTCATAACAAGATACCCAGCCTGCTGATTTGCTTGGGATGAGAGGGAGGAGGAGGACACAGGAGGCTGTTGAAGAAATTGGAAGACTTGGCAGTGGAGCAGGGTTTCATTATATGGGTAGAAAATTGCCTAAGGGGGTATGTATCCCTCCTCACCCCATTACCTCTCTCCTAAACCCTTGCTGCCCCCTGGGGGAATGAGTCCCTTTGCCCTGTTCCAACTGTGTTTTAAATCTAGTAGGGGTAGTTACCTCCACCACTTCCCCAAGCATTTTGTTCCACATTTTCCCCACCCTCTTAGTGAGTTGTGGTTAAGGGGCCCTGGGACTGCTAGGAGGCTCCCCACAGAGGAGCAGAGAGGGCTAGCTGGGCAGTAAGGTGGCAGGAGCTCACTCAGATAGCCTGGGCCTAATCTGTGCAGGGCTTTATAGGTCAGCAAACCAACCTTGAAGCAGATCTGCTGCTTCACCGGCAGCCAGCACAAATTGCACAGGACTGGGGTCACACGACATGACCTCAGAAGGCCAGTCAGTAACCTGGTCGCTGCATTTTGCACTAGCTGCAGGTGCCATAGGACCACTCCACTCACACCCAGATAAACAGTATTACAGTAGTCAAGCCTGGAACTCACAGAGGCATACACCAATGAATGCAGTCTTCCAGTAAGATCAAAGCTTTAATCCGGGAAATGTTACAAAATGGTAAAAGCCATTCCAAACTGTGGATGACACCTGCTTCTCAGATGTCATTCTTTCATCCAGAATGACACCCAGATTATTCAAGTTAGTGGAAGCCACCAAACTATAGGAACCAAGCACCAGACCAGTCCTCTGCTGCAGCCCCAACACTGTGACATACGAACTCACCAGTAGTGAGCCTGCAAATGACCAGCTCCTATGTCACTCCAGCCTCAGGCAACAAAAATGAAAGTAAACTGGTGCCAGAGCAGGTACAGGTACACAGCAATTCAAAGAAATAAAATGACACATAAAAACCACCCTAAGTATACATAAAAGCCTGTGATTGCATCTCAGTGTACAGGTAACAAACATGAACTACTTGTGCATTACACGTGTGGTTTATAAATGCCATCAGAACTCTCAGTGCTATTGCAGCCTTCTTATGCACATCTGGGTGTTCTTTGTTAGTTATATACAGTATTCATTGCTTATTAATGCCACTTGAGCCTCTCAGTGCCATTACATATAGAATAGTGCATGTGTAGGTGTGCATAATGAGAACTGTAGACACACCTGAGGTGTGGAATGCTACATAAACCCCAAGAGTTAAGCTTGGGAGGTTTATAAAAGCATCCCACACTGACAGTGTGTAGTGCATTTCAGTTATTTGCACACCAACCCATATCTTGTTTTATATAATTGCTGGAATCTGTTTTACTCCCCCCCCCCAAAAAAAAAAGTGTTGGTAAATAAAGAGTGCTTCAAGTAACTATCTTTTTGCTTGAATTTATTAATTCAAGAATCATGTAAATAAATATTTTTTTAAATTGATACTTTGCCCCTTAGAGCCCTTGCTTTTGCTACCATGTGGATTGTTTGTATGGGCCTTTTTGACCCTGCTGCTAACCCCCATCCCAATTGCTTAAATTAGCCTCTCAGTGTCTAACTAATAGTCACAGTTTGACTTTATCTGGTGCTTGCTATGGGGAGCCAACTATGCCTCTTTACTTGCCTCTCTACATTTATATTAGCCCAGTCAAGCATTCACAGCAGTCACTGTGCAACTTTAATTCTGGGTCTCCAGCTTCACTGCCTCTGTTTTCTGCCCCTACTTCTGCCAAACAGACCTCTCAGGGCATTTAAACATAGCCACAGGAGTGATAGACTGGTTTGGTGGAGGGAGGCATGCTAGCCACAGACACCTCCACCTCTGGATACTCATGCTGTATCCCCCTCCCACCTGCACGGAGAAGGCTGCATCCTGTGCTCTGTATTATACAAAACAATACATAAGGGGTGAGTGCATAACGAGAATTGAATGCACACCCAAGGGGTCGGATTCTACATAAACCCTGAGGACGAAGCCTGAGGGGTTTATTAATGCATCTCACCCCGAGGGTGTGCATTAATTTCTCCCTATGCACTCACCCCCCATGTATTGTTTTATATAATTGCTGGGTAGTGTTTTCATGCCTTGAAAACACTACACAGCAGTTATACAAATAAGCACAGGCAAGAGATAGTGCTGCTGGTTAAACCATATACAGTAATCAGCACTGCTGTTGGGGATGTTTGACGCCCCCTCCTTCAAAATTTAATTCCTTGCTCTTTTATGAGATTTTCAGGTCCTTCTCACCTCTCCCATTCAGTGTTAGGTGAGGTGCCACGCAGGGCGGAAGTGCAGTTTTTACTTCCCCCCCCCCCCGAGTATGAAGGGCTAGAAGTATTGCATGGAGTTTTGGGGGTGTCACATTTTGAATCGGAAAGTAAAGTCCTCAAAGGCTAACTGAGCTGTCCCAAGGTAAGTCCTGGTGGCACAGCAGATATTGGGAGAGATAGTATGTGACAGACATTGGGGGAGAAGTGATGTGAGAGCACTCCATAAGCAGTAAGCGCCTGCGCAGAGTGAGGGAAACTTGATGCATTGTAACCCGGTTCCCTATGGGAAAAAATGCTCCCCATTTATTATAGCAGTATTATGTACACCTGGGTGGGGGTGCACTTCATTTCTTATATATTTATTGCTTATAAATGCCGGCAGGACCACTCAGAGCTATTAACCCCTTGTTATGTACACTTGAGTGTACATTATTCCTTATGTGCTTCACACTGGTGGTTTATATATGCCAGAAGAGCTTTATTATGTATTTTTTGTTCTGTATTCCTTATATTAGTTACACTTTGATGGACAGGAGTGTGATATGGGAAATATTCTCTCTCCTGCAGAGTGAGCTTTGTATCCTCACGAGTGCGAAAGGCACACACATGAGTGAGAATGCTCACTAGTGCAGGAGTGAGTAGCACACGATCTGCACTATTTATACAATGGAGTAGGAGCTTAAGAAGTCTTGTTATGTTTTGCTGTGTCTATGTGTTTTTGTCATTCTTTGGTAACTGAGTTTTTAGGAGTGACCTGGGAGCACTGGGCAGTTAAATGACTTGTTCAGAGTTACACAGTATGCAAGTGGAGATTATGAGAATCAAACCCAGGTCTGATCTGCTAAATGTACCAAGTCTGTTCAGAGCTTATTACTCTACCCTCTAGGCCATACTGCCAGCATTGTTTACATGTGCTCTGAGAGTGTGGGGGTGTTTCTGAATGGGCTGGGATTGTTAGAAACACTATGGGAAACAGGTGATTGTGTTTTGCAGTACTAAGTGAGTTAGTTGCAGCTTGCACTGAGAAAGAGAAATTGCTTTGTAAAGACGTTTTCTTTAGAATTCAGGTTCTTTTGAAGGTGAGGTTAACACAATAATGGGCTAGGAGTGTTAGAAACTATGGGATACAAGTAAGTGTGTTTTGTAATGCTGATTGATTAAATTGTAGGCTTCGGTGAGAACAGAAACTGATTTCTCAAGCACGTTCATTTAGAATGCTAGCTTGAGTGAGTGAGTGAGTGGTGACATCAGCAGATTATGGATAAATGGAATATATCTCACTCCACTGATTTCATCAGCATTTATCTCACTGCAGTGAGAATATCTCCATTTATTCTGCTGGAATAGCTCTCACCCCCATTGTATAAATTATATTATTATTTATTTATTTAGTTTTTTGTTAACCGGATTAGGTGCGCTAGCCAAAGTTGACTATTTTCAGGCACGACCCAGGAGAATACATACATAAAATGAGATGAGATTATATAATACATAGTATATAGTACAGGTACATAGTATATAGTACAGGTAGGTTAGAATACAGATCAAGTCAGACAGTACTCAAACTAATACACATAGCTATGCAGAGATGACAAAAGTGACATTAGTACATGCAAATAACTGAAACTGGGCTAAGTGGCAGCTATAAAGACATTTTATAGCAAAGCTTGTTTAGAAGTGCAGTAGTGTCTTGGGCGAAATAGGGTGGTTAGCTGTGAGGCATTAAGTGGGATCAAAGCATGTGCAGGGGTCCCGGGATAGGTGGCGATATAGTTCTTTTTTGAAGATTGGGTGGGAGTTAGCCTGCCTCAGGGCAGGAGGGAGGGAGTTCCAGGTGGCTGGGGCGGTGCAGTGAAATGCTCCAGAGCTTTTTGAAGTAAGACACCTGGGTATGGTGAGTAGAAATTTGTTTGCCGAGTGTAGTCCGTGGGCAGGTGTCTGTGGTACAAGTAGAGCTGCTAGGGAGGAGGGGGTTTGGTTGCGGATTACAGAGTCTGTGAGGGTCTCTTGGGAGTATAGTCGGTAGGCAGTTGGGGAGAGCCAGCCTAGGTCACTATACAGTGTGCAGTGGTGCTTGAGGTGATGGGAAGAGGAGGCATACCGACATATGTTGTTATATGCAACATCCCATTTATGGAGAGCAGTTTTATGGGCATTAGCAAAAATGGAGACACCATATGTCAGCACTGGAAGCAGAATACTCTTGGCAATTGCCAATTTGGCAGATGGTATTAGCAGGTGACAAGTCTTATAGGCGATTCCAAGTTTGGCATTTGTTGCTTTACAAGTTGACTGGATGTGCAGACTGAAATCAAGGGATTTATCAAAGAGGACTCCCAGGTATTTGAAGGACGTGACACAGTCAATGAGAGACCCCCCCAGAGTCATGGACTAGGAGGGATTCCTTACAGTCCCTGAGTTTGGGGGCAGTGCCAAATAACATGGCTTGGGTCCTTTTTGTGTTGAGGATGAGCTTATTTGCATTTAGCCAGGTATGCACATTCATGAAATCCGAGGAGAGGTTTTTGTTAATGATGTTAACTTTGTCAGTGCTGGAGTAGAGGACAAGATCATCAGCGTATAAGATAGCTGAGCAGGAGAATATGGCATAATCTATGTTGTTGATATATAACGAGAAAAGAAGGGGTCCCAGGACGGAGCCCTTGGGTACTCCGATGTCAGTGCTGGTCACATCTGAGAGAGCGGAGTTGAATTTAGCAAGTTGTAATCTGTTTGATAGGTAGTTGTTAAACCAGTCAACTACTGAGGATGAGAAGTTAAGTCTATGCAGGGTTGAGAGAAGCAGGGGATGATCAACAAGATCGAAAGCTTTGGTAAGATCGATAAATACTGCTCCAGTGAGTAGGCCTTTGTCCATGTTGCAGAGTACATTGGTGAAGAATTTGAGAAGAGCGGTTGATGTACTGTGCCCTTTTCTAAAACCATGTTGAGTGTCTGAGAGAAGGTTGTTCTTTGTGAGATAGTCAATGGTTTGGGTTGCAACAAGCTTCTCCAGTAGCTTGCTTAGCACAGAGAGGATGGCTATGGGCCTGTAGTTGTTGATATCCTTTGGGTCTCCTTCTTTAAGGATAGGCGTAACTTGGGCAATCTTCCAGAGATCTGGGACAACACCAAAAGAGAGAGACAGAGTGAAAATCTTGGCCAGTGGCGAGGCAATCAATGGTGCTGCTAGCTTCAGAAGTCGTGGCTCGAGTGAATCTGAGTCGGGGCTAGTGTTGTCAGATATGTTTTGCAATAGCCTTTGGACCTCGGATCTAGATATAGCTTTAAAGTGGAAAGGGGGGGTAGTAGTTAGTTGGCAGTGGTCAGCACCAAATGCAGATCTCTGGGGTGTGTTGTAAGGCTGAGATGCTGTGGGAGGTGAAGCGAAGGATGAGGTGTACTGAGACAGGTTCGTGAATAATCTGTTAAAGGCATTTGCTATAGTGTTCGAGTCATTGCAATGTACACCATTTAGGATCATATCCCCTGGGGTCAATGACTGGGTAGCCCCCAGAAAGGTCTTGTTGTGTGTCCAGAATTTTCTAGGGTCACCAGCAGAGTTTGTGAGCAGTTCCTTGCAGTAGATGCTCTTTCCTGTTCTGATTTGTTTTTTTACAGCCACTCTGAGAGGCTCTGTAGGTATTGTAATGCTCTGGTAGTGTGGATACTTTATACTTCTTCCAGAATGTGTCCCATGTGCACAAGTTAGCCAGCAGGTCCTTGTGTAGCCATCTTGTTTGTTTACCCCCGACCCTTCTGGTGACTTTCGGGGTATGTTTATCCTAAAGTGCTGTGAAATTATCAATGAAGATATCAAGAGCTATTTGAACATCATGGGAGTGATAGATGTCAAACCAGTTGATACAGGATACATCGTAGAGGAAAGCTTCCACGTCCAGTATTGGCAAAGTTGGTAATTGTGATGTAGCGTGGAGGGGGTTGGGGAGCAGTCTCCAGGCTCCATACACAGAAAGTGGGGGAGTGGTCTGTGATAGCATCTGCCAAGATGCCTGCAGTTTGCACATAGTCAAGGCGATTCACCAGTACCCAGTCTATTTAACTAGTATGAGATGTGCACAGGGTGAATGCTGTCCATCTCATTCCCATGCTTTCTAGGAGTTCAGTGGCTCAACACAATAGGCCAAAGCCCCCAGCTGGTACCAGTGCAAGGTATTGGGGGTCACACCTAAATCATTGTTTTCCAGAACCCACTCTGGAGGTGATAAAAGTGCTGTGCAGTTTGATATTAAACTGTTATGCCAAAGGTGTTGTATCATTTCCTAAAAGTTGTCAATGCACTTGCAACTCCCATTGTATTTTCTTACACTTAACCTGCTCAAGAGCGACTTTTATAAAATGCGCTTGCAACTCAGCAGGAATGTACCTTTAGCTCTTCCACAGTGCAATACAAAAGTGAGTTTCAACACTTCGGAAAAATGTTGTTATGGCTTTGTACTGGATTCAGCAAAACTTCTGCAACTCCCTGAGAAAAACTGAAGCAAATGGTTGGTATGATAGCTTACTGTAAACTGGACTGTAGTGTCTGGGGGGGGATGACATACGTGCAAAATAAATCACACTACCACTACATAATTTATGTCACAGTGACATACACAACCATTGGCAGAGTATGGCTTTGATAGTACTAAATGGTATTACAAAGGCATGTTGCTGTGTTCAAACTGTAGCTGCTAAGCTCAGGTAAAAAAACAACTAAATATTTTGTAAAAACATTTATCTTTTAAAATGTGATTGCTAGATATGTAGTTATTTATTTCTCTTTTAATTATTTATTTTCTTGTAAATTCTTTAGTAAGTAAATAAGGCCCAAGGCCTATTTTCATGGGAAACAGAGGAGCACTGGAGAGGTTAAGTGACTTGCTTAGAATCACACAGTATGCACATGGAGGTTGTGGGAATCAAACTCACGTCTGCAGAATTTACTAAGCTCATTCATAGTTCATTACTCTAACCTCTAGGCTATCCTGCTAGCTCCATTCAGCTATTTTTCTATTAATCGGGGAAGAACCTTTTGGATGTACTTCCTCAAAGGCCACGCCAGAACTGGAAGCTAAATTAGCAGTACTCAGAAAGTTTGATTGTTGTATATCAGATGGCCGTTGCCCCTTCCCCTCATCAAGATGACTGAGTTTTCTTTTTTTTTTTCATATTCATTTTTATCCCTGGAGCTGACAGGTGGGGCTCCACCCCCCTCCATGGGGGGGGGGAGGGCTTGTATCTGTCCACAGAAAGTGACCCCATCACTGGGATCACGGTCAGGGCTGTCATGGAGCTTCTAGCTCCATTTTTCCAGTTTCCTCCCTTCTCCTTGTTGCAGCCACATGTACACAGGTGGAGGTGCATACACACTGTGGTACCACAACACCGTCCCTTCATGAAGCTCTCCATCCTACACTACCACCAGGCCTCCACCTGGTGGCTGCCATGTGGCACGAGCAATAGCGTCCCTCTGTGGAAAAGGATAGCTGCTTCATGGCTCGCTCGATCAAGCTCCCACCCTCCTCCCCTTGCCAGACCCCCAATGACCCAGGCTTGTTTCTTTACACAGGTCCACAGCATAGCATCAGGTGTGGCGTCCAGCCCCTCAATCCCAGCACCACTGGGCTGGCCTATGACTGAGCTTCCTGAGGGGTCTGAGCAGGGACTCCAAAAACTATCAAGAAAATTTAATGTCCATGTGGTGGAGAAGTGAGTAAGAAAATGCAGACAGACCTCAGAAAAAAGTACTAGATGCAAACAGTGCTGCTATATTCAAAACACAGCAATAACCAAAATAACAGTGGAACTAAAAGGCACAAAGCTATTCGTTTTGAACAGTATCTATGTATTTTATGAACTAATGGTATTAGCTTCTAGTTTTGGCAATTGGGGGTACTGGGAGACTTAGTGCTGAAAATATTGTCCTGACTTTTAAGACAAAAGACATAAAACAGATTCAATAGCCGTATTAAAATTTAAAACATTTCCTCCAACTACACAGTACCTGCCAAGTGTCTTTTGTCCAGCATACAGAAGGAATACCCATGGAGTACTGAAAAAGAGGTAGTTTCACATTTCCACTGTTTGCCTTAGGCCCTGTCCACACTATGGCTCTGTAACGTTACAGAGTGCCCAAACCGTTATTACAAGGGTTTGCATTTACACCTGTAACATTACAGAAGGCATTCGTAACCGTTGTTGAAATCACCATGTAAGTGGTTTCAACAATAGTTATAAATTTCCAACCCTGTAATGTTATCGGCCGATGAGTGTGGAGCGGTGGTAACGGTCCCCTCAGGGCCAGTGCAGCTCGAGCTGCATTGTGGGATCGGGCGCCCCATGAGTTGCCCATCTCCCAAAGTGTGGACCAGTGGTGCCGGTTCCGTAACAGACACCGCCACGGTGTGGACACACTGCACTGCTCCCTGGTCGTAACGGATTGCATCCATTACCGGGCTGGAGCGGCGTAGTGTGGACAGGGCCTTAACTGCACAATTGGAAGTTGAAAGAGTTAGCCTGTCTTCACCCCCCCAACCCCCCCCCCCCCACATGAACACATTTATAATTGTCTGGGAAAGAAGTGAGCTAAGCTTGCCACCCAAAAACAAACTTTGTATTGCTGGCTGTTTCTATCACGCCCCCTTCCCCTCACCAATCAGCAGCAGTTTGCATTTGTCTCCATTTACATACACCCTAAAGGCACGCTTACATTACCGGGAGAGTTTGGTTACCATCTGCTCTGCTCCACTGCTGCTCCTCCTACTCCACTCTCACCACACATTTAAATAGCCACCTATCTGCATCAGTGCGGATCTAGGTGACATTGTACCCAGCACTTCCAGAGTTCTTCAGCATTTCCATAGGGATCAGCTCATTACTTATTTAGTAAACTTGGTGCAGGATGCTGTGGGGCTGCACCAGTGTAGGTGAAGCAGCGTGTTTACATGCTTGTAAAAATGCCTGCACCAGTACACATTCCCATCAAAACAGGGAAAGCTATATGCTGCAAAGAAGCAGCTTGCAACACTCTGGAGCTATTTATATTGCTAGATTTGCACCAGAGCAATTCATCTGCACTGCGGGCAATGGTGCTGATCCAGTAGTAAAAACGTACATTAAAAAAACACAGAAAGTGACCGACAGAAAAAGACCTGGGACCAGATTCATGAAGGGTGACACAGGGCTTGCATTAAGCCCTGTGTTAAACCCAGTAGTCGCAGCAACTGTGACAAAAAGTTTGCCACAGAATGTGCCTGATTCAAGAAGATCAGTTGCATTTATGACAATTTTCCTGACTCATGGCAGCTTGCACCAAATATCTGGTGCAAGTGCCATAAAATAGGTAGCCGAGATTGACACAAACTAGACCAGAAAAAGCTGGTCTAACTTGCAGCAATTGGCACACAGTATCAAGAATCCTAATCACACACCAGGGGGCGCTACACGCCCTCTGCACCATATTTTTGATGCACCCTGGGCTTGCGCCTTTCTCGGGACATTTGAGAATCAGGCCCCTGATTAATCATCCAGTCTGTCCCAAGATTCACTACCTGGAGACACTGTTCTCCAACCTTTCTCCCAGCTACCCCTACAGATCACCTGCAGCACAGAGTTAGCCTGCTGCCACCTTACACAACAAATCACTGTCCAAGACAGAAGTGAGCTCCCCCCCTCAACACACTAGACTGCAAGCAGTCTACACCATTCACCCCATCCTTTCAAATATGGCAAACCTAATTTTCAAGAGGTGACAATGAGGGCTAAACAATTCACTCCAATAATTGACAGACTCTTCTTGATACTGTGATGTGTCAATTTTATTTTAGTATTTTCAAGATATACAGATGTGTTGTAACTGTAGAGCGAACTGTGTTGTAAAATGAATGCTGTATTTTTTTTCTTTACAAAAGCAGGGTACAGCTTCCTAACAGAAAGTAAAACAACATATGAAACGATTATTTTTTACATAGTGGAATATGATCCCTAGTGACATTACAATATTTTTAACAAAGTGCCTTTAAAAGGTTTGAATTAAGAGGACAGTAGCATGAATAAAAAGATATGTTAAGAATAGAGCATATGATGTTTGTTTTCTAGAGTTTGCGGGCTGCCAGTTGTGGGAGCTGATACAGCGGTATGGAGGATGGCTAGAGGGATGATCAGTGGCACAGGTGGTTGCTGCTAATACTGCAGCTACTGCTTAAGCCGGTTAGTAGTCCAAGACCTTGGCTTACCTGAAAGTCCCTTCTTACTGTGGGGGTGGGGGTAGGTCTGACTGAGAGTATACTCTGCATCTGGAGGAGGGACTAAGGCTGTGACTCACCAGAGACTCCATTCTCCCTGCAAAGGGGGGCTGATCAGACTGGCTCTAAAAGGGGGGGGCTGTGGCTGTGGCTCACCTGAGATCCCCTTTTCTCACTGTATCTAGGGTATCAGACAGGGATCAGCTGCTCATGGGATGTCTCCAGTAAGTCTCTGAGTCATTACAGGTTATCTGTGAATGTTAATTACTCAGTTTTAGAAATTCAGCTCACTGTGAAATAAGCAAAAATAAATAAGTTAACAGCATTGGCTCACTCCTGTAATAAATCTGTTTATGACAAAATGTTGTCAGTCTCGGTCTCCCGCTCACATTCCACAGCCCATACCACCACTAATTGAAACAACAATAACAAGCATTTGTCAATGCCGAACGTTCGCGCAGGTATTTGCAGTGGTGTTTGGCATGTATGGTGCTTTACCCTAATACCCTATGCGATTGCTGGTATTTGCACAATAAATTTTCAGCATGACCTTTTTGTTACCCCCACCTCATAAAAGTATTTGAGACCTCTACTGATGAACAGTCCCACTGTTATTTTGTTAATCTGTCCTGAGCGTTGATTTCCCACAGCAACCACACTGTTGTGCTCCACATGTGCAAAAACACAGTTCGGGCAGGATGTGAAAAATGACAGCTGTAGCATTCATAGGGAGGTGTGAAGGGATGGTAATGTTGAACATCTGGAGTGAAAATACAACAATTTCTCGAACTTACGAGCGTACATGGAAACTTCACAATGAACGCTCATGACACAGTCATTTTGTGGACTTTTGTCACCAAATTTTCAACATAGGCATTGTGGGACCTCTGCTCATGAACAGTGTCACTTTGAGTTTCATAATCTGTCCTGAGCATTGATTTCTCACTGTGACCATACCATTGTGCGCTGGATGTGCAAAAACACATTTCAGCCAGGATGTGAAAAATGTCAGCTGTACTGTTCATAAGGAGGTGTGAAAAAATGCCAGTGTTGAAAATCTGGAGTGAAAATATTTCAAATTCTAGAAGTTATGAGTGTGCGTGGAAACTGCGCAACGCACGCTCATAAAAGTCATTTTTTGACATTTTTTCACCAAATTTGCAACATAGAATTTTGGAAGCCCACCTCATTAACAGTGACGTTGTTTAGTTAATCAATCCCAAAAGGTAATTTTGTGCAGTGACCATGAAATCACCTTTGGGGACCGAATAACTCACATGACAGTAACTGAATTCATGAGGTGGTGTCCCAAGAACCCCCTGTTGAAAATGTGGTGCCAAAATTTGCAAAAATGCCCGAGATAGCCACCTAAGTTGGAAAAAAAACCCATTTATGCCATTATACAGCTTACCATCATTTCTTCAGTTTGCGTTCTGCTTTCAAGAGTGCAGACGTGTTCCCACTCCACTGAAGATCATTGCGCCAGGCTCCGGAGGTAGTAATGGGCGAGGGAGGTGGGGTATGCATAGGGTGGGTGTGGGTTCGGGAGGGGCGCAAGACACAGCGAGGACTGTTTTCTGTTTGCACAGGTTTTAAAACAAAAGATGTTATGGAGTTTTCCCATTTACAGGGACAATGGGCATGCTGGGGTGGGCTCCCAGCATGTCACCTGGTGTTTGTTGGGGGCCTGGAGACAATGAGGACTGTGCACTCCATCTGCACATACAATGTGTTTGGTGGGGCAATAACAAGGGAGCAGGGTAGACGGCAACAGAGGGAGGAAGTGAGGATTTTATCAGCAGCCAGAGGAAAAGGGTAGCGTCAATATGCTAAATACACACACGTTACCACCCATAGTACCAGTGGTGCTTTCTTTAAGTGAAGACCACTGCAAGCCAAACTCTGTCATAGACAGCTCATGCATCCATTGGTGCAGTAGGGTTGCACACGTTACACTGAGCACTGCATTGGACAGGAGGGTCACACACCTTCAAAAAGTCGTACTGTCCCAAAACTTTCCTTGAAAGTGCGTGCAAGCGAATACAAAAATAAACAAGCATTTGTCAATGCCGAATGTTGCTTGCTTCTATGTGCTGTTTAGGTATTTGGGAGTCATTGGAGTGCAAATATTGAAAATTCGCGAACTTATGAGCATGCGTAGGAACTGCGCAACGCACTCTCGTAAAACAGTCATTTTTAAGAATTTTTTCACCAAATTTTCAACATGGCCATTTTAAGACCTCTGCTCATGATCAGTGTCACTGTGATTTTCTTAATGTGTCCCATACATTGAGTTCGCACACCGACTGCGCCATTGTGCGCTACATGGCGGAAACACATTTTGGGCAGGATATGAAAATGACAGCTGTACTGCTCATGAGGAGGTGTCGTAAAATGCCAATGTTGAAAATCTGGAGTAGAAATATTGAAAATTCGCAAACCTAAGAGCGTGCATGGGAACTGTGCAACGCACACTCGTAAAACAGTCATTTTTAGGAATTTTTTCACCAAATTTTCAACATTGCCATTTTAAAACCTCTGCTAATGAACAGTATCACTGTGATTTTCTTACTGTGTCCCATACATTGATTTCGCACACCGACTGCGCCATTGTGAACTATATCGGCGGAAACACATTTTGGGCAAGATGTGAAAAATGACAGCTGTACTGCACATAAGGAGGTGTGGTAAAATGGCAATGTTGAAAATCTGGAGTGAAAATATTGAAAATTCGCGAACTTACCAGCCTGCGCAGGAACTGCGCAATGCACGCTCATAAAACAGTAATTTTTAGGAATTATTGCACCAAATTTTCAACATCGGGTTTTTGGGACCCCTTCTCATGAATGATGTCACTGTCATGGTGTTATTCAGGCCTGAAGGGTGATGTCTCGCAGTGACTGCGCAGTGACTGTGAAATCACTCTTCTGGCCTGAATAACTCCATGTCAGTGAATCATTCATGAGAAGGGGTCACAAAAATCCCATGTTGAAAATTTGGTGCAAAAATTCCAAAAAATGCCTGAGATATGCAATAAAGTTGAAAACCCCCTATCTAGCCCATTATACAGCTTACCGGCATTTCCTCAGTTTGCTGTCAGCTTTGAAGAGTGCAGGCGTGTTCCCAGTCCACCCGAAGATCGTCACGAGGTCCAGAGGTAAGTATGGGGGGTGTGGGGAGGCAGGAGTGCGCAGTGGGTGGGTGCGGGTTGTGGGAGGGGGCTGGGAGAAGCGCAGTGGGACCGTTTTATTTTCAGGTAAAAAACGACCTTGAGGCGTTTGCCACTCTGGGGTGGGCTCCCAGCGTGGCACCAAGCTTGGGGTGGCCTTTGGGGGTGATGAGCCGACGAAGGATTAGGCACCCGTTGGCACAGGGCGCAGGATGTTTGCTATGCTGGGGTGGGCTCCCAGCATGGCACCAAAGCTTTGGGGAGGCGTGAGGTTCATTACGCTGTGTATGACAGCGTGTTTTTCTTTAAAGCGAAGACCACCGCTGTCATACACAGCTCCCACACCCATTAGTGCAGGACCGCCACACCTGCTCAATGGAGCAGTGGATTGAACAGGAGAGGCACACCTCCAAAGTGTGCTATTCTCCCAAAACGTCCCTTGCGCATGTGTGCAAGCTAACGTAAAAAGAAGTTTACCGCATCAGCTCCTGGCTCACTGGCTAGCATGTTGTAACAGGTTATTCAAAAATACTGAGGATGCTGTCATCACTCCATATTCTGTGACAAAATGTATCATATGAAGCCACACTGTGGTTCTCTGACTACTTAGCCCATAGATCACAAAAGGCTTGATGTGGAAAGATGTTCTTCAACTTGCAGCATCTAATCACTGGAGTCGCACAAGGCTCAATTCTTGGCCCCTTGCTTTCTATTTAGCCTGTTCATCAACAAATTCCCAGAAGTTTGCGCCAACTCCAAAACATTACTGTATTCTGATGGCATGGTCACCAGTACCTCACACCACAACTGGAGACACTGAAATGCAACCTACGATCTGACTTCAGCAAGGTCTGCGACTGGTTCACACCTAATAGGCTAGTCATTAATACCAAGAAAACCAAATATCTTCTGTTTAGGAGCATCTGTGCCTTAAAGGGCAGTGCTCAGCTGCACATCACAACACCATCTGGGGACCACATTAAACAGGTTCGGGTTTTCAAGTACCTGGTCATACAACTTGACGTGATCCTATCCTTCACATCTCATGCTGACTCCCTGATTAAACACATACACCAATACTTTGGCTTGCTATACAGAAACAAAGCACAACCTTACCCCTGAAGTAAAAAAACTCCTAAAAAATCCTGCCTCATCATCGCGAGGGTTGACTATGGTGCAGTAATCTACTCCACAGCCAATAACACTGTGCTGGAGTGAATCTCTATAGTGTTCAACCAAGCCTGCAGATTTGTACTGAACATGAAACCAGACTCATACCACTGTGACCTATACCTCTCCACTGACTGGCTTCTTTTCCAGCTCTGAGTTAACCTTAGCAAGGTCCTTCTGTGCAAGAGGGCACTTCTTGGTCAAATACTACTGGGTGTCTGCAACCTCTTCTCCCCGATCATGAACAAATATGGAACCCGATCAATGGCGATCAAAAACTCCTCCTGCCATTCTCCCCCTTTAAGGCCCAAGTCACCACCCACCTTCTACAGAAACTGCACTGTATGTCTACTTAAACCGTATCTACTAGTTGCTTTAGCCTGCACCCTTGTTGATGCCTCCTGCAACTATGCAAGTCTGCTGTCAACCCACTGCTCCTTATATCATGATAATTATTATTATACCTATATTGTATTGTATTGTACTGTATTGGTCTGCTGTTGAATGTAACTTGTTCTTCTGTTGCATGCAACTTGATAGACTTGGGCACAATTGAAAAAGGGCTCTTGAGCAAAAAAAGGTCCTCCTAACACAAAAAATAAATAAGGTTAATGCAGGAGCTGGCCACAGAGGAATATCATGAAGCATGACTACAGCATCCTCAGTATGTTTGAACAAATTATTACAACATGCCAGCCAGTGAACCAGGTGCCAATGCTGTAATCTTGTTTGTTTTTATT
This sequence comes from Neoceratodus forsteri, assembly GCA_016271365.2. Taxonomy (NCBI): domain Eukaryota; kingdom Metazoa; phylum Chordata; order Ceratodontiformes; family Ceratodontidae; genus Neoceratodus; species Neoceratodus forsteri. The sequence goes on along the minus strand of CM028133.1, from coordinate 220,134,717 downwards.
AGTGGAGATAAGGGCTATGGAATTGGTGGGAGAGGGAAAATGGGAGCCAAGACTGAGAGAAAGACAGATAGAACATTTTACTTTAAAGAGAGCTATTACAACATACCAGGAGAGAGTAAGCGGATGCTACCAACTTGTTTGGTGGTGGAGGGGCTAATTCACAGTTATAGTCTTGGCATGTCTAGTGTGTCCTTGGTTCCTTGAGAGCATCCGTGTAAAACTCTCTAGCATGATGAAGCAAGGCCAGAAATAGTCTGATCTCAGGGATTCTCTCTCTGGTGAAGAGAGTGAGCCACCCTGGACAGATTAGCCTGACAACAGTGCTCACAGACAATGGGGCGCAGTCCTGCATCCAACAACAGATGGCCAAGGAGTTTGTCTAAGAGACTTGGATGGATAATTGGGGGTGTGGCTTAGGCAAGAAAAAAACAAGCATTTGTCAGTGCCGAATGTTGATTGTGTTGGTGTGTTGAGCTCGCTCACTGCCCCTCTGTCACTTGCTCAGTCTGTGTTTCCCCGTGCTTCAGGCTGCTCTTTTGTACTGGACTCCTGCCTGTGTTGACAGCTTGTTCTGCCCAGTAAGAAATCCGCAGCTGTCCCGACAGCTTCATTGAGGTGGCTCACTCCCCCTCTCTCACTCATTCATTCTGGTTCTCCTGGTGCTGCAGGCTGCCCTTTGGTACAGGGCTCCTGCCTCTGTTGGTGGCTTTTTCTGCCCACAAAGAAATCTGCAGCAGTCCTGACACAGGTCTGTTGAGCTTGCTGACTCCCCCTCTCCCACTCACTTATTCCATCTCTGCCGGCGCTGCAGGCTGCCCTTTTGTATTGTGCTCCTGCCCATGTTGCCACCTTCGTCTGCCCACAAAGAAATTTGCAGCAGTTACAATAGAGCTCCATTGAGCTTGCTCACTCCCCCTCTCTTACTCGCTCATTCTGATTTTCCTGCCACTGCAGGCTGCCCTTTTGTACAGGGCACTTGCATGCAATGCTGCCTTTTTCTGCCCACAGACAATTCTGCAGCAGTCCCAACAGAGCTCCGTTGAGCTCACTCACTCCCCCTTCCTCACTTGCTCGTTCTGTGTCTCCTGCTGCTGCAGGCTGCCCTTTTGTACTGAGCTCCTGCCTGCATTGGCTGCTTGTTCTTTCCAGAAAGAAATCTGATGCAGTCCCGACACAGCTCCATTGAGCTCGCTCACTCCCCCTCTCTCACTCACTCATTCTGTTTCTGCCGGCGCTGCATGCTGGCCTTTTGTACTGGGCTCCTGCTTGTGTTGCCACATTTTTACCCACAAAGAAATCCACAGCAGTCACAATACTGCTCCATTGAGCTCGTCACTACCGCGCTGTCACTCACCCGTTCTATCTCTCTTGGTGCTGCAGGCTGCGCTTGTGTATGGGGCTCCTGGCTGCATTGGCACCTTTGTCTGTCCACAAAGAAATCCGCAGCTGTCCAAACAGAGCTCCACTGAGGTCGCTCAGTCTCTCTCTGTCACACGCTCATTCTGTTTGTCCTTGCGCTGCAAGCTGCCCTTTGTACTAGGTTCCTGCCCTCATTGGCGCCTTTTTCTGCCCACAAAGAAATCCACAGCAGTCCTGTTAGAGCTTTGTTGAGCTCACTCAGTCCCTCTGTCTCACTCACTCACTCACTCGTACTGTTTCTCCCACCACTGCAGGCTGATCTTTTCTACTGGGCCCCTGCCTGCTTTGACACCTTTTTCTGCCCACAGAGAAATCCACAGCAGTCCTGACGGCGCTCTGGTGAGTTCGCTCACTCCCCCTCCCTCACTCACTCTCTCGTTCTGTTTCTCCCATTGCTGCAGGCTGACATTTTGTACTGAACTCTTGCATTGGGGCCTTTTTCTGCCCACAAACAAATCTGCAGCAGTCCTGACAGAGCTCAGTTGAGCTCAGCCACTTCCCCCTCTCACTCATTCGATCTTAGTCTGTCCCAAACACTGATTTCCCACAGTGACCATGCTATTCTCTGGCAGGAGTGCAAAAACATATTTTAGCCAGGATGTGAAAAATGACAGTTGTACTGTTCATAAGGAGGTGTGAAAAACTGCCACTGTTGAAAATGTGGTGTGAAAATATTACAGATTTGTGAAGTTACAAGGGTTCATGGAAACAGTTCAATGCATGCTTGTAACAGAGTCATGTTACAGAGTTTCATCACCAAATTTGCAACATAGGGCTTTTAGGACCTCTGCTCATGAACAGTGCCACTGTCATTTTCTTAATCTGTCCCGAACATTGATTTCGCACAGCGACCGCGTTATTCTGTGCTGCAACTGTGAAACCACATTTCAGTCAGGATGTAAAAAATGATAGCTGTACTGTTCATAAGGAGGTGTGAAAAAATGCCACTGCTGAAAATCTGGCATGACAATATTACAAATCTGTGAAGTTATAAGGGTGTGTGGAAAGTGTGCAACGCACACTTGTAACAGTCATTTGATGGGTTACCATCACCAAATGTTCAACATAGGCATTTTAGGACCTCTGCTCACGAACAGTATCACTGTCATTTTCTTAATCCATCCCAGACAGTGATTTACCACAGCGACCGCTCTATTCTGTGCCGGAAGTGCGAAACCACATTTCAGCCAGGATAGGAAAAATGACAGTTGCACAGTTCATAAGCAGATGTGGTAAAATGGCAATGCTGAAAAATCTGGAGTGAAAATATTATAAATTCACAAAGGTACAAGCGTGCATGCAAGCTGCACAATGCATGCTCGTAAGACAGTCATTTTATGGAGTATCGTTACCAAATTTTCAATATAGCCATTTCAGGACCTCTACTCATGAACAGTGTCACTGTCATTTTCTTAATCTGCCTCAAATACTGATTTCCCACAGCAACTGCGCTATTCTGCGCCTCAAGTGTGAAAACTCATTTCCGCCATGATGTGAACAATGGCAGCTGTACTGTTCACAAGAAAGTATGAAAAAATGGCAATGTTGAAAATCGCATTGTGAAAATACTGTAAATTCCCGAAGTTACGAGCGTGAGTAGCAACTGCACAGTACGCCTTTCGTAAAGAGTCATTTTGATTTTTCCACCAAATTTGCAACATAGGCTTTTTGAGAGCCCACCTCATGAACACTGGCCCTGTCATTTTGTTAATTGGCCCCCAAAGGTGATTCCACCCAGTGAGCGTGAAATCACCTTCTGGGACCAATTAATGCCATGACAGTGCAAGCATTCATGAGGAGGGGTCCCAAAAAAACCCCATGTTGAAAATTTGGTGAAAAAATTCCCAAAAATGCCCGAGTTATGCACTAAAGTTGAAAACCACCCTATTTATTACATTACACAGCTTGCCAGCATTTCTTCAGTTCGCGGTCAGCTTTGAAGAGTGCAGACATGTTCCTGATCCAGTGAAGATCGTCACGCCGAGCTCCAGAGGTAAGTATGGGGTGGGAGAGTGTGGGAAGGCAGGGTGCACAGTGGATGGGTGTGGGTTGTGGGTGGGGGCCACGGAGACTACGAGGGACCATTTCATTTTCTGCAGGGAAAAAAAACAAAAAGATGTCATGGAACCATTTTTGCCTTTACAGGGGCATGTGGCACACTGGGGTGGACTCCCAGCATGCCACCAGAGGCTTTATTTTTGGGGGGGCAGCAGTAGCTGACGGGGGATTAGGCACCCCCATAGACACACAAAGGGGGGAGGGGTAATCATGATGCCGACGGGGATTGGGCACACCATCAGCAGGAATAAAAGTGAGGGGTGTTACAGAATGCAAATGGGGAGTGGGCTCCCCCATCAGCAACAGAAACACGGGCACGAGGCTGATAGGGATTGAGGCCCCTGTCAGCAACTAAACATGGTGGGGGGATTATATTATTTGTGAACACGGCAGCCACCCACCACCATGTTCACAAACAATATCAGGGGCGCTAGATCCCGCCTTGCAATGACGGGTCACTCCCTCATTGCAGTGGATGGCTGACGCTGCAATGACAAGGCGGCCCCTGATTGCAGTGGCTGATTTGTCACAAGTTGGTGCAAACGTCCCAAACTTGTGTCACCAGCAGCATGCAAAGGCATTGGTGGAAGTGGGTCAAGCCTTTGCAGGCTGTGGGGGCATTGGCCACAACAGTGCCATGCCTCCACAGCCTGCTTCTGAGAAAGCTGCCACAATATGTTTCTTGCGCTGCACACAATCAACATGACGGGTGTCTCCAATTACAGTTCCCTGCTACTAGCTTTTGGCAAAAGACTGCAATCTTGCTTTCAGAGCAAGGAGCAGCTGACTAAAGAGCTAGAACTTTCTTACTAATAGAAAACTTCAAACTCAGCAGGAGTCAGAGCCTGTTGGGATTATGCAAACAGATACTTTATTAGAAATGTGGGGTCTCAATTAGGGTTAAAAAAGAGAGTCAGTGTGTTTTTCTTTGTTGGGGAATGTGATTGTATCAGCAATTCAGTTTGCTAAGTCAGGAGGACAGCTAATTGGGGGTGTGGCTTAGGCAACAGAAAACCAGGAGTCTCCAATTACAGTTACCAGCTGCTAGCTTTTGGCTGACAGCAATCTTGATTTCAGAGCAAGAAAAAGCTGACTAAAGAGCTAGAACTTTTCTTGCTAATAGAACACTTCTAACTCAGCAGGAGTCAGAGCCTGTTGGGATTAAGCAAATAGATACTTTATTAGAAGTGTGGGGTCTCTATTAGGGTAAAAAAAAGAGAGTCAGTGTGTTTTTCTGTGTTGGGGGAAGGGGACTGTATCAGCTATTCAGTTTGCTAAGTCAGGAGGAGAGCAGTTAATTGGGGTGTAGCTTAGGCAGCAAAAAAAACAGGAGTCTCCAATTACTGTTCCCTGCAGCTAGCTTTTGGCTGGCAGCAATCTTGCTTTCAGAGCAAGGAGCAGCTGACTAAAGAGCTAGAACATTTCTTACTAATAGAACACTTCTAACTCAGCAGGAATCAGAGCCTGTTGGAATTAGGCAAACAGATACTTTATTATAAGTGTGGGGTCTCATTTAGGGTAAAAAAAAAAAGAGTTGTATTTTTCTGTGTTGAGTAGGGGACTGTATCAGCTTCTCAGTTTGTAAAGTAGAGATGTGTGAAATTGGAAAATTTCACCTAGTGAAATATTTTGCGTAATTCCCGCATTATGAGAAATTTTTGACCTAGGCGAAGTCTGAATTTGCTTTCATGTAATGCAAAATTTCACCCAATTTCGCTTACGCATAAGGAGAAATTTTGCCATTATCCTTAATTTCACCAATGTTTTTCATTTTGCCAGCAAAATTGCAATGCATTGTGGGTAGATAGCTGAAATATCACGTGTAGGGTGTTTCCTGCACAGTATATTGTCTGTTGAGTCAGAGAGCAGTTCAGTGTGGTGCATCACAGTCAGTCAATGAACCCTTCAAAAACCTCATTATTTTGTGATTTTTGAGAGTTACTTGCTCCCAAAATCTCAATTTAGTTCCTAATGCTGCTAATGAACTTTTTTTTTTGTTTTGATATCCTTGGATAATACTTAGTTAAACTTATGTAGTGTTTTCAGTTTTCTCTGTGTCTGTGTCTCTGAGGGAGTTGAGTGGGGGAGGGTCGACCGTGTGATTGTGTGTGTGTGTGTGTGTGTGTGTGTGTGTGTGTGTGTGTATTTGAAAGCAGAGCAGGGCAGTTACTAATATTTGACAGATTTCTCACAAGTTGTGAATGAGTTTCTGTAATTTCTTTTAAGTGTCAATATTTTTGTTGGTGTGCTACTTATTTGTAATATTTTTCTTACATATTGGCACTTTTTGGGTAACTTTATCTGAACAGTTACTCATTCTGAGTAGTTCTGTTCCTGTCTCCCTTTGCTTCATCACTTTTGTGCTTTATTTTTTATTGGATGTGTTTGTCGACATTGAACACTTGACTTGTCCATACCCAGGTGCACTACATTGTTGAATTGCTCACAGAAATTAAAATTGTGATCTAGCCTCTGCATTGCAGCGTTCCTGTTTCACTGTTGAATTTGCTTACCATATTAACTCTTTCCTCCCTGTTACATCACTAGTTTTTATTACCTGACCCTAGTATATATGGGGGCATGTTAGGCAGCGGCATCACCATGATTAGGCCTGAAAACCATTTGAAACAGTGCAGAAAACAACACATTCGGGTCCTGATGGTGGATGTGAACCATGTCACTGCATGTTTAACACTTGATTTCTGTCAGAATGTACTGCAACGTGTTTTGGGAAACAGTTCTGATCTTGTGGGGCATGTAAGGCAGTGGCACTGCCATGGTGAGGCCTGAAAATCATTAGAAATGGTACAGAAAACAGCAGATTTGGGTCCTCCTGATTGTGGATGTGAACCATGTAACTGCATGTGTGATACCTGATTTCTGTCTGAATGTACTGTAACATTTTCTGGTAAATATTTTGGGAATTCTGGCCTTCTGGGGCATGTTGTCAGTGCTGGCACCAGATGTGTTACATCTTCTTAATGTTGCACACAACAATATATGATGCAACATCACACAGCATTGTGAAACAGTTTTATATAGACACAATACTTGACATCTGTGGATAGGAGGAGGACACATGTTAAAGAGCCGATGATGTATTCAGCATAACTTTAACAAAATATATCACTGATCCACAATTCAGTTGCATTCCCCATATATGGAGTTTGCAAAGGAAAGGCCGGCACCAGTTGAAGGCTGTGGGCCATTAGGGCCCTGTGCACACAGTCTGTATTTTTTTAATTCAACTACCTTGTGTGAGTTGCTTCGACTCAAAGTAAGAATCAATCACCACAAGCACATATCCATAAAGTGCTCTTTCTTTATTACAGTGTGGCATGCAAACAATGTAAACAAGCATTTGTCAATGCTGAATGTTGTCGCGCTGGCATTAGCAGTGGGAGTGGCATAGCTAGAGATGCCTAGTGCAGTGATTTTGTGAATGTGTCTCAAAAGGTGATTTTGCACAGCGAGCACGCCATTGTGCACCACAGCTGTGGAAACACGTTTTGGGCAGGCTACGAAAAATGGCAGCTGGACTGTTGATAAGGAGATGTGCACAAATGCCAGTGGTGAAAATGTGGCATGAAAATATTGCAGATTGACGAGGTTACAAGGGTGTGTGGAAACTGCGCAATGCATGCTTGCAACACAGTCTTTGTATGGAGTTTCGGCACCAAATGTTCAACATAGGCATTTTAGGATCTCTGCTCATGAATAGTGTCACCGTCATTTCCTCAAACTGTCCCAAAAACTGATTTTGCACAGCGGCCATGCAGTTCTGTGCCAGACGTGCGAAAACACATTTCGGGCAGCTGGAGTGTTCATAAGGAGGTATGGGAAAATGCCAATGATGAACAGCTGGAGTGGAAGTATTACAAATTCAGAAAGTCATGAATGTGCATGCAAACTGTGCAATGCACGCTCATAAAACACTCATTTTATTGACTTTCATTCCCAAATTTTCAACATAGGCATTTTAGAGCATCTGCTAATGAACAGTGTCACTGTCATTTTCATCATGTGTCTTGAACATGGACTTTCCACAGCGACCACGCTATTCTGCGCCGGAACTGTGAAAACAGATTTGGGTCAGGATGTGAAAAATGACAGCTGTACTGTTCATTAGGAGGTGCAGAACAATGGCACTGTAGAAAATCTGGAGTGAGACTATTAGAAGTTTGCGAACGTACGAGCGTGCGTGAAAACTGCACAATGCACGCTTGTAACACAGTCATTTTATGGAGCATGTCACCAAATTTTCAATACAGGCATTTTAGGACCTCTGTTCATGAACAGTGTTACTGTCATTTTCATAATGTGTCCAGAACACTGATTTCGCATAGCAAACACGCTATTCTGCCCTGGAAGTGTGAAAACACATTTTGGCAAGGATGTGAAAAATGACAGCTGTACAGTTCACAAGAAGGTGTGGTAAAATGCCAATGTTGAGAATGTGGCATGAAAATATTGCAAATGCACTAACTTACGAGCGTGCATTGCGCAGTTGCTATGCACATGCGTAAAACAGGCATTTTATGGAGTATTGCCACCAAATTTTCAACACAGGCATTTTAGGACCTCTGCTCATGAAGAGTGTTATTGTCATTTTTGTAATGTGTCCTGAACACTGATTTCGTACAGTGACCGCACTATTCTGCGCTGGAAGTGCAAAAACATATTTCGGGCACGATGTAAACAAGCATTTGTCAATGCCGAATGTTTGCTTGCTGGCATTGGCAGTGGTAATGTAGAGAAGTTACAGAGCTGCGTAATAGGAATGGCAGTGAAGTACTGAACTGAAATGACCCACCACCACCCTGCGAGAGTGACAGGCATTGGGGTGTGCATTTGGGTCATCAGGCATAATGGCCTTGCCATTTCACACACCCACCCTGCAGACACTGACAAGTGTCATGGTGTTCCTTAGGGTGTTTGGCCCTTATGTGCACCCGTTTCATTAGGAAATGCGGTGAGATGGGTGCGATATAGGAGAATGGGGTGAACTTTGGGGCTGAAGAGTCCAAGGCATACCTCGATACCTCTCACTGGCTGCAGGGTGTGGAATGGTATGAGCATTACAGGCAAGAATCCCAAGTCACACCCCTGATGCCTGTCATTCTCTACAGGGTTGGGCGTTATGGTTGGAAACCCTAATACCTCAGGCATTCATTGGTATTTTCACTCCAAATTTTCAACATGTTTTATTTTGTGACCCACCTCATGAACAGGGGAATATCAGTTTGTTAGCAAAGCTGCTTATCACTGTGAGTACGGCATTTTAGCACCACAGGTGCAAAACATTCGAACAGGATGTAAAAAATGACAGCTGTACTGTTCATGGGAGGTGTAAAAATGGCAATGTTGCAAATCTGCAGTACAAATATTTAAAAAATGGTGAAGTCATGGCGTACATAGAAACTGTACAACACACCTGTAATATAATTAGGTTGGGGATATTTACAGCAGATTGTCAAATCAGGCATTTTGGTGCCTCCGATCATGAACAGTGTCACTGTGATTTTCTTTATCTGTGCCGAACAATGATTCCCACAGCGACCATGCATCTCAGTGCTGAAAGTGAAAACACACTTCAGCCATGTTGTGAAAAATGACAGCTGTACTGTTCATAAGGAAGTGTGAAAAATGCCACTGGTGAAAATCTGGACTGAAAATATTACAAAGTCATGAACTTACAGGTGCGTGGAAACTGCGCATTGCTCACTCGTAACACAGTCATTTTGGACTTTTGTCACCAAATTTTCAACATAGCCATTTTAAGACCTCTGCTCATGAACAGTGTAACTGTGATTTTCTTAATCTGTCCTAAACATTGCTTCGCACACCAACAGCACCATTGTGTGCTACGTGTGCGAAAACACATTTTGGGCGACATATGAAAAATGGCAGCTGTACTGTTCATAAGGAAGTGTAATAAAATGGCAATGTTGAAAATCTGGAGTGAAAATATTAAACTTGCAAACTTACGAGCATGTATAGGAACTGCGCAATGCACACTCGTAAAACAGTCATTTTTAGGAATTTTTTCACCAAATTTTCAACATAGCCATTTTAAGACCTCTGCTCATGAACAGTGTCACTGTGATTTTCTTAATGTGTCCCATACATTGATTTTGCAACATAAGCCATTGTGCACTACATGGATGGGAACACATTTTGAGCAAATGTGAAAAGTGACAGCTATAGTGCTCATAAGGAGGTGTGGTAAAATGGCAATGTTGAAAATCTGGAGTGAAAATATTGAAAATTAGCGAACTTACGAGAAGCGTAGGAACTGCGCGAATGCACCTAATAAAACAGTCATTTTAGAATTTTTCACCAAATTTTCAACAAAGCCATTTTAAGACCTTTGTTCATGAACAGTGTCACTGTGACTTTCTTAATTTGTCCCGTACATTGATTTCGCACACCGACTGTGCCATTGTGCGCTACATGGGTGGAAACACGTTTTGGGTGAGATGTGAAAAATGACAGCTATACTACTCATAAGAAGGTGTGGTAAAATGGCAATGTTGGAAATCTGGAGTGAAAATATTGAAAATTCGTGAACTTACGAGCGTGCATAGGAGCTGTGCAACGCACGCTCGTAAAACAGTCATTTTTAGGAATTTTTTCACCAAATTTTCAACATAGCCATTTTAACACCTGACCTCATGAACAGTGTCACTGTGATTTTCTTAATTTGTCCCGTACATTGATCTCGCACACAGACTGCGCCATTGTGTGCTACATGGGCAGAAACACGTTTTGGGTGACATGTGAAAAATGACAGCTGTACTGCTCATAAGAAGGTGTGATAAAATGGCAATGTTGGAAATCTGGAGTGAAAATATTGAAAATTCGCGACCTTACGAGTGTGCGTAGGAACTGCGCAATGCACCCTAGTAAAACAGTCATTTTTAGGAATTTTTTCACCAAATTTTCAACATAGCCATTTTAAGACCTCTGCTCATGAACAGTGTCACTGTGATTTTCTTAATTTGTCCCGTACATTTATTTCACACACCGACTGCGCCATTCTGCGCTACATGGGTGGAAACACATTTTGGGTGAGATGTGAAAAATGACAGCTGTACTTCTCATAAGAAGGTGTGGTAAAATGGCAATGTTGAAAATCTGGAGTGAAAATATTGAAATTCGCGAACTTACGAGCCTGCGTAGGAACTGCACAACACACCCTCGTAAAACAGTAATTTTTTGGAATTTTGGCACCAAATTTTCAACATGGTGTTTTTGGGACCCCTTCTCATGAATGATGTCACTGTCATGGCAGTATTCAGCCCAAAGGGTGATTTCTCAGTCACTGCGTGAGTCACTGCGCGAAATCACTGTCGGGCATGAATACCGCCATGACAGTGACTAATCCGCGAAGAGTCTCAAAATGTTAATTATCAAAAATCCAAAAATACCGGAATAATGCAATAAAGTTGAAACCCCTATGTAACCCATTATACAGCTTACCGGCATTTCCTCAGTTCGCGAGTCGGCTTTGAAGAGTGCAGAGCGTGTTCCAGTCCACGAAGATAAATCGCCTGGAGTCCCTCAGTAAGTATGGGGGAGAAGTGCGGGAGGCTGGGTGCGCAGTGGGTGGAGTGGGTTGTGAGGATGCGTTGGGAGACGCCGCGGACAGTTTTTATTTTACAGGTCTTAAAATAAAAAGACATCTTGGATGTTTGCCACGCTGGGTGAGCTCCCAGCATGGCACAAAGACAGAGGGCTGTTCCAGCTGGCGGGGATTAGGCACCCCGTCGGCCAAAATAAAAAAACAAAGCCCGCAAGCAGGTTTGCCCACGCGGAGTGGGCTCCCAGCGTGGCACAAGGACCTGGGGCGTTTCAGCCGACGGGGATTGGGCACCCCCATCAGCAAAATTAAAAAATTCGGCATTGCTTGCCACGCTGGGGTGGGCTCCCAGCGTGGCACAAGGACTTCGGGAGGCGCTCAGCCGATGGGGATTGGCACCTAGTCGGCTATTCAATCCGGAGAACGACGTCTGTCTGTGCGTGGGGAGCTGCGCGTGAGCAGCTGATATCTTATCAGTGCTCACTCAAGCGTAGCTCCCCCTTTCAACTGTATGCCACTGCATTTTGGAGCGTGTCATAGACAGCTCCAAAATGCATTGGCTTACAGGGGCCGCGCCTGCCAGCCCAGTGCCTGAATTGGAGGAGGAGGTGACACACCTCCGAAATCTCCGTTCATGGCACTATGTTTCTTGCGCATGTGTGCAAGCAAACATAAAAATGACAGCTGTACAGTTCACAAGAAGGTGTGGTAAAATGCTAAGGTTGAGAATCTGGCATGAAAATAGTGCTAATACGCTAACTTAAGAGCGTGTGTTGTGCAGTTGCTACGCACGCTCGTAAAACAGTCATTTTTTGGATTTTCCCCACCAAACTTGCAATATAGGCTTTTTGAGAGCCCTTCTCATGAACAGTTGCTCTGTCATTTTGTTACTCGGTCCTGAAAGGTGATTCTGTACAGTGACTGCGAAATCACCTTTCAGGACTGAATAGCGCCATGACAGTGCAAGAATTCATGAGAAAGGGTCCCAAAAACCCCATGTTGAAAATTTGGGGCCGAAATTCCCAAAAATGCCCGAGATATGCATTAAAGTTGAAAAAACCCTATTCATTCCATTATGCAGCTTACTGGCATTTCCTCAGTTCGTGGTCGGCTTTGAAGAGTGCAGACGTGTTCCCGGTCCACAGAAGATTGTCGCGCCAGACTCTGGAGGTAAGTATGGGGTGAGGGAGGCAGGGTGCACAGTGGGTGGAGTGCGGGTGGGGAGGGCATCAATACTACTGGAACCGTTTTCATTTTACAGGTAAAAAAAAAAAACAGAAAAAAACATTGCGGGACAGTTTTCCTTTTGCAGGGCATTTGGCATGCTGGGGTGCCTCCCAGCATACCACCTAACTGTTTTGGGCAGGTGTCAGTAGCCGACTGGGGATTGGGCACCCTCGTCGGCACACAACACGGGGGGAGGAGGAAATAATGCCGATGGGGATTGGGCACCCCCGTTGGCACAGAAAGAAAGTGGGAGGCGTGAGGCGAGAGGGATTGGGCACCCCCCTCAGCATTCAACAATTGGGGGGGGTTTATGCCGACGGGAGTGGGCTCGCTGTCAGCACACAAAGATGAGGCGCGAGCCGAGGATTGGGCACCCCTCGGCATTCAACAATTGGGGGTTATGCCGACGGGGAGTGGGCTTCCCTGTCAGCACACAAAAATGGGGGGGTTAACTGACAGGGGGATTGGGCACCCCTGATGTTGGCAGACGTTAAGCGACCGCCCGCTCACCAACCATGCACATAATGGCGGCGAGCATGGCAAGAATAGGACCGCTGCATCTGACGAGCTTTGCTCAGATTGCAGCGGACCTTTTCTTCGATGTGCTTGCACCATAATATATGCATGGTGTGGAACCGGCATGCAGGCTGATTGGGCAATGTGAGATACACCTACTGGTGCGTGCCCTGCATTCGCCGAACAGCGACCGCGCCTCCAAATCCACTCAATGTTGGAAGATGTTGGCTGCGCACGCGTGCCAACATAAAAATGAACGAACACCTTATGGGCATGTGCTGTGGTGAGCACATCTAACTTTGAGTTGAAGCGACTCATACAAGGTATTTGAATTCCAAATAAATATGCACTAGTCTGTGTACAAGGCCCATATGGCCAACAGCCTTTGGCAGGAGCCAGCATTTCATTTGCAAACTCAATAAATAGGGAATGCAACTGCATTACACATCATTATGTTGTTAAAAGGAATCTTATAGGTTTAACCAGCTCTAAGAAGTAACACACACCACAAATAATAAGGGAATAAGGTGTTTATTAGGGGAGCAATGCATGGACACGGTACAGAATAAGCTTAACAAATGACAGGCAGGATCAGGAGGACAAGGGTAATACAACAATGAGCGGGGAGACTTAAGAGAGAGAGAGAGAGAGAGAACAAGAAAAGGGACTGAATTCTATAGGGAGCATAAGACAGAAACAAACAACAGCAGTGGTCAATACAATTATTTTACATACAAAATAAAGACACAAGAGGACTTAAGGAATGGATGTATATTAAGGATGATAGAATAGCATTTTTTTGGTTTTTATTTTTCTATGGGGGGAGCACACAAAAAAAGAGAATGGAAGATAGAAAATTGAAAACAAAAACGACAAATTAATTTGTGCTGCCACATTAAGTGCCAGTGGGGCCACCATGGAGTTTTGACAGGATGCACATAATTTTGTCAACATCACACTATAGTTTAGAAATCTCCCCCCAGGCATCACTAAATGTCTGTCTGAAATTGTTTAACTCTTGTCAGAGATGCTGGACTTCAGACAGGACAGTGGATAAGTCCACATATGTCTCTGGCACTGCTGGCAAGGTGGGGGCTGCATGTGCTGCTGGCTTTGGACAGGGAGGGCCCCTGGAGGGGTCTTGATGTTACTGATTGCTGCTGTTTTCTGGTACGGTGAGCATGGTGAGGACGTTGAACTGGTCCAGCCATGCCTCCCTCTTGCTCACCCCCTTCAGTGCTTACACCTGCCCTGCTCGCCACAGCTGCACTTGATGCCGCCACCTCCCGCAATTTGAGGTATCACTGTGGCAGGTGGTGGTGGACCATGTGGTTATGCTGGCCGGTTGTCCCAAAATGGGATCCATACTTTCCTTAATGCACTTCCTGCCCACATAGATTGCAGGTGGCCACTGGGTCACCAACCTATATTAAGTAGAAAAAATCCCAGGCAGGAGAACTTCATGGATGACTGAGCCATGGGGGGGGGGTGCCGAAAATAGGAACAGTATCTTCCTGGTGCTGGGGAGGGAGTACTGTCTCCAACTGCTGCTGCTGAGGGGGCACAGTTTGCTGCTGGGTGCTGGAGCACAAAGCCTCCTGCTGTGGCATTTCATTTGTGATGGTTAACTGCAATGCGTGTACAGGTGCCCCACTGTCTTCACCATTCTCCATTATAGCCACAATCCACAAACACCACCAATTCAAATAAACAAACAAAACAAAGAAACCGAGATAGAGACGCAGAGAGAGCTGGGGGAGGGAATCACACACACACACACACACACAAAAACAGAATTACCAGGTACTAAAATATGAAGTATGACAAAGACAAACAAGAAAAAGTTAGAACAAAATAGCGTAAATGAAGCAATTTAGGTGCAAAAGTGCACTCTGCAGTCACAGGGAGTATAAATGCTGACTGCTTCCTCAAGATAAATAGCACAAGAAATGAACCACTCACTTACTGCCTATTTAGACTCAACCATGTGACTACCAGCAGAGCGAAATGCCAATTTTTGCCTAATTTCACCTCTGATGCACAGGCGAAATTGGAGGTGAAATTTTGCCAAAAGGCCATAATTTAATGAAATGTTTTTGCCTTAATTTCACCAGCTAAATAAAATTCTGCTCCATCTCTATTGCTGAGTCAGGAGGAGAGCAGTTAATTAGGGGTGTGACTTCGGCAGCAGAAGACCAAGTGTCTCCAATTACAGTTCCCTGCTGCTAGCTTTTGGCAGACAGCAATCTTGCTTTGAGCAAGGACTAGCTAACTAAAGTGCTAGAACTCTTCTTACTAATAGAACACTTCTACCTCAGTAGGAGTTGGAGTCTGTTGGGATTAAGCAAACAAATACTTTATTAGAAGTGTGGGGTCTCATTTAGGGTGAAAAAAGAGATTCAGTGTGTTTTTCTGTGTTGGAGAAAGGGGATTGTATCAGCTTCTCATTTTGCTAAGTCAGGTGGAGAGCAGTTAATTGGGGGTGAGGCTTAGGCAACAGAAAACCAAGAGCCTCCAATTACTGTTTCCTGCTGGTAGTTTTTGGCAGACAGCAATCTTGCTTTCAGAGCAAGAAGCAGCTGAATAAAGAGCTAGAGCTTTTCTTACTAATTGCCCTCCTCCCTCCCCTCCACCCTTCCACCCTTAGCCAGTTCCACTTTTATAGACACTGGACTTGACTGACAACAGGAACTTCCAGTTTGGCAGTAAGAAGGGAAGGATCACTAAGGCACATAAGTTTCGCCATCCCTGAAGGAGGAGTGGCTCTGACTGAATGCTGGATGTTCTGACTCTGAGCAAGGAAGAAGGAGACTACTGCAGAACACAGGAAGTTCCTGTCCCAGAACAGGAAGGGCAAGAGAAGTAGGAAAGTAGGTGGAAAAATAAATAGAAGGAAGAGAGAGTAAGCATACAAAGCAACAGGAGAGGGGCCACTAAATAAGACATGATAAGAGTGGTGCAGTGGCTGTGGGTTGGCAGTCTTCCAGGAGACATTCTGGAGGTTGCAATGCTGCCCTATTTGCAGGCACCTCTCTGGTCTGAGGAAGGAGGTTGCCTGTCTCCAGGCCGACCTGACTAGGATTCGTGAAACCTCCTCCCCCTTCCAGGGACTACCAGAGCCATCACCACTGCATCAGAGGTTGCCAAGAAAGAGGAGCAGTTGGACCAAGGTGGGATCAGGGAGGGTGAGGGTGGTGGAACAGAGGTGCATCCCTCCAGTTGTACATCTCCACAATTCATATGCCATTCTGGTAGAGAGTGGTTCCTCTATGGAGGCACCCATGGTGGAGACCAAGGAGGATGCTGGGAACCTCCACAAAGGAAACCCACAGTAAGGTGGCAGAGGACCCCATAGGGGAAGGGAAAAAACTCCTGGTGGGGGACTCAATCATTAGGGGCTAGAACTGGTGGAAGGAGGGGAGAGGAAGGTAAGGTGCCTTCCTGTCACCATGGCTTAGAGGGACAGAGAGCGAACCCTCAGGATTGTGGGAGCAGCTGCATGGGGGAAGGAACTGGATGTCATTGTCCACCTAGGGACAAATGACCTGGCTGGGAATGGGAGCAGAGCAGTGCAAGAGGTGTTTGTGGAATTGAGATGGGGCCTTTGACAAGTAGCACATACAGTAACCTTCTCGGAGGTGCTGCCAGTCTATGGCATGGGTGAGGCTAGGGTACTCCACACATAGAAACATAGACAGTGTGGGCAGATAAGGGCCTATGGCCCACCCAATCTGCCCATTTGAGCTTGTAAGTTCAGTTTATGTTTTCCTAGAAGTCTGTTGCCCCTTACCCCTGACCTCCAGAATTCCTTTATGTCTATCTCATGCATTCTTAAATCCCGTGATTGTTTCAGCCCCCACCACTTCCTCTGGCAGGGTGTTCCACATGTCCACCACCCATTCTGTGAAGAAATTCTTCCTCATGTTTCCTCTGGATTGTCCTCCCTCCAACTTCATCCCATGCCCTCTAGTCCTGGAACACCTTTTTCGCTTACAAATAGTGCATTCCTTCACCCTATTCCTCCCTGTAAAATAGTTGTATGTTTCTATCATATCCCCCGTCTCCCTCATCTCCTCCAAGGAGTACATGTTCAGTTCCTTCAACCTGTCCTCATAGGACTTGTGATGCAATCCATGCACCATTTTTGTTGCCCTCCTCTGAACCTTCTCTACCCTGTCTATGTCCTTACGTAGGTAAGGTCTCCAGAAGTGTACACTGTACTCCAGATGGGGCCTCACTAGTGTCTTGTATAGTGGAATTATGACCTCCCTTTTCCTGCTGGTGATGCCCCTGCCTATGCATCCCAGCATCCTATTTGCTTTACCTGCTGCCTTGTCACACTGTTTCCCTACCTTGAGGTCATCAGAGATAACCCCAAGATCCCTTTCCTACTTGATGCATGCTATATCCTCACCCCGCAACTGATATATTGTGCCAGGGTTTTTGTGCCCCATATGGTTGAAAAACTGGTGTGAAGCTCAGGGTTTTGGCTTCACTGGGGACTGGAGGTCCATCTGGAGGGATACAGGCCTATACTGGTGTGATGGTCTGCATCTGTCTGGGAGAGGAACCAGGATTCTAGGTGATACTGTAGGTTTAAATGCTTAATTTGCAAGCTTTTAAACTAGCCAAGGGGGGAGGCACTGAACAGGGGCAGGGAAATACCAGCCTCCCCCCCACAAAACAGAGTAGTTAGTGAGGAAAACACCAAGGTAGAGAAGTCAATAGGGAGGAGGACGGGGTAAATGGAGAAAAAAGCAAAGGCAGTAAGGACAGGGATGGGGCTAAAAGGGGTAAGGCCAACAAAAAAATGGAGGGCAATGAGTACCGATGCCTGTAGTCTGTGTAACAAGCTCCCTGAACTAGCGGTCTCGATGGAAGAGGGATGCCTGGATATTGTGGCAGTGACAGAAACATGGTACACAGAGAACCATATCTGGGATGTCAACATACTGCATGTCAAAGGGTCTCTAATTCAGATGTAATGTTGTTATGGCAGCCAGAAAAAACCCTCCTTATTGTGTGTTGTCTTTGTCGTTTTGTGTTGTTTTGTCTGCATAGACTGGCCACCTATGCTATTTTAATTTAAGTATTGTCTTTTGTTTCCCCCCTCCTCTTATTCTGGCTACTACAAGGACATTACTGGTGTGTATTGCCTAAGGCTGAATGTTGCAGGCGCCTGGCCCTTTAAATACTCGATGAGAGTGCCCAAGTAAAACTTTACTAAAACTGCTTATTCCAGCTGTAAAACACTTTTTGTTACGAGAACAAGTATATTCAGGAGTTCAGGTACCTTAAAGTACCGTTGCATGTATTTCGCCTTGTGACGATTTTTCTGAGCTGCACGAATGTGCTGCTGACCTCACACAACTCAGAACGCCATGACTACCGAGAAAAGCCATCCTCTGTATTTTCTGCCCAAGAAAAAGGAGTAAATGTATTTCTTTAGCTAAAGCACTAGAAAGGATTACTGCTTCAGAGACAGCCAGTTTTATTTAAGGCTGTGTGTTACTGTGCAACGCCAGTTTTCCTTTGTCCTACTTCCTGCTTACAAACGCCAGTATTCTGTGCTATCCAGCACATTCATTTTACTTCAGTGCATATATAGTACACCAAGAATTGTACAATCAAAACAGTATCCAAATTAGCAAAAGTAGCCTGGCAAAAGAATAAAAGGGCAAAATTATATTACCTGGTTTTCAGGATGGATGTGTTCCTGTGTAAGCCTTCCCTATAGGAGCCAGCCGGCCTCTGTGTTGCTATCTTTATAGAGAAGGGGTGGGACTTGTTTTGGAAACACATTAAAATGAGCAATAAATCAAGTATTATTGTGCTCACAGTCATTTTATAAGTTTAAGAGGCATCAAAATGAATATCTTGAGGTTTGAAATTCATAAATACGCTGTTTATAAAATAAATCTATAAAGATAGTTGATTGATGGATAATTCACCCAATTAGGGCTCAGTTTCAAGTATATAAAGGAATCAATAGCAAGCAAAGAGTCAGTAGTGGTTGGGATGGTGACATGTAAGCATCCAGAACTAGTGCTCTAGTTTAATGTGGTTACTACTGCCAAGTTGGTTGTCTTTGCTCGGATGTTCCTTTAACTCAATTTATTTTATTTTATTGTTGAGTTAAGTCCGCTTGTATTTATTTTGCTTTGCTGGAATCATTATGTTTGGATCCAGATGAATAAAACTATCTGAACTTCATCCTGAAGAATACAGACTGTGTCGGAGTCCTTGTGTAACCCACTTAGTATCCTCCTACACTGCACCAGGGCACACAATCTACAAGTGGGATGGGGGGGTTAAAGAGGAGGAGGAGTAGCTCTCTATGTAAGGGAAGGGATCAAAGCAACAGAACTAAAGGGTAAACAGGAAGGAGAGGAGGCACTGTGGGTCACCCTGGAGACTGGAAGTGGCACCACAATCAACACAGGGGTTTTATACAGACCCACATCTCAGGGGGAGGCAATGGATAAGGAAATGGTAGAAGGCATCCTTAGAATAGCAGAAAAAGGGGAGATATTGTTGATGGGGGACCCAAATATGCCAGATGTTAACTGGAGCATCTTTGCTGCAGCCACATCCAAGAACAAGGTCATTGTCAATGCATGCCCTATAGAGGGTATGCCTCAGACAGCTAGTATAGGAACCCACTTGGGATGGAGCAACCTTTGACCTGGTACTCTCAAATGGGGATGGAGAGAGGATCTAGAATTTTAGAAGTGGGTAGCCATCTGGGAACCAGTGACCACCAAATAGTGTGGTTCACAATAAACACAGCCATAGAGTCACGCCATACGAAAGCAAGGGTTTTGGACTTTAGGAGGGCTGACTTTAGGAAAATGGGAGCGTGCCTCAGAAAATCACTAGCAAACAGGCAAGATGAAGGAGTGGAGGAACAAAGTGGAAAAATCAAAACAGCCATCACAGAGGTAACAAGCCTCTGCGTGAAGCAAGTCAACAAAACAAAGGAAAAAAACACTATGGTTCTCAAAAGAGATACCGGGGAAGGTTAAGGAGAAAAAGGAAGCATTCAGGAAGTAAAAGAAAACACAGAAGGAGCAGGACAGAGAACTGTACCAGTTAATGCAGAAGGAAGAGGGGAAGGCAGTTAGAATAGCAAAGGTCCAAACTGCGGAAAAGATAGCCAACTCAGTTAAGAAGGGGGATAAAACCTTTTATAGGTACATTAGGGAGCGAAGAAAGACCAAGGGAGGGATAGTGAGGCTTACTGAAGGGAAGGGGAGGCAGAAGGTGACAGTGAAAAAGCTGGAATACTGACCAAATACTTCTGTTCAGTACTCACAAAAGAAGAGGAGGGGGAGGTACCTAAACCAAACAAGGGGCTCTATGCATTATGCAGGTGGGGGTTTGCGGAAACCGTGTGTACCCAATCCGCATAGCTGCGCACTCATGGACAAGAGCGCACAAGCTGGTAGTCACTACTGGCTGCCACCTGTAAGCAACCTCACCCGCACCTCCGGTGTGCAGGACTCTGCAGGGCAGCCAGTGGCAGAGTTGCAGAACTGGACAGGCATCCAGTCAGATGCCTGGACTGGGACCTACAGTGGATCCAATACACGGCCAGGCACGTGTTGGCAGCATGCCCTGTGGATTTCCAAGGGCTGGCGGCTGTGGTAGTGTGCTAAGGGCAATGCCACCAGCCCTACGATGGCACCAGAGATTTGTACAGGGACAGGGTGGGGGGATGGTACTGCAGGGGGAAGGCACTGTACCCTGCTGTTAATGGGGGAAGAACCCAGGTCCTGTGCCCCTGTGTGGGGGGTCTGATGTGTGCTGTAGTGGGTGGGAGGCACCTGGGTGGCTGTATGCAGTGGCCCCAGTGTGTGGGTGGGCTACTCACCCTGTTGTTGGGTGACTCCCACTTTCTTCATGGGGTGCATAGGGGTCTTACATCAGGGTTCTCCCTGGTGTAACCTGCACCCCTGCAGCCAACACTACACACCTTGGTGCATGGCATGTAGTGCTGGCACAACCCAGCCACCTGGCATGTCGCTCTTGGCAGCCAGGGGATCAGGCTGCGAGCGCTGCTACCCCGTGCATCCTACAGGGGCATATAATGCAGAGTGATTGCACCCCAGATATGCACGCATAGCCACTCTGCCCCAATAGTGTATACGAACCGATAGAAGCACTCTGGATAGGGGAATCGATACCAGGCCATTCACAGAAGAAAGCGTCCTGAAATAACTCCTAAACCTGAAGGTGGACAAAACAATGGGCCCTGATGAGCTTCACCCCAGAATTCTAAAAGAACTAAGATGGGCATCAGTGGCACCACTGACTACCCTTTTTAACAAATCATGGGAGGATGGTGTGGTACTTGAGGACTGGAGGGCAGTTGTGATTCCCCTACACAAAAGTAGGAGCAAGACAGAAGCAGGAAACTACAGACCCGTTAGTTTGACTTAAGTGATAGGGGAAATGATGGAGTCACTTCTAAAGGAAAGAGTTGTTGAGTACCTAGAGGCCAGTTGGGCACAGGACCCAAAGCAGCATGGATTCACAGTGGGAAGGTTATGTCAGATGAATCTAATAGATTTCTTTGACTGGGTGCCCAAAGCAGTAGACCAGGGAGGGACTGTGGACATGGCCTACCTAGACTTTAGCAAGCATTTGACACAGTCCCACACAAAATATTAATAAACAAGTTAAACAACCTGGGAATGGGTCCCAGGGTTGAAGCCTGGGTAAAACATTGGCTGGACAACAGGACGTAGAGGGTAATAGTAAATAGAAAATTCAAGTATCTGGGAGTTTGGATAGACCAAAGACTCTCCTTCATTTAACATATCGAGGACTTGCTAAAACGACTTTGGCAAAGGCTTGGACTGTTTTTTAGAATCAACCAATTTCTCACCAGAGATGCCAAGAAACAACTGGCCCAATCCATTTACCTATCATTGGTTGATTATGCGGATTTCCTCTACAGCCAATGCCCCAACTCTTACATGGCTAAAGTGGACACACTCTACCATCGAGCACTGAGGTTTATAATGGGACTCCCCTTCGACACGCATAACTGCACCCTGTATGTGGCAGTGGGGTGGACATCACTAAAGTTCAGGCACCACAGAAACGCCGCTCTCTGTACCTATAGAACCATCTCTAATAAGTTGCCTTACTATATCTCCTGCTGTCTTCCCCTGAGTATAATTGGGAAATACGCGTTAAGAAGTTACTCAGCTATTGCACTTAAAATACCCAAAGCAAAATCCCACTTCGGCAGGGCAGCCATAAGCTTCGTGCTACCTACCTTATGGAACGATCTACAAAAAACTCTCAAATTAAGCACTCTGATTGGTATGAATGCCTTCAAGATGCTTTATTTCCGTACAATCAGAGAAGTATGTAACTGCTTCACCCACTCAGACCCAGTACCGGTGTTTGCACTGGTATATAGCCATACCTAGACCCAATTTTAAGTACTGACCCCCAGCTTGCACCTCACCAGTCTAATTGTTCTCTCTCATCCCCCTGTCTTATCAACACTAGGCCCGTCCATCCTGTTATTCTTCCTTTCCCAACCTCGGATAGGAGCTCACTACCCTGGGTTGTGACATCCTACCATGCCCCATACTTTATAGCATTCAGTCCCGGAGCTCACACTTACTCCTTTTCTCCATCCACCTTCTCTACATCCCATTTTACCAACTCCTCTCTGTGCACCGTGCCCTCCTAGCCTTTCTTCCCCTACCTCCCTCCCTTCCTTCCCCCCTACCTTCACCTCTACCTGGTGTATATTTTATTTTATTTTTTTCTTCCATTACTTCCCCTGCAACCTTAGATAACCTGCTTTATCTTCCTATAGACACTTCTATGTATGTAAATACAGTGTAATCTGTACAATATCTGTATAATTCTATGTACATATGAACTTCTTTTTCTTCCTCTCTGTAAAGAGTATTTTCTGTATTGCCTTGTAAATACCTGTGTTGACCTGTATATACAATTGTTCATGCTCCACCCAGGTTCATCTTGCAAATGAGCTTCTGCTCAACGATGAACGCCTAGTTAAATAAAGACTTGATTGATTGATTAACTGATTCTGAAGAAAGGGGGCTTGCTAGTGGGGTCCCACAGGGTTGAATACTGAGACCGGTCCTCTTTAATGTCTTTATAGGTGACATTGCAGAGGGGCTGGAAGGGTAAGTATGCCTCTTTGCAGATGACATAAAGATCTGTGATAGGGTTGATACACAAGGGTGTGTGGAAAGGATGAGAAGGGACTTTGCAAAGATGGAGGAATGGCCAGAATTATGGCAGCTTAGATTCAGTGCTAAGAAGTGCAAAGTAATGCACCTGGGAAACAAAAACCTAGGGGAAGAGTACACAATGTGGGGGGAGGTACTAATGACAATAACAATGGAAAGGGACCTGGGGTAGTCATAGCAGATGACCTAAAGGTAGGTAAACAATGTGAGAAGGCAGTAAGGAGGGCTGGGGGGATACTGGGATGCAAGGGGAGAGGCATCACCAGTAGAAAACAGGAAGTTGTTATCCCTTTGTACAGGCAGTTGGTGAGACCCCATCTGGAATACTGCATGCAGTTCTGGAGACCCACCTCCACAAGGACATAGACAGGATGGAGGCAGTCCAGAGAAGGGCAACTAAAATGGTGCAGGGTCTGCACGAGAAGCCATAAGAAGAGCGATTAAAGGAGCTTAGTATGTATACCCTCGTGGAAAGGAGGGAGAGGGGGGACATGGTAGAAACTTTCAGATATCTCAAGGGAATCAACAAAGTCCAAGATGTTAGCCTCTTTAGAAAAAGATGTACAAGAACAAGGAGGCACAGTTTGAAGATAGAGGGGGGGATGGCTTGGGGCAATGTGAGGAAGTATTTTTTCATGGAGAGGGTGGTGGATGCATGAAAGGGCCTTCCTGAGGAGGTCATGGGGTCAAAAACAGTGGGGGAATTCAAGAATGCATGGGACAGACATTAGACAATTCTAGTGGGAGGTAGGAGGAAGTAGTCTGTTGGATAACTAGGATCTCATAGATAGTGCACACTCAACTTGGATAGATATAACTTGGATCTGCAACATATCCAATATGTTTGGAAATGGGCAGACTGGGTGGGCCAAGGGGTCCTTATCTGCCGTCAAAGTCTATGTTTCTACGGATGGTATTTCCAGTACATAAAGCACAGCAGGATGCATCAACATGAATACTTAAATATCAATCCCCTAAAAATATTTAAAATGCTATAACAGGGTGGTGAGATATGTTGGTGGCAGGATATAATACAGATCTTCCAGGGGCTGCATGACTTATATCTAAAATGCATACAAAATAGTGGTGTTTAAGTCCCCTTTTAAATGTCTCAACTGAAGGGACCTCCCTCAGGGCCCTCAAGAGCACACTCTGCAGAACTGGCGGATTTGGAAATGTACTAATCAGCAGAGCTCAATAGTGGGTGTAGAGCAAGGATTTATATCTGCTCTACTTGGCATTTATTGCCCATTTATTCAGGGATTGCAGCAGTGTTAAAATGTTCCGTTTAGCTAAACAGTTTCAGAAGCATGCATAAATACAGCATAGATGCATTTTATTGCTCTTGAATCTCAGCAACTCTGTCTACTTTCATTCTTATTTTTCCCCTCATAGTAACTATGACATACCTCCCTCATCTGCACCCCAACCAGCACCCCTTTCTCAGCCAGTTGCCTCAGATCTTCACCCATGTTCACTCCTCACCGTGGCTTTGCACCCACACTTGACCCTGTGCAAAGGTGGCACACCCCAGGCTCCTGGACCCTCTGAGCCCAGTCACAACCCTATGGATCAAGCCAAGATGGATTGCTCAAATCCCAGGTGAAGTGTGGGTTCTATCCTATCAAACTTTACTCCACTCCACTCCTTTCTCTGTATCAGGAGGGAATGTTTTTTCAAACTGCTTAAACTAGATTTAGTGTGCTTCTTCTAAATGTCAGGTACCCATGAGTTTCACAAACTAGACCCCTTTTTAAGTTTATTGCGCGCATGCACAAGAAACATGTTATGGCAGCTTGCTGCAGAAGCAGGTTGTGAAGGTGCAGCAGAGTTGTGACCAATGCCCCCACTGCCTTTTGAGGCTTGGCCTGCTTTCCCTAATGGGGTGGCATGCTGCTGCTGACACTAGTTCAGCCAACGTGCCACCACATTGAAATGTTTTAGCTGCTGCAATCAGGGGCTGCCTCATCATTGCAGCATCAGCCATTCCACTGCAATGAGGGAGTGACCCATCATTGCAGGGCCCTGACCCAGTTTGCAGACGAGAAGCCCAGTCCCCATCGGCATAATCTCCCCCCCATGTTTCTGCTGTATGCCAAGGGGGTGCCCAATCCCCCTCAGCATCATGCGCCCTCCCTGTCTTTGTTTGCCGACGGGTTGCCCAATCCCCGCCAGCTTCAGTCCCCCCTTCCCAACTGAATTTGCAGATAAGGGAGCCCACCCTTGTCTGCATAATGTATATCCTCCCCACAATGTAGTTCAGCCGAGGGGGTGCCCAACTTTGGCTCCGTCCACCACCGTGGGTGCTGACAGGGTGGCCCAATCCTGCATCAGCTACAGCCCCCAAAATAAACACTCAGGTGGCACACTGGGCACTCACCCCAGAGTGCCACATGTCTCTGTAAAAAGAAAAAATGCCCATTGATGGGTTTTATTTTTTTTACCCCTGGAAACAAGAAAATGGTCCCTCATCAAGTCCCTCCCCCAACCCGCACCCACCCTCTGTGCACCCTGCCTCCCCACACCCCCCTTCACCCCATACTTACCTCTGGAGTCTGGCATAATGATCTTCGGTGGACCGGGAACATGTCTGCACTCTTCAAAGCTGACCGTTAACTGAGGAAATACTGGTAAGCTGTGTAATGGCATAAATAGGGTTTTTTCAACTTCGGTGCATATCTCAGGCATTTTTTGGAATTTTGGCACCAAATTTTCAACATGGGGTTTTTGCAACCCCTTCTCATGAATTCAGCCACTGTCATGGCTTTATTCCATCCTGAAAGGTGATTTTGCAGTCACTGCACGGAATCACCTTTTGAGACCAATTAACAAAATGACAGTGCCAGTGTTCATGAGGTGGGCTCTCAAAAATCCTGTGTTGCAAATTTGGTAGAAAAATCCAAAAAATGACTGTTTTAAGAGCGTGAATTATGCAGTTGCTACGCACGCTCGTAACTTCGCAAATTTGCAATATTTTCACTCAAGATTTTCAACATTGGCATTTTTCTGCACCTCCTTATTAACAGTACAGCTGTCATTTTTCACACCCTTGCCAAAATGTGATTTTGCACTTCAGGTGCAGAATAGCGCGTTCGCTGTGGGAAATCAGTGTTTGGGACACATTAAGAAAATTACAGTGACGCTGCTCATGAGCAGAGGTCCTAAAATGCCTGTGTTGAAAATTTTGTGATGACAGTCCATAAAATGACTGTTACAACCATGCATTGCGAAGTTTGCACGCACACTGGTAACTTCACGAATTTATAATATTTTCACTCCAGATTTTCAACATTGCCATTTTTCCGCACCTACTTATGAACAGTACAGCTGTCATTTTACACAACCTGGCCAAAAAGTGTTTTTGCACTTACGGCACCAAATAGCATGGTTGCTGTGGGGAAATCAGTTTTCAGGATAGACTGAGAAAAAGATAGTGGCATTGTTCATGAGCAGAGGTTCTAAAATGCCTATGTTGAAAATGTGGTGATGGAAGTCCATAAAATGACTGTGTTACAACTGTATGTTGTGCAGATTCCACACACTCTTGTAACTTTGCAAATTTATAATATTTTCACGCCAGATTTTCAACACTGGCATTTTTCACACCTCCTTATGAACAGTACAGCTGTCATTTTTCATATCCTGGCTGAAATGTGTTTTTGTGCTTCCGGCACTGAATAGGGCAGTCACTTTGGGAAATCAGTGTTTGGGACAGATTAAGATTGAGCAAGTAAGAGAGGGGGAGTGAGCGAGGTCAACGGAGCTGTGCTGGGAGTGCTGCGGATTTCTTTGTGGGCAGAAAAAGGTGCCAATGCAAGCAGGAGCCCAGGATAAAAGGGCAGTCTGCTGCATCGGGAGAAACAGAGCAAGTGAATGGGGGGGGGGATGAGCAAGCTCAGTGGAGCTCTGCTGGGACTTTACATTTGCCCACCCTTCCACTCAGGGTCCTCTGTGGTCCTATATTACAGCAGGGTCTCTGGAGTGGAGACAAAGCAATGATTGGATGCTTGTAGGATTGCTGTAATACTACAGATTTAGTTGTTCTGTTTATTTCTGTAACTAAGCTAAGTACTGAGCTTTACTGATATGATTGCTGTAATAATATTTATTTGCTCTGTTTATTTCTCTGACTGAGCTGAGAAATACTTGGAGTGCAATAGGATTTCTGACTGGGCTAAGTGAAACTATATGAGAGCTGAGAACAAAAAGTATGGCAGCTGAGGGGTGAAAAACAGACAAGGAAGCTTTAGGATTGCTACAGTAATACAGTATCTAATGAATGAGATTTGAGACTGAATTACCCTGGTCGGCAAGGGGTCAATAGGGGGCTAGTGTGGGGGGGGGGCAGGAATATGAGTAAATAGGGGCCTAACAGTTGTAGTAGGGTACAGAACCTGAGAGTAAGAGCCCGTAACATAAGATGGGGGCCAAAATGAGGCAGGTGCCACATATCAATAGGGCCGGCATCTTTGGAAGGGTGGAGGGGTGTACAGAGTGTGGGTCTGCCATGATCCTGGACTGGGCTTGGAGGATGGGGGTGGGGTGTATGGTCTGTAGATGACTGGCTAGTTTGAAGGAGAAACTGTAGAGTTTAGGCAGGAGTGTAAGTGGCAAGGCAGATGAGTATGGTAGACATCCTGGGGGAATGGGGATGGCAAAGGGGGAAAGAGGAAGAATAACTAGGCACTGAAAATGACCCCAGTATCAAAGGCACTAGCAGAAAAGGAAGAAGAAGGAGGGTGCCTGGGGTGAGGCGGGGCCTCCTGATGGGAAGAAGAGACCACGAAGAAGCACCAGGGGAGAGAGCAGATGGCTGCGGGTAGGGAGGGACCAGGGTTGCTATGGAGGGAACAAGTAGGAGGGGGGGGAACCAATGGAGGAAGAGATGTAGAAGAGGTATCGACTATGAATAGATTCGAACCTCTGCTATGGACAGAGAGGGGGAGCAGCAACATACTGAAGGGGGAGGACAAGCGGTGCATGAGAGGGATGGCAACAGGTAGGGGAAGAGATAGCGAGGACAAAAGGGTAGAAGGGTGCTATTAAGGAAGGAGGGGGTGGTGACAGAAGGAGAGAAGGCTACAGGAAGGGGGAAGGATGGGAGGGGCATCACTATCAGGTTAGAAGGGAATAGGGGCTCTAAATTGACAACAGCAGGGATAGGGGAGGGGTTGGAAATCAGCAGTGGAGGAGGGGAGGTTGACATGGGAAGCCCAGTAGGAAGTAGTCAGGCTGGAAAGGAGTTCAAGGTGGATGGGAGGAATAAGGCAGAGAAAAAGGGTGAGGCAGAAGTAGGGGGTACAGATACAGAAGTCACAGAAGTCACAGAGGGTGCAGTTGGTGGGGTTAAGGGACAGGGAAGAACAAATACTGGGGTGGTGGAAGGGGCATTAGAAGGGAAAGGGGTAAGGGGCGGGGGGGTACTCATCCTGGGGGATTCTATGCTGAAATGGGTGAGATGGGGTGGAAAGAGGGAAAGGCACAGCCATATTTGGGTTGAAGTTGTCCCCAGGTTGACTGCAGGAGGGGCAAGACAGCCACTGTTCAAGTGTGCAGCGAGGAGGAGGAAGAAACCTCATTTACTGTTGCATGTGGGTACAAATGACTTGGCGGGGAACACTGTGGAAGTAGGGAGGGAGAGGTTTCAGTACTTGGGCAGGCAGTGTAAGGGTGTGGGGAAATCGGTGGCATTCTTAGAGGTACTGCCGGTACCATGTGCAAGCATGGCGAGGAAGGATAGACTTGAGGAGTTTGAGTGGCTGAGAGATTGGTGCTCCACGAAACATTATGGGTTAGGGTCTGGGGGGAATAGTGACTTATACGCGGGGGACAGGGTACACTGGAGCAGGAAGGGGAGGTAAGTATTAAAGGCAGCATTGCTGACGGGCCACTGGCATTGAGGGTTGAGAGACTGGACGCCACACCTCGTGCCACACTGGTAACATGGGTTCAGACACAAGCCTGGGCTGCCAGGGCTTGGCAAGGGATTGATAGAATTGAGCATCTGGAGGACTGCTCTCCTATCCCGGGGTGGGATCCAGGGCTCCACCACTCTGTATCGGCCCTTGGTGATGACCGCGGGCACTACTACAGTTGTGTAGTAAAGGGTGGCGAAGTGTGGCGGACGTTGGCATGCTGTGCCTAAGCGTCATTGCATGCCTGCACACCACAAAGGAGAGAAAAGTGGAACGTGGGCTACAGTCAGGCAGTATGAGCTTCCAATCCCCCCTGCCGGCCCTGAATGGTTCCTCCTCAACCGGATCCTACTCTAGTGGGTCGACCTGGGAAGCTCCTCACCACCCCACCTTGGGAGTAATCTGTGGAGGTGAGCAGGTTGGCCTGATGTCGGGGGCAGGACTAGGGGGGTTGGTTGGGATGACCAAGCCAACCTTAGCCCAGTGAGAAAATATGTTAAAAAAAAAAAGACAGGATTAGAGGGGTATATTTCTACTAAGGTTGATTTAAACAAATGGGGGGCGAGGCAAAAGACTGAGGTTGGTAGAAAGTTTCGGACAGGAGAGCCTGATGAGGTCACTGCCCTAGATGTTGATAAAGGCAGAGGTGGAAGAAGGCAGGCAGAGTGGTCTGAGTGTAATTCAAAAGGCACCACCACCCAGTAAGAATAAGGAGGAGAAAGGGTGCAGACTACTGGGAGGAGGGACACAAGCCAAGGAGGAGAAAAGTAAGGAGAAGGAGGAGTACGGGTGGAAGGTGGTCTGACTAAATGGATAAAGAATTGGTTACAGGTGAGGGTGAGAGGGTGGTGGTGGTGGAGTAGCTCTTGGCACCAAGAGCAGTGACAAGTGGGGTGCCGCAGGACTCAATGCTTGACCCAATGGTATTTGGGCTCTTTATCTCTGATATAGCACATGGAGTGGGGAGCAGGGTTAGTCTGTTCACACATTATACCAAATCAAAAGCAAATAGATATAGTAGCAGAGCCCCCATCCCACTATCATATACACACTCCCTGAAAAGCTGCTTAAAAGCCTGCAATTCATTCAAATAAATTCAATTTTCTTACTTACTTAAGATTCAATGCCAACAAGTGTAAAATCCTGTACCTAGGGCATATGAACCCTGATGCTGGGTATAGGATGGGGAGAGGTACTGGTACTCACTAGACATGAAAGGGTCCTTGAGGTTATTGTATCAGAGGACCTCAAGATGGCAGTACAGTGTGACAAGACTATGGGCAGGACAAATTGGATTTTGGGGTGTATAAGGAGTGGCATCTCCAGTAGGAGGAGGAGGGATGTTGTGCTGCCATTGTATCACCCCCAGCTGGAGCACTGTGTCCAGTTTTAAAGTCCACATTTCAGAAAGGACATAAGATAGAGGTTTTCCAGAGGAGGGCAACTGAAATGGTTCAGAATTTTCACAGGAATCCCTACAAGAAAATGATGAAGACTCTCAACATGTACACTCTGGAAGAGAGGAGGGTGAGAGGTGACATGATCAAGACCTACAAAGTACCTCACAGGGGTAAACAGAGCACAGTTGGGGAGCTTCCTTCAAATGAGGATGTGCTCCCAAACCAAGGGACATACAATGAAGCTGGTGGGGGGAAGGGCATTCAGGATAGATGTAAAGAAATATTTATTTACTGAAAGGGTGGTAGATGCCTTGAACAGACTGCCAGTAGAAGTGGTGGAAGTTAATATAGTAGGGGGAATGAAACATGCATGGGATAAATATAGGGGTATATTAGAAAAAGGAGAAGGAGGGAGTCAACGGAGATCAATAGGGCTATGGAAGTGGAGTAGGTACAAGTTCATTGCAGAAAAAATCCATTAAGCAAGCTCATTCATAAGGAGGTCCTAATGGACACAGGCAGAATAAGACATGCAGTAACATATACAGGCAGAAGTTACAAGTAGGTAGAGAACACTTGGGCAGACTGGGTGGGCTGAGTGGTCCTTTTAGGCTGACAAATTCTATGTTTCTATTGCACCACGTGTTAATTCAGGTGCAGTGTTTAAAGTTGTGCCTACCATACATCCAGATGTACGGTACAGTAAATTACCAAATTAGATGCAGCCCACTTACAGTACAATAAACAGAACCCCAGTGCTTCAAGAAACCTTTACCCTTCACAAGGCTGCTTATGGAGCTGGGGTTCTATTTGCAATGTCCACACCTGTATGCTGATCTTAAAATCAATGCCTCATCTGAATGAGTACTTGATTCTTGCTTACTCCATTTCTCCCCCACTTTGAAACCTGCTTGTCCTGAGTTAGTTTTGGGCTGGCAGTGCCTCGCCTGTGTTGGAAAATAACCAATAAGCGGCATTGAAAGACGTCACACTTCACAGACTGTGAAGGCAGCTGCTCATGGACTGACATAAGGCAATTTTAGTGGGGGGTAGGAGGAAGCAAGCTGTTTAACTAGAATCTACAGCTTATCCATCAGGTAGGGAAATGGGCAGACTTGGTAGGCCAAGCGGTCCTTATCTGCCATCAAATTCTATGTTTCTATGTTTCTCACCCACCATCTTGGCACGAAGAAGGCTGCAGCTGTGGCCACTGATGACTGTTGGGGTGTGGGAGTGGGGGTACCAAAGGGGACAGACATAAGGAGATAAAATCATAATAAAAATTGTGAGACCTTCACCAGCTTTCCAAAACGCTTACCAGTAAAAGAACACTCTATGAACTTTTTCAAATGGCAACACAATCTGGTGAGCCCTCTGTCTGCCATCTGACACCAGGCATCAACCAGCACAAAACTGCCTAAAGAAGGCAGTGTGGTCATGTGGTTACTGAAATACTGGAGATTTATAAGAACAAAAGAATATCACACAGAAGCTGGCACATATGCCTATAGCAGCTGTCGCCTGTTTCTCAGTAGTTATATTTATCCCCTTGAGGTACTTGAATGTTTCTATCATATCCCATCTTTTTCTCCTCTCTTTCAGTGAGTACATACTGATGTCCCTTAATTTTTCCTCAGAAGTCTTGTGTTGCAAGCTCTGTACCATCTTATTGCCATTTTCTGTACCATCTCCAGCCTGCTAATATCCTTATGAAGGTGCGACCTCCAGAACTGCACACAGTACTCCAAGTGATGCCTGACCATGGTTTTATATAATGGCATCACTACCTCCCCTCTTATGCTGGTGATACCCCTGCCTATGCACCCCAGCATGTCACTGGCCCTTCCAGCTGCCTTACCACTTTGACATTTTCAGGTCATCTGAAATAAGAAACCCCAGGTCACTTTCCTTCTTTGTGATTGTCAGCAATTCCCTCCCCCCCTAGGTTTCTGTGCCCCAGGTGCATAGTTTTTCACTTTTTTAAATTAAACTTTACTTGCCAGTCCTCAGACCATTTCTCAAGCTTCCCCAAGTCCCTCCTCATTTTCTCCAATCCCTCTGGGGTATACACTGTGTTACATATCTTGGTGTCATCTGCAAACAGGCAGACCTTTCCCTTCAGCCCTTCTGCAATGTCACTAATGAAGACATTGAACAGGTCTGGCCCCAGGACCACTCCCTATGGCACCCCACTGATCACACCCTCTCCCCAAACTGAGCCTCATTTACCACCACTCTCTGCCTCTTCTCTGTTACCCAGTTTCTAACTGAGTTTATCACCCTTTCCCCATGCCCAGCCTACTCAGCTCGTTTATCAGCCTCTTATTTGGAACGGTGTCAAAGACTCTGCTTACATCAAGGTAAGCATTGTCCACTGCCCCACCCTGATTTACTTCCTTTGTCACCCAGTCAAAGAGATCAACCAGATTTGTCTGATATGACCTCCCCATTGTGAATCCATGTTGCCTATGGTCCTGGGCTCCAATGGCTACTAGATGCCTCACTTTCCTTTCTTTAACCAATGTCGCCATGATCTTCCCCACTACTGAAGTGAGGCTGACCAGCCTATAGTTCCCGCCTCCTCCCTACTGCTGGATTTGTATAGAGGGACCACACGTGCCCTCCTCTAATTCTCTGGTACCACCACTGTGTTGAATGACTCAGTGAACATGGCTGCTAGAGGTACTGTTATTTCCCTTCACAGTTCTTTCAATATCCTTGGGCGTATGCCATCTGGTCCCATCACTTTGTCCACCTTCAATTTATTCACCTTCTGCAGGATTCTTCTGCCTAATACAGTTTCCTGTTTATGATGTGCCTCTAACAAATAAAAACATTAACAGAATGATACATGCATTCCTGTTTTATCACAGCACAAATACACTCTAAAAGCCTTTCAATTTGCCATGTTTTTGGCTTCAAAAGATTGTCAACCATATCACTTTTCCCAGGGTGCCACCCTGCCAGTAGACCACCAGTAACAGATACATTTTACTGCTCAAATGACCCTCCTTGTAAACGTTTAATAAATAGCAGAAGCATTTGACCACATGTGCAGACTTTTAACATTTGACCTGGCTGACCTCTTGACATTTACTGGGATACTTCAGTCAACCAGCTTATTATATAAAAACATTGGTATGCCGCACAGGGGAAGGTCTATGGCAGGAACTAGGAGGGACCTCCTTTTATGTGGAAAAAATGGAATTTTGATTAGAAAACTTTAGAAATCAGTGGTGAATCAAGCTTTGTCATTCCAGGTAACTCGCTGTTTTAAAACAGTATGCCACAGTAAACAATTGTTTCCTTTATTTCTATAGGTCTGGCAAGACACCAACTGCCTTCTGACAGCATGCCAACTCCCTTCAGATCAGTCAGACAAATAGTGTTTTTTGTCTAACCTTCCTTATCTGTCCTATTTTGTTCCTAAAGAACAACAGATCCTTTGTGACCCCATCACTATTCTTATTTTTCAGGCGCAAGTTGATATCTCCTTGAGACCCCCGGGATCCAGATAAGACATCTACTTATTATCTGTGCAAGGTGAGTGATCTGAATCTGTGCAGCCACAACTGTTACACACAGTGTGCTTCTGCTTGTGTAATGCCAGGACCGGATGTTCATCTTTGGGATTGGCTTTAACTTTTTTCATTGACAAAACTCTGAGCCAAATCCAAAATGAAATGACTCACAAGGGAAAGTGGCCGCAGATTCTTATGTCAACAGAACAGAGCAGGCTACAACCACTGGGCTACTTTTAAGATCCTCACAGGGTAAAATCCATGTGAGAAAAATTAAAAATGGGTATACGATCAAGCATTAGGGTGACTGGTATGCTGACAAAACCAAGATTTGGGGTGACATCCAGAACTAAGGTAAATTAAACTTAAATCTTGCTCAGGACCTGTTATCACAGATAAATAGACCCGTGTATGTGATGGATTTACTTTTTTTTTACGGACAAATGTTCATTCTATGGTCAGAATGTTTTATGTATAGATGCAAATACTTACAGCATGAACCCTGCTGTTCTTTTTAGAACTGTGCTATTTATATCTATTTCAATATAAGCGACCTTTTATGATTGTCTTTGAATTTCTTGTAACTTTTCATTGCAATAAGGACCTCATAGAAAATGAGTTTGGCTTTACTGAGATTTCCTTTTCATGTTTATAGGAATAAAAATGTTACTTCTACTACTTGGGTCTCCAATATTAAATACAATCCAAGATCTTGGGAAAGTTTATTAAATAAGTTAATTAGAACAACAGCAGCACTCACCCCTACCACCAACGTTTCACACGACTTCATTGATAAAATGCAGTGAGGCTGCATGACACATCAGTGGTGGGTAGGGATTAGTGCTGCTATCGTTGATATTAATTTCTTTAATAAACTTTCCCAAGTTCTACAGCTGTTTTTCTTGTTGGAGACTGTGTAGACCAACTTGTTCTAG
Source organism: Neoceratodus forsteri (assembly GCA_016271365.2). Taxonomy (NCBI): domain Eukaryota; kingdom Metazoa; phylum Chordata; order Ceratodontiformes; family Ceratodontidae; genus Neoceratodus; species Neoceratodus forsteri. The sequence goes on along the minus strand of CM028133.1, from coordinate 220,099,900 downwards.
CTTGCTCAAAAACTGGGAACCTACCCCAAATGTTGGTTTTCACTTTTTTGTTATATGGACAACTGGGCGAGGAGTCAGAGGACTGGCGCCAATGTGCTTTACTGTTTTGGCCAAAATCACGAAGAGAACTTTGAATTTGGCATTACTTGATTTATGTTTGCATTACGAGCTAAATAATTGTGTTCAGTGTGTCACTACTAAATCACAGAGATTGCTAATTGTGCTCCAGAGTTCTGTATCAGGGACTACTGTACTTCAGACTGCAGGTAGAAGCAGGATCCCACTGAAAACAAGATGTTGCAACTCAGCTGATATGTACTGGGTAAACAAATTTAAATAAATAAAACAAGCATTTATCAATGCCGGACGTTCGCTTGCAGGTATTTGCAGTGGTGTTTGGCATGTATGGTGCTTTACCATAATACCCTGTGCGATTGCTGGTATTTGCACTACAAATTTTCAGCATGACCTTTTTGTTACCCCCACCTCATAAAAGTATTTGAGACCTCTGCTTATGAACAGTACCAGTGTTATTTTGTTAATCTGTCCTGAACGTTGATTTCCCACAGCGACCATACCATTCTGCTCCACATGTGCAAAAACACAGTTTGGGTAGGATGTGAAAAATGACAGCTGTAGCATTCATAGGGAGGTGTGAAGAGATGGCAATGTTAAACATCTGGAGTGAAAATACAACAATTTCTCGAACTTACGAGCGTACATGGAAACTGCTCAATGAACGCTCATGACACAGTCATTTTGTGGACTTTTGTCACCAACTTTTCAACGTAGGCATTTTGGGACCTCTGCTCATGAACAGTGTCACTGTGATTTTCATAATCTGTCCTGAGCATTGATTTCTCACTGTGACCACACCATTGTGCGCTGGATGCAAAACACATTTCAGCCAGGATGTGAAAATGTCAGCTGTACTGTTCATAAGGAGGTGTGAAAAATGCCAGTGTTGAAAATCTGGAGTGAAAATATTTCAATTCTCGGTTACGCAGTGTGCATGGAACCGCGAGAATGCATTGCATTGTGTCGTTTTTGACATTTTTTCACCAAATTTGCAACATAGGCTTTTGGCAGCCCACCTCATTAACAGTGACACTGTTTAGTTAATCAATCCCAAAAGGTGATTTTGTGCAGTGACCATGAAATCACCTTTGGGGATCAAATAACTCACATGACAGTAACTGAATTCATGAGGTGGGGTCCCAAGAAGCCCCTGCTGAAAATGTGGTGCCAAAATTTGCAAAAATGCCCGAGATAGCCACCTAAGTTGAAAAAAAACATTTATGCCATTATACAACTTACCGTCATTTCTTCAGTTTGCGTTCTGCTTTCAAGAGTGCAGACATGTTCCCACTCCACTGAAGATCACTGCGCCAGGCTCCGGAGGTAAGTATGGTGTGAGGGGGAGGTGGGGTATGCAGAGGGTGGGTGTGGGTTCGGGAGGGGCACAAGACACAGCGAGGGATGGTTTTCTGTTTTCACAGGTTTTAAAAAAACCAAAAGATGTTACGGGACTGTTTTCCCATTTACAGGGACAATGGGCATGCTGAGGTTGGCTCCCAGCATGCCACCTGGGTATTTGTTGGGGGGCCCTGGAGACAATGGGGACTGGGCACTCCATCTGCACATACAATGTGTTTGGTGGGGGCAATAACAAGGGAGCAGGGTAGACGGCAGCAGAGGGAGGAAGTGGAGAGGATTTTATTAGCAGCCAGAGGAAAAGGGTGACGCCAATATGCTAAATACACACACGTTACCACCACTGATTGCAGTGGTGCTTTTCCTTTAACTGAAGACCACTGCAGCCAAACTGCTGTCATAGACAGCTCATGCATCCATTGTTTCAGTAGGGTTGCACACGTTACACTGAGCACTGCATTGGACAGGAGGGTCACACACCTTCAAAAAGTTGTACTGTCCCAAAACGTTCCTTGCACATGCATGCAAGCGAATGCAAAAATAAACAAGCATTTGTCAATGCCGAATGTTGCTTGCTTCTATCTGGTGTTTAGGTATTTGGAAGTCATTGGAGTGCAAATATTGAAAATTCGCGAACTTATGAGTGTGCGTAGGAACTGTGCAACGCACACTCGAAAAACAGTCATTTTTAGGAATTTTTTCACCAAATTTTCAACATAGGCATTTTAAGACCTCTGCTCATGAACAGTGCCACTGTGATTTTGTTAATGTGTTCCATACATTGAGTTCGCACACCGACTGCGCCATTGTGCGCTACATGGGCGGAAACACGTTTTGGGCAGGATGTGAAAAATGACTGCTGTGCTGCTCATAAGGAGGTATGGTAACATGGCAATGTTGAAAATCTGGAGTGGAAATATTGAAAATTCACAAACCTACGAGCGTGCATAGGAACTGCACAACGCACGCTCGTAAAGCAGTCATTTTTAGGAATTTTTTCACCAAATTTTCAACATAGCCATTTTAAAACCTCTGCTAATGAACAGTGTCACTGTGATTGTCTTAATGTGTCCCATACATTGATTTTGCACACCGACTGTGCCATTGTGCGCTACATGGGTGGAAACATGTTTTGGGCAGGATGTGAAAAATGACAGCTGCACTGCTCATAAGGCAGTGCAGTAAAATGGCAATGTTGAAAATCTGGAGTGAAAATATTGAAAATTCGTGAACTTACGAGCCTGCATAGGAACTGCGCAACGCACACTTGTAAAACAGTCATTTATAGGAATTTTTTCACCAAATTTTCAACACAGCCATTTTAAGACCTCTGCTCATGAACAGCATCACTGTGATTTTCTTAATGTGTCCCATACATTGAGTTCGCACACCGACTGCACCATTGTGCGCTACATGGGCGGAAACACGTTTTGGGCAGGATGTGAAAAATGACAGCTGTGCTGCTCATGAGGAGATGTGGTAAAATGGCAATGTTGAAAATCTGGAGAGAAAATATTGAAAATTCACAAACTTACTGAGCGTGCATAGGAACTGCACAACGCACGCTCATAAAACAGTCATTTTTAGGAATTTTTCCACCAAATTTTCAAAATAGGCTTTTTGAGAGCCCACCTTATGAACACTGGCAGTGTCATTTCATTAATCATTCCAGAAAGGTGATTTTGCACAGTGACTGCGAAATCACCCTTCAGGCCTGAATAACGCCATGACAGTGACAGCATTCATGAGAAGGGGCCCCAAAAACCCCATGTTGAAAATTTGGTGCAAAAATTCCAAAAAATGCCTGAGATATGCAATAAAGTTGAAAAACCCCTGTCTATCCCACTATGCAGCTTACCGGCATTTCCTCAGTTCGCGGTCGGCTTTGAAGAGTGCAGACGTGTTCCCGGTCCACCGATGATAGTTGCGACGAGCTCCGGAGGTAAGTATGGGGTGAGTGGGGGTGTGGGGAGGCAGGGTGCACAGTGGGTGGGTGCGGGTTGTGGGAGGGGTGGGAGACAACGATGGAACGTTTTCTTATTTACAGGTTTTGGGGTTTTATTCAGACGACGGCGGACATTTGCCACGCTGGGGTGGGCTCCCAGCGTGGCAGCAGGAAAGCTGTCTGGGGATGTGGATGATGGGGATTGGCCCCCATCGCCCAAAACAAGATTTGCCACGCTGGGGTGGGCTCCCAGCATGGCACCAAAGCTTTGGTTGGGGGGCATGCAGACTTGGACATATTTTGTTTTGGCAGCTCATACAGAGGCGCTGCCAGCACTGATCGCAGCGGTTGTTTTCTTTGAAGTGAAGACCACTGCTGTCATACACAGCATCTGCATTCATTGGTGCAGGACCTTCACCCCTGCTCAACGGACCAGTGGATTGCACAGGACAGTCACACCTCCAAAGTGTCCTATTCTCCCAAGATGTTCCTTGCGCATGCGCATAAGCGAACGTAAAAAATACTGGCTTTTAGCCCCTCCGCCCATGCAATGCATTCTAGTGCTTACAACAAAATGTCCAGAACTGCAAGATTGCAGGTTCAAACCATGCTAGCATGAAATGCTCACTTTGTGACCCTATGAAGTCATTTAATTTCCCAGGACCTCATTCAAACCAGCTGCAGAAATGGGTGTGGCTATACTAAAATCTGGCCTGGAAGGAAGAAAAAGAAAGACACTTCATTAGCAAACAAGTAAACAAAAATATAACTTACTTGCAGGCAGCAGTAGAAAAGAATCTGACAGGAGGGTTTAATGGTATACATTCGTGCCCAGTGACCATCACTGTTTCAAGGCCCATGAAAAGCTCTTTCAAACAAGATATTGGGCTTATCTGTACCTGAAAGTACTCCACAGATACAGATGACCGTGTCTGTTTAACATTACTACTACACTAGAGCCATTTTTACAACATTGTGACATCACTGAGGAACTACATTGAGTTCAGCATGGCTTGTTCCTTAATGACATCACATTGTCGTATAAATGGTTGCCATGCAGTAATTATATTGGACATACTCCATCATCAGCATCTCAGGACTGCTTCCAGCTACAGGTGAGCCCAATGCCTCATTTAAAAGAGCTTTTCAGGGGCTGTCAATCTATGTCAGCCACTGTACAAGAATGTTTTCCTTTAACCTGCAGGTCCCATGATGGGGGAGCCGCTATAATTAGGTATGCTGTTGGGGGAGGGAGCCAATGCCTACTGTTTACCAGAGCTGAACCACTGGGTATGGTGTAGGAAATGTTCCATGGTGAAAAGCAGTACTGCTACATCAAAGCCCTCCCTGAAGGCACTGCATAAAGCAAAAATTGTAAAACTGAGGGTGAATGGGCTCCCCGTGTAAATACAAATGTAGCTCTGACTGCTGAGACAGGAGCTCCTGTTGCAAAAACAAACAAAGATAATAACATAAAAAACCAAGACCAGAGTTGTTGCTTCCAGACAAATCATGTTTACTTTTTCAACCCACATTTCCCATATACATTTCTGTTTTTCACCCCATCTAATGAATTCCTTGTTATTAATTTGTTAATTTTGGCCTCTGTGCTCTCTATACCCAACAACTACACAGCAAATATAAGTAGCAAATGGTCTACATTAACAAATGCTTGTTCCCTTTATTTCTACAGGACTCACAGGATGCTGACCCGGGTCTAACAGAATGCAGACACCCCCCCATAACAGATAAGGGGATCAGTATTCTGTCACACCAGGGTCATTATAAACCATAACATTGTTTTATGTTTAACCTTCTCTAGAGTCCTATTTTGTTCCTAAAGACGTACAGGTCCTTTGTCGCCCATCATTTTAAGTCCCCCTCATGAGTGTGCGTTGCATATTTCCCACGCGACCTTGTAACTTCACAAATTTGGTATATTTACATGCCACATTTTCAACACTGGCATTTTTTTTTACATCTCCTTGTGACCTTTGTCGCCCATCATTTTAAGCCCCCCTCATGAGTCGGCTTATTCCTCAGCCTTAGGGTCCCCCCCCCATGCTTATGGAGTTTGCGCACTGTGAGGGGTGTATTATCTATTGCTGCCACTTGGGAGCAGCAGGGAGTGGGATTCTATATAAACGGGGTGTACAGGGAGAAATGGGTGGAGACCAGAGGGTGTTTGCAGCAGGTCAGTTAGGATGGGGGTTCCCCCTTCCTTTAGGCAGGTCGTCAGTTTCGGTAGTGTTGCACCAGCTTCCTGGGTTTTTGGGGACTCTGAAGGAGGTGAGCAGAAAGGCAGTTGCAGTCATTTGGGTCCTGGGTCTCCTTTGGACTGGGCGGTGAGAGCATCCAAGGAGCATTAGAGTATCAGCAGGCACGTAGTGGACGATCCCGGGGTTGTTGGGCCCAGTCTTTGGAGGTGGTGTTTTTGAGCCATCGGGGGCTGCCGAGGTGGTGGCAGGGTCTTAGCAAGGGGTTTGGAGGATGGTGGCAACTCCTTGACCCCGTTCCTCAGTTGCTCTTCAGCTCTGTGATGAAAGCTGGGAGTAGGTGGTGGCCTGGACTCGATAGGGCCTGCCGTGCCTATTTCAGGGGCAGGCCCCAGGGCCTACAGTAGGTTAGGCCTTTAAAGGAAAACTACACCCAAAACTTGAAAAAAATATATGTCGTGCAGAGTGCTTTAATTTGTATGTGAAGTTCTAGTGTTTCCTTCCCTCTGACTGGTATTAGGACTTTTTCCTAAATTAGCCTGCTAGCTTTAGGGTAGTTTTACGACCCCTGGAGATCTCCATATCAAATAGCTTAATTGTATTTCTTTGTCCTACAATGCACCTTGTTTCATGTGATGGTGATGTAGCACAGCCCATAAATCCAGCAGAAAGCATTGCAGTACAATCAGTTCACAACAATAGAGATGGCTATATTTTAAAATCTGTAGAATTCAGCTTGGTGACCACCCTCATCCTAAAGGTTTTACTGTCCTGAAAAACTTTGCTGCTGGTAATTTTTGTGCAGCTTGTAAAGCTTCCAAGATATTTAGTTTGTTTGGCATGTGTGTGCTGAATGTTGGGTCTCTCTTACATCACAGTCACATGAGACAAGATGCACTGCGGGAACAAGACATACAAGTAAGCTATCAGGGGTGAAGATCCCCAGGGGTCGAAAAACTAGCACAAAGCTAGCAGGCTAATTTGGGAAAAACTCCTAATACCAGTCAGAGGGAAGGAAACACTAGAACTTCACATACAAATTAAAACACTCTGCACAACATATATTTTTTCAAGTTTTGGGTGTAGTTTTCCTTTAAGCCAATATAGGCTATGGCTCAGCTTGGGCAACAGGGACTGGAAGGAGGGGGCCACTGTAACTGTTTTGGGTGTGGCTCCAGGGAGTGCAGTGGGAGCAAGTTTAGGAGACAGCACCAATGACCAGGCTGGCCCAGGACTAAAGTGGGGAATGATTTCCATAGAGCAGTTGTGGAGGTGTCAGGCTGCTGAAAATTTCGCCCTGAGTATTAAGTAACTCAGTGGTGGCAGAGGAGCACATCTCTCCCCTGATGAGAAAGAAGGAAAATCGTTTAGGAAGAAGCCTAGTTTGAAGGAGGCAGTAAGAGGAAAAACTTTGAAGAAGAAGCTCAATTTAAAGGAGACAGTAACAGAGTAAGGTGCTTAGCAGTGCCAATGGGTTAGCCGGAGCTTCACACTTCTGGAATATTTTTAATTCATTCTCTGGTCCTGGGTAAAGTGTTTGCTGCTGGTTCTGTTGCACTGAAAATCTATGCCTATGAATCTCTCTCTCTGTCTCTGTCTCTGTCTCTGTCTCTGTCTCTCTCTCTCTCTCTCAATGATAAGTCTGTGTAAAAAGTTTAGCCCCATGGAGCTATGACATTTCAAAGCTTGAAGTAACCAGAACTCTGACCTTTGAGAATCATTTTATGAGTTCAGGAGAATAAAGGTTATTTGTTGGGGGAGAGGGAGAGAGAAATCAGAGTCTACTATGATCATTGTCACAAAGGGATTTTAATGAATTTTAAGTCCTTTAATTTTCAGGGGTTCTTGCACTTTCCCTGGGGCTTGAAGTTTTAGAATTCCTTGCACTCTCCTGCTCCAGTTCCATTGGTCTTGAGAAGCTTGAGGAAGAATCAACCAGATTTGCCTGTTGGTAGATGTGAACACCCCTTGGGGCTCAGTGTTGTTGGGTTTGAAGACATTTTCAGGTAAGACACCCATGTTAAATGCTGTTTTTAATCTGAGAAGAGCTTGGTGAGATTCCGTAGTCTGGGTCCCCCTTTCACTTGTTACATCAGGCCCCTAGACATTAGGAGATGGGGTTTACAGATTGTGGGAGCCCATTTGGGATCTCTTTCTTAGTCCCAGCAGGTTTTTGCCTCTTTTATATAGCCTGGAGGAGCTGCCGGGGCTGTCCGCTTTAGGCCTAGGCCAGTGTGATGCAGTTTTGGTGGGGTGGTGGTGCAGGGTAGCCTTATTTTGGGTGGCTATGCCTCTATCCTCCCTCTAGTCTCCGGCGCTCGCATGTATGACTGGTAGGTCATGAGCACATCTCAGCCTATCTGACTGGCTGCTGCTGAGGTGTAAAAAAAAAATAGAAGGACTATGAGCAGGGTGCCATTTTGTGAAGAAGACTGAAGAGTGTATCAGCTTGTTATGAAAACTGAGCTGTGTTTCAGAGGAGGAGAGGCCTATATCCTAAATAATTTGTGTCCCCCCTTCACCAGAGTGAAAGCAAAAGGGTTGGAAGGTGATTTTGTGAGCAGAAGTTACAAGATGGCTGGAAGAGGGTACAAGGTGACTGAAGGGTTTAATCCTCCAGAGGAACCACAGGCTACGGTTCCCATCTCCCTTCTAACCTTGTTGTGGAATTTGGGAGGGAGGCATCAGTCAGATGAATGATGCATCAGATGTGGATTTATGGGAGAAGGTGTAGTCAGACTGCCCATGTGTTCAATTTGCTCCAGATCTGCCTTAGACATGGGGGAAAAGCCAAGACAATATCCCCAGATGTTACAGTATAAGTGGTGGAAGAGGAATGGGTGAGAGAGGGGGGTGGTGGGGAACACCAACATCTGCCCAGCTCCTTGTCACTGGCTGCTCGCTATCTCCATGACAGAAGGAGGGGCAGGGGGGCTGTGCCCACCATTGGGTGACCCCTCAGGGCCCAGGGGGTCCTCAGCAGCATCCATCTCCGGTGGTAGCCCACCGGCCCATTCGGCCAATGTAGAGGCATCTCCTGCAGTGAAAACTCATCCTGCGATTTAAGTTGGGAGTTTCTGGAGTGTCCATCAAATGAGAAGAGATCCCAGAGGAGAGAGTTTGATGAAGAGAAACTGCTCTTCAAAAGATTTCAGTTTGCTGCTTAGTAAGTTCAGCGGGCTATTCTCTGGCCCCTTCTCTACCCTGTTATCACCCTGGCAGCTAAGACCTCATGTATGGTGGTGCATTCTAAAGCTCTGAGAGTCTGGATGGATGGACTTATATGAAGCGACCCTCTCAATGTGGCCTACCGAAATGAAATATGGATGGAGCCTGGACTGGCCAGGAGAACCAGTGTAAGGGAGGTACCCGAATAGTCCTAGGTAGAAATGTGGATTAGGAGAAGAATACACATAGAGTACCCTACTGTAGACTATCCATACTTATCATAGAAGATGTGGGATGTAATTGAAGAAATACGTGTGGAATGGGTGTATAAAGAGCAACTCCAAAAGCTGTGGTCCAAGCCTGGAAGTTCTGGTCAACCATCCCAACACATTTTTCCAAAAAGCTCGTACCATCTCTTTCATTGTGCCTTGGTCTGGCTTGACTTTGTTCAAGCATTTTGCCCTAGTTCAGGACTTGGCAGGGTGCCGAGTGAAATATTATATCATTGCCAAAGACTCGTTTGGGGACCTTACCTCAAAGCCAGATCCTGACTTTTATTTCCCACAAGGTGGAAGTTTAGCCATTTAAGCCCCATTCAGTTGTGAACTATGCCAGGAAGACTGCTCACTGGAGCAGGAGTCCGTTTCAAGACTGTTTGTTCCACCAGGTTACAATTCTAATCTAATGACTTTAGCAATCAGGGATGGTAGTAATCTTAACTTTGTTCTAAAAGAAGACTTGATGACAGTGATTCTAGTTTGATAAATCTGTTTTATTTAATTGCTTTATGAAGTAAGGCTGAGATTTTAAGCTCTGCCTCGTGTGGGTGTGATTGTGAATGTGAGAGTGAGTGTGGATGAATATTAAGCGATTATTACTACTGTATTAAAGTTGTTTGCTGTTTTTCTCTGAACTAGTGGGCGGTATAGGGAGGAACTGCAAACTTATCTACCTCAGTGTATGTATGTCTAACAATCAAAATGTTTTTCCAATGATTAAAATGTTTATAGTGTTTCTAAAGTTAGTTTAAAGGTGTGGGCCTCCTGGCACAGATAAGTTAGGATTTTTTCTGGGTTTTAGTAGAGTTTAGTGGTAGCTGGAAATGGTCTTCCTCTTTGGATCAAATTATGTGAGTGCCCCCTATGGCATGCTGGGGGGGGTGCATACCTGGTTTGTTTGGTTGGAGGGCCTGCTTTTCCCTCTGCTCCATCTCTGGGAAGAAATGGGTTTTTAGGCCAGCTAGAGTGTAAGCTCCCCTCCACGAGTGAGAGAGTTCCTCACTCTTAGGGACCCCCGTGCTTAGGTAGGTTGCACACTGTGTATTTTCTGTTGCAGCCACTTGGGTGCAGCAGGGAGTGGGCTTCTATATAAAGGGGGTATATAGGCAGGAATGGGGGAGAGACTGGTGGGTGTTTGCAGAAGGGCAGTTTGAAGGGGGATCCCCCCCATAGGCAGGTCAGTACTTTTGGTTGTGCTGTGCTGGATTCCTGGGTTTTTGGAGCTCCGAGGGAGGTGAGAAGAAAGGCAGTTGTGGTTGTTTGGGACCTGGGTCTCCATGGGACTGGGTGGTGAGAGTATCTAGGGAGCATCAGAGTATCAGTGGGCAGGTAGTGGAGGACCCTAGGGGCATTGGGTCCAGTCTTTGGAGATGATGCTTTGGACTCTTTGGGGGCTGCTGAGGTGGTGGCAGGGGGTTTGAAGGATGGTGGCAGCTCTTTGACCCCTTTCACCAGGGGCACTTCGGCTCTGTGGTGAAAGGTGGGAATGCATGGCAGCCTGGACTCGATGGAGCCTGCCATGCCCATTTCAGGGGCAGGACCCAGGCCCTACAGTAGGATAGGCCTTTAGGCCAATATAGGCTGTGGCTCAGCTCAGGCAACAGGAACTGGAAGGAGGGAGGCACTGTAACTGTTTGGGGAGGCTCAGCTCTAGGGAGAGCTGCAAGAGCAAGTTTGGGAGAGAGCACCAAGGATCAGGCTGGTCCAGGATTAAAGTAGGGAAGGGAATGATTTCTAGGGAGCAGCCATGGAGGTATTGGACTGCTAAAAATGTTGCCCAGAGTATGAATTAACTTGGTGGTGGCAGAGGAACACATCGCTCCCCTGATAAGGAAGAAGGAAAATCATTTAGGAAGAAGCCTAATTTGAAGGAGGCAGTAACAGGAATAACTTTGGGGAAGAAGCTCAGTTTAAAGTAATGTTGCTCAGATAGTGCTTTTGTGGAACCTACCACTATCTGTCAGATGGTGCCGATATCCTGACTTGGATCCTACCAAATAGCCTGCCAGAGACAGATGCAGGATCCAGGGTCAGATAGTGATGGATCCTAGTTAAGAGCCATGTATTGTGGTTAGGATCCACAGATCCTAGGGCAGATAGTTAGGATTCAGGGTCAGATAGTGATGGAGCCTGGTTAGGATCCATGGATCCTAGGGCAGATAGTTAGGATCCAGGGCCAGATAGTGATGGATCCTGGTTAGGATCCAGGTATCCTAGCTGGGATTCACAGATCCTAGGGCAGATAGTTAGGATTCAGGGCCATATAGTGATGGATCCTGGTTAGGATCCACAGATCCTAGGGCAGATGGTTAGGATCCAGGGCCAGATAGTGATGGATCCTGGTTAGGATCCGATGGCCAGATCCACAGTCAGATGGTGGAAACATCTGGCAGATCCACTATCCTGCCACAGTGGGCAGGTATCTGTGGATCCGAATTTGTCCGAATCCATCTGAGCAACACTAGTTTAAAGGAGGCAGTAACAGAGTAAGGTGCTTAGCAGTGCCAATGGGTTGGTTGGAGCTTCACACTTCTGGAATATTTGAGATTCAAACTCTAGTCCCGGGTAAAGTGTTTTCAGCTGGTTCTGCTGTATGGAAAATCAATGCCTAAGAATGCCCATTGCTTTCTCTGTCTCTCTGTCTCTCTCTAAACAATAAGTTTGAGTAAAACGTTTAGCCCCATGGGGCTGTAACATTTCAGAGCTTGAAGTAACTGGAGCCCTGAGCACTGAGAATCATTTTAGGAGTTTAGGAGAATTAAAGTGATTTGTTGGGGGGAGAGATCAGAGCCCAGTATGATCATTGCCATGAAAGGGGTTTTAATAAATTTTAAGTCCTTTAGTTTGGGGGGGGTGCGGTTTCCCTTGGGTTTGAAGTTTTAGAATTCTTTGTGTCCTCCTGCTTCAGTTCCAGTGAGTCTTGAGAAGCTTGTGGAAGAATCAGCCATATTGCCTGCTGGATTTACCTGCTGAGAGATGTGAACACCTCTTGGGGCTCGATGTCATTGTGTCTGAAGACATCTTCAGATAAGACATCCATGGTAAATGTTGCTTTTAATCTGAGAAAAGCTTATTGAGATTCTGGAGTCTGGGTCACCCTTCCACTTGTGACATCAGGCCCCTAGACATTGGGAAGGGAGAGCTACATCATTATTCTTATTTTACAGGCATGATTGGATGTCACCTCAAGACCCCTATTCCAGGCTCCTGAGGGCCCAGGAAAGAGATCTCCTACTTATTATGTTGGCTTGCACACTTGCGCAAGCAACATCTTGTGGTAGTGCAGCTTTGGGGGTGCGGCTGCTGATGGGAGAATGCAGGGCATGCATCAGCAGGTGCGTCCCTCATTCCCCAGTCAGCCTGCATTCTGGCGCCACACCATGCATACATAATGGGGTGAGTACATTTAAGCAAAGGTCCGCTGCAATCCGAGCAAAGCTAGTCATATGCAGCAGTCCTTTGCTTGCAGTGCTCGCGCCATTATGAGCATGGTCGGCGAGCGGGTGGCCGCTTCACATCTGCTGACATCGGAGGGGCCCAATCCCCCTGTTGGTAACCCCCCCGCTGTCTTTGTGTGCCAACGGGGGAGCCCACTCCCCATCGGCATAACCCCCCTATATGTTGAACGCCGAGGGGTGCCCAATCCCTTCTCGTCACACCACTTTCTTTTGTTTGCCGACGGGTGCCCAACCCCGCCAACATTACTTTCTGCCCCTCACTTTGTGTGCCGACAAGGATGCCTAATCCCCATCGGCTACTGACACCCCCAAAATAGTTAGGTGGCACACTGGGAGCCCACTCAGCGTACAAATGCCTTGGAAAATGAAAACTGTCCCACAATGGTTTTCCTGTTTTTTTTTTACACCTTGTAAAACGAAACCATCCCTTGTAGTCTAGATGCCCCTCCCCACCCGCACTCCACCCACTGTGCACCCTGCCTTCCCTCACCCCCACCCCATAATTTCCTCTGGAGTCCAGCGCGACGATCTTCAGTGGACCGAGAACACGTCTGCACTCTTCAAAGCCGACCGTGAACTGAGGAAATGCCGGTAAGCTGTATAATGGAATGAATAGGGTTTTTTTTTCAACTTTGCTGCATATCTCAGGCATTTCTTGGAATTTTGGCACCAAATTTTCAACATGGGGTTTTTGGGACCCCTCCTCAGTCATTGTGCAAAATCACCTTTCAGGACCCATCAATGAAATGACAGTGCCAGTGTTCATGAGGTGGACTCTCAAAAAGCCTATGTTCCAAATTTGGTGGGAAAAATCCAACAAATGCCTGTTTTTCGAGTGTGCATTGCACAGGTGCTATGTAGGCTCATAACTTCACACATTCGCAATATTTTAACGCCGGATTTCCAGCATTATCATTTTTGTACACCTCCTTGTGAACAGTACAGCTGTCATTTCCACATCCTGCCCGAAATGTGTTTCCACATGTCCGGCGCACAATAGCGTCAGTCGCTGTGAGAAATCAGTGTTTGGGCCAGATTATGAAAATGACAGTTACACAGTTCATTGAGCAGCGGTCCTAAAATGCCTATGTTGAAAATTTGGTGATGATACTCCATAAAATGACTGTGCTACGAACGTGCATTGGCAGATTGCATGCATGCTCGTACTGTTGTGCATTTGTGATATTTTCACTCTGGATTTTCACCATTGCCATTTTTCCATACCTCTTGATGAACAGTACAGCCGTCATTTCACATATCCTGCCCACCCAAAATGTGTTTTCGCACTTCCGGTGCAGAATAGCATGTTCGCTATGCAAAATCACTTCTTGGGACACTTTGAGGAAATAACAGTAACACTGTACATGAACAGAGGTGCTAAAATTCGTACGTTGAAAATTTGGTGCCGAACACCCATAAAATGCCAGTGTTGCAAGTGTGCATTGCATATTTCCCACGTGACCTTGTAACTTCACAAATTTGGTATATTTACATGCCACATTTTCAACACTGGCATTTTTTTTTACACCTCCTTGTGAGCTTTGCAGCTGTCATTTTCACATCCTGCCCAACATGTTTTCCCGCACTGCATTACCTTGCACCCAAAGGGACACCCTAATGCCTGTCACTGTCTGCAGGGTGGGGGTGGGTTGGCATCAGTTCAATAATTGACTGCCATTCCTATGATGCATCTCTCTAACTCCTGCACTGCCAATGCCAGCAAGCCAACATTCGGCATTGACAAATGCTTTTTATCTATGCTACTATATCTGGGTAAGCTGTAATGGTGTAGCCGCAACATCTGCAGAAATGGATAGAAACAAAACTCCACTGGAAATGGGATGTTGAATCTCAGCTGGCCTTTCCTGAGTAAATAAATTGTAAAAAGTGTCCATCCATTTGCAGGCAGTGGGGTCAGTGTATCCTAGTAGTTGGAGCACTGCTGGGAACTGGGATATCAGAGGTTCAAACCCTGCTGGACCCAAATAATCACTCTGAGATACTCAACAAGTCACTTAACCTTCCAGTGCTCCAGTTTGTGGATCTGCAGAAATGGGTAAAAACAGGATCCCACTGGATATGAGATGGTGCATCTCTGCTTGCCTATCCTGGGTAAATCCATTGTAAAAAGTGCACATACAAAAATCATGGCCAATTGTCAACCTTTCCTGAGTTACATTCCCCCCCCCACCACCACCACCACCACCACCACAACTGAAGGAGGTAGTGTGGTCTAGTGCATACCTCTCAATCTCTTGCTTCATAAACCACAGGCTAGTCTTATAGCAGCAGTACAACAAAAATGTTTTTCCAAAAGGTCAGTGAATGACAATAAGAAATATTAGCATACCTGTCAAATCTACTTTTCTAGATAACTCATTTGTGCACACGGTGATGCTTTTTTTTTTTTTCTCGATCCAAACCTTGCCAGGTCAATAATGCTATTTCAAAACCGAATGTGGCTGCAATCTTTTTTTTTCTTGAGGAAAAAGTAAATTAAAACATCAACAAAATATTTAAATCTTGGTGGCACTGAACTATTCTACCACCCAATAAAACTGGAAGATGCCTGTAAATCTTTTATACTGAAAAAATGGCAGGGTCAAATTTTTTGCCCAATTTTGTTGCACTGTTTCTTTAAAGAAATTCTGGGACAAAAGACCAAAATCAGGGACATATCATAAAATTTGATTATCTCCTGTCAAGTGGCTGGTAAAATATGGGGTTTAGTGTTTACACACGGTTTTGTTTGGTAGAAGTAGGCCTTAAGACCAATCTAGTCTACCCCACACATTATGTGGGATATTCAGTTGTCTTCCTAGTTTTGTAAATATAGATCTAGGTTCCTTTTAAACTGATCCATTGTATCTGAATTAACTAAAAATAGTGGCAGTTTATTCCATTGTCTGGTTGACCTGTTTGAAAAGAAAATTTTCCTCTTGTTCTTTATTGCTCTAGGTACAAACAGTTGTCGTGAGTTGCGTCTCAAGACAATTGGTTTGGAGGCAATTATTTTATTTTTTCATAATTCAAACTTTATTAGTACATTTTCCACAATAAAAGGCAGTTACAATGAAAATGAGATGTAAATACAGCCACTTATAAAGACATGACTGCCTAACCCTCCCATCCCTCCCCTTACAGCAGTAACAAATCCATGTATCCCCTAAATACTAAGCTCACTACCTGAGAACCTGCAGGGCATTTTAGACTGTGACATAATTAGGATGGAGCCACTAAAATTAGAGAGTGAAAGGGATCCCATATTTTGGTATATGCTGCCAATCTATTGTGAAGACTGGCAATCGCTTTTTCTGTATGTAAATTGGCAAGAATTTCATTCACCCATTCTTGAAAGGTTGGGGAGGACTTGTCTTTCCAGTGATGTAAAATAAGCTTCTTGACAGATAAGGCAATCATAGAAATATGAAACCTTCTTACTTTAACTCATATAGAAGACAGGTCCCCTAAAAGGCAAATATCAGGAGTAAAATACTTCTGAAGGCCCAATAAAGGATCCAGGGAAGTCTTGATTGAATCCCATGAAAAAGAAATTTTAGGGCAGGACCAGAACATGTGAAAAAGTGTTCCTTCTTCCCATGAACACTTAGTACATATATTGGAATTCAAGAGACACTATTTCTTTAATTTTACTGGGGTGCAATGCATGTTATGTAATATGTGATATTGCATGAGACGCAATCTGTCTTGAGAAACATATTTGTGACAGGATCTCCATAGGATTGCCAATCCAGATGATACTGAGGAAGGATAGAGTTCCAGAATCTCGTGTGTCCAAAAGAGTCCCCATATCTTTTATAAACCAAGACCTGATATAATTTAGATACGACACCTGAAGATCCAAGAAGTGAAGAAACCTCAGGTATCAGGGCTGTGACAGTCTGGGGGGGGGAGTATTGCCAAAAACTATTGTAAGTAAGTGCCTTAACTCGACAACTTTGAAGTGAGAGGGAGCTGGAATAAGAAATTTCCTAATAATATCTCCTACTGACAACCATTGCCCCCTTCATCCACAAAAGAGAGCACTTTCCCATCCCCCAATTGGGAAAACCATTTATGGGGTATCTTCTTCTTGTTAATGGTGAAAGATGGGGAATTCCAGATAGACTGGACCAAATCCAACTGAGGGGTATAATGCAAAAATGAGCATAATTGTGCATATACCTTTAATGAGGTAACTACTATAGTGCATTCCTTAGCCATACACACCTGGGAGTTTTTAAGATAGAATAAGGTTAGAGGGTTCAGATTCTTAGACCTAATTACATCCAATTCAATCCTAAGCCAAGCCAGCTGTTCTTTTTCTGGGCCAGGAGATACCCATCTCAAACATTTTGCTGATTGGCTGGCCCAATAATATACAGCCAGATGGGAAATCCGCAAACCCCCCTCAAGTTTTGGAGCTGCCAATTTATAATAGGCCAATCAAGGATACTTATCATCCCAAATAAATCTAGTGAATATGCCATGTAACTTTTTAAACCAGAGTAGCTGGATAAAAATATTGAGAAGAGATAAAGGGTAAATAATTCTAGGGAATATATTCATCTTAATTATGTTGATCCAGCCCCATAGTGAAATGGGAAATTTGGATCACCTATCAAGGTCGTGAATTATAAGCTGTGAGAGAGATTCAAGATTTTCCTTAAACCATATTGGGGGTTGCAGAATAGTTTAATGCCCAAGTATTTGAATGACCTGGGAGTCCAACATAGACCTAAGGGACTAATGTCATTTTTGAATACCTTATGGTTTAATGGAAAGAATGAGGATTTACTAGCATTCAGTTTGTAATTGGACAGGGCACTAAATCTTACTATTTCACTCAACAAAGCCAGTACAGAAGGTACCAGATGGGAAGAGTATATCAGCAAATCATCTGCATATGCAGTGACCTTAATTTCATGGCGCCCAACCCAAATGCCTTGTATAGAGGCACTTTTGAGAATGTTTTGGATGAGAGGTTCCAGATATAAATTAAATAACAGAGGAGATAAGGGGCAACCCTGTCTGGTTCCTGAATGAAGTGGAAAAGGTTTGGAAAAGGCCCCGTTCCCAGAGATCCTTGCTGTAGGGCTTTTATATAATGTATCAATCCAGGATATAAATACAGCAGGGAATTGGAAAGCTTCTAGAACTCGAAACAAAAAATTCCAATTCACACGATCAAATACCTTCTCGGCATCCAGGGAAACCAGTCCTGCGGGAAACTCAGCATCCCTGGTAGCTGAGAAGACATGAGATAGGGTACGTAAATGGTCAGATGATGAGCGCCCCTTCATAAATCCTACCTGGTTCATACCTATTAGTTCAGGGAGAACCACAGTTAACCTATTGGCTAGCATCTTCGAAAGAATTTTAATATCTTGGTTTAGAAGGGATATAGGTCTGTAGCTTTGAACAAGCTCAGGGTCTTTATCTTGTTTAGGGAGAAGAACAATCAAGGCCTCAAAGAGGTGAGGGTCTATCTCTGCCCCGGATAAAATATATTGAAATAGGCTATAAAGTACTGGTAGTAAGAGATCCCAAAAAACTTTGTAAAATAGGGAGGAGAATCCATCAGGGTCTGGGACTTTGTCTACGGGTAATCCACTAATAACCTCAGCAATTTCTTCCTGTGATATAGGGGTGACCAAAAAACCCTTGTGTTGATCTGAAAGGAAGGGCAGATGGGAATCCCTCAGATATTTCTCCATACTCACAGGACAGGGAGGATACTCCATGTCACTGTACAGTCTTTCATAATATGGGGCAAATTCTTGTACTATCTTGGTAGGAGATTCTTTCAGGGACCCATCTGCCACTGCCTGAATTGAAGGGATGAGTCTTGCAGATTCTTGTTGCTTTATACGCAATGCCAATAGGCGCCCCGCCTTCTCTCCCTGATCCATGTAACTAGCCCTAGTATGAATAATAGCTAGTTCTGATTTTTCCCGAAGTAACTCTAGATATCTGTCCTTCAAGACTAGGAGCTTCCTCTTGTCTTCATCCGGGGCACTAGCCGAAATATTAATTTCAAGTGACCGAATTTGGGACAGTAATGATAATAGTTCTTTCTCCTGTGCCCCTTTCCTACTCACCGCCATACTAATGAGGATCCCTCTCATGTAAGCCTTGAAGGTCCCCCATAAAATATCCGGCTTTGCACTGCCTAAAGGGTTAGAAAAATAAAATGAACTCAGTTTGCTCCTTTATGAGCTTGCAATACTTAGCATGTTTAAGAAGCTGTTCATTGAGTTTCCATCTGGTTTCCCAATTAGGTAAATTAAGGAATGCCAATTTGCATAACACCAATGATGATCAGAGACAGGGCCAGGTTGAATCAAGGAGGTCTTAACCCAGGATAGGAGAGCCTGAGAAATAAATATGTAATCAATGCGGGACTGCGAGCCGAGCAAAATTGACCTGAAAGTAAACTTCCTAGAGTCAGGATATAAAATAACTTTGGAGGCAATTCTTATCCCACATTCTTGCATAAGGTGATCATCCTGAAGTAATTTATGTAGAAGCAGCAAATCGCCTCTACTTCTCCTTACATTAAGAGGGTAAAGATTTAGCTCCCTACATCTAGTTGTACAATCAAGATTTCTCAATCCAGGGATTAGCTTTGTTGCTGTACTTTGTACACCTTCCAGTAGTTTAATTAAGCAATAAGGCATGGCAGGATGTGGTATATCATAGGATATCATTACATCATGGCAGGATGTGGTATATCATAGGATATCATTACACCCTGGGTGGTCGGGCCGAGTGCATCCAACCACCCGAGAAGTGACAATATCTCATGATATACCACACCTTGGAGTGACTTATTGCTATTATGAACTGAGTTTCAAGTTTTTTAAATAAAAAAATAAAAGAAACAGGCTTTAAAATGTTTTATAAATGAGTTTTTGGGTGGTGTAGGAGTACATTTTTAAAAAATAGTTATCAGACAATAGAGATCAAGGAGGCTGGTGGTGCCGGAACTTTTTTGAAGCCGTGATGATGTAGCCAGATATCATCATGTCTTCAAAGAGCTCTCGACCAATCAGATTCCTCTATTTATAATCCTCAGTTCATAATATCTTTTGTCATGTAGGGTGCCCAAAAAACAGCTCCATAATCCAAATGTGGTCTTATGTAGGAGTTATATAATGCTAGAACACGTGGTTCTTGTCTACTTATAAAGGATTTTTTGATGGAATTTAAAATGAAATTAGCTCGAGTAGCAATCTGTCTACAGTGACTCCCCGGAAGTAGTTGGTAATTTACTAGGATCCCTAGATCTTTTTCTGACTTAACTTCCTTTAATAGTTTGTCATTTAAGTAGTACTCAGCACGTGAATTTTGCTGACCTAGGTGCATTACTACACACGTATCCTCGTTAAAGGACATATTATTGTCACTTCCCCATTTTTCCAGTAGTTTCAAGTCATTTTGTAGTGGTGTAATATCCTCACTATCTTTTACTTCTCTGCTTATTTTGGTATCGTCTGTGAATTTATCACTATGACTTGTACATCCACTTTGCAAGTCGGCTATGTATACACCAACTAGTAATGGTCCCAGAACAGACCCCTGCAGAACTCAACTGGAAACTAGAGTTGGGTATGATAATGTGTTATGTATTTTGACCACTTGTGATTGGTCTGTTAACCAGTTTGCTATCCACCCTATAACATGCTGATTTATTCCAATGTTGACCAGTTTATTTGTTAATATGTAATGTCAGACCTTATCAAAGGCCTTTTTAAAGTACAAATAAATTATATCCACTGGTATGCCTCTGTCTACTGATTTACTGATTGGTTCATAGAAAAAGATCAAATTGGTAGTGTAGGATCTACCCTTAATGAATCTATGTTGTTTCTGATCTTTAAGACTCATATTTTCTATTTGGTTATCAATTCCGTTTTTAAGAATTCTCTCCATGGCCTTGCACACCACAGACAAAAGGCTGATAGGCCTATAATTCTTGGCCTCATTCCGATTTCCTTTCCTTTCCTTTTATAAATGGGAACAACTATGGCTTGTTTTCAATCTAGGGGTAAGTTACCTGACATAAGAGATTTGTTAAGGGTAAGGGGAGTGACAATAGCAGACACAGTGTTTTTAATAAATTTGGGATTTATACCACCCGCCCTACCGCAGAATCTGATCTCATATCCCTAACTGATCTTGTTATTTCTTCTATGGTTATAGGATCTGTGGGGACTGATACTTGGTTTTGGTACCCTACTCTACGGTCTGGGTTGAATACTGATCCAAAAAAAGCATTCATTTTATTACTTATATCGAATGGGTCTGTCATTTCTCTATTACTATCTAGTAAAGGAATTGAATCAAATTTGTGTTGTTTATTGTGATTTATGTATGAAAAGAAGGCGTTAGTGTTTTTTATTGTTGCTAATTTGAATTTGATTTTCCGTCTTTCCCTTCTAATTATATTTTTGGTTTTCCTTAATTCACTTTTATAATTTGCAATATTGAGTGTAGTCCTGCTTTTTTTTTTCATTTTTTTAAAAGCTTTTTCTTTCTTGGAAATTTGGTTCTTCACTGCTCTAGTTAACCATACTGGTATTTTCCCTTTATAATTGTGTGTTTTTACCATGGGTACATACAGATGTTCTAGTTCAACAATGATGAACTTCATTAGAGTTCAGCATTGATCAGTGGTCAGATCCTTAAACAAAGTCTACCAGTTGTATCCCAAGAGAGCTCTGTTAATTTTGGTGTAGTCTGCTTTACTATAGTTATATTCATAGCATGTTTTGCTTAACCATTTCTTTTGTTTATGAACACTGAAAGTTATAGTATTATGATCACTGTTGTCAGTTGGGCTGGTAACAACAGGAATTGAGATATCTTATGATAACTTTGTAAGTACCAAGTCCAACATGTTGGATCCCCTAGTCGCATCATGTACCATTTGTTCCAGTCCAGTATTAATAAATGAGTCTAAAAATAGACCTTCCAGAGTGGACCTAGTAGTTAGATTCTCCCAATTTATTCTAGGGAGATTGAAGTCACCAACCACTATTAAATCAGATTCTGAGGCGATCTGTTCAATTTCTGATATCAGTAGTTGGTCATAGTGCAAATCTGCTGATGGAGGTCTATAAAAATTGGCTAGTATGAAACTCTTCCACACCTGGGGTTTCACTTTAATATAGATACCTCCCAATTCTGGTGAGTGTTTATTTGGAAAATATTCAGATGCATCTATATTCTTAGATACAAACAAACACACACCACCTCCCTTTTGTTGCTTCTGTTATTTTTAAACGTAGTGTAATTCTGAACATTGGTGTATCAATCCAATGTATCATCCCACCAGGTTTCAGTAATTGCCCAATATCTATTGCTTTATCTAATAGAATTTGAGTTAGTTCGGAAAGCTTAGTTAATGACATACGTCTTGCATTGGTTGCTAGTATAGTATAGGAATTGTTAGAGTGGTTGTTTTTAGCATAGTTCTTCCCTACTTGCCCCTTAAGTTTTAGTTTAAAATGTTCTCAATAGCTTTTGAAAGAGAGCGTCCCAATGCACCAGCACCTTTTTTATCCAGGTGAAGTCTGTCCCAGAAATAAAGACTGTTGTCTCCATCAGACCTTTCCCAGTGAGTAATACCATGCATATCATTTTGGAGGCACCATTTATGAAGCCATTCATTGATTTGTTTAATTTTGGTTTGGTGTGCCTTACTTGTTCTTGGCACAGGGAGGATTTCTGAGATACCTACGTCACACTCATTTTGTCTCAGTGTTTCAACCAGTTTCTTATAATCCTCTTTGATGTTTTCAGTAGAAAATTTAACAGCATCGTTGGTCCCAGCATGAACAATTGTTAAGGTTTTTTTTTTTTTCCTGAAGTATTAATAATTTGGGGGGACATTCTCTCTATATCTCAGATCCATGCACCACTGTAACTAAAGCATATTGTACTTGTTTAATCCTTTTTACAAATGTAACTGTCTGTATATTTAGTAACAGAGTCTCCCATTACTATAACCTGTCTTTTCTGACCATTAGAAGTAACTGAATCACTACCTGTGCTTTCTGTTGGCATCACAAACTCTAGGCCAGGTGGTTTATTGATGGCAATACTTGTGCTAGCTAATGGTGCAATAGGAGACAGAGGTGAGACATGTTCATTGGTCTGAGTCAGTGAGACTTTATTAACATTTTAACAGTTCTCATCCTGATTAATGTTGTTACTATTATCTGTACTCTCAGCACACTCTTTTCCTTCTGATGTTAGAAGTGAATATCTGTTTTGAACTGGTATTATAAAGTCCATGCATCTCTTGCCTTTCTTTTTCCTATTTTTGTTCCTAACTGGGCTCCATTCTTAATCTGACCCACTATCTTGTTCTCTTGCTCTTTTAAGGCAGTCAGTGGAGGGTATATTTGGTTGTTTCTTGACATAAACAGACTCAGCCAAAGGGGCTGTAAGTTTGTTTAGTTCATGTTGTTTGTGAAGTTTATTTATGATTAGAAGACAAAGAACCACAACATGCAAGCACTGAGGTAATGGTTACCCCAAAGGGCATTGGCCGGGAAGCCAAGTTTCAAAGAAATACAAAATCACACATGCCTCCATAATTCAGAGCATCATGGGCTGTATATGCAAATCACCACAGAATATTATAATGGTTCAACTTTAAGCAGAAATGCATGGTGCCGAATGGCCTCTCACATAGTTTGCAAAGGGTGCCAAAAGAAGACACAGACACGTGTTTCATCCTACCAGGACTCATCAGTGTGACTTTTTTGTTTGAAATGCCAATGGAATGAACCAGCTACCCTAAGATGGTCTACCTGAGTTATGTTGTGGTGAACCCAATTAAAACAAAAAACAAGGTAAAAGACAAAGAACCACAGCATGCAAGCACTGAGGCAACGGTTACCCCAAAGGGCATTAGCCAGGAAGCCAAGTTTCAAAGAACTACAAAATCACACATGCCCCCATAATGCAAATCACCACAAAATATTATGCTGGTTCAACTTTAAGCAGAAATGCATAGTGTCAAAAGGCCTCTCACACAGTTTGCAAAGGGTGCCAACAGAAAACACAGAGACATGTTTCATCCAACCAGGACTCATCAGTGTGCTTCATCTGTTTGACACCCTTACGGAATGAACCAGCTACCCTTTGATGGTCTGTCTGGGTGGTGAACCAAATTAAAACAAAAAACAAGTTAAAAGACAAAGAACCTCAGTGCACAAGCACTAAGGCAATGGTTACTCCAAAGGGCATTGGCTGGGAACCCAAGTTTCAAAGAAATACAAAATCACACATGCCTCCATAATGCAAAGCATCATGGGTTACATATGCAAATCACCAGAGATTATTTATGATTAGCTCTAATTCTTTAATTCTGCTATTCAAAGCCTGGATCTATAGGCATTCCTCACACTTTAGGCCAGTAAAGCCTGACTGAAACTCTAAACAGAATTTGTTGCATAATATGCATAGCATTGCTATCTTCCCCTGTCTGCAGGGTTACAAATCCTTCATCAATATCAATTGTGTGTACTTGCTTATTCAGTTACCTCTGTAATTCAATGTAAGGTGTCCTCCAGCTGTCCAGCGGCTCCAGCGGACACAGCAGACATGCCCAGATGCTCATGTCTCTGCGCACATCTCTGTGCACGTTGCCGCACATCACTCCGCCCATGCTCACCCTGCTTGCTGTGGTGAGCCTTAAATGCCACTATACAGGAAGGCAGACTGCTTCCTGTTCGTAGTGCTCAGAGCAAGGGGTTTAAACCTCTTAATTTCACTTAAAAAGCACCAAGATAGCTCTTAAAAGAGCTAATTAGCTATTATTGTCACTACTTTAGTGCCAAGCAGCTGAAATTCGGCAATCATCAACATGCTGTACGTCTGCTGCAGTTAGTACACCCCCTGTATCACAGAGTGCTTCAGCAGTAGCACAGATTCTGGCAATACAGAGGACAGGCAGCAGTGTACATACAATGTAGGTAATCAGTAAATAATCATACAAACAGCAATAAAAGAACAATATTTCATCAGGGTACCACCTCTCTCCAGAGATACGCTTTACTCCAGCTCACACAGAGCTAAACAACAAGAACAAGGCCTGGATTTTCAAAGCCCCTGAAATTCCCACAGCTGCAGGAATAATCTGGTGCAAGTAAGTCACCACTTGTGGAGCCACAGTTTTTCCCGCAGCCGCGGTATTTTCAAAGGTTGAGCTAGTTTATGACTGGTTCCACAATTAAAGGCAGCTTGTGGCCATTGTTTTGGTGCAGCTGTGGGAAAATCACCCGGTGGAGCCAAGCATAACATCCCCTGGAGCTGCACTGAATGAAAATATGAATCTCTGCAAGTGCAAAGATGATTTCTCACAGTGGTGACAGCTGGATGGAACGTAGTCCCTGGCGGGCTGGAAATCCTTCCCCAACTCTGTAACAATAATGTTTAACATTATATTGTGCTTACAATCCCCACGGTTCAGTCACAGAAACACAAATCTTTGTGGGACAGTGCAAAATTTTGAAGCAAAATCAGGGATGTTCCTGAAAAGCGGGGACTGTTGAGAGGTCTCATCTAGTGATTAGAGCACTGTGGGGGAACAAGGAGACTGCAGATTCAAACCCTGCTGTAGTCCAGTACTCACTGTGCTAACTTGAGCAAGCCACTCAGTCTTTAGAGTGCTCCAGTCTACCCAGATGTGGAAATGGAATGCAGACACAGGAAAATAGTGCTGGCAGATGCCTGCCTATCCTGTGGCCCCTCCCTCACAGACAGTGTGGTCTAATGGGTACAGCACTGTTGGGAGCCAAGAAAGGGGTATAGCCAGGAATTTTAAACTTGCACTCAAGAGTTAATAGAACTGTTGTGCACTTCCCGTGTAAATAAAAAGCAATTACACACCCCCCATGTAAAAAAAACCTAAAAGATATGCTACCCCACCACACTAACATTGCCTCACTCCCATTTTCATCATTGGTTTGTAGTAAACTGATTCAAATAATTATTTTTGGCTGACAGTGTAGCCTTATTTATTTACTTAATCTTTGGTAACTGGGAAAGGCCTTTCCCAGTTACCAAAGATTAAGTAAATAAATAATAGCGCACAACATTTTATTTTACCAATCAGACAGAAGCTGGCTGGCTTTAGTTACAGTGGTTACTTGAATACACTGTGGATTTGCCTTTGTACCACATCAAAGTAGCCAGCCTTGCAGAGGTCCAAAGGAACAAACTGCATGGGGTCTGACTCACGGCATATACCCCCACCCCTCCGGTCATTGTGATCACTCACAAGTTCACTCAAGTGTAATCCCCCAGGCACTAGAATGGAAAAAGGCAGCTTTATTATTTTACTCCAGCTCTGTTTGTTTGTTACCCTCTGGCTTGAGGTTTGTGCTGCCCCTGGATTTTCCCAGTGTTCCTGTACTTAGAATGCCTGCCAATGCCTAGGAGCCAAGAGATACCAAGGTCAAACCGCTCCACCAAATACTCTTTCTTTGATCCGAAGCCATTTAACCTCCTTGTACAGCAGTCCAGGTAGCTGCAGAGATGGTTAAAAGCAGGTGTGCACTGCAAATGAGATGTTGTACCTCAGCTGGGTTATTACAGCTAAATACATTGTAAAAATGGATAAGAGCAAGGTCATACCACCATAAAATAAGAAGGCAGCCTTGTTGGCACCAGCCAAGACTTGTAATTATTTTTGTGTCTGAGAAAGAACTCTGTGTTGGAATTACACTTTTTTGTCTTTTCGGTAGCCGGATAAGGCCCACTTGGCACAAGTGCCTGTTTTCGGGGGTGGCCTGGGAGCACTGGGGGGGTTATGTGGTTTTATGAGCTTTGGGGCCTAGGGATGGTCATGAGGGTCCTGTCTTTACACTGAGCCCCCATTCCCATTATAAGTCAGAGGCAGTGATGTGTGAGCTGCTGGAGCTCACTTAGGAGTGATGGGGACTAAACTCTGATAAGCCCACCATTTAATTCCAACACTGGAAGGATGGTTTATCAGTTCAAAACATACACTACAGTGGCACCTGTTAATCATCAGCTTTATTTGTTCTATTGTATTCTAACTGGCTGCATGCTGACATCAGGGAGAACACCTTGACTACAAGCTGTCATAAACTACTTCTGTTAGTGTAACATAATCTTATTTGTGCTGTACAGCTCATGGCAGTATGTTTCTTGAGCACTTTAACGCCCCTTTCCACTCAGTTAAAAGCTCTAAAAGGAAATCTTTTCACAAGGTAGAGCATTCAGGGTCTCCACCCAGCCTGGAGCTGTTACTTATGTCAGTTCTCTTATGTGAAAGTGGATAGTCCATAACTTCAGGGATACACTTGGATCTTGCGATGCAGGTCTGCATGCTCATACCTGCAATGGTTTATTCTGCAGTGGCCATCAATTACATCCAGTTTGACTAAGCAAAGAGAGCTTTCATTCGTTTAATCTTTCTCACTTTCTACAGTGTCATACCGTACAAAGCATTATGCATTGTTTTTTTTTGCATTTTTTTTTTATTGTACTTTTCCCCTTACTGTCGTCAACCCGGTATCTCTGTCTGGTCTCAGACCTCAGCCTCCATCTCCACATAGGACCACAGACCCTCGAATTCCCCCTGGCATGCCCCCCCAAGGTGGGGTTGTGACACAGACCCCCTTAATGGTGCCGCAATGACAGGATTAGGTCCAAGGGCTGGTCCTGGAGGCTAATCAAGGCCGAGCCAGGCGTCATCGAGAGTGGAGGGCAGGAGTATTTTTTGGAGTTTTTTTTTTACTTGGGAGGCGGGGATGTGCAATGATGTCCTGCATCTGCCCCACCCACCAAAGTCATTCTAATGCCAGTTGCTGTGGTAACCCCCCCCCCACCAGGGGTCTGTCAAGCACAGGACATTCTCTCCTCCCTCCCCCCGGAGAAGGACAGCAGTCCTGGGGATGCTCCATCCTTCTCCTCCCTGACCGGCCCTCTGACCACCCGGATCCATTCCCGAACCCGGGTTGCCGATTTCGCAAGCAGAAATCCAACCACTGTGTTGATGGACTGACATAGCATTGTGCACTGTAATGTGACACAGATGCATGATCTACAGCTGATTGTAATAGAGGGATTTTCCAGTGTTTACTCTCTTAAAGCAGAAGTACAACAAACCTGGCACAAAAATGTGACTTGACTTTGTTTTCCAGTATAAAAGATTCCAGGCATCTTCCAGTTTTATGTGGTGGTAAACATTTCTAGCTCCACCGGAACTGGAGTATTTTATAAAATCTTTAAATTTAGTTTTCTTTCTCAAGAAAAAAAGATGGCCGCAACATATGGCTTAGAATTGCCACTGTTCACCTGGTAAGGGTAATGATTTAGAAAACAGAAGAAAAATCGTGGTGAACAACATAGGAGATACCTAGAAATATAGATTTGACAGGAATGATAATACTGTTATAAATTTTTGGTGAAACTAGCTTTTTGAAAAATCATTTTTGTTGCACTGCTGTTTTAATCCCCTCCTTACACACACATACATTTCTCAGGTAATGTGATAACTGCTCTCCCCTCACTGTGCCAGACCTCAGCTGAGCAGACAGGTTTCTCTTACAAACTCCCCCATCCTATCAAATAAACCCCACCCTCGTCTACCCTTTTCTTCTCCCTGCTCATTCTGAAAGCCCTGCTATGTGACCACACAATCCATGCTGGCTACTATCCTTGAAACTCCTACCAGCTGTTTTTCCTCTTCCCCCTTCCATCCCCCCATTGCCTCCTAGTTTTTCTCCTTTCCCACCCTCCCAACCATCCAACTCATATTTTCTCATGCTCTGAACACTTGTACCTACACACTGTTTGGTCATGGCTGGTCGTTCAGTCTAAGATAGACTAGAGCGGCCCTTCTTGTAGAACCTTTGCACCTCCCCCACTGGTGTATCGGTATTGCTACCTCCACACTATTTGTGCTTAATAGTGGCTCATAAAATGGGTGAAAAAAATTCTGTGCCTCGATTGAATGAGATGTCAGTTTACCAGTGTAATTATTAACCCACGAATACACATGCCAATACTACCTTTGGCATAAGGTTTGGCATACAGAGGACACAGTTCTTAAATTAGTGCACACAGAGAGCAGCTAAACATTCTTTACCAGAATGGCTGACATTTCTCCACTAAACAGAATACATGGCACAACAAAAGATTATAGCTAATCAGTGCTAAAATAAGAAAATGCTTATTACCATCAAGGTCACAATAACTAACATCCATACGACACACTGTATTCAATGTGTATTCAGCTTTTGCCATGGTACTGAATGACACAGCCTTTGTCTGCGGATGGTGGTGTTCACATTATGATGTCACTGCTCCTGTCTGTCAGGTGCCCGCCCCCTGATGAACCTCCACCTGAGTGAAGCACCAGGACACCTGGGTAACGTTCTCAGACCTAGGATTGTTATGTGGATGTGCCTCCCATGTTTGTACCTGTATGTGCACAGAGAAATTCTGGATTAAATTGTTGAAGCATCTGATGCTAGCGCAAATGTATATTTGATTCTTGCAACAACCACATATGAACTGTGGAGAGCTGATCTCTTGGTCCTCATGTTCTGTTATTGGAGCAGCCAGCCCCTGATCAGCACCCTGCCCCGCACCACTGAGTGCAGTACTTCCTTGTTCTTTTGGATCTTATCTTTTACTCCTTCTGTTGGTTTGCTTCTGTCTCTTCTCTTCTTACTCACCACTGCTACCTGTATCAACTCATCACCTTTCCCTACCTATCTTCCCGACGGAAGGGCAGGGATGCTGCTAACATCAGTACATGGACTGCAGTGCATGCACATGCCCTTGATTTCCTACCTGCAAAGTCCTCTAGGACTGAGGAAAAACAGTGAAAATAGTCCCAGTGCCCATGTCAACTGACCCAAATATATCCGGGCTTGGCCTTGACACCCAAGAGCCCATGACTATTGACCACAATATATCCGGGTTTGACCTCTCCACCCCACTGTCCATGAAAATTGACCCTAATACATCTAGGTGTGGCCTTACCACACCATTGCCCAAGGCAGCTGACCCCAATGTATCTGAGCTTGGCCTCATCACACCAGCATCACCGATGATTGATCTAATATACCTGGATGTGACCTTACACCCCAGTGCCCATGATGAGTGACCCCAATATATCTTGGTGTGGCCTCCCTACCCCTAGTTCCCATGACGACTGACCACAATATATCCAGACTTGGCATCACCACTCTCGGTGCCCACAAAAACTGACCCCAGTTTACCTAGGCTTGTCCTCACCACCCCAGTGTCCATGACTGACCCCAATAAATCAAGACTTGTTCTCACCACCCCAGTGCCCACAACAATTGATCCCAATTTATATTCAGGCTTGACCTCACCACCCCAGCACCTCCAGACATGACTCAAGAAACTCAGGGACAAATCCCCCCATCACCCAGTCTCCACCAGAGCAGCAGCCACTGCTCGATAGAGGAGATTAACTATAAGTAGGTGAGGATAAGGGTCAGGATGTACCTTGGTAGCTCTGTAGGGAGATGGGCATCAAAAAGACAGGAAGGTGGCAAAAAACAACAATTATAAAAATGAAATCTGGTGTATTTGTGTTTATTTTGCAGTGTGGTGTACAAACCGAGAAAAAGAAAGTTACTATCTCTGACTAAACATTAGAGCAGGGTTAGTTGTATGAATACATGAATTCAATTCATAAATAATAATTATGGTAAGTTTACTTTTCTCATGTGACTTTCTGGTTGCCTCCTTTTGAACTTCGATTCCATGGTGGATGGTAGCATCTGCACCATGAATGTTCAGATTTATATTCTGTTAATTTATTTAATGAAAAGCTTCAGTTCCATTGTTTTTCTGTTTTGTCTGAGAGTGAGTTGCATACTGGTTTTATAGAGGCTATACCTGTGTGGACTGGAGTTGTTTAAACATTAAGCTAGTTTTATTTTTCGGGGAGGGGGGGCTGTGTTTGCTATGGGGAAGGACCTCTCATCCTTTTATTCTGTTTAACTGTGTAGTTTGTATGCATGAAAAATGATTGCCTTTACTGCACCCTCTTAATTTCATCAGGATTTAAATACAAATGAAGGTACTTAATTTTGGCGTGAAAAGCTGCTTGACTCCATTGCAAAAGTCACGTAAAACATCCTGGAATTTTATGATGTTTTGGTGCCAGAGTCTGCCGCAGTTATACTGTATTAGTCAGTGCCATGGCCGTCCTCTGCAGTTCCTATGTTCTTATCTTATGCTGACCATGAAACTTTTCATGGCATACAGTAGCAAGAGCCCTGGGGCTCGATATTCAAAATGGGGCAAAGCAAAGTGTAAATATTTGTGCTACTCCGTGCGGTTGCCTAGGTGGCTAAAAATGCTGTATTCAGTGGAATAGCACACTGGTGCTATTTGATTGAATATAGTGCCATTGCAACCCAGTGCTAGGCAACATAGTGCAGGGTAGACATAGATCCTGAAATCAGACATCAAAATGCCTTGTGCCTGCACTAAATTTCCATTATTCAAATGGACCCATGCAAATTAGATCATTGGGCATGCAAGACACTAAGGGGCCATTTGCATGGGTAGCACAGTAATTTAGCATGGTGCAGCCCCCCACTTGCGCAGTCCCAGAGAGCTATCCCTGGTGCCAGTGGTCCCTCCCGCCTGCTGATCACCGGCTGCTGTTTAAAAAATTACTTTACCAGGTGCTAGTGCCCCCCCACCAATTGATCCCCTGCCCACTGTTTAAGAAAACTCTTTCCCTGGTGCTAGTTGTCCCCTCTCCCCCACTCACCGACTGCCTGCCTGAGGTAAACAGACATGTTTCCCCGGTGTCCAGTGGTCCCTCCTAGGGATGTGTAAGTAACGAATATTAAATCCCGAATACCACTAATAATACGGTATTCTGGAGCCGACTACCAAATATCTCAGCTATTCGGCTTTATTTGGTATTTGGCATTCCCGCTGGATTTCAAGATCTTGCAGAACTTGCTAGCCAATCACTGAGCATTGTCAAAGCTAGGTCATGTGATAGCTCAACATTGCTGCATAGAGGAGAGAGATCGTAGTGGGGAGTGGAGAGAACTCTGTGTCAGCAGAGATTAGGAGTTTGCAGAAACTATTTTCATAACAAAGCCTTTATTTTGTGTTCTATGCCGTGTGTCTTTAGTGCCTAGTATTAATGGAAGCACTGGGAGGGTTTTTTTTTTGTGAATAAATTGTCTGAAGCACTGATTTTTATTTTTTGATAGGAGCTGCAGAGAAACTAGTATACCTTTATTTCAAGGGCCTCTTGTAACTGGTGGAGAGATTGAGCGGAGAGAGAGCTCTGAGTTGGCAGAGATTAGGAGTTGCAAAAAACTAATATTTTCATTACAAAACCTTTACTTTTTGTTCTGTACCATGTGTCTTTTGTGCCTAGAACTAGTGGGGGCACTGGGAGGGTTTTATTCCTGGATGAATTATCTGATATAGTTATTTTTACGGTTGCGTGGGTGGAGCTTCACAGACGTTTGGCTATCACTGTAGGAGAACAGCTGGTTGCCTCCGTAACATGACCCTGTGTTCGCCTACAGCAATGCAGCAACATCATGATGATGCCGATTCCCTAGGTGCTGTCCTCTGCGACAGAGTTCCCCTCCACAGCACGGTCACCTCCCCCTCCCCACAGCCCACTACTTTGCGAACGCACTTCCAGTACAACTGTGCATGCACGAGTATTGTGTATATACAGTCTTTCCCCTGCCACCATCTTATGAGTGGCAAACCATCACTGCTCCAAAACTGGTGCTCCAATGTTGCCACCGCCACTCCGTGACCTGTGCTGCTGCCGTTCCAGCATCGGTGTTGCTCTGAGAGCCATGCTGCTGCAGCTCTACTACCCGGACAAGTAAGAGCTCGCTGCAGCTGTATTGGCTCTGACCAGAGTTTGTTTTTACTAGAAGCTGCAGAGAGAAACTAGTATACCTTCATTTCAGGGGCCTCTGTGTGCTGTGCTCTGGAAATGAAGGAGTGGTGTTTCATCTTCTTTTCTTAGTGTCTGCCTGCCTGATAGTGGCGTGAGGCTTTTTGTATTTTCCCAGAGAAATTGTCGATCATTTTGCAAGGAAGAGCTGCAGAAAGACTTAAGTTGTAGTTTACCTCCTTAATTACAGTAGTTCTAACTACTACCTTGACTGCTGTACCGTACTGATTCAAAAAAAAAGTATTTAATTTGGTGGTGTAAATAATAAGTATTTGGCGGGGGGGCTCAGGTTTCACAAAGCCAAGTAGTACCATAACCAGAAATCTTGGAGGGCAGTTGGTTGACTGCACTCCCAACCCCCATGCTACGGATTAGGGCTAGGTAGTGATGCTTGCAGTGTATGCATACCCTCGCCAGCCCTGCGTGTGTGCTGCTTGCAGTAATTTTTCTGTGTGAGTATAAAGCAGAACTGCTTGCAACCATTTTTAAGTTTGCGCATGTGTGTCAATCTTCTTGGGATGAGTGACTTTTGAGAGATGTGACACTGTCTGTCCAATACAGTGCTCTGCAAGGGGCTCGACAGTATCACACCAATCATCAGTTAGGCTGATTCGGATGCTGTTTTGCCTGAAGTGATCTGCACTTGAAAAGAAAAAGCTGCACCAATCATGCAGCAACTTTTTCCTTTCATCCGCAGGTCAACGTCCAGGAAACAGCTGTTTGTATTCTGATCAGCCTGGCTGACATCTCTGCTCCCCCTCGCCACCCCACCGGTCCCGTCTCTCTCCAGCCCCCTGCACCCCTGGCTGACACCTTAAGCCCTATAGGGCATAAATAAATTCACAATAGTGCCGCTGGAATGGTGATTCTGGAAGTTGGAAGGAGGCGCTTTCCTCCCCTGCCTTCTCCACCTCCTGCTGACTCCTGTTGCTCCTTTCCTCCCACCTGTGCAGAGTAGGCCACAGCTTAAGCTCCATATGGGCTGGAAGTTTACAGTACCCAAAGGTACTTCCACTTAAGCATGATCACGCTAGCAGATCCCCTCCCCTTCCAATATCAGGGTGCTGAATCCCTGTGTCAGCATATATGCGTCCTCCACCATTAATGTGGCACACTGGGAGCCCACCTCAGTGTGCCAAAAAACTACCTCTTTTGTGCTTCTGACACTGGGATGCCCACTCCCGGTGTTGGATGCGACTCCCTCTGTCCCAATGCTCTCAGCTGACCTTATGGTTCCCAATCCCAGGATCAGCGTTGAATCCCCCAGTATTCTGGCACACTGGGAGCCCACCCCAGTGTGATGAAATCCATAATATTTCATCTGTCAAAAAGAAAACAATCCCACAAGGTTTTTTTTTTTTTTTTTAAACTGAAAAAAAGAAAATGGCCCCTCTTCATTCCCGCCAGCCTCCCTCCCACAACCCACACCCTCTCTCTGCTCACCCCACCTCCCCACACACACCCTCACACATACTTACCTCAGGAGGTCGGGAGCAGTGATCTTCAGTGGACCGGAACATATCTGCACTCTTCAAAGACCAACCAGGAACTGAAGAAATGATGGTAAGACCTATAATGCCAGTCAGTGGGGGGGGGGGGGTGTCCACCTAGGTGGATATCTCAGCCAGTTTTTGGAGTTTGGTCCCAAATTTTCAACACGTGGTTATTGGGACCCCATCTTGCAAATACTGTCACTGTCATTTTGTTTCTTGGTCCTGAAAGGTGATTTCGTGGTCACTGCACGGAATCACCTTTTGGGACCGAATAATGAAATGACAGTGCCACTGTTCATGAGGTGGGGTCCCAAAAAACCATTGTAAATTTGATGAAAGTACTCCAAAAAAATGACTGCGTTATGAGTGTCCATTGCGCAGTTTCTGTGCACACTCGTAACTTTATCAGTTTTTAATATTTTCACTCCCAGTTTCCAACATTGCCATTTTTTCCACACACCTTTCTGAACAGTACAGCTGTTATTTTTTGCATCCTTCCTGAAATGTGTTTTTGCACCTGTGATGCAGAACGATGCCGTCGCTGTGTGAAATCAACTTTCAGGACAGATTAACAAAATCCCAGTGCCACTGTTCACGAGAGGAGGTCCCAAAAAGGCCATGTTGAAAATTTGGTGAAAACATTCCAAAAAATGACTGCATTATGAGCGTGCAGTGCAGTTTCATGCACACTCGTAACTTCACCACTTTTTCATATTTTCACTCCATATTTTCAGCATTGCCATTTCTTCACACTTCCTTATGCAGAGTACAGCTGTCATTTTTCATATCCTGCACAAAATGTGTTTTCGCACCTGTGACCCTGAATGGCACACTCGCTGTGCAATATTACCTTTTGGGATTGAGTGACAAAATGATACTGCCACTGTTCATGAGTTGGAGTCCCAAAAAGCCCATGTTGAAAATTTGGAGCAAAAATACCAACAAACACCCAGGACATTAGGATTTCCAACTGTAACGCCCACCCTGACTTGGGATCATCAGCCGTAATGCTCACCCCATTCCACCCCTACCCCCACCCTGCAGCCACTGACAGGCATTGAGGTGTTCCTTGGGGTTTTCAGCACTAATGTTCACCACATTTCACTGTACTGAACCCGCTAAGCTTATTTCCTTATGGAATGGGGTGAGCGTAAGGGCCAAAGACCTCAAGGCACACTGTGACACCTGTCGTTATCTACAGGGTGGGGTGAGGTGGAATGGCATAAGTGTTATGGCCGATGACCCAAATGCACACCCCCAGCACCTGTCAGTCTCTGCAGGGTGGGGGTGGGGGTTTGGCGTTACTTCAATACTTTACTGCCATTCCTATTATGTATCTCTCTAACTCCTGCACTACCAATGCCAATACCAGCAAGCAAACATTCGGCTTTGACAAATGCTTGTTCTTCTAATGAAGTGAACCAGTGCTGGAAGAATATAAGAAATTTGTGTTGAAAGTGGTGCCTTAAAATACAAGGCAGAGGAATATACACAGAAAAATATGGGAGGCATGTACAACAGCAATACCAGCAGTGAACTTTCGGCATTGATAAATGCTTGTTTTGTACTGAAATACAGCAGAACTTGTGTGCATTTGCAAATAAAAACAAGCATTTGTCAATGCCGAATGTTGTTTCACTGGAATTGGCAATGGTAGTGCTGGAGTTAGAGATGCATAATAGGAATAGCAGTGAAGTATTGAACTGATGCCAACCTTACCCCCACCCTCAAGAGACACATTTTCAACATAGGCATTTTGAGAACTCCCCTCATGAACAGTGGCACTGTGATTTTGTTAACCTGTTCAAAAGTTGATTTCTCACAGCGACCACGCCATTCTGCGCCACAGGTGTGAAAAAACATTTGGGGCAGGATGTGAAAAATGACAGCTGTACTGTTCATAAGGAGGTGTGGAAAAATGCCAGTGTTGAAAATCTGGCATGAAAATATTGCAAATTTGCGAAGTTACAAGGGTGTGTGGAAACTGCGCAACGCATGCTTGTAACACAGTCATTTTATGGACTTTCATCACCAAATATTCAACATACACATTTTAGGACCTCTGCTCATGAACGGTGTCACTGTCATTTTCTCAAACTGTCCCAAAAACTGATTTCGCACAGCGACCACGCTATTCTGCGCTGGAAGTGCAAAAACACATTTTGGCCAGGATATGTAACATGACAGCCATACTGTTCATAAGGAGGTGTGGAAAATGGCAATGTTGAAAATCTGGAGTGAAAATATTACAAATTCACGAAGTTGTGAGCATGCGTGGAAACTGAGCAACGCATTCTCATAAAACAGTAATTATTTTGATTTTTTCACCAAATTTGCAGTATAGGCTTTTGGAGAGCCCACCTCATGAAAGGTGGCACTGTAATTTCTTTAATATGTCCCAAAAGGTGATTCTGCACAGTGACCATGAAATCACCTTTAGGGACCGAATAACACCATGATAGTGACTGAATTCATGAGCACGGGCCCCAATAACCCCATTTTGAAAATCTGGTGCCAAAATTCCCCAAAATGCCTGAGATATGCACCAAAGTTTTTAAAAACCTTATTTATTCCATTATACAGCTTACTGCCATTTCTTCAGTTCGCGGTCGGCTTTGAAGAGTGCAGACATGTTACTGGTCCACCGAAGATCATCACGCCGAACTCTGGAGGTAAGTATGGGGCGAGGGTTGGAGAGGCAGGGTGCACAGAGGGTGAGTGCAGTTTGGGGGAGGGAGCAGGACAGACCACAAGGGACAGTTTTCTTCTTTTACAGGTTAAAAATTAAAATAAAAATCATGGGACTTTTTTTTTTTTTTTTAGGGGAATTTGGTATGCTGGGGTGGGCTCCCAGCATGCCACGTGAGTGTTTGGGGGGTCTGGCCAATGAGGGATTGGGCATCCCTGTTGGCACATACTGAAAAGGTAGTGCTAGAGCCAAGGGGGATTGGGCATCCTCCTCAGCACACAACAAATGGGTGGGGGGGCATTATGCCAATGGGCTCCTCTGTCGGTACATGAACTGGGTCAGGGCATGCCGACAGGAGATAGGGCACACCCAAAATCAGCATTGTGGCAGGTGGTGATGGCAGCAGTCACTGCCGCCATGTTTACTAGAATGCTTCACCAGGAAAGGCATGTCATGAGGTGCCGCTACGTGACGAGCTTGGCTCTCATTGCAGAGGACCTTTTCTTAGATGCGCTCGCCACATTACATGTTGGTGGTGTGGCGTCTGCATGCTGCCTTATTGGGGAATGAGGGACACACCTACTGATGTGTACTCTGCATTTTTCCACACTGACCGCATCTCCAAATCTGCTACTACCGCAATATGTTAGTAGTTCTGCCATAGAATATTTGTGGTGTAATTTGAGTTTGGGCTCGGGTTTCACGAAAGTCAGCAGGTGCCAGCAGCCTCAGAGGGCAATCGGCTGACTGCACTCCCCCCCACCACACACACACAGGTTAGGGCTAGATAGCAACTTTTGCAGCATGCGCACACCCTCGCCTACCCTGTATGCATGCTGCTTGCAGTAATTTTTCTGTGCGAAAATAAAGCAGTACTGCTGCTTGCTACCATTTTTTGTACTGAAATACAACAGAACTTGTGTGCATTTACAAATAAAAAAATGAATTGCAGTAGTTCTGCAGTATAAATCTCTGTAAGAAATATTTGTGGTGCAATCTGAGGTTGGGCTGGGGTTTCACAAAAGTCAATAGCCTGGCCGCCAGCAGTCTCGGCGGGCTTATGGTAATTTTTCAGTGCAAAAATAAACCAGTACTGCAGCAGGTGCTGCATGCAATAATTTTTTGGTGCTACAATAAAGCAGAACATTTGTACATTTATGAAGTATTAAGTACTTGAGAGTGTTTAGAACTTGTTGGCATAGACAAAGACAATGACAGGTAGAGCTGGAAAAAAGCGTACTTGGTCCAGCCCAAGCAAATCTACAGTGGAGTAACAGATTGGTGATGCTGAACCTGAATGTGAGTGACAGTCAACCCGACCTGTCTTTGACACCTAAAATTATTCTTTACCCATTCCAAGCCTATGTCTTCTAGCAACAGTAATACTGTGGCTGGCAAGGGTCAAAGTGATACAAGAAGCACAAGCAGAAGGAAACTGTTCTTGACTCCCACTACAACCACCAGTGTGGTGTGTGCCCATCTCTCACCAGTACCATCACATCTGTCGTTACCACCACCACCACTACAGAGACCCTGTCTTCTTCTTCCGCAGCAATGAGCAGCATGACTACTACAGCCAGTCCTGCAACTGTGACTGTCACTCCAGCCACTACTGCCACTACTGTAACACTATCACCACAGTCTGGTATCCCTGCCACAGAGCTTATTACCAGTATGGCCAATACAGTTGATACAGTTATGCCTTCTGCTTCTCCGCTTCTTAGTACTCCTGAAAATGTTGGAGAGGATGACCAGTCATCAGGTTCTGAGTATTTCCCTCCACATGATGAGCTGCCCGGTCACATGTCATCTTCTTCATCAGAGGCACACGTGAATGACTTTGAAGATGAGGCCGAGTATGCTCTGTGCCTTGAGGACAGAAAAAAAATGTGGTTGGCAAAACAGCCTCTAGGCATAGTACTATTAGCAAGGGTAGTAGAAGTAGCAGTAAGGGTTAGGGTTAGTGTTGTCAGAACTAGTTTGAGAAAGATTCGAACCCTCCTCGAACCCTGGTGTTCAATTTCTAATTTAGAACTCGAACATTGCAGGGTTCGCAAAAGGGTTTGAATCTTCTCACTTCTGTGTGCTTTTGCTTTGCACCCCTCCCATTCCCATTGTTCCTGATTTTGGCACCAGCTGAATAATGCAGTTCAGTTCGCTCCCCCTCCCATCAGTGTTATTGTGGGGGTGGGCAGCTGTTGTCGGCTTGTCACACTAGTGTAACTGTACCACCCGACCATCTGCTATGCAGTCAGATGGTGGTGGTAGTGCGATTCAAGTCAGTCTCGCTAGTAGAGGGATCCTGCTGAAGTCATCTGCGCAGCTGTGGCTCCATTGCCATTCAGTCTTGTAGTGGAGAAGAAGGAGCTGCAGCATCTGTGTGCTCTCAGTTCAATTGTGCGTGTGATGACACGAGTGACTGTTTTTGTTATTAAACCTGGTCCTGTACGAGTGTATATGTGCCTGAAAATTAAAAAAAAAGTTAATAGGCAGGTGGGGAAAAGGAATGGGAGAGTCGGGAATCTCGGGATCGGGAACTGAGGTAAGAAACTAGGGTGGGAACCAAGAAAGGAGCTAAACGTTTGGGACTCAGTACTGTCGGGAGGACTCAGGGTTGGGAATTAGTTAACTTGCAGACTGCTTCCTGGAGACTGTCTGTGTGCTACTGCTCAATCACACATACCTCAAGTTGCTTGCTGAATTAAACACATTTTCTTTGCAAATCACAATTGTGACTCGTGGGCCATGGCACTTTTGGGAGAGCTCCCTGGCTGGGGGAGGGGTGTTTTATTTTGTGAAAAAAGAGGTTAAATTAAAACACTTTACTGACTGTGTGAAACTTGATGTTCTAAGCTCGCAAAAAGGAAAAAATAATTTAGTCGCAGTCCCACCCAAAAATTGTCTGGAAGGAAGACACGGTTCTCTCAGCCAGGACTGTGCTGCCGGGGGGTGGGGGGCTTCAGTAAACTTTCTTCCTAAAAAAATCTCCATTGTATCTTCTGTGAGGTGGCCAGCAAGTCACCCTGCTGCTGTCTGTGCCATTTGACTGCACTTACCTGGCTATTACACAGTGTGTGTTACCGTGTGAAGTCCAGTGGTCAGTTTTGTGGTGGCATCTCTTTCTTCGGTTTGTGTGTATAACTCTGTCTCTTGTGGTCAGCCCATCACCCTGCTGCTGTGTGCCCCTTGACTGCACTGTACCTTACCCAGTGTGTGTTACCGTGTGAAGCCCAGTGGCCAGTTGTGTGGTGGCATTATCCTTAAATACATGACAGAAGCCTAAAAATATATTTCCCCGTTTGGAGGAAAGACAGAAAAATCTTTTTCCTCGGTTTGTGTGTGTAACTCTGTTTCTTTTGGTCAGCCCATCACCCTGCTGCTGTGCGCCCCTTGACTGCATTGTACCTTATACATAGATACATAGACAGTGTCGACAGATAAGGGCCTATGGCCCACCCAGTCTGCCCATCTGAGCTTGTAAGTTCAGTTTATGTTTTCCTAGAAGTCTGTTGCCCCTTACCCCTGACCTCCAGAATTCCTTTATGTCTATCCCATGCATTCTTAAATCCCGTGATTGTTTCAGCCCCCACCACCTCCTCTGGCAGGGTGTTCCACTTGTCCACTATCTGTTCTGTGAAGAAATTCTTCCTCACGTTTCCTCTGAATCATCCTCCCTCCAACTTCATCCCATGCCCTCTAGTCCTGGAACATCTTTTTTGCTTAAAAATAGTGTATTCCTGCACCCTGTTCCTCGTTTTAAGTGACACATACCCAGTGTAACACATACCCAGTGTATGTGTTACCCGGTGAAGCCCAGTGGCCAGTTGTGTGGTGACATTATCCTTAAATACACTACAGAAGCCTAAAAATATATTTCCCAGTTGGGAGAAGAGACAGAAAAATCTTTCTTCGGTTTGTGTGTGTAACTCTGTCTCTTGTGGTCAGCCCATCACCCTGCTGCTGTGCACTCCTTGACTGCACTGTTCCTTACCCAGTGTGTGTTACCGTCTGAAGCCCAGAGGCCAGTTGTGTGGTGGCATTATCCTTAAATACACGACAGAAGCCTAAAAATATACTTCCCTGTAGGGAGGAGAGACAGAAAAATCTCTTTCCTCAGTTTGTGTGTGTAACTCCGTCTGTTGTGGTCAGCCCATCACCCTGCTGCTGTGCGCCCCTTGACTGCTATGTGTATGCCTATGCCCAACAGTCCAATCATTCTGTAAGCCTTGAACCTGGGATCTTTTAGTTGCAAACCGTCATATTCTTCAATTACTTTCAGTCCTCTGCATCACAGTGTCACACAACCAAAATAAAATTTTGGAGTTGTAGCCAGTGATCACAGATCACATTGCTTTCTTACACAGGAATTGTGTGGGTGTGGGTGTGTTCACTACAGTATACTAGTACTGTTATGGCTGACACCAACATAGATGAAGCATCTGGTGCTGGTGTTGGAGCAGGTGTTGGTGGTAGTGGTAATCCTGGTGCTAGCAGAAATAACCAAAATGTTTCATGTGATAAAAATTCAACAAACAGCAAAAGAGCAACAGTGAACTGTGGTAAAGGGGGACCTTTTAAGAAAACCTGTGCAGCTGCTGGGGTCACATGGAGAGGCACCATAAGGTATGCCATTCATGCTGTTAAAATCCCTGTGACTAGCAGGAATAATGCAAGTGACAGTGAGTCCCTCTCTGACTCAGACTCAGACAGTAGCTCTTTGTCTCAGTCCGACACTGTTGTGTCTTGTGACGTATCATTACTTCCTCAACAAAGTGAAATCAGCAAGTCTGCTGACAATCAATCAAGTAGTGTACTTGCAAATACATCCAGCACTGTTGGCAATGAAAAGGACATATCCATTGAATCCACCACTTCTGTGTCGGCCAGCAATGAAAATCCATCAGAGTCTTCTGCCCACTCTTCTAGCACCAAGGAGCATGTCCCGGGTTCTGTTAGGACAGGTGAAAAGATGCAAACAGTCTTTAGCTATCTTCCTAGCACTCAAACAAAATCTGTCACATCTGAGGTGTGGAATTATTTCTCTGTCAGTAAAACTGATCAATGCAGAGCAATTTGTTCCCTGTGTAAACAGAGTGTAAGCCGTGGTACAGTTGTGTCATGCCTTGGCACTATAGCTCTTAAACGTCATCTGAAAAAGCATTCAGTTTTGCTTGATCATCCAAAACCCATATCATCCATCTTCCAGACCACATATGAGAAGGGTCAGGAATCTGAAATGGATACTGAATTGTCTGAACTTGATGCAGACAGAACCACTGCCAGCCCTAGGATCACTGTTACCACCAATGCCAGCACCATTAGTACCAGTTGCACGTCCAGTGATGGCACTGAATGTATAAGTCCTAGTCTACCATTCCAGTGTCCATCTGCCCATTGAAGCATGGTGTATAATAAACCAGCAGGGACATGTTGTAAACAGCTAACACTGTCTCAGGCATTTGAAAGGAAGAATACCTTTACTAAAAATCATCCAAAGACCCTTCATCTTAATCACAGAATTGGTGAACTGTTAGCTGGAGCCCTTCTCTCATACTCTTTGGTAGATCATCAGGATTTAAAGGAGCTCTTGAAACTAGCAGAGCCTCATCGAAGTTACTTTTCCTATGTTGAAATACCAAACATTTATCAGGCTTTAAAAGCGACAGTGATGCTTGCACTTAAAACTGCAGAGGTTGGGGTTATTCATGTCACAACAGATATGTGGACCAGCACTCAAAACATAGATTGCATGTCCCTTACTGCTCATTTGGGTCACGTTTTCTGGTGGTTCTTCAGAAATAAAGACACCCCAGAAGATGGTGCTGCTGCATATAAAGAATTTTGGGCAAAGTCATACAGCTGCAAACATTTTGCAGGAACTAAATGACCTCCTTGATGAATGGGTTTATTCTCACAGTCTAAAATGTGGCTTCATAGTAAGTGACATCTTGAAAGCAGTACAGGATGGAGGATTCATGCATGCTTCTTGCTTTGCACATTGCTTATATTTAATTGTCACAGGATTTCTCAGCAATGAAACACAAGTAGATGGTATAATTGCTGTTTGCAAAAAAATTGTGACTCACTTTTCACATTCAACCAAGGCTATACCGCATTGTCCGAACTGCAAAAAAAAAAAAAAAAACACAAGCTGCCCCAGCAAAAGCTGATTCAAAATGTTTCCGCTCATTGGAACTCAATGCTTTATATGCTGCAGCGCCTCTTGGAACAAAAGCAAGCTGTACATGAGTATTGCTCCAGTTACATTATTGGAGATGGCATTATGCTGTCTGTGCTGCAGTGGAAATTAATGGAGACAGAGTGCTGCATCCTAGCTCCTTTTGAGACAGCCACAAGGGACAGGTCTTCTGAAGGCGCATCTGTGAGTCAGGTTATCCCACTCATAATGCTTATTTCACATCATCTTAGTGTTCTAAATCTACAAATAGAAAAAGACAGATCTGAAGCTCAGACAACATGTCACCTGTATCATGGGAATCTCGTAAAGAGAATGAGTGAGCGCTTCAAAACCAATGACAAATTAGTTGCAATGATGAAATCAAAACACTACATCCTTGCAACTTTCTTAGACCCCAGGTTCAAGGCTATACATCTTCCAAAAACAGATGATATAGAGCAGTACAAATGTCTGTTGCTAGATGAGCTGCAGCACTCACAAGAGTCAAACACAAACGTGCACAGTACCCTCAGGTTGTCATCCCCACAACATGCTGGTTCATCTTCACAAAGGGATACAGAACTGGAAAAGTCACCAAAC
Source organism: Neoceratodus forsteri (assembly GCA_016271365.2). Taxonomy (NCBI): domain Eukaryota; kingdom Metazoa; phylum Chordata; order Ceratodontiformes; family Ceratodontidae; genus Neoceratodus; species Neoceratodus forsteri. Next base: position 220,056,460 of record CM028133.1, on the reverse strand, counting down.
ATTAACAGTAGTTGTTCCACAACTGCCACTTCTTCAACCCTTAGTAGCAAGCTAAATCTGTGGCAAAACCTTTTCCAAATTGCTGCCATACCAGCTTACGCTGATTCCTCTTCTGAGCGGTCTCTGTCCATCATGGTAGACAGTTACCTGCAAGAACTGCCTATTCCTATTGATGCATGCCTTTTTGAATACTGAAGATCAAACAAGTCGATTTGGACAGAGCTGTATGATGAGGCCTGTAAATATCTTGGTTGTCCCACAACAACTGTCTCTTCAGAATGCATGTTTAGTACAGCTGGCAATATTGTGACAGACACCAGAAATAGGTTGCTGCCAGAAAATGTACACACGTTAACTTTTATTAAAGTTAATAAGTCAAGATTTTCATATCCCTACAACAGTATACAAACTGATCCTGAAGTGATTGATGTTGTGGATGTTGATGGTGATGACAACTTAGATGGTGGTGGCTGGTAAATATTGTGTGGGACAGAGCCTCTCTGTTCCAAAAAGGAAACCTTTACAGACTGTGATGCCTTTGGTTGTCTCTCTCCTTTCTCAATCTACTGCCTTGGACTATATACCCCACAAAACTTTCACCATTTCATGGCAAACTGCTTTGTAGCTAGGGTCTAAAGTCAACAAGTTTTATATACAGGGCAATTTTAACATCAGTGGGAACATGCCCAAATTTTGCATAAAAGGGACACTGTCATGTCAATCTTTTCTGTATCATATTATTTATAGTTAAAGTGCAAACATTTATTTTTGGATTTACCTTCTGTGACTTTGTGGTGCATCAGTATGGGCTGGGATCAGGGGTGGTCTATTTTTCAATTTTAAAGAGGACAAAACAATGAGTTCTAATTGGTAGCTGTTTATTATTCTTTCAATTACAGAAATGTTGGCCATAAACCAAAATGATCCATATGTAACTTATCTAACTGAATAAAAAAATATGGGAAAAACTGTATTTTGTGTTGTTATGTTTCTGTGGGCAGCATCCTGTTACAAGACACTTTCGGGAAACAGAGGTATCTGGAGTTTTACCTATGTCATGGTTGAGCACATATTCTGTAAGCATAGGTCTCATATCACAATAGCTCGTGTTTAACATTCTGTTGTACACAGACCATGGCATAATAGCAACAACTCTCAAATTACTGGTTCCATGAAGAGGACTGTACAGAATGTTGTCCATAAGGAGAAAGCAATTGACGAGACAGTGTTTCACATAAGTGTTGTTCATTAAGGAAGAGTTAAGTATGGCTAATTTGGAGGCAAGGGTTTCATTTTTCTTAAGTAAGCATGTGGTAGTTTTAGCATTTGAGAGGGGGAGGAGGGTAGAATGGGTGCTAGAGGGTGCAAAAGGGCAGGAGGTTGGTTTGACATGGATGCAAGAGGGAGAAATATGGCATGGATGCTAGTGCATGGGTGAGGGTTGGGGGTTGGTTTTAATATGGATGCAGGAGGGAGAAACCTGGCATAGTTGTTAGTACATGGGTGATGGTTGGGGGAGTGGGTTTTAACATGAGTGAGGGACAGAGAAGGGTGACATGAATGGTAGTTCATGATTAAGTGTGGGGGTAGTTTAAACATTTGGGTGAGAGAGGAGGGTGGAATACGTGCTTGAGGGGGGTGAGGGTTGTGGGTTGGTTTTAACACATGGGTGTAAGGGTTGTATGGGTGCTACTGCATAGATGAGGGTGGTGGAAGGAAAGTGGAATGGGTGCTGGGGTGAAAGGTGGGTGTTGTTTTAGTCCTTTTGTTTACAGATTCGTGATCGGCTGGGGATGGTGAGGAAAAAGATGATGACAGACCAATGGTATGAGAGGGCTACACCAATTGCCCACTGTGGAACCTACTATAGATATAATATATATATATATATATTTTTTTTTTTTTCCTATTAAATACATTGAAAACTGCTGCCACCTAGCACAAGTGTCCTGTCCCCTTTAAAAAAAAAGAACAAAGGAATCAGAAATAAAAGAAAATCTGCATCATCAGTTTTCACAGAATGTGACCTATCATAAAGTGTTTTTGCTTTACAAGTAGTGATATTTGATACATAATGGGGTTGACAGACACTGTTCCTTAAATATCATATGCCAACCGCTGAAGCTACATTAAATGTTCCTTAAGTTAGTATGTGGTGAGGAAACCACTTTTTTTATTTATGGGACTGAAATACAGATTTTATTGAAGTATCAGCTGGAAAAATGCATCATCTTAGAAAGTTGTATGTATTACTTTAATTTGCCAACAAGAATGCTTGTATATGTATGCATTATCTTAGAAAATTGCATGCATTTTTTGCCAGCAACAATGACTGGCATTTTTTTTATTTAAATGTCTTGACTGACTACGTTATGACATAATATGTTTTGCAACAGTTCCATGTGCTGCAGTTGCAGTGACTTGGCTTGACTTTGTTATAAAAGCTTTTTTAAACATAGCAACTTTTGATTTACTCATTTAAAACACAAAGCAGCAAATAGCTGAAATTAGGTAATATCAGTTATTTTTTCTAATAATTCATGATGAGTATATATAACTGAGTACATAAATGGCTAATATGCCTCTTTCTTTCATTATGGAACTATGATGCAGCTGCAGCAGGAAATCTTTTAACACATGGGTGGGCCTGTTACATATTAAGTTGCTGGCTTTAGCAAACAGAAGAAACCATAGATAAACCTAGTTGTATTCCTATCAATGTCACACATGATCATTTCTCTCCCCCTTATATTAAACAGTTTTTCCTTTACATGTATTTCATTACTATCTTCATTACTGGCAGCACAATTAAAATATAGGGTTCGAGTTCTAAAAAGTTCTAAAAAAGATTAGAACCCTAGAACTTTTTCAAAAGTTCTAGACTAGAACTGGAATACAGAACTTCAGAGGGTTCTGACAACCCTAGTTAGGGTCCCCCTCTCTCTCTAAGAAGACCAAACAAGTACCACTAATGTTTCTTCAGCTGACTCTGTCACAGCCTAAAAGACAGCCAAGTGATGGCAGTACTGGCATGGCACCATCAGGGGCTGCGGTCACAGGGCAGCAATGTTAGGACAAGACAAGCACATCTGTTGAAAACAAACTGGGGGGATGTGGTGCTAGCAGAATCACTGGTAACCACAGTATTAAAAGTGCTGTGTGGCTGCTTTTCACTGTGTTAAAGGAGGACACAAGGAAGGCTGTCTGTTCTTTCTGCAATGCCACTATAAGCTGAGGGAAATCACTCTCTAACTTGGCACTGGGTCCAAACAGTGCAAACAAGAAAAGCGTGGGCTAGGATCGTGCAGTAAAAACAGCGCTGATTTTTTTTGCCCCCCCACACAACTTGACAAGGGGGGCTCTGACCCCTGCACCACCATCTTTAGGATTCTCACTCTGAGGGGGAGTGGATCCTGGGGAAAGTAAAAATTTATGGGGTCATTATGACCCCATATAAAAAGAAATACTAAGTCCCGAGGTATGCTAAAAGGTTGGAGACCAGGATTAGAACCCTGGTCTTCACTGCTGCTGGCCAAGCTGCTTGATGCCTCAGCCCTCCACACCATGGGAGCAGCTTAGCCAGCATGTTAGATTCTGGTGCCCTTGTGTTTGTTCGGCACCATGGACAGCAGGGAGCACTTACAACAAGCAGTTTAAATCCCCCTTCACTGTCTGTGTGAGCGCTTAACAAATTGGCTCTGTATAGTGCCGTGCTTTTCTGGTAGCACTCACTTGACAGGGTACACTCTAACTTAATCACAACATCATTACAAAACCACTTAAAGTGTAAGCACCTACAAGTGTATTGAAGCTCATCTGGGTCTGGATTAAGACTCTTGGTTTCACCAAGACTAAACCCCTCCAGTGGACAGGCATGCGCAGTTAGCAGTGGTGGTATCGACGACAGATCTGGTTTCGATCAACCCAGTCATTATGGCACTCCTTCCCCCTCACCAGCACAGAGTCTGGCCTCTACTCTGGTGATCACTTCTGTCTCCAGTGATACTACAAGGCAGAGACAGTCATCCGCACTTGGCACGTCACCGTTGTTGAAGTGGTCCACATCGATGTCTCCCATGGCACTTCCAATAATGGATGCTCTGCATGCATGAACAGAGTATCATGCATCACATCCAACAGCACAGCTAATCACACAGCTGATTGTTGAGATGATAGCGCTGGATCTCAGGCCTATGTCAGTTGTGGAAGATAAAGGCTTCCGACGGCTTTTCAGCAATTTCTACCCATATTATCAGATCCCTGCTCGTACTACATTTTCTCGAAGTGTATTGCCATGACTGTATGATGGCGTGCAATATGCTGTTGCTGCTCTGCTTGCAGAGACTGTTGGCAGTGTTTTTCACTGCACATCAGATACCTGGACTAGTGATAATTCCCTGCATGCCTACCTCTCCTTAACTGCACACTAGTGTGTGCAACACCCTACTGCTGCTGTTTCCGATGCATCACCTCGTGGCTAACCCTTGGCCCCCCACAACCAGGTAGTCTCATTAGGTCAGCTTTGCTGAACATCTGACTGATAGAGGAAGACCACAGAGTGCAAAATATTCTTACGCTCCTGCAAGACATGTTGTGGTCTTGGACAGGTATTAACACCAATGTAAAAGTTGCCTCTTTTTTATGGACAATGACGTAAACACTGTGAAAGCCATCAATAATGGCCATTTTGTGAGTATTTGTTGCTTTGCACACACACTAAATTTAGTGGTGACTCACGTACTGCATAGCAGTACTAGGACCAACAACATATTGTTAACAGCCTTTCCATCTACAGCCATTTCCATCACTCAGTAAAAGCCACTAACAAATTACGAGAAGTTCAGGAACGCCTTGGTCTGCCCCAACATCGTGTAAAACAAGATGTTAGCACTTAGTGGGATTTTTCATACCTGATGCTTTCACAACTCTTGGAGCAAAGGTGGGCACTACACAAAGGCCTGGATATTCAGACTGTACCAGGCAGTAGTGCAAGCCTGGGTGCAGCACAACTGGGTTGTGCCGGGGCCAGGACCAGGTGATATTCAAAGGTGATGCACCATGGCGCAGCACCATTGAATATGGCATGCACTGCACATGGTGCAGTGGCACTGTGCCAGTGCAAGCCACAGACAAGGAGCATGGGGATGCTCCAGCACAAGTGCAGTTGCGCTAGGTGCATCACCCATGATATTCAGCAGGGAGCATGAAAATGAGGCCATAATATATGAAAGGCGCAAATGGGGCCATTTGCATGTCATTTGCATGTCATTATGGCCCCATTTGTATGGCTTGCACAGGGCAGCCTGGTGACTTGCATCTGGCTCTCTGCACAGCATGACATGTGCAGTGGGGATTCCGGGGCATCCCCCGCCCGTAGCCATGATCGTGGTCTAAGAATAAACAGTAATCCTTGGTAGTCTAGTGGCCCCCCCATACCTGATACCCTGATGAATAACATACATGACCAGCCTTGGTGGTCTAGTGGTCCCCGGGTCCCCGATAAATGCATAACCACCGATCCCTGGTGGTCTAGTGGACCCCCTCATTGCTGCAATCACTGTAAACTGCTAAAAGAAATGCCCTAGTGATCCAGTGATCACTCCCGCCACCTTCATCCATGCTCAGTGTATATACTATATGTTTCCCTGGTGTATACTGGTCCCTCCCCTCACCTGCACCGATGCCTGCTGTTTCTATAAGTATTCCCTGGTATCCAGCAGTTCCTCTACCCACCCACACTCATGCCTGATCTATACATAATATTCCCTGGTGTTCAATGCCCCCCCCAACACAACCACCTGTAAAATAAATGGAAACCATTACTTGGTGTCTAGCTGACCTCCCTCACTATCTCTGATCCCCTGCTAAACACAGTGAATCCATTCCCTGGTGTCTAGCAGACCTCCCCCTCCCATCCCTGACCGGTAATGCCCCACCACTCTGCTCCCTCCATACTGACCTTGAGCCGGTGACTGACACAACCCTCCTTTCTCCACCACCGCCAGTCATCAGCACAGCAGTCAATGAGCACATACTGCAGAGTGATTTTTTAAGCAGTGGGATGGTGATTTGGGGGGGGGCACTAGCACCAGGGAATTATTTGTAACAGTGGACCAGTGATCGGTAGGGGAGGGAACCACTAAACACCTGGGACTTCTGTGTTAGGAGTTGGGGGCCGATGCACTTCCTCTGCCAACCGCTAACGTAGTATGGGAGTACGTTGTGTTGTTGGTCAGCGGTATCTGCGTCACACAAGAGGACTGTGCAAAATGGCCCTGTATGGCGCAAATACTCTGAATATTGGACTGCACCAATATTCAGGTCCCCACTCCTTCATTTACATTGCACCCTTTTCCAAATATTGCCCATGTTAACCAGGTTTCTCAATATTGGACATCCACACAAAACTTGGTTTGCATGAGCAAACTCAGCTTTGTGCCCAGGCAAAGTTTTGAATATCAGATCCCTGATGATTTCTGTAGTTCAAAGCGTAGCTGAGTTAAAAGAAAATGTTTTACGAGAATACAGGGATTTCAAAAGACATGTAACAACTGAATGAGAGTATCATTTCTGCTAGCTTGTGCAGGTACAGGTCATCAACTCCCACAATGCCTTGCATGAGTGGGGTCATGACCTTTGCAATGGGGACAAACAGGTTTTCACACCAGGGCAAAACAGAGAGAAGCAACCTCATTTATATTTAAATTAGGATGAAATTAGAAAGATGCAGGAGAGGGAATCGTTCATGCCTGCAGACTACACAGGTATACGGAAAATAGGTTGGGGGGGACTTTACCTTTAAGGACAATATTCTGGCAGATTTAGGCTTTCTGTACTGCATGTACTTTTATTTTTACGTTATTATAAAGGAATAGGGAAAATTGATCCTTTGCAAAGTGTTTTTGTGAAAGTGTAAGAACATTTGTTTTCTTTACTGGGCTGCCAAGGTAGATAGTTGGCAAGAGCGCTGTATTTACTATGTTAAGGAAGATTTTGCTGGTAGCTGTATCTTTGTTTTCTGACAGATTTAAGCTGTTTTTGTTGTATGTAGTTTTATCTTTTGTGTTTTGGTGAAGGTGCAAGGAAGTTTGTTTCCTTTGCACGACAGTCAGGTTTGTAGAGGCTGGGAGAGCTGAGGGTGCTTGTGTTATTAGGTGCATTATTCGGTGGGGATGCATTATTGCTGGCAATCACATACCCTGCAGGCATGATTTGCTATCCAACGGCACAGCTCCATGTGACTAGGTCTCAACCAGTGTGGAACCAGTACTGGTCAGATCCCATTCCATACACTAAACTAACCCAACTCCTTCTACTCCTACGGGTTGAGTTAACCTAGCATAAACTACACATTCTGGGGTGTGGCATTCCACTTTTAAAATGATTTATAATGATTAAGAAATCCAAGACTTGGTAGTTATGTTTTACTTTTGTGGTCATTCTCATATATAGGAATAATATGGGTGTTGTTGTTGCCTTTTTCTTTAGGTAATTTTCAGTTAAGTTTGAAGCAGTGGTGGTGAAATCAGAAAAAAAAAGTATTTTGTGCTTTTTCACGAAACTGCTCCTCATTTGCATAATTTCATTTAACTTTGTAGCAATCTTAAAATATTCAATTTCTTGTTGAAAATGACATTTCTAAAAATCTCATTTTAAAAAGTGCACAACTTGAGGAAAATGGTGCTATTTGAATAAAGAAAGCATTGTCAAATTATGCAAGATTTTGTCACAATTTAGCACAAATTGCACAAATGTAAACAAATGGTAATTTTGCACTATTTTAGCCACCACTGTTTAGAGGAGGGGTTTGCCATTATCATCATATGTAATGTGACTTTGATTGCTTTACATAAAAATGGCGTTTTGTTGCCACAGACTTGTATTACTATAATAACTGGTCAGCAAGTTTTCTCCAGTTGATATTTGCCATAATAAGCGGCTGGTTATTATGGCATTCACATGCACTGTCATTCAAAATTAGCACTCTGTTATTGGTTCTTGCGTTGTGTGTTGGTGAGATTAACACTTCTGCGAACATGGCGGCTCTGTCTCTCGCTTACTGAAGAGCTGCCACAACATGATCCGTCCATCCTTATTTATTTATTTTATTTTTTTCATGTATCTGGCTGAACCTACCTTTTACAGCTTTAAAATAAGCTGTATCTGGTTCATCCTTCTGTTTGTCTACTTTGAGACATTGCCAGCACATGACCTCAAATGGAGCCGTGGCTGACTGCTGTAGCACTCAGATCGCAACCAGCAAACTCGAAGTAAAAAAAAAAACAACAAAAAAACAGACGCAACAAACAGAAAAAAAAAGAAAATCTTGATTTTGAGGATGTGAACTGGATGCATACACAGTGAGTGTGTGTGTGTGTGACTAAAATCAGGCTGGCAAATAAATGTTCATAGATCTGGTCGCTGAACTCATGCTGGAGAAAAACTGCTGACCGGCAACTATAAAAAATTAAAGATGGGAAGTGTGCATATGAGAATTTAATGCACAGCCTTGGTGTGAGATACTTTGATAAACTCCTCGGGCTTTGCCCTTGGGGTTTATGTAGCATCCCACACATTGGGTGTGCATTAAATTCTCATATCCCACACTTCTGAATCCTTTATTTTCCATGTATTATCATCCCCAATATGGGTTACATGCTAGGTTTGCCTGTCCCATGTGATCAAATAGTTTCAAACCACTCAGGAAACATGATTGGCCAGACTTAATTTCACAAAATGGATTAATGCTTCCCCATCTGAAGCAGTGATTAACATCCAGTTTCATTGTGTTTGGAGGATTGTTCAAATGTTTATTTTTCTGTAACTCAGGATGGGGAAGAGTTTAAAAAAGCAGACTTTATAAAACCATCTCTTTCTCGTACCCCACCCAATTACTGTGCTCACCTCCCTAACTGTCGAGAAGTGCCTGCAGTAAAACACCACCTCTGCTTTCTATGCAAAGTTTCATAGAAAAACAAATTACAATCTCCTCTCTTACACAACTGACAGTTGTGTCGTAACAGGATGTAGCAGTTCTTCTCTGAGAAGCAGAACCAAACCACAGCTGTGGTAAAACAGGAAAGTGAGCATCGTGTAGGTGCTAGCATGCAGAGATTGTTTGAAAAGGTCTGGGACACCCATTTGGCAGATAATTATGAGTCATACTAGTATTTTTTAGATTCACACTCAATGCAAATATTGTCTTTAGGTAAGCAATAACTCATTTTATTTTTTAGTAACTGAGTAAGGACAACTGGGCACAAGATCTATTTACAGGAGGGACCCAGGAGTACAGGGAGATTTGTTTTTTGGCCTCCTGTTGAAGCCTCATAATTTGATCTCCTGCATGAAGTGCAAGTTTATTTACAATTGCACCTTATTCACTTCAGAAATTGCCTCACGTTACATATTCTGTCTGCTGGTATTGTATGCAACAAGAATACTTTTTTTGCTGCATGGCTCTTTTTATATTGATTGCCCGCATCCGCAAGAAACATGTTGCTTCAGGTTTCTCCACAAGCAGGTTGTGGGCCGCGGCACTGTTGTCAATACCCCCATAGCCTGTAAAGGCTTGTCCCTTCCCCGATGCCGTTGGCACACTGCTGCTGACATAGTTCAGCCAGCGTGCCACCAATATGTACAAAATTGCCGCTGCAATCAGAGGCTGCCTCGTCATTGCAGCGTCAGTCATTCACTGCAATGAGGGAGCGACCCGTCATTGCAGGACGGGATCTTGAAACAGTGATATTGTTTATGAACATGGCGTGACCTGCTGCCATGTTCAAACCTAATACCCCTCGCCAGGGTGCCCAATACCCCTTGGCAGCATGTGCCCCACATTTTATATGTTGCCAATGGGGAGCCCACTCCCATCGGCATTATGTACCCCCCTACTTTAGTTGTTTGCCAATGGGGTGCCCAATCCCTGTCGGCATAATGTCACCCCCACTCTCTTGTTGTTCGTCAAGGGGTGCCCAATCCCCGTTGGCTACAGATGTCACCCCAAACAGAAGACTCTGCTATATGCTGGGAGCCCACCCCAGTGTGCCACGTTCCCCTGTGAAATTGAAAAACGGTCCCGCGATGTCATTTTTTTTTATCTGAAAAGAAGGAAACGGTCCCTCTGCGGTCTCCCTGCCCCCCCCACAACCTGCACCCACCCACTGCGCACCCTGCCTCCCCACACCCCCCTCGCCCTATACTTACCTCCGGGGTCTGGCTCGATGATCTTCAGTGGACCGGGAACACGTCTACACTCTTCAAAGCCGACCGTGAACTGAGGAAATGCTGGTAAGCAATATAATGGAATAAATAGTTTTTTTCAACTTTGATGCATATCTCAGGCATTTTTTGGAATTTTGGTACCAAATTTTCAACATGGGATTTTTGGGACCTCTCCTCATGAATTCTATCACTGTCATGGCGTTAATCGGACCCGAAAGGTGATTTCGTGGTCACTGCGCGGAATCACCTTTCAGGACCGATTAATGAAATGACAGTGCCAGTGTTCATGAGGTGGGCTCTCAAAAAGCCTATGTTGCAAATTTGGTGGTAAAACTAAAAAATTACTGTTTTGTGAGTGTGTGTTGCGCAGTTGCTACGCACGCTCATAACTTCGCGAATTTACAATATTTTCACCCAGATTTTCAACATTGCCATTTTTTCAGACCTCCTTGTGAACAGTACAGCTGTCATTTTTCACACCCTGGACGAATGTGTTTCGCACTTTCAGCGCAGAATAGCCACGTCGGTGTGGGAAATCAGTGTTCCAAACAGAATAAAAACTGACAGTGGCACTGTTCATGAGCAGATGTCCTAAAATGCCTATGTTGAAAATTTGGTGATGATACTCCATAAAATTATGTGTTACAAGCGTGGCAGCGTGCAGTTTGCACGCACGCTGTGAAGTTCACGAATTTTAATATTTTCACCAGATTTTCAACATTGCCATTCTTCTGCACCTACTTATGAACAGTACAGCTGTCATTTTTCACATCCTGGCAGAAATGTGTTTTCGCAGTTCCAATGCAGAATAGCGTGGTCGCTGTGGGAAATCTGTGTTCAGGACACATTATGAAAATGACAGTGACACTGTTCATTAGCAGAGCTCCTAAAATACCTATGTTGAAAATTTGGTGATGAAAGTCCATAAAATGAGTGTGTTACGAATGTGCATTGCACAGTTTCCAAACACGGTCATACCGTCACAACTTTGCAATATTTTCACTCCAAAGTTTCAGCATTGCCATTTTGCCACACCTCCTTATGAACAGTGCAGCTGTCATTTTTCACATCTTGGCCGAAATGTATTTTTGCTCTTCCGGCACACAATAGCGTAGTTGCTGTGGGAAACTGGTGTTCAGGACATATTAAGAAAATCACACTGACACTGTTCATGAGCAGAGGTCCTAAAATGCCTATGTTAAAAATTTTGTGATGAAATTCCATAAAATGACTGTGTTACGAGTGTGTGTTGTGCAGGTACCAGGCACCCTTGTAAGTTTGCAAATTAGTAATATTTTCACGTCAGATTTTCAACACTGGCATTTGTTCACACCTCCCTATGAACAGTACAGCTGTCATTTTTCACATCCTGGCTGAAATGTGTTTCCATGCTTCCGGTGCAAAATACCACAGTAGCTGTCGGAAATCAGTGTTTGGGACAGATTAGGATCGGGCGACTGGGGGGGTAGTGACCAAGCTCAACTGAGCTCTGTCGGGACTGCTGTGGATGTCTTTGTGGGCAGAAAAAGGCAACAATGCAGGCAGAAGCCCAGTACAAAAGGGCAGCATGCATGCAGCGCTGGGAGACACAGAAGAAGCGAGTGAGGGAAGGGGAGTGAGTGAGCTTAACAGAGCTCTGTTGGGACTGCTGCAGATTTGTTTGTGGGCAGGGAAAAAGCAGCAATGCATGCAGGGCTTCAGCACAAATGGGCAGTTTGCAGCGGTGGGACAAACAGAACGAGCAAGCAAGAGAGGAAGACTGAGCGAGTTCAACAGAGCTCTATCATCACTGCTGCAGATTTCATTGTGGGCTGATAAGGGTGCCTACGCTGGCAGGAGCCGAGTACAGAAGGGCAGCCTGCAGCGCTGGCAGAAAAGGAACGAGCAAGTGAGACCGGGAGAGTGAGTGAGGCCAAAGGAGCTGTGTTGGGACTGCTGCAGATTTATTTGTGAGCAGACAAAAATGCAGACAGAGGCAGGAGCCCAGTACAAAAGGGCAGCCTGCAGTGCCAGGAGAAACAGAATGAGCGAGTGAGATGGGGGAGTGAGCGAGTGACCTCAACGGAGCTCTGTTGGGACAGCTGAGGATTTCTTTGTGTGCAGAAAAAGTTGGCAATGCAAGTAGGAGCCCAGTACAAAAGGGCAGCCTGCAGCGCCGGGACAAACAGAATGAGCAAGTGAGAGAGGGGGAGTGAGCGAGCTCAATAGAGATGTATCGTGACTGCTGTGGATTTCTTTATGGCCTGAAAAAGGCAGCAATGCAGGCAGAAGCCCAGTACAAAAGGCCAGCCTGCAGCACCGGCAGAAATGGAACGAGCGACTGGTGGGGGGTGATCGAGCTCAATGGAGCTCTCTCCGAACTGCTGCAGATGTGTTTGTGGGCAGAAAATGCCACCAACGCAGGCTCGAACCCAGTAGAAAAGGGCAGTCTGCAGAAGTGGGAGACACAGAATGAGCGAGTGAGGGAGGGGGGAGTGAGTGAGCTCAACAGAGCTCAGTTGGGACTGCTGTGGATCTCTTTGTGGGCAGAAAAAGGCAGCAATGCACGCAGGGGCCAGTACAAAAGGGCAACCTGAAGCGACAGGAGAAACAGAATGAACAAGTGAGAGAGGGGGAGTGAGTGAGCGAGTTCAACGGAGCTCTATCATGACTGCTGCAGATTTCTTTGTGGGCAGAAAAGGGTGGCAACGCAGGCAGGAGCCTACTACAAAAGGGCAGCATGCACCGCAAGCAGAAACAGAATGAGCAAGTGAGACAGGGGGAGGGAGTGAGTGAGGCCAATGGAGCTCTGTCGAAACTGATGCATATTTCTTTGTGGGCAGAAAAAAATGCCAACAGAGGCAGAAGCCCAGTACAAAAAGGCAGCCTGCAGCGCCACTAGAAACAGAATGAGTGAGTGAGACAGGGAGAGTGAGCGACCTCAATGGAGCTCTGTCGGGGCAGCTGCGGATTTCTTTGTGGGCAGGAAAAGGTGCCAACGCAGCCAGGAGGCCAGTACAAAAGGGCAGCCTGCAGCACTGGGAGAAACAAAACGAATGAGTGACAGAGGGGGAGTGAGCAAGCTCAATGGAGGTCTGTCGTCACTGCTGCGGATTTCTTTGTGGGCAGGAAAAGGCAGCAATGCAGGCAGGAGCCTAGTACAAAAGGCCAGCCTGCATCCCCCACAGAAACGGAATGAGCGAGTTACAGAGGGTGAGTGAGCGACCTCAACGGAGCTGTGTCAGGACTGCTGCACATCTCTTTGTGGGCAGACAAAGCCGCCAGCACAGGCAGGAACCCAGTACAAAAGGGCAGCCTGCAGCAGTGGGAGACAGAATGAGTGACTGAGGGAGGGGGAGTGAGTGAGCTCAGTGGAGCTCTGTTGGGACTGCTGCGGATTTCTTTGTGGGCAGAAAAAGGCAGCACTGCACACAGGGGCCCAGTACAAAATGGCAGCCTGCAGCGGCGGGAGAAATAGAATGAACAAGTGAGACAGGGGGAAGGAGTGAGTGATCGAGCTCAACGGAGCTCTATCATGACTGCTGCAGATTTCTTTATGCCCAGAAGAAGGCAGCAATGCAGGCAGGAGCCCAGTAGAAAAGGGCAGCCAGCAGCACCGACAAAAACAGCACAAGGAAGTGAGAGGGGACTGAGCTCAACAGAACTCTGCCGGGACTGCTGCAGATTTGTTTGAGGACAGAAAAAGGAGCCAACAGAGGCAGGAGATCACTATAAAATGGCAGCCTGCAGCCCCAGGAGAAACAGAATGAGCGAGTGAGACAGGCGTAGTAGGCGACTTCAACAGAGCTCTGTCGGGACAGCTGCAGATTTCTTTGTGGGCAGAAAAAGGTGCCAAGGCAGGCAGAAGCCCAGTACAAAAAGGCAGCCTGCTGCACTGGGAGAATCACAATGAGCAACTGAGAGAGGGGCAGTGAGCAAGTTCAATGGAGCTCTATTGTGACTGCTGTGTATTTCTTTGTGGATAGAAAAAGACGGCAATACAAGTAGGAGCCCAGTACACAAGGCCAGCCTGCAGCGCCGGCAGAAACAGAATGACTGAGTAAGAGAGGGGGACTGAGCTACCTCAATGGACCTGTGTCAGGACTGCTGCAGATTTCTTTGTGGGCAGAAAAGCTGCCAACAAAGGCAGGAGCCCAGTACAAAAGGGCAACCTGCAGCGCCAGCAGAAACAGAATGAACGAGTGACAGAGGGGGAGTGACCCACCTCAACGGAGCTGTGTCGGGACAGCTGCAGATTTCTTTGTGGCCAGAAAAAGATGGCAATGCAGGCAGGAGCCCTGTACAAAAAGCCAGCCTGCAATGCCAGCAGAAATGGAAAGAGCGAGAGAGGGGGAGTTAGGTACCTCAATGGACCTGTGTCAGGACTGCTGCACATTTCTTTGTGGGCAGAAGAAGCCGCCAACAGAGGCAGGAGCCCAGTAGAAAAGAGCAGCCTGCAGTGCCAGCAGAAATGGAATGAGCGACTGAGAGACTGCGAGTGACCCACCTCAACACAGGTCTGTCAGGATGGCTGCAGATTTCTTTGTGGGCAGAAAACACGTGCCAACGCAGTCAGGAGCCTTGTATAAAGGTGCAGCCTGCAGCACCAGGAGAAACAGAACAAGCGAGTGGCACAAGGCCACTGAGCGAGCTCAACAGACCAATGCAATCAACATTCAGCGTTGACAAATGCTTGTTTTATTTTGCCATATACATTTTTATTCACATAGATAGGAGCAAAAGGAGGTTTAGCGACTTGCTTAGGGTCACACAGTATGCTGGATGAATCAAGTTTGTTCTTAGCTCATTGGTCTAACCTCCAGACTATAGTCATAACCCATGTACTGTATAACCTATATGCCATATAACCCATGACAGGGATTACAGTAAGACAAATATTACAACTTGCCCTAGGTATTTTGTGAGGCATGAGACATAGTCAAGTGCCTTCAACTGCCTGGGACGTATGTTATGATCCATATTGCCACACATACCCTAGATTATGTTTCTGTGCTTCCAAGATAGTGCAGGAAATGATGAGCAAGATGTTTTATATTGTTATAAAACATCTAAGCTGATTAACAGCTAGCCATGTTCTGAACAAAATGAATCATACTACACAGGCATATAACGTAGTTCAGCCAATCATGTCCTTCCCTTTCTTCCTGCCATTTTATAAATATGGAATATTGCATGGGTACAGAGGGAAACATTTTTTTTTACATGCCAGAGGTCTGTGATGCCACAAAAAAAAGGAGAGGAAAGGGTGCGTAGAAACAAAAATGAGTTATGTAATGTAAGTTATACATTATTTCTTAGAATTTCTGGTTTTACTTTTCACCCATTCAGAGTTTCATGAGCAGCATCTTCTGTGGCATCAAACAACAAAGAGTGCAGTGCAAGAGAATACCCTCTCCTCTGTTATACATGGTGATGTCGCACTTTTGTATAATGGGGAAAGACAAGCACTGATTTCAGTCTCTTATCAAGGGTGGTTACTAACTATAATTCAATTGGTGCTTCAGAAATGTCCAATTTAAAGTGCCAGTCTGTGATCATCTAAAACAAGCATTTGTCAATGCCGAATGTTGTCACACTGGCATTGGCAGTGGCGGAGGTGGAGAGGCATAGCGCTGTGAGTTTGTTAATGTGTCCCAAAAGGTGATTTTGTGCAGTGAGTATGCCACTGTGCGGCAGAGCTGCGGAAATGCATTTTGGGCAGGCTGTGGAAAGTGGCAGCTGGACTGTTGATAATGAGGTGTGCACAAATGCCAGTGGTGAAACTGTGGCATGAAAATATTGCAGATTGACAAAGTTACAAGGGTGCGTGGAAACTGTGCAATGCATGCTTGCAACACAGTCATTGTCTGGACTTTCGCCACCAAATTTTCAACATAGACATTTTAGGACCTCTGCTGATGAATGGTGTTACCGTTATTTCTTGAAAGTGTCCTGAAAAGTGATTTTGTACAGTGACCATGCAATTCTGCACCGGACGTGCGAAAATGCATTTCAGCCAGTTGTACTGCTCATAAGGAGGTATGGAAAAATGGCAATGATGAACAGCTGGAGTGAAAGTATTACAGATTCACAAAGTCACGAGCGTGCGTGCAAACTGGGCAATGCGCGCTCGTAAAACACTCATTGTATTGACTTTCGCCCCTGAATTTTCAACATAGGCATTTTAGGACATCTGCTAATGAACAGTGTCACTGCCATTTTCATAATGTGTCTCGAACACGGGCTTTCCACAGCGACCGCACTACTGTGAGCCAGAACTGCAAAAACAGATTTTGGTCAGGATGTGAAAAATGACAGCTGTACTGTTCATTAGGAGGTGTAGAACAATGGCACTGTTGAAAATGTGGAGTGAAAATATAAGTTTGCGAACTTACGAGCGTGCGTACAAACTGCTTAACACACACTCGTAACACAGTCATTTTATGGAGTATTGTCACCAAATTTTCAACACAGGCATTTTAGGACCTCTGCTCATGAACAGTGTCACTGTCATTTTCATAATGTGTCCTGAACAGCGATTTTGCACAGCGCCCGCACTGTTCTGTGCCAAAGGTGCAAAAACACATGTTGGCAAGGATGTGAAAAATGACAGCTATACGGTTCACAAGAAGGTGTGGTAAAATGCTAATGTTGAGAATCTGGCATGAAAACAGTGTGAATGCACTAACTTACAAGCGTGCGTTGCGCAGTTGCTATGCACACTCGTAAAACAGTCATTTTTTTGATTTTTCCCACCAAACTTGCAACATAGGCTTTTGAGAGCCTCTCAGGAACAGTGGCACTGTCATTTCATTATTTGTCCCGGAAGGTGATTCCGCAGTGACTGCAAAATCACCTTTTGGGAACGAATAACACCATGATAGTGCAAGAATTCATGAAAAAGGGTCCCAAAAACCCCATGTTAAAAATTTGGGGCCAAAATTCACAAAAATGCCCAAGATATGCATTAAAGTTGGAAAACCCCTATTCATTCCATTATACAGCTTACCGGCATTTCTTCAGTTCGCGGTCGGCTTTGAAGAGTGCAAATGTGTTCCCGGTCCACAGAAGATCATCGCGCCGGACTCCACAGGTAAGTATGAGGTGAGGGGGATAAGGGGAGGCAGGGTGCATAGTGGGTGGGTGCGGGTAGGGGGAGGGAGCATCAAGACTACAAGGGACCATTTTCATTTTACAGGAAAAAAGAAAAAAAACACAGAGGGACAGTTTTTTTTTTTTTTGGGGGATTTGACACGTTGGGGTGGGCTCCCAGCATGCCACCTAACTGTTTGGTGGGGTGTCTGTAGCCGACGTGGATTTGGCACCCTCGTCAGCACACAACATGGGGGAGGAAGTAATGGCGGCGAGGATTGAGGCACCCAAGCATTCAACAATTGGAGGGGTTATGCTGATGGGGTGTGCTCCCCATCAGCACACAAAGGGGTTAACCAACGGGGATTGGGCACCCCGAAGTCGGCATTAGTTGGGCGTCCACGATCAATTCCACCATAACACTGGCGGCGGTGAGCACAGCAAGAAAAGGACTGCCATGATGACGAAGCTTTGCTTGGATTGCAGTGCCTTTCCTTTTCTTAGATGTGCTGGCCACATCATGTATGTATGGTGTTGCGCCTGCATGTAGTTCGATTGGGAGATCATGCAGACGACCTACTGGGTGCGTGCTCCTGTATTCGCCCAACTGCAGCCCGCCTCCAAAGCTGCACTGTCCTCACGATGTTGGCTGCGTAAGCTACCAACATAAAAATTGAATATACATACATGGGGGGAGGAGTTGTGCACTCTCCCCCTATGTATTGTTTTATGTAATTACTGGGGGACTTTTTTTTTTCCATCCAGATTTCTTGAAATAAAAGCTACTCTAAATAAAATCTTGTATCTGCTTTTTTTATTGTTGTTTAGAGCAGAAAATACCTAACTATTAGAGTGGAGTGTTTAAACTATTGTGAAAAGAAAATTTAAAACTTGATTGTCAAGTGTTTTTAAGATTTAGTTTAGTTCCGGGTGGTGGTTGTCACAGTAATATGCAAATGAGGTTCAGAGGTAGCTCATTTGCATATCTCCATGATAACGAGGAACCGGAGCTGGAAAAAGGAAAACTTAAATAATATTAGTAGCCTTTAAAGAGGTGTTTTTTTGTTTTTAAATGGTTTATTCTCAGTGAGCGCAACAAATGCTGGTTTAGTGAGACCAGCAGGGCTGACTGACTATGAGCGGGGCAGAACAGAAGGTACGTCTGAGTATGTGCCCAATTCTAAACTGCCTGACAGTGGTCGCAAGCTGATTAGAGATTTCTTTTTTTATTGCCTTTCACTTCTGCCAGCAATTTGTAGTCACTGTGGTGTTTCGGCGAACTGTCTCTGTACATGACTTGGCGGCAGTGTGGGAGTTCAGCGAGTGAGCGCGAGCAGGGGTTGAGGAGTCGCTGGCATGTGTTCACTGTTATAACCCGCCGGTTATAATAGCAAATTCTAACCTGCTTCTCCAATGAGGAAAAAATGTCCCCTAGTTATTACAATCTTATAAAGCAGCTGGGGGCTGATATTGAAAAGTCTGTGCGGGCACTAGCAGGTCTTTGCCTGTTTAAACCAGGGTTTGTGCCAGATCCTCATATTCAAAAGGGACTTTTTCATGGGCAAAGAGGGTTAGCACTCATGTAAAACATAATGTATGTGGCAAGGGGAAGGATATTCAGCAGTGTTGCGCTGTGCAAAAGGGGTTAGCACGGTTCTTTTGCACAGTGCAAATCCGGTCACATAAGACCCTGACTTACTCTGAGCAATCCTAGTGGCTGCCAGAGGTAATGCAGCTAACTAGCCGGGTGGCCTCTGGGGAACACACCTGCCCCCTGCGGTCCGTGCTTCCCCCATCACTAGGCAATAGTAATGATCACAACCCTCCCTGGTGCTAGTGGACCCCCTCTCTGACCGTCAGACCATATTATAGAACATAACCTCCCTGGTGCCTGGTGGTTTCCCCCTTCCTTCTGGTCTCCTGCCCATATTACAAAACATAACCTCCCTGGTGCTAGTGGTCCCCTCCATCCCTCTGATCACATGCCCATATTATATTACATAACATCCCTAGTGCTAGTGGTCCCCCCTCCTTCCAGTTGCCAGCCCATATTATATTACATAACCTCCTTGGTGCTAGTGGTCCTCCTCCCTCCAGTTGCCAGCCCGTATTATATTACATAACCTCCCTGGTGAAAGTAGTCCCCCCTCCCTCTGATCACCAGTCCATATTATAATATATAACCTCCCTGGTGCTAGTGCCCCCCCTTCCTCCGATCACCAGCCCATATTATAATACATAACCTCCCCAGTGCTATTGGTCCCCCCTCCCTCAGGTCACCTGCCTGCATAATAATTCCCTCTGGTTGCCTGCCCATACTATAATACATAACCTCCCTGGTGGTAGTGGTCCCCCCACCCTCTGATTACCAGCCTGTATTATTAATACATATCCTCTCTGGTGCTAGTGGAGTCCCCTCCCTTTGATTTCCAGCCCATAGTAAAATGTAAAACCCTCCTTGACATCCAGTGGTCCCCCAGGCACCAATCCATGCTATCGCCCATCACAATTTTGTACTCCCTGGCATCTAGGCCCCCACAGTGGCACCACCACCCCCTGTCACCCTACTAGTATCCTTGGTCTGCGGGTGTACATACAGTGACTGGAACAGCCATCCTCATACCTCCTCAGCTGGTCATAATATGTCCAGGCAGGGAGCACATGTCTAATTTGCAGGACAGAGTGGGTCACCCTGTCCTATGAATAAGACACACACTCCCTACCTAGACATACGGCAGTCAGCAGAGGAGGTGTGAGAAGCCTGTCACCCTGTGTTCGCCCACATCACCGAGGATAGTGGTATGGTGACTGGGGGGTGGGGGTTTGGTGCCATGGTGGGGGGCCCTGGACACCACAGAGGTTATGTATTATAATACAGGCTGGTGATCCGGGGGGGTGGTGAACACTAGGCACCAGGAATATATACACAGGTCTGGGACCAGGCAATTGAAGGGCTGTGCTGCACTAAGCTGTTTCACTACCCATGAAAATGAGCCCATAATGGGCATGCAAATGGCCCCTTAGGACTCTGTATGCCCAGTAAGCACATTTGAATGGGTCCCTCTGAATATTGCAGATAGAGCTCTGGTGCTGTCCACACTGCTGGTGTACTTCAGAATCCATGCCGAGGTAGCACAATGTGACTTAGCCCTGCACCGACATGGCCCTTTATTCACTCGAATAGCACTGGTGCACTATTCGACTCAAAATAGCATCCTTGGGCTCCCAGGAAATCACAAGGCACAGCGGAAAGTTTTGTGCTCCACTTTGAGCTATGTTGAATATTGGGCCCCTGTTGTTTACTTTATGTAGTGCTAGAGACTAGTGATATATACTTTTTTTTTTTATTTTAGCAGTTTAGATTTACAGTTTCTGCCAGGTTAGCTATCTGTACTTTCATGGAAAAGTGATGCCGACCACCCCAAAGGAAAGGATGAACGATGTAATCCCCCTTTGCCTCTCTGAGTTGTTTTCCCAATGGCCATCTGCTGCAAAACATGCCCCGTTTAGACTAGAAGTTTTACACTAAGTTTGCAAAGTTGACCTAGTTTTCCTTTCAAAATACTTTTTATTAAAATTTGCAGACACAATAAACGCAGTGGGTAGTTAAAAGCAATGTACGAGCAACAATTAACATACTAAAACACAATACCCTTAAAAGGTAACCACAACAAACAAACAGTAACAATAACACAAAATAAAACAAAAAATACATGTTCATATCACACTTACATGGGTGTAAATTAATTTTGCTTTAGAAAATGGGCAAGAAGAACTCTTTATTCTGATTGGCTAAGGCCACCAACCAGCCAGTCCAGTATCAGGCAATAGAGATCGGAAAATAATGAGTCCCCAGTCTATATTACCTGATTACACTCTAAAATCACAGTACTCATGGAATTTTACATTTAAAAAAAACGCCATTTTGTTGCATTGCTTAATGAGAGATACAATCTCTGTCACAACATTTTACAACAGTACTTCCACTCTCCTCTACTTAATGTCATGGGTGTTGGCAGTTTTAAAAATACTTCATTCTATATTTCTTTTTCTTGGCTGCACATTTCCTGATCGCACCCCCATGCAATATTATTTACATGACCTTGAGCTAGCCAGCATTTTGGTCAGAATGGGTGAGTGTGTGCCTTTTGCTTCAAAAAGCAACAGAAAACAATATTTAATTTTCCTGTAGTGCTCCAGTGAGGGTTGCTTCTGTCTACCTCAATACTGAAACATATTTCCATGACCGGCGTGACCACAGGGTCCTTTTCCAAAGTCTGCACATCTGCAGCACATTTTTGCCAGCCAGATAAGTGTCCCTTTTCAGCATGCTCAGATCACGCTACAGAGCACACAAAAAAACCCACAATTCACTCCTACGATCAAAATGGTTACATTTAAAAAAAAACCAAAAACTTTTGTTTAGTTTGTCTGTGGTTAGCAGCAAACATCATCAACTACTTCCTTGTTTCTTGAGCACGAGTGGCCACAGGTTAAGGAAAAATACTTTTGCGTGGCATTCCCTGACCCTGTTCAATCTTACCTAACAGAGTGCCATTCCCCAAGTCTGCAAGTCACAGAATGTAAGACTGGAGATGTGTTGAACAGGGGAAAAGAACCAGAAAAGAAAAACATTGAGACGGTAGCCATGTACCTCAAATTTCTCCAGCTCCACTTCCTCTTTAATTACAGGGTCGCGCACATAACTGCTGCATCTTATTCCGACTGCAAAATAAAAAAAAAATAATAAACTTGAAGAAGGGCAGAGAACTTCATAAAAATGATGGCAAGAGAGTACTCGGAGAAAATTTTGTAGAAGCTACATGTCTTCTGCACATTGTGATGGGGGGATAAGTTAAAGAGAATGGCTTTGTGTGTTGGGGGAAGAACAGGAGATGGGATAGCACAAAAATAGAGGGACTACTTTGCAAGATAAAGACTAAAACTGCATTATTAATCTATTTTTTTAATTTTTTTTTAATTCTTATACAATACTTATACAAATGCCACAGCGCTTATTTTCTAAGTGCAATAATACCCTCCAGGGTGGGCGGTATGGGCAATACTGGATGTTCCAGGGGCTATAAGGCCCTCCGCCTGCAGCATTGGGCCTCATTATGCCCCTGGGCAGTCCGGTATTGCCCAATACTGCCCGTCCTGTTGTGTATTATTGCTTGCATATCAGTTGTACCAGTCCAAAGTTAAGTTGACCCAGTTTAAAAGTATGAAACTGAGTTAGCATCTAGACTGTGTTTCTTACAGAACAATTTTTAACAATGGTTTTCTAGCCCAGCTGGGGGGAGGTAGACTAGAAATCAGTTCTACACTTAACTGATTTTGTAAGAACAGTTCTACACAACTAGTGACAGATTTTGTAACAATTCTTGACAATGGTTGTATGAGCTTCCATGAATCATTTTGGCATTCCCATAGCAACATAGTGTGAGTAGAACTGTGGAACCAGTGTACAACATAATTCTGGACACTGTAGTTCAGTTTGGTTCATCCCTGCTTTCAGGCCTGGCCACATTGTTTTGTAGTCTGAGCAAGGCCAAATAGGGGTAAGAGGAAGAGAGGAGAGGAGAGGAGAGGAGAGGAGAGGAGAGGAGACAAGAACCTTTCAGGCAGTATAAGGAGGGCAGGAAAGCAGCCGCAGATTCCTAACTGGCTGTCAGGGAGTGCTGAGCAGCTATGTTCTCCCTCAGTTTAAAATGACCAAGTTCCACATGCCTGCCACATGATCAGCTCCATTAACCAAAAGTGGATTTTTTTGGGATAGTGTATAAAGATGTTTGGATGCTTCTTTGTGTTTACCAGATCACCAGACACCTGTTCTGGATTTTATTGCCTGGATTGGATAACCAGATGTCCAGGTCAGTATCCCAATGGATTATCAAGGTTATCTGGATGATCTAGTAAAATTATAAGTTATCAGTTATCCATTATCCCAGACACTTTGGCTACCTGTGGATAGTGATGCAGATTGAATAAAACACTCTCCCCGCACTTCTAAATGGACAATATCCAGTAGCCATATATAGGCTGATGATAGCGGTCCATGGAATCTTCAGAAGAATGCAGAGGAATCTATGTATAGTGGTGTTCGGATGCTCCATTGTGTTTACCAGATCACCAAATACTGACACTTGTGTTCTGGATTTTAACCACTATCATCAGCCTATATATGGCTACTGGATATTCCCCATGATTTTTTTCAAACAGGAAATGTAAAGAAAATGCTCCATCCGTAATTGATCAAAATGGGAATACTTTAGAATTGGTTAACCATTTTAAATTTTTAGGGTTAACCCTTGACCCTACATTATCTTTTGAGTTGCATATTAATGCCATCAGAAAAATGATACTCCAAAGAATAGATGCTCTTTACTGAATAAAGACATGTCTTAGTAAAGAATCTAGGTTTTTACTAGCTAACAGTTTCTTGCTAAGTAAATTGGACTATGGTCTAGTTATATACACTTCAGACAGTAATTATTTGCTGGATTGTCTCCGGGTTACATACAATACAATATTAAGATTTGTTTTATTAGTCCCATTTCAAACCCACCATTGTCAGCTCTTACAGTATTCAAATAATTTCTCTTTTGATCACAGGATCCATTTAACATATTCTCTTTTCATGTTCAAAATTGTTCTGGGCTTAATACCCTTTGTTGTATCTAGTCTTTTTTCCAGGGATATTAACACTTTTAGTACAAGATCTTAAGATAAATTCACTTTCAAGCTTCCTTTGTTTCAATAAGCAGTGGGTCAAAGATCCATTTTGTTTAAGGCTCCAAAATATTTCAGTACTTTACCTCCGGTATTCCTGCGATGCCCCTCGATCAATAGGTTTACGAGGGGGCTTGAAAGATCAACAGCAGTGAGCATGTCAAACAAGCACTTTATGTTAATATTTATACTTTTGAATGTTGTAGTACTCAAGTATTTAATGTTTCATAATGAATGTATCCGTTTTAGTATTTTGTGTATGTATGTTTGTTTATACTTGTCGCCTATGAAAACAGGAATTTTGCTCATCAGGCCTACAAGAATGAAAAAATAAAATGAAAAAATGAAAAATTGTTCTGATGAGAAAGCCACTGAATTCCTTGTTCCTGGGAGATTTAGAATTCCGCTGTAATCTGCGTTTTCTTCAGAGGAGTATTTCCTTTTGCAGAATTTCAGTGGGATACATTTCCATGAAATGAAAGCAGAAGGCAGCATTTATTTCATGGGATTTTACATAATATTCCACTGACAACAATTATTCTGGAGTTATTATTTCAGGTGACCTCAAGGTGGCAGCACAGTGTCACAAGGCTGTGGGCAATCCTAGTGGAGTGCAGGAGCATTGGGAGGGGCATTTCCAGTGGGAGAAGGGAGGTGGTGTTGCCACTGTACCACTCTGGTACGCCCCCATCTGGAAACTGTGTCCAGTTCTGGAGACTGCACTTCAGGAAAGATATACTGTAGACAGGTTGGAGGTGGTCCAGAGAAGAGCAACCAAGATAGTGCAGGGGTTGCAAGGGAGGCCCTATGAGTAGAGACTGAGGGATCTCAATATGTACACTCTGGAGGGCCAGAGAGCAATGGGCGACATGACTGAGATCATCAAGTACTTCAAAGGAGTGAACAAACTGTAGACAGGGAGTTTTTTTCCAAAAGAGGAAGAGCTCCAAGACTTGAGGGGCATGCTATGAAATAGGGAGTGGGAAATTTCAGGAAAAATGTGAGAAAATGCTTCTTCACAGAAAGGGTGATAGAAGCATGAAGCTGAGTGCCAGTCAAAGTTGTGGAAGTTAAAATGATGGAAAACTTCAAGCATGCATAACAGAAACATAGGGCATATTAGAGAAACAGGGAGGAGGAGGGTCCCAGTTGACCAGTTAGGGTCTGGGGATGTACAATAGGCAGGGAACCACTGGGCTGACTGGGTAGGCCTAGCGGTCCCTTCTTGCCAATTAATTCTGTTTCTTTGTAAGTATCAAGATTATCAGAGTTCACCTTTTTTTGAAAAGTTTATGACTAGGGGTGGTACAATTGTCCTGAAGGAATTTGGTACACAGAAGATTAGGTGAGATCAGCTACTGGATTGGACCAGAGCACAACCACACATGGACTCTTACTGATGTTTGTTGAACTTTTATTTCGTACCTTCATCCAAGTTATCTCACAGTTCAGTTACAAAGTTGCAACTTTAACAAACCCCAGTTCTCCTCTAATATCCATTTCATCCCTTTAGGTCTCCTGAAATCAGGTAGTGCATGCAGGACTAGAACACTGGTCAAACACATGGATGGGCATTCTGACATTTCAGAATCATCTGATTCCTTCTCAGAGCTACCGAATTTTGGGAGTTGTAAGTTTAAAAACATTCTCAACTGTGTGGGTATGGTCGTGGGCTGGTCAGAACAGCGGATGCATTCCAACCTAATTTAAAATAAAAAAGCTTTAAAAAGGTTGCTCTTGGGCTGGTCAAGTGTTAAAAAGCAAAACAATATGTTTCTTTATTCTTTGGTAACCAGGTAAGGCTCACTAAGCACAAGTGCCTGTTTTCAAGGGAGAACCAGGAGCCCTGAGGAGGTTAAGTTACTTGCTCGGTCACACTGTATGCAAGTGGAAGTTGAAGGACTCAAACCCAGGTCTGCAGGATGTACCAAGCTCATTCATTACTCTAACCTCTAGGCTATACTGCCAGCCCCAATACGAGTTGCTAATGCATTGCCATTGCCAACTTTAAAACCAATGACAAACCATTGAATTGGAGTGACATTTTAATGAGAATTGTACTGTAGTACAATAGGATATAAAACAAAATGCTGCCAGAAGAGACTACATGAAGACTACTACAGAAAGAAAGGGATCAGGGAGGATAAATGTTGCACATTACAATCAACGCACAAGGAAACTTTCAAGTGTTACAAAAGTACAGTAAGTCACCTTTGACATGGAAAGCAACAGCAATACTGTGCCAGCACACTACACAGTAGTTTTCCATTCACAGTGCCCAGTGATTTGGTAGATAGCCAGAGAAATCAGCATAGAGATTGAGGTTTGTGCATTATAGTACAAGCCATTTGGAAGTGTTTCCCATGACTGTACCTAGCAGTTTAGAAAAATGCATTCCAAGTCTAGGAGTCAACATCTAGCTGCTTTCAAATCTAATCTCACATATGTTTGCTAAAGGCACCCGAGTTACACGTGCAAACAGTTTAAAAATCTGACCTGCAGTCTGGATGAACAAGCAGCTCCCAAAGAAATGTATAGCTCTGTAACATTATTACAAGCACTTCTATTGAATCCCTACAAAAAAATACACTGGTCAGAGGACAACACAACTATAACATGCTTGCTTTCTTTTAGTACTGTGTAAAAATGAAATTCCACTGGCAGAATTATGGCAAAAGTCAGAATTTCGCTTCCACAAAGTCTTAGAATGCACTTTGACAACTTTCGCAAAATTCTGACTTAGAACAGCAAAATGAATGTATGAATTGTGGATTAATGTATTAAGCTGTGGAAAAAAATTCCACACAACTATTACCGAACTGCAGAATACGTACATATGATGAAGCGAGCAGATAAAGGCCTAACGGACTATCAAGTCTGCTCGAGTGAGCAGTTCTCAGTGCTTCTTGGAAGCAGACATACATGGTACATTGCCTCAGCAGTGTCAGTTTGTGTGAACCTTATTGTAACTTTCTGTACCAACTTTGTAAATGCCTTATCTGTTGCTCAATACTGTTTTCTGTTCAAATAACTCAGAACCTACAAAGAGCATCCACTCTCAGGTGTAATCCAAGAACTTAAAAAATAAAATAAATAAAAAAGATGATGCCCCCCACTCCCCTCACCCCCTCTTCCCACCAGTTGATCCCACTGTTTTACCCTTTCCCCTTCCCCATTTTGATTCTGCCCTTAAGTTTATCCCACCTCACCCCTTAAATCTCCCCACTGATGCCCTCAAAATGAGTTCCTCTGGCAGAGCATTCCATGCTGTCACCATCCTCTCAGTGTGAAAGTGCCTCCTCATCTCCTTTCTGAACGTCCCCCCTCCAACTTTAGACTATGCCCTCTTGTAATTCATTCCTTCCTAATTTTAAACAGACCCTTATAGACATACCTTATTAATGCTCTTCAAGTATTTAAATGTTTCAGTCATATCCCCCCTGTCCCTTCTGTCCTCAAGAGAGTACATATTGAGCATCTGTAGCCTCCCCTTATAGGGCTTTTCCCTCATCCCACTCAACATATTGGTTGCTCTCCTCGACACCCCCCAATAGTCTGATGTCCTTTTTATGTTAGCTTGCCGCGCCTGTGCAAGCCAACATCTTCATTAGTAAAGATTTGAGGCGCGTCGCTGTTGGGCTTAATGCACGATCAGTAGTGCCACCCCTCATTCCCCAATCAGCCTGCACGCCAGCTCCAAACCATGCATACTAATGTGGTGAGCACATCTAAGAAAAGGTCCACTGCAATCCGAGCAAAGTTCGTCATCGCAGCAGTCCTTTTCTTGCCGTGCTTGCCGCCTTATGTGCATGGCGGGACAGACTGATAGAACTGCCATTCAGAGGTTGCCCAATCCCCTGTTGGCTGCCCCTGCCCCTGTCAATGTGCTGATGAGAGCCCTCCCTATCTGCATAGCGCCCCAATTGTGTAATGCCGAGGGTGCCCAATCCCCTCGGCTGTTAATCTGCCCACTTTCCTTGTGTGCCGATGGGGAGCCCACTCCCTGTCGGCAGAAATAACCCCCACAATTGTTTAATGTTGAGGGGGTGCCCAATATCCCCTTGGCTCAGCATCTCCCCTCCCTTTTTTGTGTGCCGACAGAGGTGCCCAATCCCAGTCGGCATAAATTCAGCCCCCCCCATGTTGTTTGCCAACGAGGGTGCCCAATCCCCCGTCGGCTATAGACCTCCCCAAAACAGTTAGGTGGCATGCTGGGAGCCCACCCCAGTGTGCCAAATCCTCTGGAAAAAAAAACTGTCCCAGGATGTTTCTTTTCCTTTTACTACCTGTAAAGGAAAGCGGTCCTCGTAGTCTCTGTGCCCCTGCCCCCACCCGCACCCCCCCCACTGCGCACCCTGCCTCCCCATCATCCCCCATACTTACCTCCGGAGCTCAGCGCGACAATCATTGGTGGACAGGGAACACGTCTGCACTCTTAAAAACCGACCGCGAACTGAGGAAATACCGGTAAGTAGTATAATGGGATAGATAGGGTTTTTTCAACTATAGTACATATCTCAGGCATTTTTGCAAATTTTGGCACCAAATTTTCAACATGGGGTTTTTGGGACCCCTTCTCATGAATTCTTGCACTGTCACAGCGTTATTCGGTCCTGAAAGGTGATTTCACAGTCACTGCACGGAATCCCTTCAGGTCCAAAGAAATGACAGTGCCATTGTCCCATGAGGAAGGGGCTTTCAAACCCTATGTTCTAAATTTGATGTGCATCAACACACACGACTATTTTACGGCGTGTAGTAACCGTGCACAGCGCATGCCTCCGGTTAGAAATTCGAATATTTTCATGCCAGATTCTCAACATTGGCATTTTACCACATCTTCTTGTGAACCGTGCAGCTGTCATTTTTCACATCCTGGCTGAAATGTGTTCAGTACACATTACAAAAATGACAGTGACACTTCATGAATAGAGATCCTAAAATGCCTGTGTTGAAAATTTGGTGACAATGCTTCATAAAATGACTGCTTTACGAGGTGCACAGCAACTGCGCAACACATGCTCATAACTTAACGCATTCGCAATAATCAGGGTGGGATGATTTACTAAACCCTTCGGGCTTTGCCCTCGGGGTTTATGTAGCATCCCACACCTCAGGTATGTGTAAAATTCTCATTACACACACCACCCCATGCATTATTCTATATGTAATATGCTTTGAAGTAAGGGCATGCTCCACACAATGCTTGCAGCTGCTCCACTCTTGCAAAGGGGGTGAACAGCTGCAGAGGTCCCCCATGCACAGGATGTGCACCTTTGGGGCACCCCACAGCATCCAGAGCCATTGTTGTATGCTTACTCCATGCCCAAATCATGGTCACAGGACCCATCTCTGCAGCGGGCTGGGGGCAGGGAAGGGGACAGACAACTGCATGATCCTGCACATTGCCAGGGAAGCAAGTGCAGCTGGCACAGAGGGTATCTACTTTGGGGATGTCGTAACACCTATGTGCCCCTCTCTGACTGGTTGTCCAGTTCATACTGGGGCAAGTACAGCCCATTCTCCACTGGCCCCCAGTCCTGGGTGAAGAGGTATGGGCTGGGGGTGTCACTGGCACTGGTCTGATATTATGGCACATTTCTGGCTTGTTTTGAAGGGGGAATGGCAGCCTCTGGTGGACTCGCATGGGCTGCCATATCCTGTGGACCCCCACCCCTGGCGTCACCCACTGGTCCTGCACAGTAAGGCCAGAAGACCCCAAGGCACATGACAACAGTTGTCGGTGTCTGCAGGGAAGGGTGAGGTGAAATGGTGTGAGCGCTATGGCTGATGATCCAAAGACGCATCCCAGTGCCTGTCAGTCTCTGCAGGGTGGGGTTGGCATGAGTTCAATACTTCACTGCCATTCCTATTATGCATCTCTCTAACTTCTGCACTACTAATGTCAATGCCAGCAAGACAACATTCGGCATTGACAAATGCTTGTTTAAGTATGGACACCAGAAATGCATGCAGTACTCCATGTGAAGTTGCACCAATGCCCTGTACAGCAGCAGGATCACATCCTCACTCCTTGAGGTGAATCTCCTTGCTACACACCCCAGCATCCTATTAGCCTTCACTGCCACTTTCCTACACTGTGAAGAGTGATTCATATGGCCTGTGACTAGCACACCCAGATCTTTCTCCTCAAATGATACCAATAACTGCACACCTCCATTTGCAAATTTTCCAAAATTCTTTAATTGGTCATAACTCGGTCATTCTTATAGTTAGAGACCTGAAACTGACATGCTTACTTTTTGGAAGAGGCCCTAAAGGGATGCCAAGTTTCATAATAGTTGGATGAGGGGCATGGAACTTAAATCCTGTCAATTCATTATTTATGTGAAAATTTCAGAAAATATTTCTGTGCTTACAACTTAGCCAACTTTGGAGCAAAGTACTTGAAAATCTATATGTGTACTTTCTTGTAATAGATCTAGAAACTGCTAAATAGGGAGGTAGTTGGTTTTGTAAATTTTAAGTTACAGGAGTTTGTAATTTCATGATTTAATTATTTGCTAAATTGTGTGAAAATATAGAAAATATTTGGATGATCGTAGCTCCGCTGCTATTGTAGGCATACATTAAAAATCTGGTAGGCATACCAGGCATCAATAGGTCTTGTAATCTAAGAAAGTTAAGTAATCCAGCCTTTGAGCAAGAGATTAGAGAGCTGACGCACATACAGGTTTTTTTTTTCCCCATATTGTTTTTTCTTCCAGCCTGCAGCTCATTCTGAGGGATATACCCCAATCGGGCTGGACCAAGTCATTATTCAGCTGACTACTGTTTTTTTTTTCTCCCACATTTTTCCCTCACTCCTCCCCTGTTGGGGGTGGTGCCTCTGTTAGCCTTGCCCAGCCACAGCTTCCCCTGAAGAAGGAGCAAGCCCCCTGGTCCAGCCACAGGGGTCAATGTGTTGGCAGAACCAGTCACCAACTCTCCCCAACTGGCAGCAGCTGTCTCGGCCATTGCCTGCCTCCTGATGTGACTTCCTGGGCTCATTCTGGGTCATCAGCCTGACAGCATGTTGGCCACTGGGGAAATCTAACACTCACAGATTTAGGATCAACGTACCTTAAAAATTAATTAGATTGCATGCTCTAGTGTTAAAGTTATAGGGGCTTAAAATTCAGCATTTTACATACCTGTAAAATGTCATTTTAAAATGTCCAAGCATTTGAAGGATTATAACTCCGTCACCTTTAGAGATAGAGATATGAACTTAAGCATACTTCTTTACATTAACTGGTACATTCATCTTACCACATGTGGTGCAATTTGGACAAACACATTTTAAATTAGATGGAAATAAGCAACATTACAATTTTAGCAAATGTTTGCAGAATTTTTACAGAAATTTTGTGGAACCAAAATCATAATGTTGCAATCATTCTGGTGGCAGAAGATACATTTAACCCAGCCCTAACTGTGCAGGATGCAAAATCCCACCTGCCCAACTCGTATGGAATGGCAAATCTGCTTCTGAAATGCCTTTCCAGAATTTCTTTTTTAATTTCATGGATTTCCCATAATTTCAAAAGTGAAATGGGTTTTTTGGATTAGTAATCCAAAATTTTCATAAACTGCAGATTTTCTTTCTGCAATCCATGGAAAAGTATTGTGCAGTTTACATGGAAATGCTTTTTGGAATTCTATAGAATTTAAAAAGAAATTTTCTGAGAGGCATTTCGGAAACAGAATTGTCATTCTGCATGGATTCTGCATTCTGCAGAATTCTAATACTGGGGCATCACAAAAGATAGTTGTAACCAAACAGATAGTGCCCCCCCCCGACCTGCCAACACACGTTCCTGCATCAGCTGGTGTTCATTGGAGGTATCCTAGCTGACTACAGACCAGAGGCCTGATTTTCAAAGGGCCTGATATGGGAAATTATTAAGTTCCTGTTCATAACTCCCTGGTGCAGGGAAAAATTCCTGTACCTGTGAAAATTCGATTTTCAGCATTTTTTGCTCACAGGTAGCATTTTCCTTTTTTCCACATCTGCGTGAAAAAATGCTATGCCAGGTAATACCAGGCTTAGCATTTTTCTGCAGCTACACAAAAAAAATGTGCAAGCTTCCACAAATTGTGGGAAAGGTTACAAAGTTGCAATCTTTTTAGACCCTGGGCAGATGCAAAAAAAAATGTGCTGTTGTACAAGGAAGTCATCTTTTGCAATCATTTTTGTTCCATGCCTCAGCAAAATCTCCACATTTGAATATCTGGCCCCTGGTCTGACTCAGCATGGCTTCTGAGATCTGGGGGGATCAGACTCCAAGGTGGTAAGGCTGCAGGCTAATTATAAAATTAGGTTGAAAATCATGAAACCTGACTGGCTGATGGCCATCTTCACTCGTGCGGTTATCTCAGCACAACAACACTGGATAAAGATCCAGCCGCCTCTTAAATGTCATCACAAACATGGCTGCCACCTTACATTATATACAGGCAGAGGAACTATTTTAATCAAACTTAGTCAAATAATTAAATTTTTATGTTGATTGTGCGCATGCCCAAGAAACATGTTGCGTCAGGTTTCTCCACAAGCAGGTTGTAGAGGTGCGGCACTGTTGTGGCCAATGCCCCCACAGTCTGTAAAGGCTTGTCTCACTTCCCCCAATGCCATGGCATGCTGCTGCTGACACTAGTTCAGCCAGCGTGCCACCAACTTTTAAAAAAATAGCCGCTGCAATCAGGGGCCGCCTCGTCATTGCAGCGTCAGCCAGTCGCTGCAATGAGGGAGCGAACCATCATTGCAGGGCGGGATCTTGAAACCCTGATATTGTTTGTGTATATGGCAGCGGTTTGCAGCTGTGTTCTAAACAATATTAACCTCTAAGGTGCCCAATCCTCCTCGGCAGTATGTCCCCGACCATGTTTATTTGATGATGGGGCCCCAATCTATCGGCTGCAGTGCCACAATATTAATGTTGCTAATGAGAGCCCACTCCCAGTAGTATTATGTACCCTTCCCCCACTTTTTGTTGTATGCCTCCCAGGGGTGCCCCAAACCCTGTCTCGGCATAATGTAATAACCCCTTTTGTTGTGTACCATTGGTGCCCCAATCCCATCAACTACAGCTGCCCTCTCCAAAGAAAGACTCCGTTGGCACACTGAGAGCTCACCCCAGCATGCCACATGCCCCTGAAAAATTAAAAACGGTCCCGCAATGTCTTTTGTTTTTTTTTTGTAACCTGTAAAAAAGGAAATGGTCCCTTGGCGGTCTCCCTGCCCCCCCACAACCCGCACCCACCCACTGAGCACCCTGCCTCCCCACACACACCCTCACCCCATACTTACCTCCGGAGTCCGGCATGACAATCTTCGGTGAACCGGGAACACATCTGCACTCTTCAAAGCCGACCGTGAACTGAGGAAATTCCTGTAAGCTGTATAATGGAATAAGTAGGGTTTTTTCATCTTTGATGCATATCTCAGGCATTTTTTGGAATTTTTGTACCAAATTTTCAACATGGGGTTTTTGGGACTCCTCCTCATGAATTCTGTCACTGTCATGGCGTTAATCAGCCCCGAAAGGTGATTTCATGATCACTGCATGGAATCACCTTTCAGGACCAATTAAAGAACTGACAGTGGCAGTGTTCATGAGGTGGGCTCTCAAAAAGCCTATGTTACAAATTTGGTGGAAAAAATCCAAAAAATGACTGTTTTAAGAGTGTGCATTGTGCAGTTGCTACGCATGTTCGTAATTTTATGAATTTGTAATATTTTCACCCCAGATTTTCAACATTGGCATTTTTTCAGACCTCCTTGTGAACAGTATAGCTGTCATTTTTCACACCCGGCACAGAATAGCGTGGTCGGTGTGGGAAATCAGTGTTCCGCACAGATTAAGAAACTGACAGTGGCACTGTTTATGAGCTGAGGTCCTAAAATGCCTATGTTGAAAATTTAGTGACTATACTCCATAAAATGACTGCGTTACGAGCATGCGTTGCACAGTTTGCACGCATGCTCGTAAGTTCACAAATTTATCATATTTTCACTCCAGATTTTTAACACTGCCATTCTTCTGTACCTCCTTATGAACAGTACAGCTGTCATTTTTCACATCCTGGCCGGAATGTGTTTTCGCAGTTCCGGCGCAGAATAGCATGGTCGCTGTGAGAAATCCATGTTTGGGACACATTATGAAAATGACAGTGACACTGTCCATTAACAGAGATCCTAAAATGCCTATGTTGAAAATTTGGTGATGAAAGTCCATAAAATGATTGTGTTACGAATGTGCATTGCTCAGTTTCCACGCATGGTCGTACCTTTGCAACTTTGCAATATTTTCGCTCCAAATTTTCAGCATTGCCATTTTGCCACACCTCCTTATGAACAGTGCAGCTGTCATTTTTCACATCCTGGCTGAAATGTGTTTTCGCTCTTCTGGTGCGCAATAGCATGGTTGCTGGGTAAATCGGTGTTCAGGTCATATTAAGAAAATCGCACTGATACTGTTCATGAGCAGAGGTCCTAAAATGCCTATGTTAAAAAATTTTGTGATGAAACTCCATAAATTGACTGTGTTACGAGTGTGTGTTGTGCAGGTGCCACGCATCCCTGTAAGTTTGCAAATTAGTAATATTTTCACGCCAGATTTTCAACACTGGTATTTGTTCACACCTCCCTATGAACATACAGCTGTCATTTTTCACATCCTGGCCGAAATGCGTTTCCACTCTTCCAGTGCAGAATACCGCAGTCCCTGTCAGAAATCAGTGTTTGGAACAGATTAGGATCGAGCGACTGGAGGGGGGGTGACCGAGCTCAACTGAGCTCTGTTGGGACTGCTGCGGATGTCTTTGTGGGCAGGAAAAGGCGTGCAGGCAGGAGCCCAGTAAAAAAGGGCAGCCTGCAGTGCCGGGAGACACAGAATGAGTGAGTGAGGGAGAGGGAGGGAGTGAGTGAGCTCAACAGAGCTCTGTTGGGACTGCTGCGGATTTGTTTGTGGGCAGGAAAAGGCAGCAATGCATGCTGGGCCTGAGTACAAAAGGGCAGCCTGCAGCAGTGGGACGAACAGAAAGAACAAGCGATGGGGGGGGACTGAGCGAGCTCAACAGAGCTCTATCATCATTGCTGTGGATTTCTTTGTGGGCAGACAAAAATGCCAAGAGAAGCAGGAGCCCAATACAAAAGGGCAGCCTGCAGCACCTGGAAAAACAGAATAAGGGAGTGAGATGGAGGAGTAAGTGAGCGACCTCAACGGAGCTCTGTCAGGACAGCTGCAGATTTCTTTATGGGCAGGAAAAGGTGGCAACACAGGCAGGAGCCCAGTACAAAAGGGCAGCCTGCAGTGCCAGGACAAACAGAACGAGCAAGTGAGAGAGGGGGAGTGAGCGAGCTCAACGGAGGTGTTTCATGACTGCTGCAGATTTCTTTGTGGCCAGAAAAAGGCGGCAATGCAGGCAGGAGCCCAGTACAAAAGGCCAACCTGCAGCGCTGGCAGAAATGGAATGAGCACTGAGAGAGGGGGAGTGAGCGAGCTCAACGGAGCTCTCTCAGGACTGCTGCAGATGTGTTTATGGGCAGAAAAATCCACTTATGCAGGCAGGAACCTAGTGCAAAAGGGCAGCCTGCAGCAGTGGGAGACACAGAATGAGCGAATGAGGGCGGGGAAGTGAGTGAGCTTAATGGAGATCAGTTGGGATTGCTACGGATTCCTTTGTGGGCAGAAAAAGGCAGTAATGCATGCCGGGGCCAGTACAAAAGGGCAGCCTGCAGCGGCGGGAGAAACAGAATGAACAAGTGAGAGAGGGGGACTGAGTGAGCGAGCTCAACGGAGCTCTATCGTGACTGCTGCAGATTTCTTTGTGGGCAGAAAAGGGTGGTAACACAGGCAGGAGCCCAGTACAAAAGGGCAGCTTGCACTTTGGGCAGAAACAGAATGAGCAAGTGAGACAGGGGGAGTGAGTGAGACCAATGGAGCTCTGTTGAAACTGCTGCAGATTTCTTTGTGGCCAGAAAAAAATGCCAACAGAGGCAGAAGCCCAGTACAAAAGGGTAGCCTGCAGCGCCACGAGAAACAGAATGAGCGAGAGAGACAGGGAGAGTGACTGACCTCAGTGGAGCTCTGTTGGGCCAGCTGCAGATTCCTTTGTGAGCAGGAAAAGGTGCCAATGCAGCCAGGAGTCCAGTACAAAAGGGCAGCCTGCAGCGCAGAGAGAAACAGAATGAGCGAGTTAAAGAGGGGGAGTGAGCCAGCTCAACAGAGGTCTATCATCACTGCTGTGGATTTCTTTCTGGGCAGGAAAAGGTGGCAATGCAGGCAGGAGCCCAGTACAAAAGGCCAGCCTGCAGCCCCCACAGAAACGGAATGAGCGAGTGACAGGGCGAATGAGCGACCTCAATGGAGCTGTGTCGGGACTGCTGCACATCTCTTTGTGGGCAGAAAAAGTCGCCAACGCAGGCAGGAACCCAGTACAAAAGGGCAGCCTGCAGCAGCGGGAGACACAGAATGAGTGAGTGAGGGAGGGGGAGTGAGTGAGCTCAACGGAGCTCTGTTGGGACAGCTGCAGATTTCTTTGTGGGCAGAAAAAGGCAGCAATGCACGCAGGGGCCCAGCACAAAATGGCAGCTTGCTGCGGTGGCAGAAACAGAATGAACAAGTGAGAGAGGGGGAGTGAGTGAGTGAGCTCAGCGGAGCTCTGTCATGACTGCTGCAGATTTCTTTGTGCCCAGAAGAAGGCGGCAATGCAGAGTAGCCCAGTAGGAAAGGGCAGCCTGTAGCACCAACAGAAACGGCACGAGCGAGTGAGAGAGGGGAACTGAGCGAGCTCAATGGAGCTCTGTCGGGACTGCTGCAGATTTGTTTGTGGGCAGAAAAAGGCACCAACAGAGGCAGGAGACCACTATAAAATGGCAGCCTGCAGCACCAGGAGAAACAGAATGAGAGTGAGACAGGCGGAGTGAGCAACC
The DNA here is from genome assembly GCA_016271365.2 of Neoceratodus forsteri. Classification (NCBI taxonomy): domain Eukaryota; kingdom Metazoa; phylum Chordata; order Ceratodontiformes; family Ceratodontidae; genus Neoceratodus; species Neoceratodus forsteri. The sequence goes on along the minus strand of CM028133.1, from coordinate 220,019,493 downwards.
TCCACGGAGCTCTGTCGGGACAGCTGCAGATTTCTTTGTAGGCAGAAAAAGGTGCTAATGCAGGCAGAAGTCTAGTACAAAAGGGCAGCCTGCAGCGCTGGGAGAAACACAATAAGTGAGTGAGAGAGGGGCAGTGAGCAAGCTCAACGGAGCTGTATCGTGACTGCTTTGGATTTCTTTGTGGGCAGAAAAAGGCGTCAACGCAGGCAGAAGCCAAGTAGAAAAAGCCAGTGTGCAGCACCCGCAGAAACGGAATGAGCAAGTGAGAGAGGGGGAGTGAGCTACCGCAACAGACCTGTGTCAGGACTGCTGCAGATTTCTTTGTGGGCAGAAAAAGCCGCCAATACAGGCAGGAGCCCAGTACAAAAGGGCAGCCTGCAGCACCAGCAGAAACAGAATGAGCGAGTGACAGAGGGTGAGTGACCCACCTCAACTGAGCTGTGTCGGGACAGCTGCAGATTTCCTTGTGGGCAGCAAAACCTGCCAATGCAGGCAGAAGCCCAGTACAAAAGAGCAGCCTGCAATACCAGGAGAAACAGAATGAGAGAGTGAGACAGGCGGAGAGAGCGACCTCAACGGAGCTGTGTCGGGACAGCTGCAGATTTCTTTGTGGCCAGAAAAAGGTGCCAACACAGGCAGAAGTCCAGTACAAAAGGGCAGCCAACAGTGCCGGGACAGACTCAGTCAGTGGGTGAGAGAAGGGGAGTGAGCAATCTCAACAGACCTCTATCGTGACTGCAGCAGATTGCTTTGTGTGCAGAAAAAGGCAGCAACACAGGCAGGAGCCCTGTACAAAAGGCCAGCCTGCAGCATTGGCAGAAATGGAATTAGCAAGAGAGGGGGAGTGAAGTAGCTCAGTGGACCTGTGTCAGGACTGCTACACATTTCTTTGTGGGCAGAAAAAGCCGCCAACAGAGGCGGGAGCCCAGTACAAAAGGGCAGCCTGCAGTGCCAGCAGAAACAGAATGAGCGACTAAGAGAGGTCGAGTGACCCACCTCAACACAACTTTGTCAGGATGGCTACAGATTTCTTTGTGGGCAGAAAAAATGTGCCAGTGCAGCCAGAAGCCCTGTACAAAGGTGCAGCACCCCGCAGAAACAGAATGAGCGAGTGACACAGGGCCACTGAGCGAGCTCAACAGACCAACGCAATCAACATTCGGCATTGACAAATCCTTGTTTAATATTTAAAGCTGTTGATTTCAATTTTTTATTTCATCTAAAATACTGGAAACAATGTTATAAGTGCAATTAAGACACTCCTTGGTAGGAACCGGCCCAGCGGTGCTGGAGGTTGAAGTGCTGGATGCCACACCTCATGCCACACTGATCACCCGGGGTTGGGAGCAACCTCGGGAGTCATAGGGTAGGCTGGGGGGAGGAGGACTGATCATCCCAGGGACTGCTCTCCTCCTCCAGCGACGGAGGGGTGGGATTACCACTGCTGTGCTGGCTCCTCGTTATGACTGGGGGGTCAATGCAGGCAGGCAGTTCGCTGAGGGAGATGGCATGGATGGCATCGGGCATGCAGTGCGTGGAAGCACACACGGCAACATCATTGATGACCTGCACGTCTGTACCATGAGGTGCGGATCAAATTCTCTGCAGAGAAGGTCCTCTGGCATGCATTGCGACATCCTGTCTGTCGGGCTGTGCCACTCCAACTCAGGATAGCTCCTCCTGGATCCAGACCCTCGGCTTCTGCAGTGATGGGGTGCATACCTGCCACGAAGCAGCCAGTGAGTGGAAAGGAGCAGGGTCTTGAGCTTGGTAACTGGGAGTGGCACGGTGCCATTGATCCAGACTGACAGGGAGAAATCATAGGTAACACCCCCCTCATCTGAGGAGGGAATAAGAGAGACTAACAAAAAAAAAAAAAAACACTCCTGGGTATGTGCACAGCCAGTGGCTGAAAGCACTCAGCCTTCAGCCTTGTGCCTTACTACCCTCCTGGCCATGCATTTGAACTATCTAATATGTCAGGCCCAGTGGCTCTGAGGGTTGAGGTGCTGAACACCACACCTCAAACCCCTCTGACGACCCGTGTTCGGGAACGAGCCCATGCCATCAGTGGTCGGCATGGGAGGGATAGGATTGAGCATCCAGAGGACTGCTCTCCTATCCCTGGGAAGGAATAGGGGTCTTCACCACTCTGCAGTGGCCCCTGATGGAAATCAGGTGCACTGCATAGAGTGGTGAGCTTGGGGCTGGAGTGCGGCGGACGTCGGCACGTAGTGCCTCTGATGTCATTACACGTTGCAATCCAAGGGGCATCTACTAAGGAGGAAAAATGGCAGTGAGGACCAAGCAGCTTGGTGGCTGCACTTAACGGGGCCTGTCATGGAATCACGCTATGGGCTTGGTCCTAGTCTGGCAAGAGGGGGCATGGGGGAGCCCCTCCATGGGTACAGGAGTGGCTGCACCAGGCCTGATATGAGAGTGAGTCTGCTGACTCCTGGGCAGTGGAAGGCTGTGGCTGGATGTATAGCATGTTGCCCTGCAGGAAGGAGGTAAAAATACAGTAGTGTTAAAAAAGAACTAATACACACCCCTTTATGTCTTATTGCTTACATAACAGTACTTATCTGGTGGTTGAAGGCACTTGGCACCTGAGGCATGCCATTATCCCTCCACAATACACTCCCCCGTCATGTCTTATTGCTCAAATCCCAGTGGGTGATTTGGTCATTGTGTAATAACAAGTCCCTAGACAAAAGTACATGAAATGCATGAAGTACATTACAAAATGAATAAGGTAAACCATGCCATGGAATGTGATTGCTTAAATGTGATCACATGACCAAACATTATTCTTACACAACAGCACAGGTCAGAAATATTAACATCTTAAACCTCATTACTCAATTCTAAAATTAGAAATCAAGGGAATAATTTTATAATGAACAATAAGACATTGCCAAATGTGCATCATTTGGGGATACTGGGGATTCTTGGGTGTGTAAAGCACCCAGCTTTACCTTGTGCCCCACTTCCCATAACATGGCATTTTATAGAAATGCATATCTTTTTGTGCCTAATTGATTAATCATAGGGCTCTAGCTGTCACTGGGTTTTGGTATTTGTAGTTACATCTGTTGCTACCCTCAAATGTGTCAGGAGGAAGACAAAGAATTGCCTTATTGTGGTAACTGGTTTGAAATTAAGCAATAATACACAACAGAGTGTGGTATATCATGGGATATCATCACACCTTGGTTGCATTGTGAGGCAGAAGGTTGTAGGCTGAGTGTTTCATGTACCTGAGGCATGTGGATATCCTGTGATGTGCCATGCACTGGAAAGTATCACTGCTATTATGAATTGGATTTTTTAAAATAAAAAATCAGTTTTTTTTTTCAAGTATTTGTTTTAACATGAATGGATGCATGAGAAAAAAGTTATTTTTTTGTATGGCAGTCAGTACAGTAAGTAGCACTGCAGCAGACATGTATGGCTCTATATGTAACTCCCTGTCCTGCAAGCACATACAATTCAGGCAGTTGTTTTTATGTTATACGTTTTTTTTTAAATAAAGTTGTGGTATTCCAGTGCTGAAAGCTGTACTTGGGAGCTGAAACCGGTATGAGGGGAGCAATGGTTGTGGTGGGTACATCATGGCTGAAATCAGGAATAGTTGGTAGTCTCTTAATTGGAGCGGTGGCACTGGTAAGTGAAAGTAAGGGCTGGGGCAGATGAAGGCATGGGCCCTGGCAGCTGCTACTGACAGCACTGTGAGGAGGTGAAAGCCGCAAATGTTAGATGTAATGTTGCGGTCGTGAGTGGTGTTTCTAGTTGCGCCATTATGGTCTTTTGAGAAAAGACAACAGCAGTTTTGTAGTTGAAGTTGGGGTTACTGTATCATAGTCAGCAGCAGCAGTTACTGTGGCCCGACTGGCAATGTTTTTGTACAGCGCAGTTTGAGATGGATGCAGTGGGTTATTCAGGGCTTCTTTACAAAGCTGCTTTTTTTGTAGTTATTGAACAAGCTGGTAGGATGGGGTTAAAATTATGGTTCGTGGCAGCAGTTAGAAATTAGAAAGTAAAGCCAAGGCTGCCATTTGGTGTGTGGGCAATGTGGTGCAGGGATTTTAAGTAGGTAGAAAGGCCTGTTGACTGGCACCTTTTTCTTACCTGTGAGTATGTTGTGGATTTAAATCACAAGTAAGAAGATGGAATAGCCAATTATGTTGCTGAATTATTTTCTATCCAGTTCATAATAATAAATTACAGACTATAAGCTATTGGCCTGCGAGGTCTGCCACAGATTTTGAACTTCCTAGGTTTTTTTAATGGAACAGAGACATTGGATTGTAAAAAACAAAATTATGTTCTCATTGTTGGTTCATGTAGGTTTGCGCCTTTTTTTATTTTTTCCACATAAATTTTCTACTACTCCTTTGGAGCTGGCTGGCGGCTCCGGCCCCTCCCTCAGAGGGGACTCATCTCTCCAGCGGGCTTTTCCCACAACTGCCCCAACCAGCCATGCCCCATGGGTTTCTCCCCTGTGACAGAGCAGGTGGCAAGGGGTTCCATCCTTCCCTCACCCCTGAAAGCCAAAATCTAGATTGCTGGGGGGAGGTACGGGTACAGCCCACCATCACAGAGCGTGCCAGCTCCAAGCCTTTTTTCAATTTTTCTCCCTAGTCTCACACATGTGCAATGGGTGGAGTAACTGTCTCTACCTCCGTGGAGGCAGTCCTATGCCCTGTGTGTGGGTCCACCCCATTCTAGCGTCGCACCTGTGCTGACACCCAGCTTCTGCTGGGTGTCAGCCTACAGCGCAGCACTGAATCCCCCCACCCCCAAGGAAGGAGAACTGTCAATGGATGCTCAATCCTTCCTCCGCCCTGACTGACCCCCAAATGACCAGAGTCCATTCTCGAACCTGGATCGCTGGTGTAGCATGGGATAAGGCATCCGGTGCCTCAGCACTCCACACCACCGGACCAGCATGTGCCTTTTTTTAGAATCAGATAAAATGGTGCATTGCCAGGAAAGCTATTTGGAGGCAGTTACAAAATAGAACACATTTAAGTACTAACATTGATTAGGATTTAATATTGTAATAAACATAGGCAGACATGCCAAATGGGTGCAGACAGTGAGCACTTTATGATGTATTTGTGAAGGTCAAACTAAGCTCCAGTTGGTTTGCTATATCTTATTTTGCAAATATATTTGTTATAGGCAAATTAAGCTCAGTTTGGTTTGCTACATCTTATTTTGCAAAAATAAATGGTGTATCTAGACAGAAATGGTTGGCTCCATTGCAGAGAGAGAGACCGACCGTACCTTACGCTTGATAACAGGATAGTACAACTTCTTACATCAGAGTAAATTTCTGTTATGTTTGCTGTGGCAAATCTTGCCCCTTGGACTACCAGGGAATATACTGTACATTGTACACTATTTATATATGTATTTATTCTTTTATTTATTGATTTATTTATGTATTCTTTATTGACCAGGAAAGGAGGGTTAGTCAGTTCTGCTTATTTTCATCCTTGTCCAAGGGGTGGGGTGGGGTGGAGTGGGGTTGGGAAGGGGCATACTGTATAAAGATGCAAACGGACATACTGAATCAAGTTAAGGTGTTGGCAATATTTTTTGCTGTACCCCCCCCTCACCATAGGAGAAGAACCTACAGTGGGTTAGTTGGAAGCATTTGTTCCTTTAAGGTCCTTGGGCTTACAACTCTTAATAGGTTAACATTTTCTTCCTCTGTGGGAGCTGGTCAGCCATTGATTGGGAGCACCCCTGCAGGCGGGACTCATTTGGCCTATGTGGGAGAGAGTAGACCAAAGGGGTCAGTCTGAAGGCAGAAGCAGGGCTGATTGCCCATTTCCAAGGGTCAGTCTCTTTTCTCTGAAAGGAAGCTTGAGGGAGACAGATCAAGTACTTGGCAGTGGCCCTTGTGTAGGAGACCACTTTGGGGTGTGTACTGACTAGTTGGAAGGAGGAGGAAGGTTATCTGCCTCCAGCCGGCATGGGAATCAAACCTGAGGGGAGCAGAGAAGTGACTTCATGTTCATGTTGGAACCCACCACTAGCCATTAAGTCTCTGGGAGGGACGGAGGCCTAGAACATGATTCAGCTGAAGGCATTTGGGAGCGTTGGGCAGGACAACTCCCCAGGTATGTGCCGCCTGTTTGGAGAGGAGCAATGTTGCTGTAAAGTGACTGAGGAGGATTGTGATCAGTTTGATGTCTGAGACTGCAGTCCAGAAATGCAAGGTGAGGCCATGGAAACTGTAGATGCATTGGGATCCTGCTGGAGCGAGTGTAGCCAGTTGAGTGAAGCTGGGTTTGGACCTACAATAGGAGAGTCAATGTTGGTTGGTGTGCCTTGTTATAGATGTTCAGAAATGATCGCCGCATGCTACCCTATCACATTATGGGCAGTTAGAAGGCACACAGAGCAGAATATGGACATTGAAATATATGTACTCATGGACAATGCACAGGCGTTGATGTAGCAGACCTCCAGGTCCATTGCTGTAACTGTTCCCCTCATGGAAAATTGTGTCATCATTAGAACAAAATACTCCATGGAATAATCAAAGTTATTAAAGGGTCCATTGTTGTTTTCAACCATTGTTTGGACTTTTAATGAATGCATTGTTATGCTGTGACTCTAAAGACAGTTTGCCTCCTAGCCCAGCACCCCATGGAGGAAGCCTGCACCCCAAGTCCAAAGAAAGAAAAAACATGTTAGTTTTAAAGCTTCCGTTGTGGTTCCCCCTCCCCACACTCATACCACCATCATACCCCTAGATACTGGCGAGGGGGACTACATAGTGAAAGGACAACATTTGGCCAGCACACCAGGGAACTTCTACTCTTTTCAGTAAGTGCCATGAGCTCTTTAATGATCACTTGAACAAGCACCAGAAGAGGAAGCTGGGACTTTGGTTTTATGTCTTATCTGAAAGACAGTACCTCCAGAGTGCAGCAACCATCTCCATGCTGCACTACAGTGACAGTATTGGGATTCACCCCAACTTCCTGGTGTAGGGCGAGAACCCTTGACCTTTCAATCTTCTGGCCTCAGAGGCAACACATGCAGCCTGCTGAACCATGGACACTAAAAGTAATACTAGGCAGGATGCCCCTAAGGGGGTGAAGTGATGAACTGCCTGTTACAATGCAAAAACATATGTGCAGTTTGTAATGTTTATAATCAGTCTGATTGTTTTTATATTGTATTCTTGTTTTATATCTTTTTGTACATGTGATAGCTTTGTCCACTGTGTTTAAATTTGAAGCTTCCTGGTAATGAGCTTATGATTTTATATAACTGAACTTCACGTACTTTACTACTATTTGTAACTGTGTTTGTTTCCCCATTTGCATGTACAAAAAGATTTCTTTTACATTCCAGACTTTTTTCTGCAATTAATGATGGCAGAAGACAAGGTTCTGAGACTGACCAATAAAACATCTGCATTAATATTAGTAAAATATGCCTTTATGTAATAAGCACTAGTAGTCATGTGTGTGCCATATTTGCCTGAGCCAAGATCCAATGCAACTATTTATGGTCTAATACAAACACAGATGTTTAAGATTGCTATTCATATTTGTAAACAACACTGTGTGTATGTATGTATGTATTTAGCTTTTATTAACCAGGTAAGTACACAAGACACCAATGAGCCTATTTTCAGGTATGATCTGGTTGGTAAAACAAACGGGCAGTGCAATAGCACGTGTTATTGGACAGAAATAACCAAAACAGTATAAATACAGAGTGAGCGAAGAACATAGCAGTGCAATTTAAAAACAAAAGTAACAGGCAAGAGTAAATCAGTACAACAATCTTAACAAGTAACATTAAAATAAGAATAGGTCACGAGAACAGGTCGTGCAGAAACAGCTTGATAAAGTGCAGCATCGCACTGCTACATTGGGATCACGTACAATGACAGCTTCAGCTGACCTTTATATGATCCCATAGGGCACTCCTGAACTGAGAGTGAGAAATGGAGCTGTGTACTAGAGGCGGCAGTTCTGTAACCTTGGGGCAGTGACATTACAAGCCTCATCTCACATGTCCAGACATGTTTTGGGAACAACAAGTAAGGATTTGTCCTTGGATCTGAGTGGATAGGACAAGTGGAAAAACCTGAGCTGAGCTTCAAGAGGGGCAGGGTCAACAAGCCTGATTATTTTGTTTGTGAAGCATCCCAGGGCAAATAAAGGACTAGGACATTTTTTTTGTGTGTCTTCTTCCCGGATAGTATTTTAATTGCTCAACCCTACCTTAAATACTATCCCTTTAAAATTAATGCTGGGACAATTTACATTTGCTAGCTATGTATCATATTCCAACAAACACTTTTGCTATACGCTTCCTCATGCTGCCACCACCACTTGTTTTTAAACGAGAACTGCGCTGCAGCAATAGGTCCTTTTTCCCAGTAGACGCTGAGTTTCAAATACTGGTTCATGTGCCATTATTTCAGCAGTACAGGTTTTTAGTTATTGGAGTTGTCAGAAAACTGTTTTAAGTTGTCGTCTCCTACTGTCCATATCATAAAGAGGTTATCTATATATCAGTAATACTGAATGGTTTGTGATGTGTATTGAGTGTGTTGATTCTGTACTGTTCCGATGTAAGGCCCCTGAGCTTCTGGGGAAGGTTGCCCTATACATCAGTGTACTACTACTACCATTTTAGAACTGTATGATGAAATTTATGTTTTTACTCCACTGTTCACAGCTGGCACAATACACTAGTGTTCTACTATGGAACTCTGTGGTTGAGGGGGATATGAACTACATCACACAGTTCTAAAATGGCACTTAACACCAGAGTGTAAATCAGAAACACCCACTGAGGTTCTTAAAAAGGCCATATACTGTAGATAGAACAGTAAAATAAATTCAACTAGTGTTTGAAGAACAGTATCTGCTGGTAAGAATGACATATACAGTAGGTACAGTGCAGCTTTCCCTGAAGCCACCCATGCCAGTGGTAGTAGTGGCAATATGTTTGAAAAAAACAGAAAAAAAATTGCATCAAAACTCATTTGCGTGGTGTAATTCCTGATTATAAAATAGGGTAGGGAAATCCTGTCACCTGATTGGTCAAATGTTGGCCAGAGCAGTGTCTTGAAAGTGCAGGTACTTGATTTCCAGTGAGACCCCAGTGTACCAAACTGACATTTGTATCACTTATTTAGTTGATTTATTTATTTGAATAGTGATCTAATAGTTCACTGTTAGTATGTTAATAAGTTAATAAGTTTGTAATGCCATTTTTAAAGATTTATAGATAGCTTTCTTAGGTAGTACATGTTAATTTTTAAGTGATAAATAAAATGTATACGTAATGCACAACTTCCCATGTATTATTCTATCCTGCACAAAGTCAAAATTACATATTACATAGAAGCTAAATGTCTACTATTACAGAGATGGAGATCACATATTATCCCTTCTGTCCTTCTCTGGGAATGGGCAGGTGGAAATCTGGCGCAAAACAAAAAACAGCCATAAAGCCATTGTCCAATACCAAGATTATACTCACATCTGAACTCTCTTCCTAAAGTGTTGGTCCAGGGCTGTAATGTGACAAAATAGACACCAGACACTAGGTAACCATGAATTACCAGCATATCACTGTGACGGTAACGCTCCTAAGCCTCCTCTCACTTCTGCTATGTTAATACTAGGTTACCAACTTTCTTCCTCCCATGAATATGCTAACTGGATGTCATTGGTCTATTGTTGATTGACTTTGTTCATATATTGACAGTTCATAGTTCTTTATTTCAAATGTATGGCCAGGTTTATGAATGTCTTTGTAGTCATTCACATCAACAATTAGTTGAAGATAACATATTTGCTTTTGCATGTTTCTGCTGATCACCTCCTTGTCCAGCCAACCAAATATGTTTTGTAACTGTTTTATGCTCATACCTTTGGCGTGTTTGACATGTACTGCTTGTAAAGTTGAACATTTCTTCAATAAAGGTTTTAACTGCAAAATTACATATTAAATCATGAATAAAGCCAGGCTGATGGCTCTGTGGTAGAGATTCTGCCCGCCATGTTGGTGACCAGAGTTTCTGAGCAGATTTGGGTCACACTGGGGTTGGTGGAAGGTGAGGGGAGAAGATCAAACATCCAATGAACTCTCTCTCTCCTCTCCTCTTCTGGTGTGTGTGGGCTGGTCAGACTGCTCTTAGACTACCATCAAGTGGTGGCTTGGTGGCAAAGCAGCATGGGTGTCACATAGAGGATGGCCAGCAGAAGACATGTAGCATCTCCATTCCTCCACAGGCATGCATAATGATGTCAGTACACATCATTGGCTGGGGAAGAAACAGGAGGAACAATGACTGCTGGCAAGGTGAAGTCCCTGGTCATCACAGGACACCACACTACTGGCAGGGCCCTAAACCAATCTAGATGAGCGATTCAGGGGGTGGAATGCCCATCCCCCTCATGGCTTCATTTTGGGGGCAATCTGTGGGGGATCTTTGGTCAAGGTAAGTCCCTGGGATGGTCAGTGATGGGGCTGAGAGACTGGGGCTCAAAGGGGGCTGGGCAGTCCAAGCAGGATAAAACCTTAATGGGAAATAAAATCATGAATAATAAATACCAATATGGAAATACTAGCATACAGTACAAATTGCAAAACATCACTATATTAGAATCACAACCTGCTATTGTACTGTAACCAACAAATCAACCAAACCAGACATACCTGCTTCTACTGCTATCTCACAAGCTCTTACTCCCCTCTTACTACTATTCCATCTACTACCAAATCATTGCATCATTATTAGCCAGTCAGGATTGTTTATTTCTAATTATACAATGGTGTGTGAAAGTCCTGTAACCTCCTTGGTCAAAACATGTCATATGACTGTGGGTAAATCCTGCATAACCCACAGCTGAGGAATGGCATTTATAAACAAGCATTTGTCAATGCTGAGTGTTGTCTCGCTGGCATTGGCATTGGTAGTGCAGGAGTTAGAGATGCATAATAGGAATGGCAGTGAAGTATTGAAGTGATGCCAACCCCATCCCCACCCTGCAGAGACTGACAGGTATTGGGGTGTGCCTTTGGGTCGTCAGTTATAACGCTCATGCCATTTTACCTCACCCTACCCTGTAGACACTGACAAGTGTTGTGGTGTGCTTTGGGTCTTTGGGCATTATACTTACCCCATTCCATAAGGAAATGTGCTGAGGTGGGAGCAATATAAGAGAATGGGGTGAACTTTGTGGCCAAACACTGCAAGGCACACCACGATGCCTGTCACTGGCTGCGGGGGGGTGTGTGTGTGGTGGAATGGCATGAGCATTGCAGCCGATGATCTCAAGTCACACCCCTGACACCTGTCAGTCTCTACAGGGTGGGATGCTATAGTTGGAAACCCTAACACCATAGGCGTGTGTTGGCATTTTCACTCCAAATTTTCAACATGGGCTTTATGTGACCCCCACCTCATGAAGAGCGGTACAATCAGTTTATTAGCTGAAAGGTGGTTTTGCATAGTGGCTATGTCATTTGGTGACACAGGGACGAAAACACATTTTGGGCAGGATGTGGAAAATAACAACTGTATTATTCATGAGGAGGCATAAAAAAATGGCAATGTTGAAAATCTGGAGTGAAAATATGAAAAATTGGTGAAGTCATGAGCATGCATAGAAACTACGCAACACACGTCCATAACCCAATTATATTTGGGATTTTTTTAGCAACATTTTCAACATAGGTATTTTGGGACCTCCCCTCATGAACAGTGGCTCTGTGATTTTGTTAATCTGTCCCAAAAGTTTATTTCCCACATTGACCATGCCATTGTGCACCACAGCTGTGGAAACATATTTTGGGCTGGCTGTGAAAAATGACAGCTGTACAGTTGATAAGGAAGTATGAAAAAAAATGCCAGTGTTGAAAATCTGGCATGAAAATATTGCAAATTTGTGAAGTTACAAGGGTGCATGGAAACCGCGTGCATGCTTGCAACACAGTCATTTTATGACTTTTTGGCACCAAATTTTCAACATAAGCATTTTAGGACCTTTGCTCATGAACAGTGTTGCCGTCATTTTCTCAAACAGTCCTGAAAATTGATTTCACATAGCGACCGCACTATTCTGCTCCGGACATGTGAAAACACATTTTGGCCAGGATATGTAAAATGACAGCTATACTATTCATCAGGAGGTATAGGAAAATGCCAATTTTGAAAATCTGGAGTGAAAATATTACAAATTCACAAAGTTATGAGCGTGCGTGGAAACAGCGCAATGCACGCTCATACAACAGACATTTTTGGGATTTTTTTCACTAAATTTGCAACATAGGCTTTTTGAGAGCCCCCCTCATGAACAGTGGCACTGTCATTTCGTTACTCGGTCCCGAAAGGTGATTCTACGCAGTGACCGCGAAATCACCTTTCAAGACCAAATAACACTATGACAGTGACTGAATTCATGAGGAGGGGTCGTAATAACCCCATGTTGAAAATTTGGTGCAAAAATTCCAAAAAATGCCAGAGACATGCACCAAAGTTGAAAACCCCCTATTTATGCCATTATACAGCTTACCGGCATTTCTTCAGTTCGCGGTCGGCTTTGAAGAGTGCAGACGTATTCCAGGTCCACTGAAGATCGTCGTGTCAGACTCTGGAGGTAAGTATGGGGTGGGGGGTGGGGAGGTAGAGTGAGCTGATGGTGGAGCGGAGTTGGGACCGTTTCTTCTTTCACAGGGTTTAAAAAAAAAAAAACATTGTGGGACTGTTTTTATTTTTTCAGATTTGGGTACCACCGTATTCCCAGTGCGCCACCTGGGCGTTTTGGAAGGCTGTGAGCCGACGGGGATTGGGCACCCCATCGGCACAAAAACGAGTGGGGGGCAAGAGTCAAGGGGGATTGGGCACCCCCTCAGCACATAACAAATGGGGGGTGCATTATGCTGACGGGGAGTGGGCTCCCCCATCGACACATACATTGGGGCAGGACATGCTGACAGGGGGATTGGGCACCCCCCCCAAAGTCAGCATTATGGCAGGCAGTATGCCGCCATGTTAAATATTTTTTTTTACCAGGGAAAGCACGTTGGGAGGTCCGCTGCATACGAAGAGCTTTGCTTGCATTGCAGTGGACCTTTCCTTAGATGTGCTTACCACATTATGTATGCATGGTGTGGCGCCGGCATGCAGGCTTATTGGGGAACGAGGGACACACCTACTGATGCATGCCCTGCATTCGCCCAACAGTGACCGCACCTCCAAATCTGCTACTACCACAATATGTTAGCTGTTCGTGCATGAGCCAACATAAAAACATAATTAAATACATTTTAAATTTATTTTACACATGGGTCCATTGTATAATCGCAATAAGGCACTCCAGGGTGTGAGTTATTGGGTGATTTACCCACTTCTTGTGTGGCCAAGTCACTCGGCTGCGCCACATGAGACAGCAAACAAGGCATGGGTAAATCCCCAATAACCCACACCCTGTTGTGCCTTATTGCTTAAACATTCCAGTTACCATTCTATATGTTTATATTTACTGCTACTTCATCTCTTATGGTTATAAGAGTGTAGTCTCAATTTTTTTATTAGAAAACTGTGAAGCACTGCTGAGCAGTTCTGGCCCACAAAGGACTTGAGAAGAAACTCTTACAACCACTAGAGACACAGGAAGTGTACATATGAATTAATTATAGATGGTGATGAAGATTAGTTTAAAAAAAAAAAGAATGAAATTTGAATCAAAAATCAAAATGCTTTACTTTGCGGAATATTACAAAATCCCCTTCGTGGGCATTGTGAATTATGCCAACTGAACTTAATACTTCAGAATTTTAGAACACTTTCCGTGAGATGCCCTTTTAGTGTTGTAGAAGTATCCAGAACATTTTGAAATAAACAATGCTGACTGGCTAAAAATTACATCATGATTTATGAAAACCATAAGTGCATCTCTTATAAAAACAGTTCTAATTAATTCCAAAGTTTTAAGTTCAGTTGCCTTAGGTCACTTCTTATACAGAGGTCTCTCTATTTTACAGCAAAGCAAAACATTTTAGTTTTAGAAAAGATCAATTTTTTAAAAACCAAAAGCTTCATCATGATATATATGTTTATATGTACAGTTACTGGATCTGTTTGGGTTATAAGAGTTTCTTCTCAAGTCCTTTGTGTGCCAGAAATGCTCAGCTGCATGTCACAGTTCTCTCACCCAAAGAACTCTAGAGTGTGCTGTTATATACCATACGGTTACTGAGTCTCTTATGGGTATAAGAATTCTTTCTTTAGTGCTTTACAAACATAGAAACATAGAATTTGTCAACAGAAAAGGATCACTTGGCCCAACCAGTCTGCCTAGATGGTCCCTGCCTAGTCTGTCTCATAAGACCCTGACTGGTCTCCGGTGACGCTCCCTCTTCCCTGATAATTTCCCAGTATTCCCCTACATCACCTTTGTATTCCAGAACTGCTCAGAAGATCCCCTTTGCAGTCCCCTCACCCAAAGAACTCGAGGATGCACTCTTACAACCATGAGAGACACACATCAACTGCACATATGAATCTATAAAATTACATCCCGTACGTTGCTCTTATACAAATAACTGTCACTCACACCTACCACAGACAGTCCTGGCTGGCAAGAGACAGTTGATTTTAAATGTAACTTCTTAACGCTGGTACAAAGCAACACAAAGCAAGGAGGACAGGCAAGAATACTTGGAAAAAAGAAGGGAAGTGAACAAGGCAGTAAGGGCAGTAAAGGCTGAAACCAAGGAAAGGCTAGCTAAATCAGTGAAGGAAGGAGGGAAGGCATTCTTTAGGTATATTAATGAGGGATTGTGAGACTTAGGGAAGAGGGAGGCAGGGTACTGGAGAAAGACATTGAGAAGGCAACTGTCCTCAACAAATACTTCTGCTCCGTATTCACGGAAGAATGCAATGGGAATGGTCCCCCACTAATGGAGACGGGCAAACAGGGAGAAGGGATGGACATTAGACCTTTTTCAGAGGATAGAGTAAAAAGAGAACTAGAATGGCTTAAGGTGGATAAAGCTATGGGGCCGGATGAGATACACCCGAAGATCTTAAAGGAACTCCAGGAAGAACTGGCTAAACCTCTGGCTAAGCTGTTTAGTAGATCACTAGAAACAGGTGTGGTTCTGAAGTGGTACCTCTGCACAAAAGTGGTGGCAAGGAGGAGGCAGAAAACTACCACCCTGTCAGCTTGACCTCAATAGTAGGTTAAATGATGGAAACCTTGCTTAAGGAAAGGTTGGTGGACTACCTAGAGACAAGGAGGCTGCTAGACTCAAGGCAACATGGATTCACAGCAGGGAGGTCATGCCAGACCAACTTAATTGATTTCTTTGAGTGAGTGACCAAGGAAATAGACCAGGGCATAGTGGTAGATGTGGCCTATCTGGACTTCAGGAAGGCCTTCGACACAGCCCCACAAAGGAGGCTAATCCAAAAGCTGGCAAATCTGGGGGTGGGGACAGAGGTAGTCACATGTGTTAGAAACTGGTTGAGTAACAGAACACAAAATGTGGTGGTAAATGGGGTAGCTCACAGGAGGGATGAGCAACAACCCCAGGGATCAGTGTTGGGACCAGTGCTCTTTAATGTCTTCATAAGTGATATTGCAAAGGGTCTAGAAGGGAGGGTTAGCCTGTTCGTGGACGATACAAAGCTATAAAGCGGGGTAGCTACACATGAAGGTATAGAAAAAATGAGGAGAGATCTGAAGAGGCTGGAAAACTGGTCCAAGGAATGGCAGGTGGGTTTCAATGCAAAAAAGTGCAGGATTATGTACCTGGAAGAGGGAATCCTAGGGTTGAGTATGAACTAGATGGGGTAACACTGGAGGCCACTAAAGACGAAAGGATCTAGGGGCAGTCACAGAAGATAACCTTAAAGTGGCTAAACAGTGAGACAAAGCAGTCGGAAAGGCTAAATAGTGAGACAAAGCAGTCAGAAAGGCTAACAGCATGCTAGGGTGCATAGGGAGGGGTATAACAAATAGAATGAGGGAAGTGGTAGTAGCACTGTACAACTCCTTAGTAAGGCCTCATCTGGAGTACTGTGTTCAGTTCTGGAGGCCTCATCTCCAAAAAGACATAGACAGGATGGGGATAGTAGAGAGGAAGGTGACAAAAATGGTGTCCAGGATGCATCATGTCATATGAGGAGAGACTGAGAACTCTCAATATGTACTGTCTGGAGGAAAGGAGAGAGAAAGGGGTGGCATGATAGAGACCTTCAAATATCTGAAGGGGATCAAGAGGGTACCAGAGGGGAGCTTCTTTCACATGAAGGGAAATAGCAGAACAAGGGGCACAGTGTTAGACTAAAAGGGGGGGGAACTTGAGGAAATTCTACTTCACTGAAGGGGTGGTGAACAGATGGAACAGTCTCCTCCAGGAAGTGGTGCAGGCAGCCATGATTCAGGGATTCCAGAATGCGTGGGAATTATCAAGCTAGGGCGAAAGGGGGGGAACTTGTCATAGCATCTAGGGTACCTTAAGCATTAGAAAGAGGGATAGGGCAGATTGGATGGGCCACAAGACCTTATCTGCTGACAATATCTACGTAGTAAACAGTTTATTCTCTAACTTGACTTTTTAATCATCCTTTTGGTTTCACTGCAGAACTTAGGAAAAGGGCTGGCTTCAGCCAACCCTGAGAGCACTGAAGTTGAGAACCACATATAACTTATTGTATAAATGGCACAGGGGTTTCCTGTTTGAAGATATAGTTCCTTGTACAGCATTTGTGCAATTCACAATAGTCCACAGTACCATCCACATGCAGCCCAAATAATTATAAATGTCTTCGGCCAACGGACAAGGTCATGCATGCATACTCAATCCCCCACACACACACACAGCCACCCACCAGTGCAATGCTGTGCACGTGTACTCAAGTTCCCTCACACAGCCAACTGACCAGTGCAGTGCCATGCATGCATACTCAAGTCTCCCCTCACACAGCCAGCCCAGCAGTGCAGCACAGAGCATGTGTACTTGGGTCCCCCCCTTACACAGCTGCCCACCAGTGTAGTGCTGTGCATATGTACTCAAGTTCCCTTCATGCAGCCAGCCAACCAGTGCAGCACAGTTCATGTGTACTCCAGTCCCCCTTTCACACAACTGCATACCAGTGCAGTGTCATGCATATACACTAAAGTTCTCCCTCAGACGGTCACCCACCAGGGCAGCACCATGCACATGTACTCAAGTCCACCCTCATACAGCTGACCCACTAGTGCAGTGCCATTCATGTGTACTCAAGTCCCAATTCACACAGCCACCCACCAATGCATACTCAAGTCCTCTAACACAGCCAGCACAGCAGTGTAACACAGGGCAAGGCCCCCTGTTTTCTGCAATTCTCTGGCATGCAGCAATTGCCGCAGAAATTATGATCTGCCACAGAATTTGGAGCTGGCCGTAGAATTTGAGGTTGGCCGCAGAAATTGCACAGAAATTGCTCCATTAAGATAGACAGAGACTGACATCACACCATACAGGCAATTCCTCTGCCTGCTTGTAGCTTTATAAGAACTAAAATTCACCCCAACTTCTCAAACCATCCTCACCCAGCCCCGAGAGCCCCCCTAGAGTCACCCTATTTTTTTTATATCGGCACCCCATTTTTTGGTGCAAGGCTGCATGATAATCCTTTGCCTTTTCCTGTCACTGCTAGTGATCCAGAATCCTCTTTTTCTTACCCCAGTAGTGCTTTGTAGGGCCCACACAAAGCCATGCTGGGGCATGAATTCAGCATTTGGGTCCAGAAGTAATAGGAAGAGGCGGAGGATTATCCTGCACTGTTGGACCAAAAAAAGGGTGCCAATATAAAAAACAGAGTGACTCAATGAGGCTCTGGGTGAAATGACTGTTGGGACTTAGATATGCAGGGCTGGTATTTATGCAGGGTTGGTATTTCCTGTTTTATAAGGGGGGGCAGAGTAGTGTCTAAGATGAGACTTTGCAATACTTTTGAGGCAGGAAGAGGCAGAGAATCAATGTACGGTGTTGGGCTGGATAATAAAACACATTCAAATCTACGAGACCACTCAATGGCATTCTCAAGGCTTGTTAGGAAAGTGGTAGGGTGGAGATGGGCAATGTTGGGTTTACCTGTTCTAAAACCATGAGAAGGTAAAGTGCTCTGGGGGGGGGTAGTTTGTGCTCCTTAAGGGGTTTACAGCACAAGTGGTTGCTGTTGATGGTGCTGTGAGGTTACTAACCTGATGGGTCAACTCTGGTGCCTACGGAAGAAAAATATAAATTATAAACAAACGTTTGTCAATGCCAAATGTTGGCTTGCTGGCACTGGCATTGGTAGTGCAGGAGTTGGAGCACAATAGGATTGGCAGTGAAGTAGTGAACTGATGCCGATCCCAGCCCACCATGCAGAGTGTGACAGACATTGGGGTGTGCCTTTAGGTCATTGGCCATAACGCTCATGCCATTTCATCTCACCCTACCCCGCAGAGACTGACAAGTGCCGCAATGTGCCTTGGGGTCTCTGGGCCTTACGCTCACCCCATTCCATAAGGAATTATACTGACATTGGTGCAGTGTAGGAGAATGGTGTGAACATTGGGGCCGAAGAGTCCAAGGCACACCTCACCCCTGTCACTGGCTGCAGGGTGGGGGGTGGAATGGCATGAGCATTACAGCTGACAATGCCAAGTCACACCCCTGATGCCTGTCAGTTTGTACAGGGTGGGGCATTAGGGTTGGAAACCCTAATGCCCAGGGCATCTGTTGGTATTTTTACTCCAAATTTTCAACATGGGCCATTTGTGACCCCACCTCATGAACAGTGGCACTATCAGTTTGTTTGCTGAAAGGTGACTTTGTACAGTGATTGTGCATTTTGGCCCCACAGGTGTGAAAACACATTTCGGGCAGGATGTGAAAAATGACAGCTGCACTGTTCATGAGAAGGTGAAAAAAAATTGCATTGTTGAAAATCTGGAGTGAAAATATGAAAAATTGGTGACATCATGAGCGTGCGTAGAAACTGTGCAATGCACACCTGTAACACAATTATTTTGGGGTTTGTTAAACCAAATTTTCAACATAGGCATTTTGGGAACTGCGGTCATGAACAGTGTCACTGTGATTTTGTTAATCTGGCCCGAACATTGATTTCCCACAGCGACCGTACCATTGTGTGACACGTGCAAAAACACATTTCAGGCAGGATGTGAAAAATGACAGCTGTACTGTTCATAAGAGGGTGTACAAAAATGACAATGGTGAAAATTTGGAGTGAAAATATGAAAAATTGGTGACGTCACGAGCATGTATAGAAAATGAGCAATGCACACCCATAAGGCAATTATTTTTGGTATTCTTTTTAACAAATTTTCAACATAGGCATTTTAGGACCTCCACTCATGAACAGTGTCACTATAATTTTGTTAATGTGTCCTGAACATTGATTTTGCACAGTGACGAGGCCATTCTGTGCCACATGTGCGAAAACACATTTCGGGCAGGATGTGAAAAATGACAGCTGTACTGTTCATAAGGAGATGTGAAAAAAGGGTAATGTTGAAAATCTGAAGTGAAATTATTAAAAATTGTCAAAGTTACAAGCGTGCATTGAAACTGCATAATGCACCCTCATAACACAGTCACTTTTAGGAATTTTTCCACTAAATTTGTAAGATAGGGTTTTTGGGACCCCACCTCATGAACAGTGGCATTGTCGTTTCATTAATTGGTCCCAAAAGGTGAGTTTGTGCAGTGACCGTGAAATGACTTTTCAGGGCCAAGTAACCAGATGACAGTGCATGTGTTCATGCAGTGGGGTCCCAAGTGCCCCATGTTGGAAATTTGGAGGAAAAATTCCAAAAAATGGCTGAGATAGCCACCTAAGTTGAAAAAAAAAACATTTATGCCATTATACAGCTTACCGGTATTTCTTCAGTTCTCAGTCGGCTTTGAAGAGTCCAGACGTGTTACTGGTCCACCGAAGACCATCGCGCCGGGCTCTGGAGGTAAGTATGGGGTGAGGGGGAGTGTGGGGATGTGGGGTGCAGAGAGGGTGGCTGTGGGTTAGGGGAGGGGACCCCACGGCGAGGGACAGTTTTCTGTCTTTCAGGTAATTTAAAACAACAATAAAAATTAACACCGTGAACAGTTTTCTTTTTTAACAGGTGCATGAAAAACTGTTGTGCACACTGGGGTGGGCTCCCAGTGTGCCCCATGATGTTGGAGGGTTATGCTGGACCCACTGGGGTGGGCTCCCAGTGTGGCACAGAATGGGGTGGGGGCCGGAACATGCTGATGATGGTTGGGTTTGATTAGGAGGTACAATGGGGTGGGTTCCTAGCATGCCACACAATCTTGGGAGGTGTTATTTAGCATGCTGATGGAGGGATTGGGCACCCCTGAAGTTGGCTTTGTAGGCATTGTGTGGCAGGTGGCGGCAGCCACTGCCACCATGTTTATTGAAATGCTTCACTAGGAAAGGGACATCAGGAGGCATGTTATTGTGCCGCTGTATGACAAGCTTGTCTCTCATTGCAGCGGCACTTTCTTTACAAGTTTTGACCACTTTACATATTTCTTGTGTGAGTGCCTGCATGCTGGTTTATTGGGGAATGAGGGACGCACCTGCTAAAGCATGCCCTGCATTCGCCCACATTGACGCACCTCTGAAATCTGCTACTACCGCAAGATGTTGGCTTGCACGCTGGTGTAAGCCAACATAAAAATGCCTGCAAAGGGACAGCTAAGTAAATAAAAAAATTGTTGAGGCAGGAAAACAATGCAAGAATGCTGGTTAAACTGAAGAAATTAAAAAGATGAAACCAAGGTAAGAAAAGTGAAAAGCTAAAGATTATTTATGTAAAATGTGGAAACTAAATAAGGGAAGAGAAAAATTGAGAAAATAGAGAAAATCATAATGACATTGCAGATTAAACATTTTTTAATTTTTTAACATTTATATTTTACTCCAGGATAATATGCAAGGGTGGGAAAGACAGATTTCAAGCTTACTGCACCACAATTAACAAGCATTTGTCAATGCCGAATGTTTGCTTGCTGGCATTGGCATTGGTAGTGCAGAAGTTACAGAGCTGCATAATAGGAATGGCAGTGAAGTATTAAACTGAAGCCAACCCCACCACCACCCTGCAGAGTGACAGGCATTGGGGTGTGCCTTTGGGCCATCAGGCATAACGGCCCGCCATTTCCACCCTACCCTGCAGACACTGACAAATGTCACGGTGTGCCTTGGGGTCTTTGGCCCTTATGCGCACCCAATTCCATCAGGAAATATGGTGAGATGGGTGCGATATAGGAGAATGGAGTGAACTTTGGGGCCGAAGAGTCCAAGGCATACCTCGATGCCTCTCACTGGCTGCAGGGTGTGGAATGGTATGAGCATTACAGG
The DNA here is from genome assembly GCA_016271365.2 of Neoceratodus forsteri. NCBI lineage: Eukaryota > Metazoa > Chordata > Ceratodontiformes > Ceratodontidae > Neoceratodus > Neoceratodus forsteri. The sequence goes on along the minus strand of CM028133.1, from coordinate 219,998,069 downwards.
CAAGAATCCCAAGTCACACCCCTGATGCCTGTCATTCTCTACAGGGTTGGGCGTTATGGTTGGAAACCCTAATAGCTCAGGCATTCATTGATATTTTCACTCCAAATTTTCAGCATGTTTTTTTTGAGACCCCCACCTCATGAACAGTGGCAATATCAGTTTGTTAGCCGAAAGCTGCTTATGCACAGCGACTACGGCATTTAGCACCACAGGTGCAAAAACACAATCCGAACAGGATGTGAAAAATGACAGCTGTATTGTTCATGGGGAGGTGGAAAAAAATGGCAATGTTGCAAATCTGCAGTAAAAATATTAAAAAAACTGGTGAAGTCATCAGCGTGCATAGAAACTGTGCAATGCACACCCGTAATGTAATTAGTGTGGGGATTTTTTACAGCAGATGGTCAACTCAGGCATTTTGGGACCTCCGATCATGAACAGTGTCACTGTGATTTTCTTTATCTGTCCTGAACAATGATTTCCCACAGCGACCACACATCTCTGCGCTGAAAGTGTGAAAACACATTTCGGCCATGCTGTGAAAAATGACAGCTGCAATGTTCATAAGGAAGTGTGAAAAAATGCAACTGGTGAAAATCTGGACTGAAAATATTACAAAGTCATGAACTTACGAGGAGGGTGCGTGGAAACTGTGCAATGCTGACTCGTAACACAGTCATTTTATGGGCTTTTGTCACCAAATTTTCAACATAGCCATTTTAAGACCTCTGCTCATGAACAGTGTAACTGTGATTTTCTTAATCTGTCCCATACATTGATTTCGCATACCGACTACGCCATTGTGTGCTACATGGGCGGAAACACATTTTGGGTGAGATGTGAAAAATGACAGCTGTACTGCTCATAAGGTGGTGTGGTAAAATGTCAATGTTGAAAATCTGGAGTGAAAATATTGAAAATTCGCAAACTTTACGAGCGTGCGTAAGAACTGTGCAACATACGCTTGTAAAACAGTCATTTTTAGGAATTTGTCCACCAAAATTTCAACATAGGCTTTTTGAGAGCCCACCTTATGAACAGTGGCAGTGTCATTTCATTACTCGGTCCCGGAAGGTGATTTCGCGCAGTGAATGCGAAATCACCCTTTGGGCCCGAATAACGCCATGACAGTGCAATAATTCATGAGAGGGTCCCAAAAACCCATGCTGAAAATTTAGGTAAAATTCCCAAAAATGCCTGAGATATGCAAAAGTTGAAAACCCCCATCTATCCCATTATACAGCTTACCGGCATTTCCTCAGTTCGCGGTTGGCTTTGAAGAGTGCAGACGTGTTCCCGGTCCACCGAAGATCATCGAGCCGGAGTCCGGAGGTAAGTATGGGGTGAGGGGAGGTGTGGGGAGGTAGGGTGCGCAGTGCGTGGGCGTGGGTGGGGGCAGACACATCGAGGGACCATTTTTGATTTTCAGGTTTTTTCTTTTTTTAATGAGACAACGTGGGACGTTTGCAACGCTGGGGTGGGATCCCAGCGTGGCAGAAGGATGGCTGGTTGGGGGGGTGTGGAGCCGATGGGGGATTGGGCACCCCTTTCGGCCATAGCATCTGTTGCCATGCTAGGGTGGGCTCCCAGCGTGGCACACCTGTACTCGGGGAGACAGTGGAGCCAGCGGGGATTGGGCACCCCGTCGGCTATACAGTGTGCGTGGGCAGCAGCCGCATGTGTGTGTGTGTGTGTGTGTGTGTGTGTGTGTGTGTGTGTGTGTAGGGGGAGCACGCATGAGCAGGCGATATCTTATCGTTGCTCACTGAAGCGTAGCTACCCCTTTCAACTGTACTCCACTGCATTTTGGAGCTGTCATAGACAGCTTCAGCAGGCATTGGAGAACTGCGGCCGTGCCTGCAAACACACTGACTGAACTGGAAGAGGGCTGACACACCTCTGAAAACTCCGATGATGGCACTATGTTTCTTGCACATGCATGCAAGCAAACATAAAAATGCCACTGAATGACAAGTAGATTTACTCAGATCATCAGTGCAGCTTCTAAGTTATTGTAAGCACAAATAGCTTGACCATTCAATACAGTAGTCAGTTATTCTTTAGTAACCAGATAAGGTTACAAAAGAATAAATCCAGAGTAGCCCACCCCCAATTTGAATAAATCAAATTGTGGCTCTGTTTAACTGACAGCCCTATCTTTTCTGCTTCCTTAGTCTGACAGCCAGCCCCCAGTGTGTTAACATTCTGTGATAAAATTGTTTGGAGAGCATTGCAAATACCATCCTTTTCCTTCCTGGGTGGGTAGTGGTGCTGAGATGGGTGGAGGTGGGCTACACTGGATTTCAAAAACTAGGATAAGGCAAAATCATACTAGGGAGACGAGAAAATATCTTGCTGCCATTAGGTCTATGGTAGGGGGAGGCTGCAAAGAGTATTGCTACCATTATGGGAAATGGGGAAGAGAACGTTGCTGTGATTAGATCTGGGGAAGAGAGGAGAGGAGAGGACAGACTATTGCTGCCATTATGTAAACTGGGGAAGGAACTAACATTACTGCCATTAGGTAGGTGGGAGGTGGGGGGAGGAGAATGCTTTTCTTTTACAAGGTTTTGGAGAGGGAAGAAGAGAGCAGATAGCATTGCAGCAGTTTGGTCTGGTCTGGAGTAGAGGTGGGAGCACTACTGCCATTTCTTCCTCCTGAGGAAGGGGAACTTTGCCTGACTTAGAAACACAGACAGTGAGACTACAGAGGCAGAAGAAAAGAAATTGGAAAATACAAAAAGCTATCTGAGCCACCCTGTTAGGCTAGTAGTAGTGCATCGAGGTTCCGTGAGGGCAACCCATGATTAAGTGCGACCCTGAGATTACCTGCTCTAGAACAGCCCATGGTTAGAGGGCCTTGCAGATGTCAGGGCTTTCAGGCTAGAGAAATGAGGTGCACAAGAAATAAAAATAAAACAAGCATTTGCCAATGCCGTATGTTGATTGCTTTGGTCCGTTGGGGTCGCTCAGTGCCCCTCTGTCACGTGCTCAATCTGTTTGTCCTAGTGCTGCAGACTGCCCTTTTGTACTGGGCTACTGCCTCTGTTGGCAGATTTTTCTGCCCACAAAGAAATGTGCAGCGGTCCCAACACAGCTCCATTGAGCTTGCTCAGTCCCCCATCTCACTCACTCATTCCGTTTCTGCCAGCCCTGCAGGCTGGCCTTTTGTATTGGGCTCCTGCCTGCATTGCCACCTTTTTCTGCCCACGAAGAAATCCACAGGAGTCACGATAGAGCTCCATTGAGCTCATTCACTCCCCCCTTCACTCGCTCGTTCTGTTTCTCCCAGTGCTGCTGGCTGCCCTTTTGTAGTGGCCTCCTGCCTGCATTGGAACCTTTTGGTGCCCACAAAGAAATCCGCAGCTGTCCCAACAGAGCTCTGTTGAGGTTGCTCACTCCCCCTGTCTCACTCACTCATTCTGTTTCTCCTGGCGATGCAGGCTGCCCTTTTGTACTGGGCTCCTGCCTCTGTTGGCACCTCTTTCTACCCACAAAGAAATCTGCAGCAGTCCCGACAGAGGTCCGTTAAGCTCGCTCACTGCCCCTCTCTCACTGGCTCATTTCATTTCTGCCAGCACTGCAGGCTGCTCTTTTATACTGGGCTCCTGCCTGCAATGCCGCCTTTTTCTGCCCATAAAGAAATCCGCAGCAGCCGTGATAGAGCTCCGTTGAGCTCACTCACTTCCCCTCTCTCACTCACTCGTTCTGTTTCTCCCACCGTTGCAGGTTGCCCTTTTGTACTGGGCCTCTGCCTGCATTGCTGCCTTTTTCTACCCACAAAGAAATCTGCAGCTGTCCCAACACAGCTCCGTTGAGCTCACTCACTCCCCCTTCCTCGCTCGCTCGTTCTGTGTCTCCCGGCACTGCAGGCTGCCGTTTTGTACTGGGCTCCTAAGTGTATTGGTGCCTTTTCCTGCCGACAAAGAAATCTGCAGCAGTCCCTACAGAGCTCACTTGAGCTTGGTAATTCCTCCTGTCTCACTCGCTCAATCATAATCTGTCCCAAACACTGTTTTCCAACAGCAACTGCGGTATTCTGCACCGGAAGCGTGAAAACACATTTTGGCCAGGATGTGAAAAATGACAGCTGTACTGTTCATAAGAAGGTGTAGGAAAATGGCAATGTTGAAAATCTGAAGTGAAAATCCTGCAAATTCATGAAGTTACGAACGTGCGTGGAAACTGTGCAACACATGCTCGTAACACTCTCATTTTATGGACTTTCGCCACCAGATTTTCAACATAGGTATTTTAGGGCCTCTACTCATGATCAGTGTCACTGTAATTTTCATCATGCATTCCAAACACTGATTTCCCACAGCAACTGTGCTATTGTGCGCCATAAGTGCAAAAACACATTTCAGCCAGTATGTGAAAAATGACAGCTGTACTGTCCATAAGGAGGTGCAGAAAAATGGCAATGTTGAAAATCTGAAGTGAAAATATTACAAATTCACGAAGTTACGAGTGTGCATAGCAACTGCGCAATGTACGCTCGTAAAACAGTCATTTTTTTGGATTTTCCCACCAAATTGGCAACATACACTTTTTGAGAGCCCACCTCATAAACACTGGTATTGTCATTTCGTTATTCAGTCCCGGAAGGTGATTCCGCGCAGTGACCACGAAATCACCTTTCGGGACCGAATAATGCCATGACAGTGGCTGAATTCATGAGGAGGGGTTCCAAAAACCCCATGTTAAAATATTGGTGCCAAAATTCAAAAAAATGGCCGAGATTTTCATCAAAGTTGAAAAACCCCTATTTATCCCATTATACAGCTTACCGGCATTTCTTCAGTTCGTGTTTGGCTTTGAAGAGTGCATATGTGTTCCTGGTCCACCGAAGATCATCGCACCAGACTCGGAGGTAAGTATGGGGTGAGGGGGTATGGGGAGGTGGGAATCGCAATGGGTGGGCATGGGTTGTGGGAGGTAGGAGGGGCAGGGAGACCGCAAGGGACCATTTTCTTACTTTACAGGTTTAAAAAAATAAAGACATCGCAGGATTTTTTATTTTTTTACAGGGGCATTTGGTACACTGGGGTGGGCTCCCAGCATGCCAACTGATTGTTGGGGTTCCAGCTGTAGCTGACAGGGGATTGGCCACCCCTGTTGGCACAAAAGCGGGGAGGTGCAGAGCCAGGGGATTGGGCACCCCTCGGCACAACTCTCATGCTACTCTTTGGGGGAATTATGCTGACAGGGTGGGCTCCCCCATCAGCACATCAAACTGGGAGGGACATAATGCCCGATGGGGTGGGCTCCCTTGTCAGTAAGTCCTTCTTTACCGAGGATGGAAGCCAACAGGGATTGGGGCCCCCGTCAGCAAAAACACACTGCTGTGGAGAGGGGCACATGCTGCCGAGAGGGACTGGGCACCCCCTCAGCACTGGGGGCTCATGAATATTGTTTGTGAACATGGCGGCAAGCCACCACCATGTCCACAAACAATATTACAGCACCAGCGTTCTGCCCAACAATGACGGGTCACTCCCTCATTGCAGTGATTCCGCTGATGCTGCAATGACGAGGCAGCCCCTGATTGCAACGGCTGAAACATTTCAAAGTGGTGGCATGCTGGCTGAACTAGTGGCAGCAGCAGCAGCATGCCACCCCATTGGGGAAAGCCGACCAAGCCTTTAAAGGCTGTGGGGGCATTGGCCACAACAGTGCTGCGCCTCCACAACCTGCTTCTGGCAAGCTGCTGCAATATGTTTCTTGCGCATGTGTGCAATCAACATAAAAATGACGCCAATGTAAGAAAGATGACAACAAAGCTAAAGATTATTAATTCAGAATGACAACTAAACAAGGATGGAGTGAAACAGAGAAAAGATAGAAATAATCATGCTGATACTGCTGTTTAACATTTTATATTTTTAATATGTGGCAGTACGGGGAGTCTCTGTATGCACCAATAGCATTCCACTCTCAACTATGACTGTGTAAGGGGCCCCTGACAGCTGTTCACAGAGGAGTGGCGCCTTGGGTGTTCCATGGCTAGGCTACTTCAAGCTGTTCCTTGGAGAACAACTATCCAGCTATTTGCTTTGTTGCCAGTATGTTGAGGTGGTGCCTGCCAGTAACCATTAATGTTGCATGACATAGCACTAAGCCCTAAATAGATTTAGATAAATATGGAGAGCCAGGACAGCTTCTGAAAAACAAAAGAATAAAACTGAATGTTAAAAGGAAATCATGAATCTTACATTTATGTGGTGGAATTCGGAAAACCTTCTCACAAGCCATCCTTGTTGGGGTCCCCCAAAACTGTAAAGCTGGCCCTGTATTATTTATATATAAATGTGATTCAGAACTTTAAACCTTGCTGCAGAATTCGACCTAACAATGCCGCAGAAGTTCAGAGTCCCTTCCACATAACTTGCATCAGTTTGCCACAGAGAACAGGGGGCCTTGATCACAAAGTATGTGTACTAAAGTCCTCCCTCACACAGCTGCCCACCAGTGCAATGCTGGTCATGCATAGTCAAGTCTCCCTCACACAGCCTCCTACCAGTGCAGCACAGTGCTTGTGTACTCAAGTCCCCCCTCACACAGCCACCCACCAGTGCAGCAGAGTGCATGTGTACTCAAGTTCCCCCTCACACAGCCACCCACCAGTGCAGCAGAGTGCTTATGTACTCAAGTCCCCCCTCACACAGCCACCCACCAGTGCAGCACAGTGCATGTGTACTCAAGTTCCCCCTCACACAGCCACCCACCAGTGCAGCACAGTGTATGTGTACTCAAGTCCCCCTCACACAGCCAGCCTACTATTGCAGCACAGTGCATGTGTACTCAAGCCACCCCCTTCCACAGTCAGCCCAGCAGAGGAGCACAGGGCATGTGTACTCAGGTCCTCCCTCATACAGCTGCCCACCAGTGCAATGTTGTGCATGCATACTCAAGCCTCCCTCACAGAGCCACCGAACAGTGCAGCACAGTGCATATGTACTCAAGTATCTCTCACAAAGCCAGCCTACCAGCCCAGTGATGTGTATGTGTATTCTAGTCCCCTCTCACACAGCCACCCACCAGTGCAGCACAGTGCATATATACTCAAGTCTACCCTCACACAGCCAGGCTACCAGTGCAGTACTGTGTATGTGTATTCATGTCACCTCTCACACGGCCGCCCACCTGTGCAGCATAGTGCATATGTACTCAAGTCCCCCCTCACACAGCCAGCCTACCAGTGCAGTGCTGTGTATGTACATTCAAGTCCCTTGTCACACAGCCGCCCACCAGTGCAGCACTGCATATGTGTATTCAAGTCCCCTGTCACACAGCCACCCACCAGTGCAGCACAGTGCACGTGTACTCAAGTCCCTTCTCACACACCTGCCCACCATTGCAGCACAGTGCATGTGTACTCAAGCCCTCCTCATACAGCCAGCCCACCAGTGCAGTGCTGTATATGTGTATTCAAGTCCTCCCTCACACTGCCAGCCCACCAGTGCAGTGCTGTGAATGCTTACTGAAGTCCCCTCTCACACAGCTGGCTCACCAGTGCAGTGCTGTGTATGCTTACTGATGTACCACCTCACACAGCTGCAGAAGGGTTGTGGAATAACAGATGGACCAGACACCGAACTTCAAGTTCAACACACAATCTCTCTCTGATGTTTATTCAAAATACAGGAGATAACCTTAAGAAATAGCATATCTCTTCTTCAGTATATCAGTTTGCAGCAACAGACTGTGTATATCCTTTCTCTGTACTTAGCCAGCACCTACTGACACTGATCTCTGATCTAACTTAGCAATTGAGCTGCAGCCTGCACCCCTATGCGGGCCTTGTTTGCTTAGGTGGTGGGGGCTCAAATAAAAAAAAAACAAGCTAAAGACAAAGAACCGCAATGCAGAAGCACTGAAACATGGGCTACCCCAAAGGGCACTGATAATAAGCCAAGTTTCAAATAAATACAACATCACACATACTTCCATAATGCAAAGCAACATAGGATATATACAAATCACCATGACATTTCAGCCTTGTTCAGTTTTCAGCAATTCACATGCATTTTAAATCGTACAACTAACTTAATTTTTATAATAGCCGCCTAGTACTTCTTACGATTATCAAAAACACCTAGTGCCATGGTATGTTCAACATTTACAGGTTTCATAACATAAGGTATATACATCAAGGTATTTTATGACATAGTGTTCTTACATGCTAAATCCAACAACGATAAACACAACCTGTTTTACATACGCTTGGAGGTCACCACAATAACCTCCCTGTATGAGGACCTGAGAGGGAAAAGGAAAATTAAAGAGGATACTATAGAATAGTCAAGAAAGGGAAGGAGAAACCCATAGGTGGCCAACCTTATGGAGAAGAAATTGTAAAGGATAGATTAGGCTAAGAAATAGAAGAACTGTTGCAACAGATTTAAGAAAAGGTCTGTCCTCAAGAATGGCAGGAGCTCCCTGTCACAAGCTGGCCCACCAGTGCAGTGCTGTGTGTAACCCCCCTACAAATGGGGGTTCCCAAAAGGTCTTCCTTGAGCTTGCCTAACTGCTCACTGCCAGGCCAGTGTCCTGTGTTTTAGCAGTTTAAATGAGATTGCCAGAGAGTGCCTGTATAGCCTCTGTGTACTGTCTCTTTAAGAGCTGCCTGTATTGCAGTCATAATTAATCTGGGAGGGAGCTCTGTTAGAAGATGTACTTGTTTGCTAATAATTTGTTAGAGTAGTAATAGTATCGCAGTTTGTTCTAACCTGTCTTCTTTGCAGCATGGACAGTTCTGTTTGTTTCCATCATCCTGGTCCTGGACTGCAGAGTGGGCCAATCAGTACATTTGGGGCTTTAAAATGGAGCCTACCTACAGGGGCTTGGTGGGGCCAAAACTTGTAGGAATTGTAGTTTTGGGCTGTTGGTTCCTAAAATAACCTGGAGGGGGAGCTATTGTTGTGACTGACAGACAGATCAGCCAACTGAACCTTTTGGATCTTGGGGAATGTCCCACGCTGCTTGCAGTTTCAGTTAGATCCGAGTTGGGAAGTGAAGAAGTAACAGCTCAAGGTAATTCGTGCAACAATCCATAGTGAACTGTGAAAATGCCTGAGTTTGGCTAGCATGCCTGCCTGCTATTCCTGACAGGGAACTTGTGCTTTTTTCGGACTGAATCCGAACTTGGGGAGTGAATTAAGCCACTGAATTGCGACCAGGCTTTAACCTGAAGAAGACTGAAGATTTGCTGAATGCGATTGGCCTGTCTGGACTTTCAGCTACCTCCGAACTCCCGGATTGTGTAGAGACTCTGTAATTGCGACCGGAGAGCCATTTGCCTGGTACAGTGGAATTTCCTTTCATGTGAATGTGCTGTGTGCTTACAGTGGGTCGTGATTTGGTTCCCCACTGTGTGTCTGAACTGTGTTTTGGTTGCTGGAGGCTGTATCCAGCTCCACGGATTGAATCCATATCCATTTCCATTTGCCTGGGCCCTGCTACACTGGCCCAGCCAGAATACCTGCTACACAGAGAAAGTCATCGACAAGAGACCGGCCTGGGGAACAGCCCCCTGCTCAACGCCTTGAACAGGAAAGACGCCTCGGTGATGCATGTGGGCCCTGCTTCTCCAGGCACTCCAGCTTAACAGCCCACAGTCTCAATTTTGTCCTGCCTGCGTCCAATATTGGGTATCATGAGTAAATGTCAGGGTAGCTCCCTGCAACAACAGCTAAATCTAAAAGTGTTGTCATTTAATTGTTTTGTTGCCTTTTCTTTCACGAACTGAGCCTTCCGTCTCCAGATTACAAATAGTGTGTGTTGTGCATGTTGCTTTCTTCCATCACAGGGCCCCAACCAGCTGCAATATTCCTGGCTAGCCCACCATTTTCCTACCAGGGTACCCAGAGGGTATGACTGTGTAGGGACTCTGAACTGCATGCATAACTGTCTGATTAAAACAGCTTTTAAGCAAATCAACCTGATTACGCCCCTTCCTTGTTCAAGTCCCCTGAATAAATCAGATTTAACTTTGTTTGCATTTAACCTGACTGTGGTTCCAGTTTGTGCCAAGAGTATTGTACTGTTGTTATTTGATGTGCTTAACCTTGTTTTACAGGGGGTCCCCAGGGACAAGGTAGAGGAACCAGACCTGGTGGTAAGTGCAAACAGTGTGGGTGATTGCCTGATGAATATGGGTCATTATGAAAGTTATTAGTGTGTACTGTTCAGGCCAATAGAAGGAGAAAAGGGGGTTACAGTGTCCCAGAGGGCTGTGCCCAGGTCAGCTTGACCACTACCAACCTTGACCTCTGGGTGGAGGCACCCGTATCAGAACCTAGGCCCCTTAACCTGCAACTAGCCAAGCAAGCAGGGGTAGTAGCCCTTGGGATAGCACCACCTAGGGGTTACATGTACATGCTTACTGAAGTCCCCCTTCACACAGCCAACCCACCAGTGCAGTGCCATGCATGCTTACTGAACTCCCTCCTCACACTGCCAACCCACCAGTGCAGTGCCATACATGCTTACTGAAGTCCCCCTCACACTGCAACCCACCAGTGCAGTGCCATGCATGCTTACTGAAGTCACTGTCACCTAGCTGACCCACCAGTGCAGTGCCATGCATGCTTACTGAAGTCCCCCCTTACACAGCTAACCTACCAGTGCAGTGGGAGCACTACCTCTTGTGACACTGACTAACTGGGTTAGAGAATGAGCTGGTGTCTTCAGAAGGCAAACTAGGGAATGAGGCTTGAGCATTCTAGAAGATGGTGTCCTCCTCAGGGAGGGATAGCTTGCAGACTCCACTGCACTACTGCCCCCTGGGTGACCATAGGTGGTGGAGTAGTCTGAGCTGGTGAACAGGAAGGGAGGATGATGATGGGCTCTGACATGCACTGACATAGATCTGCATTCTCATCCCTGATCTGACTGTTGGCACTTTAGGGGATAGGAAAGGGAAACAAACTGGACCCTCCCCAGACATGACAGCATGAAGCCACCTCCACACTGCAGGCCCTGCACTGCTCCCCAAGACACCCAGCACCAACTGTGCTTCAACTCTGTAGGGGAAACCAGGGCCACCTCAGCTAGCCCCACCTCAGGAGGCAAGCTGGGGAAGACCAGGTAGTGTAGTAAAGTCCTAGAGAAGTTTGGGTTTGACTGAAAGAACTAGTTGAGGTCATAGGGAGAAAAAAAGCACAGTAAATAAAACTACCCCCTCACACACAGGAAACCATTTGACACATTTCACACTAGAATAACGCTTTGTTAAAGATACTGCATGCCCCTAGGTACCTTGCTCTTCTTGGTTTGGTCATATGTTCAATGCAAAATATGTTTGGTTGTCTTAGATACAACATGGGTGCACAGCACAACTATGCAAACCTCTCACCTCCCACCACACTGGTGGCTGGTGTTCGGGAATGAGCCCAGGCTGCTCCGGGGTCTGCCAGAGAGAGGTAGGATCAAAGGTCCTACAGGATGCTCTTCTCCTCCTGGGGGGGTGGGGGTGGACTGCTGTGTTTCTGATGGCCCATTGGGTTGGTAGGGGCAGCAGTTCTTGGTGGGGATGCTCCCTGCAGATGTTGTGGGCATCTGTTTTTATGTGCCTACCTCACACTGCCATCCTCTTGGAGTTCTGAGGGAGGGAACTTATTGTGAAAAAAAACATTCCTGGTACACCTGGATGCTGCTGCTTGTCCTCACAGGCCTCGTACCCACCTGAGTTCCCTGACCAGCATCTGACCTAAACACCTCCCAGGATAGCTGGGGGAGGTCCCGAGGGGCTCCACCATGGGGGAGCCATGGGGCACTGTCAGTCGGTGACGGTAAGTCCCAGAGACAGCAGGGTGACTAGGCTGGGGGATGGGGAGGCAGAGGTTTGGCAGACCAGCGATTGCATGAAGTGCAGTTAATTAAAAAACAAACAACTACGCAAACCTCTTTACCATCTTTAAATTGCAGTGAAGAATTGAAGGTGGGCTCTTACCATCTCCATACATTCGGTTACTTTAGAAAAGAAATGCAAAATCACACATACTGTACTCTAATAATGCATACCTCAATGAGTGATTGTGTATTTTGTCTGAAACCTCTCTTTGTTGCCAACACCTTTTCCAGGATGGTAAACCTTGGCTCAGTGCTTTTGTGCTGAGAAGATCTGCGTGAAATGCAGAATTCCTCTTGCAGAATTTGTGTGGAATGGCAGTTGCATTTCTAAATGCTTTTCAGAGTTTCTTTTTTTAATTCCATGGAATTCCAAAAAAAATGTAAACCGCTGAATTATATGCTGCAGCTTATGTAATTCACTGAATAGTATTTAGCAATTTGTGGAAAATGGATCCACAGTTTGCATATACTGCAGAATGATTCTGCAGTTAGCATTTCACTTTTGAAATTTCAGAATTCTGCTTCCAATGGAATTCTGAGAAACTAGTGGAATTTCCAAAATTCTGTGGAATTCTGGTAGAAGTGAGAATTTTGAAAATTCTGCCCTGCCCTAGTACTGAGGTTGTTTGTGTATTAGGCTACTTTGCATGCAACCTAGGTGCACAGGACATTTATGTAAACCTCTATATCTTCTTTAAATCAGTGATGTGTTGAAGGAAGAGGGGCTCTCACCATTTCTATAGAGGTATTTGTTCAATTTATCCCTCTTGAGCTGGCCCATCAGTGCAGAAATAACGCTACCAATCCTGATGCCAGTGACCTTGATTCAGAAGTGAGTCTGAGTCATTGGGGGGAAGGGGCACCCGGGGGGGGGGTCGTGCACTCCAGAAGATGCTCTCCTCCTCCAGGAAGGGAGGGTCGCATGCCCCGCTCAGCTACTGCCACCTGGGTGACCACAGGTGGTGGGATAATCTGGAGCTGAGAGGTGAGGGTGGAGACCTCCTGCCTGCGATATAGGCACGCTGTGTGTGCGCTCACGTCCCTGGCAGTCCTTGCGTAGGAGGCATCTGGGGGTAGAGAGAAAAAAAGAGGAAAAATACTGCACAGTGGCTGTATGAAGCAGGATCCTCCAGCAGGCACCGCACACCCCACTGGGCTGCCAGTCAACAACCAAATAAATAAAATGATAAAACTCCCTTAGGGGCTTGGGGAACCCCAGGAGCTCTACCACAGGGGGGAACTGTCAGGCACTGCATGGCTGGTTGTCTGGTTGTAAATCCTAGAGACAGTGGGCAACAGGACTGGGGCGGAGGCTGGTGTAGAGGGATAGCCTTACAGAGGAGGAATGAAATGTAATCTTCATGGCAGTGGACATAAAGACAGTATAGACCTTCAGGGTAAGCCTGGGCAAGTTTCAACTTAACAGAATCAATGGATGCCCCCACTAAGAGGGGAACGCTGGAGGTCTGAAGACTTTGTAGGCTGGTATTTCTTCCTTGATCAAACTAAATACCTGCTCACGAAGTCTTTGGATCTCCAGTGCTCCCCTTTTAATGGTCCCATGGATTACTACTTTCCTATATAGCAAAGCTTTCTCCTTTGCAGCTCCCAGACTTTGGAACAACCCACCTATCCCTGTTCACTCACCAGACTCACACCAAGCTTTCAAAGCAAACTGTAAAGCTACCTTGATGACCTTGGCCACATGTACCTGACCCCCTGAGTAAATATCTAGTCTCTACATTCCCTGATGTGGACTCCTTAATTCCTAAGTCTGAGGTTCATTATGAATGTTGTAATAATCCTTGATACTGCACTAACTGTTCTTGCTGTTTGGATTTCTTGTTTGGATTTTAATCGTCTGTAATGTATGCTGTATTTGCACATGCACTTATACCTGTTTTGTAACTGTGAAAATGTACTTTCCTAACAGTATCATCTCTGTGCCACCTCTATGGCTTGGGTCATGCCTGAAAACAGTCCCTGGGATCAGTGCACTTACCCGGTAAACAAATAAATAGGATGGGAGGGAGGAATCTCTCATTTATTACTTGAATGCAGAGCAAACATGTTGGTTCCTACATATGGGGGGTGGATTTAATAGATCTCGTATCCCTTCCGACCTTAAATTATCATGTTGCTATGTCATTATAAAAACTAATTTGGAAAGGATACATATGGAGCCTGTTATAAATCCTCACAATCTGTGGTTAACATTTGGCAGCACACCTCAAAACCATTTGGCTTGTAGAAAGCTTGGCCAGACTTTAGTCACTTAGCAAATTCCTTGTATGACAAAGTTTAAAGCCCTGATGGGCATAGTACCAGGTTGAGTTACTTTTAATGGTATTTGCCTAAAGTCAATTTTTATTCATGGTGAATCACTAACTGTAATCATTATGGGTTCAGACACAACATGAAACATTTGGCTCTGCTGTAGCTGTTACAAGCAAGCATTCATCAATGCCGAATGTTGTCGCACTGGCATTGGCTTTAGTAGTGCAGTGCAGAAACACATTTTGGGCAGGATGTGAAAAATGACACCTGTACTGTTCATAAGGAGGCGTAAAAAAATGGCAGTGTGGAAAATGTGGCATGTAAATATTGCAAATTTGTGAAGTTACAAGGGTGTGAGGGAAATGTGCAATGCGCGCTTGTAACACAGTCATTTTATGGACTTTCCGCACCAAATTTTCAACATAGGCATTTTAGCACCTCTGCTCGTGTACAGTGTCACTTTCATTTCCTCAAACTGTCCCAAAAAGTGATTTCACACAGTGACCGTGCTATTCTGCACTGGATGTGCAAAAACACATTTCAGGCAGGATATGTAAAATGACAGTTGTACTGTTCATCAAGAGATGTGGAAAAATGCTAATGGTGAAAATCCAGAGTGAAAATATTACAGATGCACAGCGTTATGAGTGTGTGTGCAAACTGTGCAATGCACGCTCATAACACATTCATTTTATAGAGTATCGTTAGCAAATTTTCAACATAGGCATTTTAGGACCTGTGCTCACAAACAGTGTCACTGTCATTTTTGTAATGTGCCCCAAACACTGATTTTCCACAGCGACCATGCTATTGTGCGCCAGAATTGTGTAAACACATTTTGGCCAGGATGTGAAAAATGACAGCTGTACTGTTCACAAGGAAGTGTAGAAAAATGGCAATGCTGAAAATCTGGTGTGAAAATATTGCAGATTTGCAAAGTTACCAGCGTGCATAGCAACTGCGCAATGCACACTTGTAAAACAGCCATTTTTTTTATTTTTTCCACCAAATTTGCAACATACGCTTTTTGAGAGCCCACCTCATGAACACTGCCACTGTCCTTGCGTTAATCAGTCCCAGAAGATGATGCCGTGCAGTGACTGCGAAATCACCTTTCAGGACCGATTAACATCATAACAGTGCCAGAATTCATGAGGAAGGGTCCCAAAAACCCCATGTTGAAAATTTGGTGCATAAGTTCCCAAAAATGCTTGAGATATACATCAAAGTTGAAAAAACTATTTATTCCATTATACAGTTTACCGGCATTTCCTCAGTTCGTAGTCGATATTGAAGAGTGCAGACGTGTTCCTGGTCCACCAAAGATCATCGCGCCGAGCTCCGGAGGTAAGTATGGGGTGGCGTTTGGGGAGGCAGAGTGCACAGTGGGTGGGTGCAGGTGGTGGGTAGAGAGACTACGAGGGACCGTTTTTTTGTTTACAGGTGTTAAAAAAAAAAACCATCATAGACAGTTTTCTTTTTTTACAGGTTTTTTTTGGGAGGGGGATACAGTAGCTGACGGGGGATTGGGCATGCCTGTCGGCATATAGGGAGTGGGAGACACTAGCTGAGGGGGATTGGGTACCCC
Organism: Neoceratodus forsteri; assembly: GCA_016271365.2. NCBI lineage: Eukaryota > Metazoa > Chordata > Ceratodontiformes > Ceratodontidae > Neoceratodus > Neoceratodus forsteri. Next base: position 219,982,348 of record CM028133.1, on the reverse strand, counting down.
CTCAGCACAGAAGAAGGAGGGGACATCATGCCAATGGGGTGTAGGCTCCCCAGTCGGCACATTAAAGTGGGAAAGGGGGGTATGGATGTTGATGGGGATTGAGCACTCCTGTCAGCAAACAATGAAAGCGATGAGGGGCGGGCACATGAACCGAGGGGATTAGGTACCCCTTGGCAAACAAAAAGGAGGACCTTACATTGTGGTGATGGTGGGCTCCCCATCCAGCACATACATAAAGAGCAGGTAAGCCGACTGGGGGATTGAGCACCCCTGAAGTCGGCAGTTTTGCGGCCACTGTGCCACCATGTTTGTAGCAGGTGAAGCACGTAGGAAGGTGCACTGCATGTGACAAGCTTTGTTCACATTGCAATGGACCTTTCCTTAGATATGCTCACCCGGGTGGTGTGGCGCTGGCATGCAGGCTGATTGGGGAATGAGGGACACACCTACTGGTGCGTGCCCTGCATTCACCCAACAGTGACCACGCCTCCAAATCTCCATTACCGCAAGATGTTGGCTGCGCAAGTGTGCCAACATAAAAAAGGGAAGCGGTTTGGTATTACCTAGTGGATTTCATGTGCATGCTATCCTAACCTGCTTCTCATTCCATGAGCTGTTTCACCAGCTATATCATGAACAAAGACAGGGCACATGAGAAAGAGGAAGCAGAGCTGGGCAGACTGCGCAATTCCAACAGCGAAATTCATTTTGGAATGGCAATTCCACTTCAAAAATGCTTTTTGGAATTTCTTTTTTAATTTAGCAGAATTCTGAAAAACATTTACGTGTAAACCGAGGAATAATATTCAGTGAATTACATAACCTGATAGATAATATTCTGCAGATTACATAATCTTCTGAATAGTATTCTTCAGATTTTGTAAACATCTGAATAATATTCCACAGAGTACATATTGTGCTGAATAACATTCCATGCATTTTGTAAACTGCTGAATAATATTCCATGGATTACATAATGAGCTAATTAATATTCTGTGGATTACATAATCTGATGAATAACATTCTGCGGATTACATAATTTTCTGAATAACATTATGTGGATTACATAATCTTCTGAATAATATTCTGTGGATTACATAAACTGCTGAATAATATTCCATGGATTACATAATCTGCTGAATAATAGTCTGTGGATTACATGCTATTCTGAATATATTCTGTGGATTACTCAATCTGATGCTTAATATTTTGTGGATTACATAATCTCCTGAATAATATTCCATGGATTACATAAACTGCTGAATGATATTCCATGGATTACATAATCTGATGAATACTATTCTATGGATTACATAATCTGCTGAATGATATTCTGTTGATTACTTAATCTGCTGATTAATATTCTGTGGATTACTTAATCTGCTGATTAATATTTTGTGAATTGCATAATCTTCTGAATACTATTCCATGGATTACATAATCTGCTGAATAATATTCCATGGATTACATAAACTGCTGAATGGTAGTCTGTGGATTACATAATCTGATGAATAATATTCAATGGATTGCATAATCTTCTAAATAATATTCTGTGGATTATATAATCTGCTAAATGATATTCTGCAAGTTTGTGGAACATTAATCTACAGTTTACATAAACTGCTGACTGCTATTCCACGGTTTATATAAATCTTAGATTACTAATCCACTGTTTAAAAAAAAAAGAAATAATCCACATTTAGAATGTGGGAACTCCACATCCAGCACAATTCTACAGAATTAGGAGTAATTTCCAAAATTCCATGGAATTCCTGCAAAACAGGAATATGAAAATTCTGCACATCTCTAAGGCAGTGTCATTGACCCAGTAGACAGCACACCCACCACTGGGGCCAGAAGATCAGAAGGTTGTGGGTTCTAGCTGTACACCTGGTACTTGGGGTAATACCCATCATCGATGCTGTAGTGCAGTACAAAGGGGGTGCTGCACTACTGAGGTGCCATCATTCAGATAAGAATTTAAGCCAGTGCCCCTTCTGCCCATCTCTGGTATTTGTTCAGGAGGAAGTAAAAGATCCCATGTCTGTTATCAGTGAAGAGTAGGATAGTTCCCCCAGTGTCATGGTCAGCATTCCCCATCAGTAAAACAGGCCCATGTAAGCCACTCCCGGGATGCACCTGGAAACAAGCTGTCACAGTTTAATGTACCTGTTCTGGTCAAAAATAACAAATCAATAAAACGAAGAAACAAATAAATAGGGACGGTTAAGGAAAACTCAGGGAGGTAAAGAGAGCAAGGAAGGCAGACAAGGTTCAACAGGCAGAAGTTAAGGGACTTGGTAGGAGTCCAAGAATGAGTATGCGGCAGTGGTGGGATTACAGACACAAAAGTTTCATCAGCACTGGCGGATATCCTTTGTTTAATGCCACAGTGATGGCAATGATTCCCACTGGGATCGACAAGGAATTCCACAGCCTTTATTCTTCCATCCAAAGTCAGAGCTTGGCCTGTACAATTCCAGGTCCCACTGCTTGAGTTCCGTTTCCACCTATGGAATTCCATTTTTCCAATTTATTTTCAATTTCAAAATTTCCGATTTCTTGGAGGAAATTAAACTGATTGATACTACACCAAACTTACTCCATTCTGTGTCTCTAGCTGCACAGCTCTGCACTCAAAACTCTAGGCAACATGCTCATTTCATCTGAAGAGCTCTAATGTACCTGCTGTTTCCCTCTGGCTTGCTGTCTTTCTCTCAATTAAATATATTACTAAGGGTTTTCAGATGGTACCTTGTCAATGTTCAGGTAAAACTGCTTTCCTTGGGTGATGCATTTAGTATGGCCTCTGAATGGTATCAGTATTGGCTAGTAATCTGCAACTGGCTGCTGCCTCCCCTAGCACATTTCCCAGGGTTGTTTTCATCTCAGTAGGTTCAATAGCTGCAGAGAGATGTCTTTTTATTTTATAGAATTGTTGTGGAAAAAAAATGATACCCAGCAATGATATAAAATAAAACATGGGGTAGTATATTTCACTTGTGATTTTACACACATCCTCAGTGTTGGATGCTTAAATAAACCCCTTGAGCTTTGCTCTCAGGGTTTATGTAGCATCCAACACCTCAGGTGTGTGTAAAATCTCATTAAAAGCCCAGCCCGCCAGCACAGCGGTGGGATTTCCGCTTGCTGGCATGGCGACCGGTTCGGAATGGACCCAGGTCATCGGAGAGCTGGCTGGGGAGAAGAATTGAGCATCCTAGGTCTGCTCTCCTTCCCCAGGTGGAAGGAGGGAACTGTAATCGCACAGGAGTGACACCTGATGGAGGAAGGTTTGCCACCCTGTGAGCGAAGCGACATCAATGCTCTCTGGGGTGGGACAGATGCTGGACGTCATTGCACGTCTCCACCCCAGATCACAGGGGAAGGAAAAACATGGCGGGACCCCTGTCTTTGTGAAGCACTCCCTGGGACTTCAATTAGCCTCCGCCGCCAGAAGCTCTCCCAACCAGATACTAGCCCATGGCACCGGAATACTGGGGACCGGTGCCGTGGCCCCACCCTCTGTGTGGTAAGCCAGAAGTGACCGGGAGAAGCAACAACAATTGGCAGTAGGTGGGAGTCCCGGGGACCGTGACCAGGCCCGATCACGACAGAAGGGTCCTGCCAGGAAAAAAGTAGACTAAATATAAAAAATAAAATCTCATTATACACCCCTCTATGCATTGTTCTATATGTAATATCCCCACCCTTATTAGGCTTTTGAGCCCTCAAATACATTTTTTGAATACTTCCATGTGTTCATGTCTTCATATTGGCTCCGCTGTATTGGCACTAATGTAAACAAACCTGGAGCAGTGTGGCCCAATTTCACACACACTGCATGGCTCTGCACTGCTTCTCTGTATTACTTATAAAGCGGAGTTATGCAGATCCACACTTAGTGTGTGAAATGGGGCAGCGCTGCTCCAGGTTTGCTTATATTTGTGCTAGTACTTTGAAGCCAATATGAAGACATGGAAGTAATCAGACAATTAATTTTGTGAGGGCTTAAAAGCCTAATTGGGGGGGGGGGGATTGAGTTTATTTCAGTGATAGTTTTCAGTTTTCCTTCCATCTGCACTGCTGTACCCATGTCTTTAGTAAAGGCTGAAAACTGCCTGCCTGTATCCTGTCTTTATTCTGAGCGGTGGTGCATAACTGTACTCAAGGCTGCCCTCAGGCTGCTTAGTGCCTGCTGTTCTCCACACAGTGCTATATGGTTATTCACAGTGATCCACACTATTGTGCATTTGTGTTGTGTGGTACATACAGAAACATGCCCTGGTTTGTAGGACAGTGTGCAGTTGCTTGTCTGGTCCCTGCATGTGGTGCATATTCCCATTGTTTATTTGGCCAAAAACACTTCTAGAGGCACTTTTTTTTTTTTTTTTATAACTTAGTTGTTTAATCAGGTATAGCACACTAAGCTAAAAGCTTTTTTACAGGAGAGACCTGGGAGCACAAGGAGGATAAGTGACTTGCTCAGGGTCACACAGTATGCACGTGGACACTGTAGGATTCAAATCCAGGTCTGGTCTGCTGGAAGTCACCAGATTTGCAGCTCAGAGCCTTAGACCACTGCACTATACTGCCTCTTACGGCCCTACACCAAATAACAACCACAGTGCCACTGTGAACAAGGTTCATATTCAGTCTACTGCTTGAGGCAACACTGTCCTTCGTGTAAGTTGCTGTTAAACCCAGACGGACTCAGTCTGATCTGGAGTGAATCTTAAGGGAGGATGACAAGGCCAGCCTCATTTATTCATCATAAAGATACAAAACGCAATGTCTGACAAGTTTGGAAAGGATGCCTTAAATAGTCATCTTCAAGTAAAACTTCCTGTCTTTCAGATCCTACCAGATGTTTTATAAGATGAGGAAATTATGACTCAAGTTGAAAGACCAATGCAGCACATTTTAATATCCTTTCTCTGTCACTCAACTACATCCAATCTCAGCCAGTCCAGGGCTGTGCAGAAATAAGTTCTAACTATAACACCGAGGAAATTTGTTGGGTTTTGAAGTCAGAAGGAGGAATTGCACAAGACTCAAGGACAGAGTGCCATGTCAGGAGGGAATCCCTCCCTGATAATAGCTGCACAGCACTTTTTAAATGCCAAAGGACTTACTAAACGAAACCTTCTCTGCTGGCATTTGTTACATTTTTATGAGACTTTTAAAGGAATTCACACTTAAAGTCTTATTATGTGCACATGAGCTGTAAAAGTTTACATGAGTCCTCCACCAAGAATGTGGGCTAATAAAATTATCTGGGTAAAATACCTTTATTCAAATACACGGCAAGTATATGTAACCCCTAGATGGCACTATCTCTAGGGTTACTGCCCCTACCTGTACTTCTGACAACAGGTTGAGGGGCCAGGGTTCAAACATAACAGTTATGAAGGTTTCCCTACCCTCAGTAATCACAATATTTTCATGCCGCCACCCTGAGTAATATATGTAGGGGTATCTACCTAGCTTGGTATAGCCCTCTGGAAAGCTATAACTACCCACAAGGCTGCCTAGTGACCATGTACCTTGTAATGGGGAACCGCCCTTTACAGCAGTTAACAAACAGTTGGCAATAAACATTAAAAATATGCACACTCCCTTGCACTTACCACCAGGGTCTGGTCTTCGGTATCCACACTGTAACTCCCTGTAAAACAATATACAAACAGGCATGCACTTTTAAATGCATTTCCCCCAGACACATTTACCTCTTCCCAGACAATGAGATATTCGTGAGGCAATGTAATGGTGAAACTTAACCAATTTATTAAGGGGGATTTGAACAAGGAAAGGGGCAGCTCTAGATAAATGATTACCATACTAGGTTTAAACCAGAGCACTTGGCATGCATGCATTTAGTCCCACTGTACAGTTCTTCAGCTGCTGGGTACCCAGATTGTTGACGGCTAGCCTGAAAGTTGCCCAGGGTTGCAGCTGTTGTTGGGGCCCTTGATGGAAAGAAAGGCAGTTAAACATGCAATAACAAAGACCTTGACTATTTGTATTTGTATCCTTGGCTGGTTGGCCCAGTCCAGTGTAATCCTGTAACACACAGACAAAATTGGATGGTACCACAAAATCTTTTAAAGAAATGTTGCAAGGAGCTCTCCTGAGTTTACTCAACACCAGTTTATATAAGATGCCCTGGTGATATGAAGACCTTTTGCAGAGCACTAAAGAGCATGGAGCAACTGGGTCTGCATGACTCACCTCCACGTTATGGCCTTTCCCTCCAGATGGCTGCAACCTGTAATTTCTTGCTGCACAGGGGCTGGATTCCCAAGCTGGTCTCTTGTCAAGAAAACAGTAACTGGTGCAAGAATAGTTGGCTTGGGCTGGGTTTGGCATGAGCCCAAGGCTGGATAAACACTTCTGGCAAAGTTCAGTTCATATGCTGGTGACCAGTCCAGCAGGCAGATGATTTGGTCACTGATAAAGGTAGGCTCCTTTTTGGCAATCAGGAGTCCCTGGGCAGTAGGCCTCGACTCATGATAAATATTCAGAACATGTAATGGGAACAACATTCACTTTTCTGCCTCTCAGTTCGGTTTCAAGCCGGTTCACTATTACAGCCGAAATGCTGCGCAAACCTCTCAATCCGCAAACAGGCAGTCTCAGAACACAATTCCACGACTTGGGACTGTAGACACCCACCAGAAGAAACTAGGCTGGTCCTGGGCTGAACGCTCCACAGAAGCTCCTCTCGGTTCAAGAGCTCAAGCTGCACTCCCCCTCGGGTCGAGGGGCTAACTGCCATAGTTTAAGATTAGTTTTGGATTAGTCTGTTTACAGCTGCCAGGCAGTCCAATGCTGGAAATAATAGCAGGGAGGCATGTCAGGCCTTTCCCTGCTGATTCTCCTCAGCTCCTTCCCTGGAGCTGCTTACTCTCTCAGCTCTAAACAGCAACTGCCCACTTTTTCTTAACAGTTCTTGAACTAGTCATTTTCTGTGTTCCTGTTGGCTAGGGGAGCTGTCAATCACAATTCTGCTGCTCCCATTTGTTCCTTTGGGTGCCAGACTGAAAAACTTCAAGAACTACAGCTTTTTCCCCATGAAGCACCTAAGCTAACGCCCCCTTGAGGTCCCCTGTGTCCCAATTGGTCCAGATTCCTGGAAGCCCTGGACCAAACATGATGGCTCCCATTTGGATGCATAAGCTGCAAGAAAGCAGGTTAAAACAAGCATTTGTCAATGCCGAATGTTGCCTTGCTGCCATTGGCAGTGCAGAAGATAGAGAGATGCAGCATAGGAGTGGCAGTCAAGTATTGGACTGATGCCAACCCACCCCCACCCTACAGAGAGTGAGAGGCATTAGGGTGTCCCTGTGGGTGTTTGGCAGTGCAGTGTGTGAAAACATACTGGGCAGAATGTAAAAAATGACAGCTGCACAGTTCATAAGGAGGTGTAATTAAATGGCAGTGCTGAAAATGTGGCATACAAATATACGAAAGTTGCGGAGTTGCAAGGGTGCGTGGCAAATATGCAAGGCACGCTTGCAGCACTGGCAGTTTGTGGGCTTTAGGCACCAAATTTTCAACATAGGCATTTTAGCACCTCTGCTTGTGTACAGTGTCACTGTCATTTCCTCAAAGTGTCCCAAGAAGTGATTTCGCACAGCGACCACGCTATTCTGCCTCGGAAGTGTGGAAACACATTTTGGGCAGGATATGTGAAGTGACAGCTGTACTGTTCATCAAGAGGTGTGTAAAAATGGCAATGATGGAAATCCAGAGTGAAAATATCACAAATGGACAACGGTACGAGCATGCATGCAATCTGCCAACGCATGCTCGTAACACAGTCATTTTATGGAGTATCAGCTCCAAATTTTCAACATAGGCATTCTAGGAGCTCTGCTCATGAAATGTGTCACTGTCATTTTCATAATCTGGCCCAAACACTGATTTCCCACACCGACTGCGCAATTGTGTGCCGGAAGTGCGGAAACATATTTCGGGCAGGATGTGGGAAATGACAGCTGCACTGTTCACAATGAGGTGCAGAAAAATGCCTATGCTGAAAATACCGCATTAAAACATTGTGAATGCGCAAAATTCTGAAGACCTGCGTAGCAACTACCAATACTGCGCTCATGAAACAGGCATTTCTTGGATTTTTCCTCCAAAATTTGGAACATAGGCTTTTTGAGAGGCCACCTCATAAACACTGGCACTGTCATTTTGTTTATGGGTCCCGAAAGGTGATTTCGCGCAGTGACTGTGAAATCACCTTCCGAGGCTGATTAACGCCATGACAGTGACAGAATTCATTAGGAGGGGCCCCAAAAACCCCATGTTGAAAATTTGGTGCCAAAATTCCAAGAAATGCCTGAGATATGCAACAAAGTTGAAAACCCCTATTCATTGCATTATACAGCTTACCGGCATTTCCTCAGTTTGCGGTCAGCTTTGAAGAGTGCAGACGTGTTCCCAGTCCACTGAAGATTGTCGCGCTGTCCGAAAGTAAGTATGGAGTGGGGGTGAGGGAGACAGGTACACAGTGGGTGGGTGCGGTGAGGAGGGGGGATCTAGACTACAAGGGACGGTTTTTGTTTTCTAGGTAAAAAAAAAAAAAGAAAATGTCACGGACAGTTTTGCCATTGCAGGGCATTTGGCACACTGGGGTGGGCTCTCAGCATGCCATCTAAGTGGGTTTTGGGGGCTCAGTAGCCGACAGGGGATTGGGCACCCTCGTCGGCACACAACACGGGGGTAAGGGGGTAATGCCACCAGGGATTGGGCATCCCCGCCAGCAAACAAAGTCGGGGGAGCGCGAGCTAAGGGGATTGGGCACTTCAGCATTCAACAGTTAGGGTGATGCCGGACGGGAGTGGCTCTCTGCCGGCATGCATAGCAAGCGGGGGCACGCTGCTGGGGATTGGGCACCCCCTCAGCATTCCACATTTGCGGGGATGCCGACGGGGAGTGGGCTCGCCCTGTCCGGCACACAAACATGGGGGTTGCTGACATGGGGATTGGGCACCCCGATGTCAAGAGAGGTGAGGCGGCTGGCCTCTCACCGACCATGGCCATAATGGCGGCGAGCACGTCAAGCAAAGGACCGCTGCATATGACGACTGCAGCGGACCTTTGCTTTGATGTGCTCGCCCCATTATGTATGCATGGTGTGGCAGTGGCATGCAGGCTGATTGGGGAATGAGGGACGCACCTACTGATGCGTGCTCTACATTTGCCCAACAGCAGCCGCGCCCCCAAGACCCACACTGTTTCAAGATGTTTCTTGCGCATGTGTGCAAGCCAACATAATGAGCACTTTAATTTAGCTGCAACAACAAATCAGAGGTAAATATTCACGGTACTAGTTAGGGCTTTCTCTGCTCTATTATCGACCAAGAAGTGGGGCAAATCAGGATGGTACCTGGCCAGTCGAGAGCTTTAAAGCACTCGGGCCCAGCCTAGACCAGTTACTGTATACACACTGTTATGGCCTTAAAGGGACAATCACAGAGGCGCATTGTGGCACTCTCATGCAGATCAACGGGATAAAGCAAATAGCCATGGATTTACTATTTCTGCAGGATGGCTGCCTGGCAGTAGGCATTACTAGAGCCCAGGGAGACACTTAAGGTAAACCCCAAATTGGTGGTGGGGGGCTACACATACATACTCACCACCTCTAAATACTCAGATTAGCAATTCAGCCCCATAATTTGGGGAAAAAAATACAATTGTCATGTAGCCTTTCTCAGGGGGCCTGACCATTCAGTCTACCATCTGTATTCAATGACGAGGACCACTCCTTCCCCCTTCTTCCTGTTCTGCACACAATGAACTGATGCAGCCTGATGATTGACTGAATTGTATTGCTAATGTCTTCTGTGGAACACAGAAGTGGTCATGACTTTACAAACAGGGTTTTGAATACTTTTTTCTCCTAGTCAAGGTTCAGGGTTCAGGAGGGGTGACCTACTTTTCATGTATGTCCGTTTGGAGCCTTAGGGGTTGGGAAAGGGAGAGGAGGTAACTGAAAGATGCTGTCAGTTGCTGGCACCATGCCAGGATCCCAGCAGTCCTTTTTAAAAGCTTTGTATGAGAAGAGGGGTGGAGTGAGGGGTGAAAAAAGGGGGGCAGATTTGCCCTGCCCACCGAGGAGGGCAGGAAGTTTTTTTCCAGTTTTTAAAATTGTTTTGCTTCCTGAGGCCAAATACCCCAAAGTACTATAAATTCCTCAGTATTTGGATCTGGGTACTAATTTCCAAATACCCCCCATTTTGCTGACTGGCAGAGTCAGTGTTGCAGTAAGTAGCACATTTGCCTCTGGGGCTGAAAGATCAGATGGTCATGTGTTCTAACCCCATGCCATGTACATGGGGTAATACTCATAAATTACACCATACTGCAGTATTGGGGTGCACTGTTGAGTTGCCATCCTTCAGACGAGATGTTAAACCGAGGTCCTGTCAGCTTTTCTAATTTATTTATTGAGGTCTTGGATTACAACCTTTGAGCTAGGGCTCATTTACAAAGGTTCCATGTCAAAGACAATTCATGTATGTTAATTGGTATTACATACAAAATAAACATAGGAAATAAGTAGAACAAGTAAATGAATACAAGTTGGTACTGTTGTATGATTTTAAAAATAGGAGTAGGTTCAATATACTGTTGAATAATCATGAAAACAGGAGTTTGTTCAAAATAGAGGAAAAGAAGCTTAACAGGAATACGGAGGAGTTGAAATAGCAGGAAACTAGCAAGCTGAAACCATTGTTGGGGGTGGAGGAATGACGAACGAAGAGACTTAATAGAAGGAAATAAGCTTGATAGATTTTAGGTCTATTGCAGGAAACTAGCACGCCAGAAGCCATTGTTGGGGGGAGAGGAGGAATAAAAGCTAGGTAGGCAGAGGAATAGGGTAGGAGGGAGGAGGAGGAGAGGGGTTGGGAGAGGGAGGAGGAAAAGGGTAGGAGGAATGGGAGGGGAGAGAGGAGGGGGTGAGATTGGAGAAGGGGGAGGAAAGGAGAGGGGGAGGTTAAGGGGACAGAGTAAGGCAACTTGATGGGGTGGGATAAGAGCTCAGAGTGTTGGCACACACTTAAGATCCAGTGACAAGTCATGGGAAATGGTAACAACTCATCCAGTTGGAAAGTTAAGTGCAGAGTTTTGATGTAAATGGACCAATTTTGAGTTCATTGAGTAGGTCCAAAGAAACAAATTTAGCCATAGTGGAGCCTGGTAACAGAAAGATCTCTGATCTTGTGAGGTAGAAAAGGACCTTAAAGGAGTTGCTTGAAGTGGCTCTAGTTGTTCTCGCTGAAACAGCAGGGCAGAGCAAGGTCTAAATGCTAGGTGGTACCGGGTCAAGAATGGCCTTTTGGCATGTAGACATGTGTGGTAGTATATCTTGCTTTCTAGATCTAGCCATCCTATTTGAGAATAGAGGGCACATGTGTCGGTCAGGTGTGGTACACCAAGGAGTAACCTGCAGGATTTGTTCAAAGTGATAGCAGTGCTTCTGAAGGTGGTTTCAGAGACAGCACTATAAATGACAAGGCCACAGTCTACCATGGAGAAGGCAGAGCTTGTGATAGCAAGTTTAAGAGCTGCATCATTAAGGCAGTGACAGTGCCTGTACAGTTGGCCTATTTTACGGCCAGCAGTCCTGGCGACCTGGTCAACATGTAAGGAGTAGGAAAGGTAGCTATCCAAGGTGACGCCAAGGTATTTAGAATGTTTTACCATCTCCAGAGGCTCATTTCTTTTATTTTTTTAAAGAGAGTATGAAGGATTTGAACTTATTATGATTAGAGGCGAATAACATTGTCTTCATTTTTTTTTATGATTGAACAGTAATTTCACAGTGAGAAACCAATTTTCGATACTATTGAAGTTAGTCTGCAGGTGTAGTTCTAGAGTTTTAGGGTCAGGGTGGCTGGTGAATAAAACTGAGTCATCTGTGTAGAAAAGGAGTCTAACTGTGCTCACTTGGGGGAGTTGATTCAAAAAGATACTAAAAAGCAAGTGGCCCAAGATTGATCGCTGGAGGACTCCCATGTTCACTTGTCGGCTTTCCGAGAGTATGTTTCCAATTTTCACTTTTTGTTCATGCGCTGATGAGTAGCTATTGAATCAATGAACTATTGAATCAGTGAAGCATGTTTGAGGAGATGCCTATGATTCCTAACTGACAAGTAGGAACTCGTGGATCACCGTATCGAAAGTCTTGGTGAGATCTATAAAGGTAGCTCCCACCAAGTGCCCTCAATCAATGGCATCATGAATGTATCCAATGAATTTGGTTAGTGCAGATGTAGTACTGTGATGCTTTCTAAATCCATGCTGTTGTTGGCATTGCAGTTGATACTTGTCCAGGTGATCTGCAAATTGATCATATGCAATCCGTTTGAGAATTTTGGAGAGTGGAGGTAGAATGGAGATTGGTCTGTAATCAGTGTGGCATGACCTTTCACCACTTTTAAAGATTGGTGTTACTACTGCTGCTTTCTAAATCGTTGGGAATTTACCCGAGATGAGGGAGAGGTTTAAACTTTTTGTCAGTGGAACCAGTATGACCTTGAGGTTTAGGGAGATGAGTTTCAGGTCTAGACTCATTACTAAGAGGTCCCTATTTTGGGGTTTTAGAGATTCTGGTGGAAGTACACCACTTAGGTCCGTGAATGCTTTGTTGAAAATGTTAGCTATGGTCATAGTGTCCTGCATGAAAGTCCCATCCAAATTAAGCATTGTAGGGGCCATTTTATCTGGATTTCCTAATAGGACCTTTGTATTTTGCTAAAATCTATGACTATCACACCAGGAATTATCAAGCTCCATGCTTTTGCCTGACGGATATACAGAGTACACTTATTCCGTGCCATTTTGTAATTTTGGATATCAGTATGGGAGCCAGAATTTTTAGCCCTGTGCCACAGGTTATCTCTTCCCCTTAATTGATCAAGGAGATGAGGGGTGCACCCAGCCTGGTGGTGCTGAGGGTTGAGGTGCCTGGATGCCACACCTTGCACCACACTAGCAACTCATGTTCAGGAGGGAGATTGGGCCATCGGGGTTGGCAGGGAAGGGAGAAGATCGAGTGTCCAGAGGACAGCTCTCTGCTCCTGGGGGAGGGAGGACTGGCACTCCTGCTGAATGATTACCTCCAGGTGAAAACCAGAGGGTAGTACAGGTCAGAGGGGCCAGATGAACGGAGAGTGCTGTGGGATTTCTACAGATGCCTCTACGTGCATACATCCTGCATGTGCACCCAGCAAAGGGAAAGGAAGAAAAAAAGAAGAAAAACACCTCTGGCTGCAAGATGATGACTGACCCCCTTCAGGCTCCACACCCGGCAACTAGGCAGGGTAAGTCCTGGTGAACCCAGGGTGACAGGGCTGGGGGGGGGTGTCAGTCAGAAGGGGGAAGCCAGGGACAGAAGGAGGCTAAAGGGTATATATATATAAAAAATAAAAAGGAGATGAGGAGTGATCCAGGACTTGTGGGTTCCTTTTATCTTTCTTTTTGGTAGTAGGGACAAAAATGTTGCAGGTGGTGTTAAAGGTCTGGATAAAATACTTAAGTGCTTCATCTACATCCATAGCTGCGAGGATGGTGGACCAATTCAACTGCTTTATGTAGTCTTTTATGTTTTACAGCTTCTCGTTGCTTGGCTGCGAGATGTAGTTACATTTTCAGGAATCCTAGGGGACTTATTAAACCACATACAGAGAACAGGGGAGTGATCACTTATAGTATCTGGGAGCACGGCTGTAAGGGTAGTCCATTCAGGGTGATTTGTGAGCAGCCAGTCTATTGAGGTGCTGCTTCCTGTATGGTAGTTAGTGTATGTAGGTGAGTCAAGTTGTTCCATGCTTAGTGCAGAAATGGCATCCTTGTAGGGAGCAGTGTCAGGAGACTGCCAATTAATATTAAAGTCAGACATGACGAGTACTTCAGAGTTGGCTCTGAAACTTGGGAGATATCCAAGGAGAGCCTGAAATCCTTGTGCCTGTTCATTGGGTGGGATAAATACTGAGATAAGGTTTAGCCCTTTTCCATGTGCCCCAATGACCAGTTGTACAGGTCATACATGAATATTTTTATCTGTGCTTAGGGGAGGCAGGATCCTACTTTGAAGGTGGTTCTTAACAAGGATGATGCAACCACCACCTCTTTTTTCTGTCCTATCAAGAAGGAAAGGGGTATAGCCTTCGAGGTGGATGTCCTTGTCAGCAGCCATAGGCATTTGCCAGGTCTCCACTAGAGAAAGGACATTGGGGTTAAGCTGTTTTATCCACCCTTGTAGAGAGTCAAATTTGGAGAGAAGGCTGCAAATATTAATAGATGTGATGGTCATTTTACCCATATTTGCAGTGTAATTGGCTTCCATAGGTCTGGGGCCCAAGTTGGGGTGCACATTGCCAGAAAGGAGCAGGAGCAGCCAGGTTAACTGAATGGCTTGCAGCTTGAGTTGTTTAAGAGCTTGCGTTTGTTGGAGCCGAGGCAGGAGTGACGTTTTAGCTTTGCCCATCAGAAAGAGTACAAAGGAGATTTGGGGAGGAATGGGGTTACTGGTACTAGGGGGAGATGGACGCAGTGCTAGCCTAAACAGGTAACTGGTAAAAATAAGGACTACTGGTGCTGATGTGGAGTTTGGGCATCCATCACTTTATGTAGGCAGAGATTCACTTTTGTGGTAGAGGGAGTTAGTATTTAGCTCTCTGTGAATCAGGAAAAGAGCAAGGAGAGTTAGGAAGAAACAATGTGCAGGGGATTCCATAATTTATGTGAGCTGATTGAGTAACTACCTGAAGAAAACAGCTACCATACCTAAAATTACTTGTTGGCTGCTTTAATAGAAGGTAACGCCTTGTGCTAGTGAAGACCTATCAGGAAAAGGAAGGTGGTGCATTCAGGCAAAAATGTGGATATAAAGAGTGCCAGGGGTGGGGTGGGGGGCCAAAATGATGTTCTCTGACAAGCCTAGGAGTGGGGAAGCTGCATACAATTTTCGAGCTGCAGAGGGATATAGAGAGAGAGCCAACAGCAAGTCACTGGCAGCCAAGGAGCACCAATCAGAGTGGGAGTTCTGTAGGTGCCAAGTTCAACAGCTGTCTACAGCTGTACTGTACCTTGGTGCTTCAGCTGGTGGGTCCAGGGAGCATAGGTGGCGGCTCACAAGGGAAGCCAAGCTGAGCTTCTTAGGGGGTCAGGAGCCGACGGTGGAAACTGGAGCTAGACTGCCTGACCAGGAGCCTCCTCTGGTGGGAAGAAGGAGAGCACAGGGTTAGGTAATTTGCCCTTAAGTGGTGGGTGAGGCTAGACAGGTGGAGCGGACAGGAAAGCAGCGTGGGGTAGAGCTTCAGGGTTGAAAGTCACTTTGCACCTGAATAGAGGTTAAGTATGAGTGAGAGGGGCTGGAGAAGCAATAGAGGAAAGTGACATAGTGGCACAGTGACTGCGAAATCACCCTTCGGGCCCGAATAATGCCAGGACAGTGACATAATTCATGAGAAGGGGTCCCAAAAACCCCATGTTAAAAATTTGGTGCAAAAATTCCAAAAAATGCCTGAGACATGCAACAAAGTTGAAAACCCCCTATCTACATAGAAACATAGAAACAGAATTTGACGGCAGATAAGGACCACTTGGCCCACCCAGTCTGCCCATTTCCCTGCCTACTGGATAAGCTGCAGATCCTAGTTAACCAGCAGCCTACTTCTTCCTACCCCCAACCCCTAGAATTGCCTGATGACTGTCCCATGCATGCTTGAATTCCACCACTGTTTTTGACTCCACGACCTCCTCCAGAAGGCCGTTGCATGCATCCACAGCCCTCTCTGTGAAAAAATACTTCCTTAAATTACCTCTGAGCCGCCCCCCCCATCTTCAGATTGTGCCCCCTTGTTCTTGCACACCTCTTTTTTGGAAAGATGCTACCCTCTTGGACTTTGTTGATTCCCTTGAGGTACTTGAAAGTTTCTCATGTCCCCTTTCCTCGAGGCTATACATATTAAGCTCCTTAAGTTTCTCTTCATATGTCTTCTGGTGCAGACTCTGCACCATTTTAGTTGCCCTCCTCTGGACAGCTTCCATCCTGTCTATGTCTTTACGGAGACTGGGTCTCCAGAACTGCATGCAGTACTCCAGATGGTGTCTGACCAGCTATCTGTACAGAGGCATAATAACTTCCTGTCTTCTACTGGTGATGCCTCTCCCTATGCATCCCAGTATCCTCCCAGCCCTCCTTGCTGCCCTCTCACATTGCTTGCCCATCTTTAGGTCATCTGATATGACTACCCTCAGGTCCCTTTCCATTTTTATTGTTGTTAATATCTCACCCCCCCATTGTGTACTCTTCCCCTGGATTTTTGTTTCCCAGGTGCATTACCTTTCACTTCTTAGCATTGAATCTAACCTGCCATACATTTGACCATTCCTCTAACCTTGCCAAGTCCCTTTTCATCCTTTCCACCCACCTTGTGCATCAACTCTGTTGCTGATCTTTGTGTCATCTGCAAAGAGACATACTTTTCCTTCCAGTCCCTCTGCAATGTCGCTTATAAAGACATTGAAGAGGACCGGTCCTAATACTGAACCCTGCGGTACCCCACTAGTAAACCCCCTTTCTTCAGAGTGGACTCCATTTACTATTACTCTCTGTGTCCTATTCTCCAGCCAATTCTTTACCCAGGCTGTCATCTTGGGACCCACTCCCAGGCTAGCTAACTTGTATATTAATCTTTTGTGTGGGACTGTGTCAAATGCCTTGCTAAAGTCTAGGTAGGCCATGTCCACAGCCCCTCCCTGATCTACTACTTTGGTCACCTAGTCAAAGAAATCTATCAGATTTGTCTGGCATGACCTTCCTGCTGTCAATCCATGCTGCCTTGGGTCCTGTCTCTGGCCCTAGATACTGACAATTCTTTCCTTCAGAAGTGATTCCATCATTTTCCCTACCACTGAGGTTAAACTAACAGGTCTGTAGTTTCCTGCTTCTGCCTTGCTCCCACTTTTGTGAAGGGGAATCACATCTGCCCTCCTCCAGTCCTCGGGTACCACCCCATCCTCCCATGATTTGTTAAACAGGGTAGTCAGTGGTGTTGCTAATTCTACCCTTAGTTCTTTTATAATTCTGGGATGAATCCCATCAGGCCCCATTGCTTTGTCCACTTTCAGTTTTAAGAGTTCTTTCAGAACCCTTTCTTCTGTAAATGGGCTGGTATTAACTCCTGTATCCAGAGTGTCTAGCCCATTATACAGCTTACCTGCATTTCCTCAGTTCGTGGTCGGCTGTGAAGAGTGCAGACGTGTTCCCGGTCCCCGAGATTTCATAGCCGAGGTCCGGAGGTAAGCAAGGGGTGAGGGGGTGGGGAGGCAGGGTGCGCAGTGAGTGGGTGCGGGTTGTGGGAGGGGGGCCAGGGAGACTACATGGGACTATTTTTTCTTTACAGGTGTTCTTTTTGTTTCCAATGATGATGCGGGATGTTTGCCATGCTGGGGTGAGCTCCCAGCATGGCACAAGGACGGTTGGAGGGGCGTTCAGCCGACGGGAGATTGGGCACCCCCGTCACCCAAAGCATCGATTGCCACGCTGGGGTGGGCTCCCAGCATGGCACCCAGTACTAAGGGGGGGTGAGGACAGTGGAGCCGATGGGGGATTGGGCACCCCCGTTGGCTATATCATGAGTTGCCACGCTGGGGTGGGCATCCAGTGTGACGTTTGGAAGGCTTTGGGGGGCCAGGGGAGCACAGCACATCTCCAGTCAGCTATACAGTGTGTGCATGCGTGCGGCAGGGGGCTGGATGCTCGCGCAGCGTATGTGTGTGGTGGTGTGTGGAGGAGCTGTGCATGAGCAAGTGATATCACTGCTCACTGAAGCGTAGCTCCCCCTTTGAACTGTATGCCACTGCATTTTGTAGCTTGTCATAGACAGTTCCAGCATGCATTGGCTTACAGGGGCTGCACCTGCCAACACACTGACTGAATTGGAAGAGGGGGTGACACACCTCCAAAATCTCAGATGATGGCACTATGTTTCTTGCACATGCTTGCAAGCAAACATAACAAACATAATAAATGTATCTTAATTTTTGAAGACCGGGTCTTTTTTTTTTGTGCGTGCATGTGATGTATGAATGAGGGCTCCACTCACTGTAGATCAAGGGAGGATGTGAAATGGCGCAGGTACGTGGGGGGGTGAACAAAGTGGTAGACAGTAAGCCCTACCAGAGCTTCAAGCTGATGTAGCACAGCGATACGTGGGGAGTGAACAAAGTGGTAGACAGTAAGCCCTACCAGAGCTTCAGGCTGATGTAGCACAGCGATACATGGGGTGAACAAAGTGGTAGACAGTAAGCCCACCTGAGCTTCAGGCTGATATTGCACAGCTGGACTAAGGCACAAAAACCCACGGCATGTTATAGTCCCCATTTATATGTCCATTTATGTTCTTATAGCGCTGATTGCCTAACTGAGCCAAGATGTAAAACAGATACTAAAATGTCAGGTTTATTTCAGGTGACCAGGATCGTAGTGGGGAGAGGGGGCAAGTGAAACAATGTCCTGAGAATGTGCTTAAACTTATTAACCATTGCTGTGCCGCAGAGAGATACACCGGTCCAGAATCCCTATACGTTCAAATTCTGTTTGCAGCCTAAAGGTGCTTAGATGGATTGGCATTTTCATTACTCAGTGGCAAATCTTTTTCATACTTTTTGTGATCATTGGTTAAGATATAACCACTAACTGATGACAGACACTTGGGGGCATAAAACTGTGCTACCAGCAAAGTTGCATTTGCAAAGCCCTGAATATTTATCTGTTGGTAATGAAATGAAAACTGTCAGCTGATAACATTCAGCCACTGTCCATTGCACAGAATAGACAACTCACTGATAGATCTGGAGCAAAGGGACATGCACTTGCCAATAACACCACTACAGCTCCAGACACTGAAGAAAGAAGTTCATGCATTTTCATGACTGTTAACTTTTTCAGCATTTTAAAACAGTTACTTAGCATCTGCACCAAGATGTTACACGTCGCTGAACTGAATTGTGATACCAGAATCCCTGTGATCAACATTTGTCAGCAAAAGTGAATTGAAAAAATCAATAGATGTATAAAATGGTA
The DNA here is from genome assembly GCA_016271365.2 of Neoceratodus forsteri. Taxonomy (NCBI): domain Eukaryota; kingdom Metazoa; phylum Chordata; order Ceratodontiformes; family Ceratodontidae; genus Neoceratodus; species Neoceratodus forsteri. The sequence continues at coordinate 219,963,234 of CM028133.1, read as the reverse complement.
AGTGACATGAGTCAATAACAACATATCTGCATGTAATACTTAGCTTAAAATTTGAGCACCACCATGTTCCGCACCACAGTGCCAAACAGGGATGCCATTTATAATTCAGCTAATGTCAAGCAGTTTTCGAGCCATAAAAAGAATTACTGTATCAGTATGATGGCAGCAACGGGATCAGGAAATTATGAAATAAAATGCAACAGCACCCCTGGCCGGGCCATATGTTGTGCGGATGGAGGGAGTGCATGAGCACCCAGGGGTGGGCTGTTAGGCAGCTTCAGATTCGCTGGAGAAAAGGGTGTATTCGATTGTGAGCTACGGTTGAATTTGTGTTTTCTTTTTCTATACCTAGTTTTCACTATTTTGTTAGGGCACATGTTCAACCCTAAGATGTTTAGGGTCACAAGGTGATGTGACTTCATTGAGCATCTGATTTGAGAAAGAGCTGTGTGATTCTATTTAAATGCCAGCTCACTGCAATTCACAGAAAAAAAAAAATTGAAGCTGCATTACCAGACTAAGTGTGCAGTTTAGTGAATTACCACACAGGTGTGTATGTGACAGCACTAAAAGGCGATTAAAGTGCTTCAGTCATGAAAACCTCCCCACTGGCTGCTGCTGAAATGCATAGCAGTATGTTTTCCTTTGTGCATTCTGGCTGTTCTTTGCTTCAGCTGCAGGTAGTACAATCAGCCAAGTTCGCTTTGCATAGGTTTTAGTAGCAGGAGTTCACATTGACAGAGTCTAGTAAGAGAAAACACTTGGAATTACACATACAACAAAGTCTGAGTTTTCACATCAAATGCTGAGGTATTTTTATTTCTGGAGGATTAGAAACCCATGGAGTCCATGAAGGTGTGCTTTGGGAGCTGGCGGTGTAAGGACTGTTATGGACCCACATATTTGGTGGTCCTGCTGTGGCAGGAACAGTTTATTAAAGTAATGATGTGGCTTGTCTCTAAGCTAGACAAGACTGCACCATCCTATCAGGTAACCAACACAGTTGATCTGTGTGTGTGTGTGGGGGGAAAGCTGCTCACTGAAGCGTAGCTCCCTTCTTCAACTGTATGCCACTGCATTTTCAACTGCTGTCATAGACAGCTCCAGCAGTGATTGAAGAACTGTGACCACGCCTGCAAACACACTGACTGAATTGGAAGATGCTGACACACCTCTGAAAAACTCAGATGATGGCACTATGTTTATTGCACATGAGTGCAAGCAATCATAAAAATGTACTATTCATTTTAGCTTCAAGTCCAAGAGGTGATAGGGAAACTGAACTTGCATATAAAAAATTTGGTTATAAAAATGATTCGCATACAAACACTCTTTTCTAATTATTTGTTACTTGGGTTAGTGCACTGGTCCCAGGACCTTTTTCAGGCATGGTATGGGCCAGAAACTGGCACAAGCAATGGACAAATACAGAGAAAATACAATACAATCAAGAATCCAGTGCAAGGCAAATTAACATACAGATGTGTACTAAATAGAATACAGGTACTCCGTGCCAAGCATGTTAACATTCAAAGATGGACAAATAGTAATAATAATAATAAAGATACACAGTGCCAGATACAGCCAGCAATGGTGGATGACAAAAGCAGATGTGTATAAGCATACATAGAACAAAGTAAGGTATTTACTAACATCAGACAAGCAGAGTCAGCAGCATCAGTTTGTACACAGACCCGAAGCAGATGAGTAACATGAGCAACAAGTAACATAGAGAGTCCAAAGTTAATACGTAAACAGGTAGTGACTCAGCTGATACCTGGATAAGACAGGCAACTAGCGGAGGGGGGCATAAGAGAGGGCTGTGAAGGAGACACAGAAGTGCTATAAGCCTGAGGATAGCTGCAGGTCAAGAAGGACAGGAAGTGGGTTTTTATTAGGGAATTTAGATTTAGAGGGGAGTCAGAGGAATGCAGTGAGGTGGAGAGGTCATTCCAAAGTGAGGATCCAGCAATGGAAAATGCTCTTTGGCTTATTCGGATGGTTATGTTAGGACGGACGAGTAGGAGGTGGGCTGACTGGTGGAGATTATGGCTGTAAGTTCTGGGCTGGATCATAGGAGTAGGAGGTGTTGTGTAGTGCATTACTAACTGTCAGGGCCAGCAGGTAGGAGCATTGGGTTTGGGGGGCAGTTAAGGGACTGATAGAGAGCAGTGGTGAGTGAAGACAGGGGCGCAAAGGGCAAAGCAGCATATCCAGCTGTATGTAGTGTCCAACCAATTTAGGTTGGCAGTGGAGGTAAGGGAGTATACCAGTCACACATAATTGAGAAGTGGGAGGAGGTTGCCACAGGCAATAGCAAGGCTAGCTTCTGGCAGGAGATGATCTATTAGGCAGTAGCATGGCCCCATCTTTTGATTGATGCAGTGGATCAATGAAGCAATGTCATCAGAATAGGTGAGGGGCGGGTCGAGGATTATTCCCAGATACCTGAATGCAGGAACTGTGTCAAGGGGAGATCCACCTGGGGAGAGGACAGTGAGGAGGCAGCCAGAGCGGTCAAGGACATTAAGTTTGGGTTTGAGCCACAGGAGCATGAGTAGGGTTTCCATCTTGTTGGAGCAGTCAATAGCTCCAGTTTGCAATGTAGCTTTCCTAGTGCTATACTAAGACTAGCTCGCAGTGAAGTGAGAATGAGTGAGAGTAACACAGGACTAGCCATATTCTTGAGAGATGATGTCATTGAGGGTTACAAAGCATGAGTAGGGTAATGCAGGACTAGACAGATTCTTGAGGGGTAATTGCATTGAGGGTTACACAGCATGAATATGGGGTAATACAGGACTAGACCGATTCCTGAGGGAGAATGGCATTGAGGGTTACACAGCATGAGTGGGGGTAACAAAGGACTAGACAGATTCTTGGGGGGAGAATGGCATTCAGGGTTATGCAGCATGAGCAGGAGTAACACAGGACTAGACAGATTCCTGCGGAAGAACAGTATTGATGGTTACACAACATGAGTAAAGGTAACACAGGACTAGACAGATTCCTGCGGAAGAACAGTATTGATGGTTACACAACATGAGTAAAGGTAACACAGGACTAGACAGATTACTGAAGAAGAATAGTATTGAGGGTTACACAACATGAGTAAAGGTAACACAGGACTAGACAGATTCCTGAGGGAGAGTGGCACTGAGGGTTACATATCATGAGTAGGGGTATCACAGGACTAGACATATTCCTGCGGAAGAACAGTATTGATGGTTACACAACATGAGTAGGGGTAACACAGGATTAGACAGCTTCCTGAAGCAGAATGGCATTGAAGGTTACACAGCATAAGAAGAGGTAACACAGGACTAGAAAGATTCCTAAAGGATAATGGCATTGAGGGTTACACAGCAACAGTAGGGTAAGATGAGACTAGACAGATTCCTGAGGGAGAATGGCATTGGGGGTTGCACAGCATGAGTAGAGATAACACAGGACTAGACAGATTCCTGAGGGAGAATGGCATTGAGGGTTACACAGCCTGAGTAGGGGTAACATAGGACTAGACCATTTTTTGAGGGAGAGTGGCACTGAGAGTTACACAGAATGAGTACAGGCAACATAGGACTAGACAGATTCCTGAAGAAGTATGGCACTGAAGGTTATATGTCACACACTCTATGGTGCTCTGCAAATCCTAACATATGGGCATTCCATCCATCCCTGAAGATAGTTACACACCCAAAATGAAATCTGAGTCTTGAATGGACTCCTCCTTTGACACAGCTCACCACTGTCAGTTGAATTCAAGCATCTGAACAAGGTGGAGGCTTCTCCTTCAGAAAACTGTCACAGAAGAACTGGCTTCCAGAGCTACAGGTAGCACGCTCTTTCTACTGCCAGGAACCTTCCCACTCCAAGTAGCTGGTTAACATCCACCGGCTCTAATACACAGGACACCTGACCAAGGAGCTCAGGGAGCTGTTGGAAATTAATTCATTATGGCCCTGATGCCCAGTATGACAGGGTGACCCCTGTCATAGTGGACACCCCTGGGATAAATTGAAACCCCTTCCCCAAGCAGGTTATATGTTTTGTATAATGTCCAACATGCTGGCTGGCTGGCTGGTTATAAATTAAGTGCTGATGTGCTTATAATGCTTTCTGTGCATGTTAACCTAGAAACAAAACTAAGAGAACAGTTACGAAATGAGAGGGCTGTCTTAATATTAATCTCCTGCGTTTATCCCTTTCTGGGGATATTGAAACAAATCCTGCCCTCCCTCTCCAACAATGCTAGATCAACAAATGGCTCATCCTGGTTCTCTGCAAAGGGCATCAAAATTGCTCATATGAATATTATAAGTGTACCTGCTAATTTCCCTGAACTGGAAGCCTGAGTAGCCCACTATCGCACGGATATTCTAGGATTGGCTGAAACATGGCTTAGGCCAGACATACCTGACACAGTATACAAAATAAATGACTGCTACCTCATGAGATTTGATCGGCCCTCTAAACAGAAGGAGGGGTTGCTCTCTATTATAAAGAACATCTCAATTAGAAGATGGGTGAAGTGGCCACAATTCGCTCCTCAAAGTGATTTCAGGAGTGAGCTGGTCATGGAGTGCTCCAAAATGCTTGGGGTACTTTACTGTTATAATAGGTAACTAAAGTTCATTGAAAACAGTTTTTTTAGTTACCTGGATGTATTGTAAGCCTGTTTTGTAGTATCTCTCCAGGCTTCATCACCCCGCCATTGTACTCATTGATACGTGTTTTTATGCCTGGGTGTTTTGTCCTGCAGCTCATCAGGGAAGTACAGCCATAGGTATTCACATTCCTTCCTGCACAGCATGTGAGTTACAGTACTATAAAATATATCTATCCAACACTCAGAGTTATCAAGTATCTGTTAAACTCTGCATACTGTTCTGCTCTTATGCGGAGATAAAAGGCTAAACCTAATATGTGCTTACAATCCTCCAAAGGGAGCACTCCCTGGCCTAAATGGACTCTTGGACTATCTCTCTATTCCAAAGCGTAAATCTGAAGCGATATTAATGGGTGACTTCAACCTTGACCTATCAGGTACCCACTCTGATTTGTACTTGGAGGCTCTCGCCCGACTTCACCTACTGCAACCGATTACTAGTCCCACTCGACTTTCCGCAAATAGCAAGCATCAATCTCTCCTGGACTGAATAGCCACAAACAGAGCAAATAAAATTATTGCTGCAGGCACCTTTTCTGATTCTATCAGTGATCACTTACCTACCTTCTGCATTTGAAATGGTCACTGCCCCATCCCCTGCCCAGAATTATTCAGTTTTGGGATTTTGGCAAAGTGAACCCAAGCGCACTCCTTGATGATGATATTGATAACATTGGCTGGTTGCCTATCTATATCACTGAGGATGTAAATACAGCACTTGACTACCTAAAATCTCAGCTAATAGTCCTACAGGATCTGCATGTCCCATTGAAAAAAAGGCATCTTAGGGGCTTTGCAAACAGATGGCTACATAAAGACCTCCTTCAGACTATGAGAAGAAGGGATAAGGCCTGGGCCCTGGCCAAGAAATCCCAACGGACAGATGACTGGGCTAATTACAGAAAAATGAGGAATGCCTGCAAAAAAAGATATTTGGAGGGCAAAATGGAACTATTGCCTTAAGTTTCTCCATCTTCAGTGGGTTAATCCCCAAGGTTTTTGGAACCACATCAAAAATTTCATAGGCCAAAGGCCCAAGATGGCCATAACTCAAATGATGCTAAATGTCACCAACTGTAACAATCTACCTGCGATTGCAAATGCTCTGAATGTGCAAGTATCTGATCTCTCTGAATACCTTGAAGACTTTAACCAGTCCCCTGCACCCCTTCCTGATATTCATCATCCTTCAGGACCCTCTTTTCTGCTCAGATCATTCTCCACTACCGAGGTGCTGCTTCTTCTTAAATCTATGTCCCCCTCACGGATCTGCCGGTCCGGATAGATTACTGCCGTATTTCACCAAAATGGCAGCTCCAGCTCTTGCTGCTCCATTGCAAGAATGTTCACCCTATCTATACTAACCCAGACAGTGCCTACACTATGGAAAACGGCTCGAGTTGTCCCTGTACACAAAAAAGGGGACACCAAAAACATGCCTAACTACAGAACGATCGCCATTCTCTCTACCTTAAATAAACTTCTTGAGAAGGCTGTTGCCACCCAGGTCTCAGAATACCTGCACCTTCACAATCTTCTATCCCCTGCTCAATATGGATTCTGAATGGGGCACAGCACCACAACTGCACTGCTTCAGGTATCAAATGAAGTCCTCATAGCAATGGACAAGGGCCTGCTTGAGGGGGCCATTTTTATTGGCCTCACTAAGGCTTTTGATCTTGTGAATCACTCCCTACTACTTTCCAAACTGTCTGTTCTGGGTTTTTCCCAGTCTACCATCTCCTGGTTTGATAGTTACCTCACTAGGAAGAGGCAATTTGTTCAAATTGCAACTGCTGTCTCTGACCCCTCCTTAACCTCTGTTGTAGTTCCCCAGGGATCTATACTTGGCCATCTCCTTTTCTCTCTCTTTGTTAACAACCTGCCCTCACTTCCCTGTGTCTCCTCACTGATCCTTTCTGCTGATGACATAGTGCTTCTCGCTAGTGGTAAAGACCCCACATCAGTTAAGGCAAATCTTCAAGCTGACATTGACTGCTTACAAGTCTGGCTTCTACAAAACAAACTCATACTTAATGCTAAGAAAACCGTGGCTATGCATTTTGGCTCCCCCTCTAGAATCAAATCCTGTGCTCCAGATCTTTCAGTGCTATGTTTTGATAACTCCCGTTGGTATCTGTTAACTCCTTTAGGTACCTAGGAGTCACACTTGACCCATCTCTGGATTTTAACCTGCACCTCATGGCTGCTTGCAAAGTGGTTAACTCCAAACTGGGTATTGCCTATAGAATTAGGTCCTCTCTGAATTATGCTGCCCGGCTTGCTATTGCATAAGGTTTTCTCCTTCCCTCCCTTACATACTGCTCATAGGTTTACCTTAATGCTAACAAAGGATCCCTCCATAAATGGAGTGCATGTTGTAATAACATATGCCGATTTGCCCTATCTGCACACAGACTGACTCATTGCGGTGAACTCTACTTCAAACTAAATTGGCTCTCTCCGACTTCGGACAGACTCTACTCTACTGGATGCTTGATTGACAATATCATCAGAACAGGGACACCTGAGTATCTCTCAAGGATGTAATCTCATCCCTCCCAAGCATATCTCTTTAGGCCATCTGTACAAATCCAACTTGAAATTCCCAGATACCTCACAAAAAAGGGGGAACTATCCTCTGCTATATCAGCTCCCAGCATCTGGAACTCCCTCCCCCTTCACATTAAACTCTCTAAATCCCACCTAGCCTATAAACTGGGTCTCCGCACCCACCTGACTGACTCTGATGGCTGCTCCTGTGCTGTAACTTGAAACTGGCTCCCAGTAACATTCCTTACCTACATGGCACTTATTGTTTCTCTCCACTGTATAAAATCTGTACTTTCCCACTCCCTCCACAAAATCATTAGTAAAAACTGTTATTTATTCTTTAGCGGTTGTCGTATGTCCTTAATTATTATTGTTGTTTTCATCTAGTACAAGTAGCTAATGTAAGGGTATTTGTTTACTCCCAGTTTACACAAAAATATGTCTTGCTTTTGTCAGCAATCTGCAAATTTGTTTTGTTCCCACTTCATGCTGCACAATGAACAATTGTCATTGATGTTTGTACCTTACTCTCTCCTGATTGTACTCTCCCGGGTCGTGCCTGAATATAGACAATACTCTTGTCTAGTGTACTTATCCAGTAATCAAAAAACAAATAGAATAACAAAAGTTTGTGTCTACTTTTTCTAGATGTTAGCAGTCCTCTTCTGAGATATATTTTGCAGCAGACAGCATGAGGTAATATGACCCTGCAAGAGAGTTTAAGAGAGCATAAAATGTTCTTAGCTCGGGGTCTGACCTTTAACAATGTTCTAAACAAGTTAATGTAATGTTCTCCATGTGCTGAATAACTGTTCACTGTGGTGCAACAGTGGCCCCTAGTGGCTAGTTTTAGGTTATGTCTGCTGTTAATCTAAAGGCAGGGGAAATTGTTTTTCCAACTTCTAGTGGGCTTATAAAATGCCCTACATCAGTGCTGAGTGAGGATAGATAGGTCAGTTGAATGCTGACTGAGGAAGGTGAAAAACGTCCTGATAGTGTGTGCTTTCACACTGTTAGACTGAAGAAAAGCCTTAGAAACTGTTGAAGCTAAGCAGATAAAGTGTTGCATGAAAATAAAATTGTCTAATTGGCCAAAATTGCACATTTTCAATGGACTTGAATTAGGCACTAACTGCAGAATGTAAAACTAAATTTACACAATTGCAGCCAAGTAGCGCCATGGGCTAAATATAACTTGCATGAGAATAAACAGTTCTACAGTATTTGAAAGAATATTGTTGGTGGGAAGATGAAAGTGAGTTACTCCTAATTTTCATGCAACACTTGAGCGAATATAGCTAAAAATATTTTGCAACAAATATAACCTGTTCTACAGTATTTCCTCTCTCTTTATTCACTAAAAGCTCCGAAGTCAACCTCTTTGTTGTTGACTTACATCATATTCAAACCCTTGATTTTGCACATTTTGTGGTGATTATTTTTAAACATGCACATCATTTTTTGTGGCAGTTTTCTGCCTGCTGCACTTGTTTATTGTGCTTAGAACTATGCCCAAGCATCTCTGAGGTTTCTTTTTTTCAATTCTGAAGAACTCTGGAAAGCATATCTGTTTAAACTGCAGAACAGTATTCTGCAGATTATATAATCTGCGGAATCGTTTTTCTGTGGTACTCAGGAATGGATTAATAATTTTTTCACAAAACCAAAAAAGGCATCTTTCTAGGGCAAGTCCCTTCTACCCTGGACATTTCAGAACAAAATTCAAAACCTAAGTGAGAACAAAAAAGAAAAACTGCAAAAAAAACAAAAAAAAAACAAAACTGATTTTTTCCACTTTTTGCACTATCCAGATCTCAGAATCTGGACATCCGACTGTCACAGACCTTGCCAAATGTGGAGACCTTGCCCCCACCAACCATACATGCAAACTTCGTGCAGTTCTTTTGGGTGAATGAAGCTATTATGGTGCAGAGTTAAGGGTTTGACATTAAGCACCCAGCCCAACCCTAACCATAGGGGTGCTACTATACCCCTTTAATTCATGCCCCTATAATAGATAGATAGATAGATAAATAGATAGATAGATAGATAGATAGATAGATTTCTTGCAAACAACTGAGTTAATACACTAGTTAGGGTTCAACTTAGCACCACAAAAGTAAGGAAATGTGAACTTAGAGCTTCCACTCCTAACCCCCAACCCCAAAAAGCAAAAGGTCAAGACCACACAAGCAACTACAGACAGCCATCCTCCGGTAAGACAAACAACATACAGCTGTCTCCAGATGACACAAATGCAGTAGCACTGATGTGCTACCTTTGTAGATTTGCATCTGTACCATACACATTGCAAGACATGCACACACATTTGTCAATGCAGATAGATGAGAACTCCATTATACTCAAATCACGACACTACTTCTATGTACAGAAACACAGGCCCCTGCAGCCAGACACAAATCCATGATATTCAAGTTACAAGAGTTCTTTTGTCCATGCTCCTATGGAGCCAGAGCTTCTATAGCTTGGGTACTCAGGGACACTGTAATATATACAACAGATACTGTAATACATATACATAGCTGATGGTCCGGAGCTTCTGCAGCCATAGGTGTAAGACATAAGCACGTACCTCTGGTTGGTACAGTGCAGACACCACAAAATCCATGATACCCCTGTGGGGCCAGTGCTTACATAGCCACAGATATAAAATCACAAATGTAGCATATCAGCACTGCTGCATTTGTGTTATCTGGAAAGAGTTGTATATTGTTTGGCTTACCTGATTATGGCTGTCTGTGGTTGCTTGTGTGGTCTCGTCCTTTTGCTGCTTGGGTTGTGAGGGTGCAGAGTTAGGGTTGGAAACCGTAACACCACATTCCTCTACTTTTTTCCATTAAGTTGAACCCTAACTGGTGCATGAACGCAGTTTTTCGCAAAGAATTTCCTTTCTTTTTTTGATAGCAGAGTCCTCTACTCATTCACGCAGGTCCCTTTGGGACCTGTGTGAACAGATGCAGATGCACGGGGCCCTCTGAGCCCTGCTAAGGGAAGACTCCATCCACCTAAGGAAGTGCAGGGTCCTGTGAACCCTACACTTCTGTGCAGCAATTGATGTGAAGAACTCATGGGGCTTTCTGGTGGACTGCGGAAGTGCAGGGCCCTCTGTGCAGCATGCTTCCATGTGTCTGCAGACACAAACACACCAGACAAACAGCCCATCCCTCAGCCAAAGCACAGAGCCCTCTGGCAACCACCAGTGCAAAGGTGCAGGGGCCCTATACCAAGAGAAGAGTTCTCTTCACTATATGGTACTTGGGCCCATGGGGGCAACCCTGGATCTACCTTTCCCCAGAGTAGTGTCACATGACAGCACCATCTTCCCAGCCTCGGCCATCCTGCTGGGTCACTGAGCTCACCCTTGAACTCAGTTCACCAGCATGGGATTCCAAAGCACTACCTGCTGGGGTAAAATCCTGTACTCTACATAATGTTTCTTAATAATTTTTTTTATTTTGACCCCAAATTTTCAAGATAGACATTTAATGACCTCCTCCCCCTTACAAACATGACATGTGGCATTTATACAATAATAGCCAAAATGTCATTTCACCCCACAAGTACAAAAACACATCTCATCTAGAATTTGAAAAAATGACAACAGTCACATTCATGAGGTGATGTGAAAAAATTACTATGTTGAAAGCTTAGAGTCAAATTACTGAAAATTAGCAAAGTTATGAATGAATGTTGAGATATTGAAATGTTTACTCATAACTTGGATATTTCACAACATTTTTATGCCAAAATTTTAACATACTCATCTTATGACCCCAGCTCATGAACCCAGTAGTTGAAAATTTCCAAATCTCACCCAAAACATGATTTTGGGCAGCAACTGCAAAATCCCCTTCTGGGGTGTATTTGAAAAGTTTCACCTGCCTTGTTCAGGAGGTAGAGTCCCTAAAAACTTCATATTGAAAGTTTGGTGGAACAGTTTTAAAAATTAGCAAACTTAGGAGTGAACATTTAAATATTTCAACGTTCACTTCAAAATTGGACATTTTGCCATATGTTTGCAGCAATATTTGAAGATAGCTATCTTACGACCCCGCCTCATGAACCTGATAGGTGAAAATTTTCAAATCATGCCCAAAAGGTGATTCCATACATCGACCATGAAATCACCATTCCAGGTGGATTTGAAAAATTACACTTACCTTATTCATGTGAGGTCCGAAAAGAAGCCATGTTAAAAATTTAGTAAGAAAATATTAACAAGGCATTTGTCAATGTCAAATGTTGTCGCTCTGGCATTGCCTTTGGTAGTGCATTTTGGAAACACATGTTTGGCAGGATGTGAAAAAAAGACAGCTGTACTGTTCATAAGGAGGTGTAAAAAAATGGCAGTGGTAAAAATGTGGCATGTAAGTATTGCAAATATGCGAAGTTACAAGGGTGTGTGGGGAAATGCACAATGCACACTTGTAACACAGGCATTTTATGGAGTTTTGGTGCCAGATTTTCAACATAGGCATTTTAGCACCTCTACTCATGTACAGTGTCACTGTCATGTCCTTAAGGTGTCTCAAATAATGATTTTGCACAGTGACCGTGCTATTCTTCACTGGACATGCGAAACCACATTTCAGGCAGGATATGTAAAATGACAGCTTTACTGTTCATCGAGAGGTGTGGAAAAATGGCAATGGTGAAAATCCATAGTGAAAATATTACAAATGCACAACGTTACAAGCGTGCGTTCAAACTGTGCAGTATACGCTCATAACACAATCATTTTATGGAATATCGTCACCAAATTTTCAACTTAGGCATTGTAGGACCTCTGCTCATGAACAGTTTTACTGTCATTTTTGCAGTCTGGCCTGAACACTGGTTTCCCACAGTGACCGCAGTATTGTGCGCCGAAAGTGCAGAAACACATTTCAGCTAGGATGTGAAAAATGACAGCTGTGCTGTTCACAAGGAGGTATAGAAAAATGACAATGTTGAAAATCTGGCATGAAAATACTACGAATTTGCGAAGTTATGAGCTTGCGTAGCAACTGCCCAATGCACACTCATAAAACAGACATTTTTTTGGATTTTTCCACCAAATTTGCAACATAGGATTTTTGAGAGCCCACCTCATGAACACTGCCACTGTTCTTGTGTTAATCAGTCCCAAAATGTGATTTCGCGCAGTGACTGCGAAATCACCTTTTGGGATCGGGTAATGACAAAACTGTGGCAGAAGTCATGAGGAGGGGCCCCAAAAAAACATGTTGAAAATTTGCTGCAAAAATTCAAAAAAATGCCCAAGATATGGAGCAAAGTTGAAAAAACCCTGTTCATTCCATTATACAGCTTACCGGCATTTCCTCAGTTCGCGGTCAGCTTTGAAGAGTGCAGACGTGTTCCTGGTCCAGCGAAAATCATCGCGCCGGACTCCAGAGGTAAGTATGGGGTGGGGGGTGTGGGAGGCAGGGTGCACAGTGGATGGAGTGCGGGTGGTGGGTAGGAGACTACTAGGACCATTTCAGTTTACAGGGACCAAGGAAAAAAAAACATGGACTGTTTCTTTTTTTTTTTACAGGTTGTTTCTTTTGTTGAGGAGGTACAGTAGCTGATGGGGGATTGGGCACCCCATCAGCACAGAAAGGGGACATGATGCCAGCAGAGATTAAGCACCCGTTGCAACATTGTTGGGGGTACAGTAGCTGATGGGGAATTGGGCACCCCATCAGCACAGAAGAAGGGGGAGACATGATGCCGATAGGAGTGGGCTCCCCATCAGCAATGTACAATGGGAAGGGGGCGGATGCTGATGGGGACTGGGCACCCCGTTGGCAAAAAATGAGGTGGGGGGGCACATTCTGCTGATGGGGAGTGGGCTCTCCCATCAACACATACTTCAAGGGGCAGGGAAGCTGACCGGGGGATTGGGCACCCCGAAGTCGGTGCTGTCGGCAGAGCAGCTAGCTGGCGAGCACATAGAAAGGGCCCGCTATGTGTGACAAGCTTTGCTCAGATTGCAGCAGGCCTTTCCTTAGATGTGCTCACCAGCTTAGTATGCATGGTGTGGCATCGCTGATTGGGGAATGAGGGATGCACCTACTGGTGTGTGCCTTGCATTTGCCCAACAGCGACCGCGCCTCCAAATCCACATTGCTGCAAGATGTTGGGTGCGCACGTACGCCAACATAAAAATGACCAAGTTATGAGTAAAGGTTCAAAACTCATTGAACTACACTGAACAGGATTTACCTTATGTTCTCATGTTGCAGTCAATGGTTCCAGCAACAAGACATCTTTCTGATCGGAGAATGGATCTACTCCATGGGACACTTTTAGGCAAGTTAGGTTGTATGTGGGGTGGAGGGTGCCGAGTTGGGGGTCAGGGTGGGGTGGCTGGAGGTGTTGGGGGTGAGATTGGTAGGGATTATTTTCTTCTTTGCAGGTTTATTTAGAAAAAAATAACTTCAGAACTACACTGACTTCGATAGCACAGGACCCAAGTCAGGGAAGAGTTCAATAAAGCCTAAGGTTATTTAAATTGTTGCCATTCTAATGCAAAACTTATGTAACACTCGTTTGCCCCGGTGTAAACTAGCTATTACATCTCCTGAGGTAATCAAACAATATAACACGAATGACCAAAAAAAAGCAAAATGTGTGTGTGTGTGTGTGCGTGCATGCATATGGTGTGTGTGTGTGTGTGTGTGTGTGTGTGTATGTGTGTGGTGGGGTTGAATGCAAAAGCATCTGGAACAATTTCCCAGTATTACAATTATTGGAGGGAGGGGGTGTCACAGGTTCTTGTCCCCACAAACTTGAAAGCTGCGATGCATGCCAGTAGCTTAACCGTTACTGCCATCTCCCCATTATGGGATGGGGGGGTCGGTTGTATGAAGAGAGGACAGTACCAGAGTTCCGAAGTGAGCTGCTATAGCTTCAACATCGCTGCCATATTTTATTTGGGGTCCTGTATAGTGATAGAGATTGCAAAGGCCCCATATCGGAGTGCCATTCTAACACACGCAGTACTATGACAGCGAGTATTTCGGTTTGGCACTAGTTCAGTGCAAGTAATTTAACTCCAGTTATGAAACAGGAGAGTCCCTGATAATGATGTGTGTCTTTAGTTAAAAAGCTGAAATTAGCTATATTAAAAGCAGCATCCAATATTCATGATTTTCCAGTGCTCCTGCAGAGCAGATGATTTTACCCCTTTTAGTAAAATCCATTTGTTGAAAATGGTTAATCAAAACATGTCCTACAAATCCTGCACCCCTTCCCCCATTCCAGCACAAGGAGCTAAAATGGGCTGGACTAGGGCTGCACTCTGCAGACAGGTGCCTGAGGAACTGAGCTAGGCTAGGCTTTAATCCTCCAAAGATATTAACAAGAAAAAAAATCAGCAGTGCGACCTTCACACCTGAGATCACTAGAGCCAAACTGTCAGGACATCACCTGACGACTGACCGCTCTGCATTTCACAAGAGGAAAGAGAAACATACTACATCTGCTTCAAGCAACATTTTGCCAAAACTAGGAAAATAATGGGACATTCTGGTGATGTACAATTAATAGACTATTCCATGTTAGTTGTTTTATTAACAGGGCGCTGCAATAAGCATAACACAGCTGTTCCGGAGACATTTGTGAAGGAAAAAACAGCAGGCTGGATTCACAAAAGAAAATGGAACTAAGTCCCAAGCTACAACGTCACTTGTGGACTGAAATCTCTGCAGCTGCAGAGACTGTAATCCACAGAGCAGCACTTGCGGCAGCTGTTATGGCTGGTCTCATTGGCCGTAATATTTCTCTGTAACTGTGGAGATTTGCCAGCCAACACCACCCACAAGTGGCCATAAATCATGGATCCAGTCATAATCCAGCTCCACCTTTGTGAATAGGGAGGCAGTGTATAGACTAGAGGTTAAAGTAACAAGCTGTGAATGAGCTTGATACATCCAGGATACCTGGGTTTGATTCCCACAACCTCAACTTGCATACTATGTGACTCTGACCAAGTCACTTAATCTATCTCATGACCCCCAGGTTGTCCTTGAAAATAGGCACTTATGCCTAGTGGGCCTTACCCAGTTACTAAAGACTAAATAAAAATACCTGCAGCTTCAGGAAAACTGTGGTAACTTGCAGATCCACAAGTGTCTACCCACTTACGTTATGATTTTCCTGCAGCTGCAGGTATTTCAGGGTGTTTGTGAATCCAGCCCAATATTTTTAACACACATACACACACACACACACACACACACACACATACGAAACAGACTTAATTTCATCAGATTTGGAATGATTCCTTAAAGGAACGCTGTCAGCTGAATTATGGCTTTTTTTTAATTTTCATTGTAATTTAGGCCCTGTCCACACTACGCCTCTATAATGTTACAGAGTGGCCAAACCGTTACCACAACGATTTGCATTTACACCTGTAACATTACAGAAGGCATTTTCATAACCGTTGTTGAAACCACATATGAGGTGGTTTCAACAACGTTTATGAAACCTGTTATGCCTTGGTAACGTTACCGGGCAAAGTGTGGACGCTTAGTAACGGTCCCCTGCAGGGCCCGTAGCGCAGCGCGAGCTGTATCCTGGGAACAGGTGCCATCATAACGGTCACCTGGCGCCCCTAGTGTGAACTGGCGGTACTGGTCCCATAACAGACACCGCCACAATGTGGACACACTGCACCACTCCTCTGCCGTAACAGATTGCATCCATTACCAGGCCGGAGCGGTGTAGTGTGGACAGGGCCAAAGTGTGTTGTGGCTAAAAGAGGTTTACATATGTTCCCTCTTTGCAGTTCTGTAGTCATTTTTTTCATAATCTTTAAATAAGGTGTTTGGTTTTGTGAAAGTGTAAGGGAATTGTTTCGGATCAGGTTGCCAGTAATCCCATTCTATCCTATGAGCTGCAAATACATTCCCAACACAGATGTGCTAACTGAGTTGGCGGCAGTTTGAGTCATGAATGAGCAAAACATTGATATGCCTGCTTGAGATTCACTTACACTTTCACAAAACTCAACACTTTATTTAGGTATCCAGTGATGACTGTGACTGTAAATGAGTCACTGTCAAAACAGTGACTCATTTACAGCGTTATCCTTTTGGGCTACCCTGTAAGGGTAGCGACTGAATATAAAAGAGACAGTAGGAATGAGCGAGGGAGGGTGACCAGAAGGGGAGGGATAGGGAAGAGGGTTTGTGTGGGGAATGTGCCATGCTGCCACTGAGCTAGCTGTGTGGTGTGGAGGTGAGGGTGGCTAACTTCAGTGCAGCAGTTACTGGGTTCAGTGGTGGGGACTGGGGAAAATTTTACTGCTACCTTTTTTTTTTTTTTTGGTCAGATTTTCTCTCCCTCACTGACATACACCCCTCTTAAGTTGGTTATATTTAGTCAGGGGAGTGGGGGGGTGAAGGCCCACACGATGAGGGGAATGGGGGGCTGTATACTATTTTAAGTTGCCAGATGTCTTGTCACCTGCAAGTGTACATCACGGATTTGCTTTTCATCGATGTACACTTGCTGTAACAGCGATCGCTGTTTTGAGATCTCTGTTATGACACAAACCCTATATTTATGTTTTTTGAAATAAATGACTACAGAATCACAAAGAGGGAACACATGTAAACATTTTAAGCCACAAGACTCTTTATTACAATGGGGAGAAAAACACAATGATTCCTCTTACAGTGTCCCTTTAAACAGGGCCATAATAATATAAGTTAAGGTCAGAAGGGATTCTGATCATATCTGCAACCCCTACCCCCCCCCCATTCTCAAGGATGCATAAGCATGCTTGACAAATATGTACTTAGAGGTCACTCTTAGGTATAATACTATTAAATATATCGTTAGTTATGTGTTAGTGGGTGGAAGGGTAACATGGTGTTTATTAAAATGTGCAAACTCAGCACTGAAGATATAAAACACAAAGGGAGAACCATGAGTGCTGTGGTGGAGCATTTAACTTGAATTCCTGTTGCAAAATCTGGCATCAAACTCTTACTCCAGCAGGTGATGGATCCACGGGGAGGTGGAGATAAACAAAAAGATTGACAACCCTGCATGTATGTATGCATAATGTATGTGTGGATGTATGTAGTGTATTTCCTGTGTGTGTGTGTGTGTGTGTGTGTGTGTGTGCGCGCGCGTGCCGGTCAGCTTGCTGGCTTCCCTTCCTTCTCTGTAATGACAGGACTTAACTAGCTGGCTGGGGCATGTGTTCCCCCCCCATTACAGTCACACTGGAGAGTAAAGTGGGGCAACAGTTTGCAAATCTGCTCCCAGCTCCACAATCAGCAGCCTCCAGACTGCCAGTCAGATGCCGATGTCTGTAGTGATTTAATTTTGTCGGCAGTGGGCATTTTCCCCATCTGATCCATCCATGCCTTACTATGTCAGTTCTAACAGGGCAAGTTGGCTACATGGATCTGACAGACAAGTTTACTGTTTGCTTCAGGTTTGCAGGGTGGCAGGAGTTGATTGGTGCTGTAAAGATACGACTGGAGCTGTAACGATACGATTGGTGCTGATCAGTATTCTCTCTTATCAAACTGTTTCAGTTCTGCAATTTTAGAGTACCGGGGGCAGCAAAATTTCCAATAAGCATTCTTAGAGAGAAAAAAAGAAATAGGGTCTGTTTCACTGATCTGCTGAGACCTTACCCCACCGACAGATGTTTTGTTACATTGTTGTGCCACTATGTAATAATACTGTAGTCATCCTATTAAAACTTGCAAACTCACAGCCCCTCTCACTAAATATTACCAGTCTAAGTGCTTTCAGGGAAAGTATTTGACACCTCCAACACAGATAAGCAAGGATCAACCACAAAATGCAGGTAGCAGGTTACAAGCCATAGTCAAGCACTGAAACAGCAGTATTTAGAATTAATAAAGCAACAGATCATCTGTTGTTATATGAATTATACAAGTGACACAGTAATACACTAATAATTCCTTCCTCAAAAAAATCCTAAACCTTACATGTAAAGTATAGTATCATACATGATAAACTGGCATCATACTAATGTCATGAGGTAACGAAGCAAGAATCACTTAGTAAGCATGAATTGGCATGCATTTTAGTTAGGTGCATGGTCCCTGTACTCACGGGGCTTGATTCTCCAAACAGATGGAATGCCACGAGCCCCAGGTGTGCTGAACACACAGCACATGGGGCTTTCGGCTTTCCCTGGCTGGCAATTGGGATTCTTGATCCCATGCGCTACATGATGCAAGTTAGACCAGCTTTTGCTGGTCTAACTTTGTGGATCTTTGTACAGGGTTTGCACCTGATATTTGGTGCAAGCTGCTGTAAAGAGGGTAAAGTGTCACAAATGTGTGCAACCTTTGAGAACTGGGTGCACGGTGTGGCAATGTGTTTGGGGCAGTGCAGAGTTCGACACAGGGCTTGTGCATGCTCTGCATCAGCCTTTGAGAATCAAGCCCAAGGTTTCCAAGGATTCACGCTGGTAACATTTAGTTACAAACACTGAGTAAACAAGATGTCCCACACCCTCAATTGTCCCCTCAGTGAATTCCTTCATGATATAACTTTGAATTCTAGAAACTGGAGTTGTGCGCTGTGTTTTTAGTGTCAGTATCATGCTGTGTATCTAGACACAGATCCATGGACAGTTTCTAGTCAAGGTTTTTTAATACTGGTCTCCTTTAAATATAAATATAAAGGGACTAGGTTATCACTATTACTTTTTCATTAACTGGTCTACCCAGTACGCTTTTTAGTAGAAGATGCATTGAATAAATAAGTTTACTGCATTCCTTCACTAGTTATTAACTTTTTTTGTTTAGTGTTCTGGGGTAACAGTATTACTTTCGTGCTGTTTGATTCCTATATTTCACTTATAGAAACATAAAAAAATAGAATTTAATGGCAGATAAGGACTGCTTGGCCCACCTAGTCTGCCCATTTCCCTACCTAATGGATGGGCTGCAGATCCTAGTTAACCAACAGCCTACTTCCTCCTACCCCTCACTAGAATTACCTTATGTCTGTCCCATGCATTCCTAAATTCCCCCAATGTTTTTGACTCTATGACCTCCTCAGGAAGGCTGTTCCATGCATCTAGAACCCTCTCTTTGAAGAAATACTTCCTCACATTACCTCTGAGCCATCCCCCTCTATCTTCAAATTGTGCCCTCTTGTTCTTGCACATCTCTTTTTTTGAAAGATGCTACTATCTTGGACTTTGTTGGTTCCCTTGAGGCATTTGAAAGTTTCTATCATGTTCCCACTCTCCCTCCTTTCCTCAAGGCTATACATCTTAAGCTCCTTTAGTCTTTCTTCATATGTCTTCTGGTGCAGACCCTGCGCCATTTTGGTTGCTCTCCTCTGGACAACCTCCACCCTGTCTATGCAGAGTTAGGGTCTCCAGAACCGTACACTGTACTCCAGATGTGGTCTTACCAACTGTCTGTAGAGACAGCCAACAACTTTCTATTTTCTACTGGTGGTGCCTCTCCCTATGCATCCCAGTATCCCCACAGCCCTCCTTACTGCCTTCTCACATTGCTGGCCCATCTTTAGGTCATCTGATATGACTACCCCCAGGTCCCTTTCCATTTTTGTTGTTGCCAGTATCTCACCCCCCATTGTGTACTCTTGCCCAGAGTTTTTGTTTCCCAGGTGCATTACTTTGCACTTCTTTGCGTTGAATCTAAGCTGCCATACATTTGACCATTCCTCCAACCTTGCCAAGTCTCTTTTCATCCTTACCACCCCACCTGGCATATCAACCCTATTGCAGATCTTTGTGTCATCTGCAAAGAGACATACCTTCCCCTCCAGTCCCTGAATAATGTCACTTATAATGACATTAAAAATAACCGGCCCCAGTACTGAACCTTACAGTACCCCACTAGTAACCCTCTTTTCTTCACTGTGGACTCCATTTACTATTACCCGCTGGGTCGTGTTGTCCAGCCAGTGGTTTACCCAGGCTACCACCCTGGGACTCACTCCCAGGCTGGCTAATTTGTTTATTAATCTTTTGTGCGGGACTGTGTCAAATGCCTTGCTAAAGTCTAGGTAGACCATGTCCACAGACCCTCCCTGGTCTACTACTTTGGTCACCCAGTCAAATAAATCAATTAGATTTGTTTGACATGACCTTCCTGCTGTGAATCCATGCTGCCTTGGGTCCTGTGCCCCACTGGCCTCTAGGTACTCAACAATTCTTTCCTTCAGAAGTGATTCCATCACTTTCCCTACCACAGAGGTCAAACTGACATGTCTGTAGTTTTCTGCCTCTGTCTTGCTCCCACTTTTGTGAAGGGGAATCACATCTGCCCTCCTCCAGTCCTCAGGTACCACACCATCTTCCCATGATTCATTAAAAAAGGTAGTTAGTGGTGTTACTAGCTCTTCCCTTAGTTCTTTTAGAATTCTGGGGTGAATCCCATCAGGCCCCATTGCTTTATCCACCTTCAGTTTTAAGAGTTCTTTCAGAACCTTTCTTCTGTGAAAGGACTAATATCAACCCCCCTATCCAGAGTACTTCTAGTGACTAGATTAGGTCTTGCCCCCTGCTTTTCCATTGTGAATACTGAGCAGAAATATTCATTCAGTATCCCTGCTTTTTCACTGTCGCTCTCGGCCCAACCACCTTCCTCTTTATTCAGCCTCAGTATCCCTGCCTTCGTCTTTCTTTGCTACCTAATGTACCTATAAAAGGTTTTATCTCCTTCTTAATCGAGTTTGCTATCTTTTCCTCAGTTTGGGCCTTTGCTATTCTGACTGCCTTCCCCGCTTCCTTCTGCTTTAACTGGTATAGTTCTCTGTCCTATTCCTTCTTTGTTTCCTTATACTTTCTGAATGCCAGCTTTTTCTCCCTTATCTTCCACACCACTTCTTTTGAGAACTGTAGTGTTTTTTTCTTTAATTTTGATTTGTTTATTTGCTTCACACAAAGGCTTGTTGCCACTGTGATGGCAGTTTTGATGTTTCCCCATTGTTGCTCCACCCCACCTTCTTGCCTGTTTGCTAGTGCTTTTCTGAGACAGTCTCCCATTTTGACAAAATCAGCCCTCCTGAAGTCCAGTAACTTCACTTTTGTGTGGCTTGACTCTACAGCTAAGTTTATCTTGAACCAAACTGTTTGGTGGTCGCTTGTTCCCAGATGGCTACCCACTTCAAGATCAGAGATCCTCTCTCCTTCCCCATTTGAGAGTACCAGGTCCAAGATTGCTCTCTCCCAAGTGGGTTCCAAAACTAGCTATCTGAGGCATGCCTTCTGTAGGGCATCAAGAATGGCCCTTACTCTTGGATGTGGCTGCGAAAAAGTGCTTCATTTAACATCTGGCATATTCAGGTCCCCCATCAGCAAAATCTCACTTTTCTCTGACATCCCAAGGATGCCCTCTATCATTTGCTTGTCCATTTCCTCCACCTGAGACGGTGGTCTGTATACTACCCCTGTGCGGATTGTGGAGCCATTTCCAGTCTCCAGGGTGACCTACAGTGCCTCCTCTCCTCCCTGTTTATAGGCATGTTAATTCTGGATAATATCCCCTCATGATACCTTGTCATTTTGTAGCATAATTATGGAGTGATAAATTATTTTAAATTTTTGTTAATTTAATTAATTCAACCCCAACTCAGCTTCTTCATCAGCAACTTTCATCTACATTTATTGCCATGCCTGGGTTGGCATTTTCAGAAGTTGTTAGTCCCTGATTAACATTAGGAGAAAGGAGAAGGAAAAAAAGAACAAACAGACAAAAAAATTAAAACTTACTGTAGGACAAGGTCTAAGGAATTCATTAATGAATGTTCATACTGACTGCACAGTATTTTAACAGGGGTACATGTGGGGGCCCCTCAATCACCAATGTTTTTTTTTTCTTTTTATCCAGTGTTATATTTTTGCTTCTTGGTACTACTAAGTAATTTGAAGGCCAAACTCAGAAGTGGCAGTGGTACTCTTTTTAATTGTTACCCAGAATAATTTGCTCAACACAGCTGGGCTGATAGACTAAGGTCAGCCAGTTGCATGATCTTGGATGCGCCTCAGATCTCCCCTCCTGGCTGGTAATACCATCCAGCATAAGTGAGGTGCAGAAATACAGCCGGGATGAAAGAAGTTTTTGGTTGGTGGGAATGGGGGAACCCTTACTAACAGCTAACTCACAGGGGCTTGAGATATGGACTTGGAGGCTTGGTTGTCATCACAGCTTCCTTTGTCCAAGGTGCATTAACCGAAGGGATACCCTCATACCTTTTAGAGGGCTGGGAGCACAGATGGGTGGAAGAGGATGGGTAGTGGCCCCCTTGCTTTCAAACAGGTTCATGAACATATCATTCTGAAGATCTGTTGTTAAAGGTAACATCTGATTTTTTTTTTGTTATTTTCTTCATTCACTTCAGGTGCTCCCATTTGAGAGTGGCACTGCAGATCTCTCCCACGTACTGAACACTGTGTGTGTGTGAGAGAGAGAGAGAGAGAGAGAGAGAGAGATGACAGCTGAGTATAATTCTGGAGTAAAATTCTCAGTCATAGTACATAGCACAACTTTTTTCTCTGTACTGATTGTAAAGTCACTCACGTGAAATCAATACTGACATTCAGCTGTTTTTTATGTTCACCCTTGCTCTTGCTCAAAGCAAACATATTGCTGTGATACTGGATTTCAGAGGTGTGTCTCAGTCAGGTCCATGACAGTTCAATTATCAGTGACGAGGCTGATCATGACGCTGCTCTGCCTGTTGCTGGGTGGAAACTTAATGTAGTTAAAAAGACGTAGCCACACCTATCAGACAGCAGCTGCCTTCCATCATCTGCATGACACCACCCACCAACCAGCTGAGCAGCTTTTCTGCTGATCATGGGAGAGACTCGGTGATGTCCTCTCTGTACACTGTGCCCTCAAGATGAATGGAGAAGAGATGCCTTTGTTTATATCTTTGATCCCCTGATGCTCAGTGAAGCCTGAGCCTTCATGTTTTCAGTTACAGAAAATGACTCGGGCTTCACATGTTGCCTCAAACATGCTTCCACTTCTTGTGAACCTCGGCACATTCAAGACATCTGTACTTGAATCAGTCCTCTTGGCAGGAGGGTGAGTGATAACTCTGTCACTCACAGAAACAAAGCTGGCATTTGAAGCAGCTGTCTTTTGCAAGAGACTCATCTCACACTTTTGTGTTTGCTTCTCAACTACAGTTTAATACTGGGACAAAAGTGAGTGTTGTGAGGTGGGCAGGCATTGGTCATGTATGGGTGAAACATATGTCATTTCATTATTTAAATTATGGCAGAGAACAGCCCCATCTTCAAGACTCTCTCCTTCAAACAAGCATTTGTCAATGCCGAATGTTTGCTTGCCGTCATTGGCAGTGGTAGTGTAGAAGTTACAGAGCTACGTAATAGGAATGGCAGTGAAGTATTGAACTGAAGCCAACCCCACCACCACCCTGCAGACAGTGACAGGCATTGGGGTGTGCTTTTGGGTTGTCAAGCATAACGGCCATGCCATTTCACCACACCCCACCCTGCAGACACTGACAAGTGTCACGGTGTTCCTTGAGGTCTTTGGTCCTTATGCACACCCCATTCCATTAGGAAATATGGTGAGATGGTGCAATATAGGAGAATGGGGTGAACTTTGGGGCCAAA
Source organism: Neoceratodus forsteri (assembly GCA_016271365.2). NCBI lineage: Eukaryota > Metazoa > Chordata > Ceratodontiformes > Ceratodontidae > Neoceratodus > Neoceratodus forsteri. Next base: position 219,939,376 of record CM028133.1, on the reverse strand, counting down.
AAGTCCAAGGCATACCTCGATGCCTCTCACTGGCTGCAGGGTGTGGAATGGTATGAGCACTGCAGGCAAGAATCCCAAGTCATACCCCTGATGCCTGTCATTCTCTACAGGGTTTGGTGTTATGGTTGGAAACCCTAATACCTCAGGCATTCGTTGGTATTTTCACTCCAAATTTTCAACATGTTTTTTTTGTGACCCCACCTCACGAACAGTGGCAATATCAGTTTGTTAGCTGAAAGCTGCTTATGCACAGCGACTATGGCATTTAGCATCACAGGTGCAAAAACATTCTGAACAGGATGTAAAAAATGACAGCTGTACTGTTCATAGGGAGGTGTAAAAAATGGCAATGTTGCAAATCTGCAGTAAAAATATTACAAAAAATGGTAAAGTGACAAGCGTACATAGAAACGCACACCCGTAATATAATTAGACTGGGGAATTTTTACAGCAGATTGTCAACTCAGGCATTTTGGTGCCTCCGATCATGAACAGTGTCACTGTGATTTTCTTTATCTGTCCCGAACAATGATTTCCCACAGTGACCACGCATCTCTGTGCTGAAAGTGTGAAAACACACTTCGGCCATGTTGTGAAAAATGACAGCTGTACTGTTCATAACAAGCGTGGAAAAATGCCACTGGTGAAAATCTGGACTGAAAATATTACAAAGTCATGAACTTACGTGGGTGCATGAAAACTGCGCAATGCTCACTTGTAACACAGACATTTTATAGACTTTGTCACCAAATTTTCAACATAGCCATTTTAAGACTTCTGCTCATGAACAGTATAACTGTGATTTTCTTAATCTGTCCCAAACATTGCTTTCACACACCAAGAGCACCATTGTGCGCTACATGTGCGAAAACACAACTGGCAGCTGTACTGTTCATAAGGAAGTGTAATAAAATGGCAATGCTGAAAATCTGGAGTGAAAATATTAAGTTTGCAAACTTACGAGCATGCATAGGAACTGCACAACGCACGCTAGTAAAACAGTCATTTTTAGGAATTTTTTCACCAGATTTTCAACATAGCCATTTTAAGACCTCTGCTCATGAACAGTGTCTCTGTGATTTTCTTAATGTGTCCTATACATTGATTTTGAACACTGACTGTGCCATTGTGCGCTACATGGGTGGAAACACGTTTTGGATGAGATGTGAAAAATGACAGCTGTACTGCTCATAAGAAGGTGTGGTAAAATGGCAATGTTGAAAATCTGGAGTGAAAATATTGAAAATTTGCAAACTTACGAGCGTAGGAACTGCGCAATGCACACTTGTAAAACAGTCATTTTTAGGAATTTTTCCACCAAATTTTCAAAATAGTCTTTTTGAGAGCCCACCTTATGAACACTGGCAGTGTTGTTTCATTAATCATTCCAGAAAGGTGCTTTCAAGCAGTGGCTGTGAAATCACCCTTCGGGTCTGAGTAACGCCATGACAGTGCAAGAATTCATGAGAAGGGGGTCCCAAAACCCCATGTTGAAAATTTGGTGCAAAAATTCCCAAAAATGCCTGAGATATGCAATAAAGTTGAAAAACCTTATCTATCCCATTACACAGCTTATTGGCATTTCTTCAGTTCAGCGGTCGGCTTTGAAGAGCTGAGGCGTGCTCCTGGTCCACTGAAGATGCGTCGCGTGAGCTCCGGAGATAAGTATGGGGTGGGGGGTGTGGGAAGGCAGGGTCGCAGTGGGTGGAGGTTGTGGGGGGCAGGGGGCTGCATGGGACCATTTTGCTTTTCAGGTTTTTTTTTTTTAAAGACGACGGGGACATTTGCCACACTGGGGTGGGCTCCCAGTGTGGCACAAGGATGGCTGGGGGCGTAAAGCTGATGGGGATTGGGCACTTTGATCAGCTATAGCATCAGTTGCCATGCTGGGGTGGGCTCCCAGCGTGGCATTCAGAAGGCTTTGGGGGGGAGCGCAGCACAGCCGACAGGGGATTGGGCACCCATGTTGGCTATAGAGTGTGTGCGTGGGGAGGAGCAGCACGCAGTATGCATGCGTGTGTGTGTGTGTGTGTGTGTAGGGGGAGCTGCGCATGAGCAGGCGATATCTTATCGCTGCTCACTGAAGCATAGCTCCCCCTTTCAACCATACGCCACTGCATCTTAGATCCTGTCATAGACAGCTCCAGCATGCATTGGCAGACAGGGGCTGCGCCTGCCAATACACTGACTGAATTGGAAGAGGGGGTGACACACCTCCGAAAACTCGGATGATGGCACTATGTTTCTTGTACATGCATGCAAGCAAACATAAAAAGGACTAGTGTCCACCCCCAAACACAAAACTCCTGTTACATTTTTGTGGTGCCCTCCTCTTTTCTTTCCTCTGTGAACACTGAACAGAAGTATTTGTTCAGAATGTCTGCCTTTTCCTGGTCCCTCTCCGTGTTGTAGCCCCCTTCCCTTTTTAACCTTACAATCCTACTCCTGGTCTCCCTCTTTTAGCTTAAATACCTAAAACATGTCTTATCTCTTTTATTTACTGCCTGGGTTATTCTCTCTTCAGTTTGTGTCTTCGTGCTCCTTACTGCTTCCACTTGATTACTCTGATATCCCTCCCTATCCTTCCCCCTCTGTGACCTCTTATACATTCTGAATGCAACCCTTTTAGTCTTTACCTTTTCCACCACTTCTTTAAAGAACCATAGTAATCTCTTTTCTTTCTTTTCCTCACTTGCTTGACAGAGGTTTAACTATGTCCACTTTTACCTTTGCCCCACTGTTGCTACACCCCCAGGTCATCACCTCCACCAAATCATCCCTGAGGCATTCACCCATCTTTATAAACTCTGCCCTCCTGAAGGCCAGGACAATCATCCTTGTGTGGTTCAATTATGCAGACATCCTTATATCGAACCACACTGTACAGTGATCACTGGTCCCTAGCTGGCCTCCACCCTTGAGGTCTGCCAGTGGGGCGGGACACACTAATGCCAAGGTCTCCACTTGTTTGGCCACCCCAGCCACAGAAGTAGGAAAAGATAACCAGATCCGGATATATCCAGAGTAGGGGTAGGCCTTATTGCTCAGTCCTGAAATATGTAGTCCATCCAAAGGCTGCAGGGGCACCTCAGGCAAATGCTTCTGACACCAGTCCCGAAACATAATGGTCACTTGAGAACCACTGTCTAACACAGCCCGGGTGGGTACTCCATTCACTCTCACTGTGGTTTTCATCGAGGGACCCACCACATCAGACCATTCAGGGGGCATGATTTTGGAGGTTACTTGGGCATTGGCCGAGGTGATAAAACTCTTCCAAGGAGGCCCCCCTTGGGGTCTGGTATAGGCCTTGCAATGCCAGGCTACTAGCCTGCTGTTGACCCTCCTTGAGTTCTCCGGCAACCTGCACTCAGTCTGAAAGTGTCCATCCTCCCCACAATGGTAGCAGAACTTAGTATCTTGGGGGTCTTTGTTGGGAGGGAGATATCTCACCAGCCAGGAGGCGTCAGGGGTTCTGGAGGGCTCCTCTTGACTAGGTCATTTGTTTCTAGCTAACTCAGCCTCCCCAAATTTAGAGGGGTTGGCAGCAGTTTGTTTCAATTCTCTCACCGCATCCCATAAGTCTCTACTCTCGGCCTTCAAATCACTCTTCACCCAGGTATCAGAGGAAACAGCATGCACCCCTACTCCACCCTGGGCCTCTGGGGGCACGGGAAATGCATCAGGCCTCTTGTTCAATCCCCTCGAGGGGTGGGTCTCATCTGGTTCACTGGGTTCAGGGGTCTGGCATAGATTCACAACCCCTACATAGGTTTCCCACCCCTCTTCATCAGTCTCAACTTCTCGAATCCCTTTCATCAATTGGCAGTATTTGGGAGGGCAGCCTGTCAGTCATGTAGTTTGAGCTTCAACGATATCACACTGGAAAACCTGGCAGATTTCAAGATATGATCTAGATGGACCTGATTTAAAGCAAGAGCAGTTACCCCTCCTTTTCAATAAGCTTTTTGCAGTGCCCTTTTCATTCTGTAACAAAGGCTGACAGTTACTCATTCCTCCACTGTTTAGCTGACTTGAACTTCCACAACAAGTCTTCCCCAGTTTCTGTACTCCCAAACACCCCCTCCAAGGCAGAAAGATACTCTACTGCAAAGGCTGCAGGGCTAGTAGCCCGCAAGAAATGAATGACTTCCAAAGCTGGGCCCCTCAGGCTATCCATCAGTCTCTTTCATTTCTCCCCCTCAGAGAACTGCCACTCTTGGACTAAAGGGGTAGCATAGTCCATCCAAGTCTCCAAATCATCTTCTCCCGAGGGCGCAGGCACAGTACCAGAAAAAAGTTTCAGTCTCTGATAGGAGTCTAGCTGTATGGGGGGGAACAACTATAGGTTGTGAAGCCAGGATGGAACTCTTGGAGGACCTGGGAGATGTACCCAGGGACGATAGGGGGTGGGATTACCAGAAAGGTCTAATACCTGTAGTAATTCCTGAGTGGTCCTCCCTTCTGCAGCTAACAGTTTATGCAATTTATCTTTGAAGCTATTAGTCTTGGGGGACCCCCCCTGGGGTGACTGAACCACTCCGGACATGAATGACCCTCCACCCCTTTGGAGCACCTTCCGGGTAAATCACTGGGGGCACCCTCTCTGGGTCTATAATTATACTGCATAAAAGCAGCACCTGTAAAGTCTGGTTGAGTAGGTCGGCCATTCGCCACTTCACCTCTACCTTGTCTAAACATTTAACACACTCAACTGCAGAAACAAGGTCAGCGTTCTTTATCCCCAGAGGTGCATCCAGTAGTAACACAGTTTTCTGGGAATCCAACTCTTCAGCTTCACCCCACCCCATCAGTTTATGCACCATCATCTTAACAGGGTCCAACTTAATTTTAGTTGTGATATCCCCCTCCAGTTTTTCCTTTGATTTGGCCATGTTGGGGTAGTTCGTCTATTCGGCCACTAGGGGACGCTAATCCCAGCAGTGCCTCCAAAATGTAACCCCCAGAGGGTGCTATCCCAAGGGATACTACCCCTGCCTGCTTTGCCACTAGCATGTTGAGGGGCCTGGATCCAATGGCGGGTTCCTCCACCCAGAGGTCTGGGTTGCAACAGTCAAACACGACTTGGCCACAGCCTTCTGGGTCACTGCAGCCCCCCCCTTTCCTTCTGCTAGTGGCCCATGAGCACTTCTCACCTAATGGTTATGACTTACACTTACCCCAAAGTGGAATGACCAATTTGGTGCTGAGAACCCCCTGTAAAATAAGTTACCGTGACCCAATAACCCATGCACAAGAGGGAAGCACAAACATGCAGTTCAGACAGTGTACCTTGCAAACAAAAAGTCTGATTTATTGAAGGGGAAGTAACAAAAGTGGGGGAAATCAGGTTGATTAGCTTAACACTCTACTAGATCAGGGCACTGTGCACAGGCCAGACCTATAAGTCACGGTCTCTGGGTACTCAGGCAATAAGGGGATAGCCTATTTGGTGCAGCTGGTTGGGGCTCTGATGGAGAAAGCAAGCATTCGATACCCAAATTGGTTAATCAGAGCCAGCAGGCTCAGTTCATGCAGCCAGTGGAGTGACCATGACAGATCTTGCCCTTGAATAAACATCTAACAGGTAGCTACCCTGATTTAGTACTCACGAGTCCTGCAGAAAGATCGCTCTCACACCACTTGCAGGACGGAACATGTGATCCAAACACTTCTCCATGCATTTATATGTAGAACAAAGGGGTACCATACCAGGCACCTGTTTTAGACTCCCGATCACTTTCACTGCACAAACCAGGTGATGCACCACAGCTTCACTTGTCCTGACAGACCAAGCACGATTCAAGCCAATTCTCCAGTCCTCTACAGGGTGTGCCTGGTAGGTAGCTGTAATTGTACAGCCTCCTATGTCTGCACTCCTCCACAGATCTTGTCCGCTCCTTACGGTGATTCTGCCACCCGACTTCTTGGCCTGCACACACGTTTCCTGTGCAAAAACTTGCACAGCGCAGGAGCCAGAGCTCCTTCTATCTTCATGATCACCAATGACTCTGCCCCTCAGGACAATTGCAAGGCAGTTTCCTTTCGCTCCACAAGGCTCTGGTTGGCTGCTTGGTTCTGTCAGTCACCCCATACGCCCTCTATTGGTGCAAAAAAAGGCACCAGGGTCCAAACTACACTTCCCAGAATCACCTACCATATATCCCCCTATGTAGAAGGCTTCCCATGGGAGTCCAAATTCTGGTTGGCTCAGGCAGTCTCCATTTTAATGTCCCCCTTCCTCAATTGGCCCATTTCAGTAGTTCAGGTCCAAAATGGCTGGGCCAGACACACAGAGTCCCAGCTGCAATAAAGGCAGTTTAAACAAGCTACATTTTTACTGTTATGCTACATACTTCCCAGCAAACAGTTACATCCTTCAATTAGGCTCCCTGTCCTCTCTTAGCAACTGCAGAAGTGGAGCAATTTGAATGGCAGCTCGAGTGGAATTCGAGCAATAAACCCACAGTCCTCCCTTGCAAACTAATAAAGCCTGCAAGCAGGCAGCTCTTAAGGAGACAGTACTAGAGGCTCTAGAAGTGCTCACATTTAAACAGCATTACGTGAATGCCAGTTAGGCAGGGAGCATTTAGGCAAGCTCCAGGAAGGCGTTTAGGAACCCCCATTTATAGGGGGGGTTACATGTAGATCACACCAGTACAAATAACGGCTCAGGTCCATGTCTCCAGGGTGACCCACAGTACCTCTGCCCCCTGTCCGTATTCCCTGCATCTTAGTTGCTTTAATGTTTTCCTTCACATAAAGCACCACACCCCATCCTTTCCTTTCCTCCCTGTCTTTCCTGAACAGAGTATATCCTGGTATAACCATGTTCCAGACATGGTTTTCGGTGCACCGTGACTCACTAACAGCAGCCATATCCAGGTCAGCTTCTGCCATGATGGCCTCTAGGTCCAGAATCTAATTTCCTAGATTTCTAGTATTCATAAAAATGGCCTTCCAGATTTTGTTAGTACTCTGCTTATTACCTCCCTTTCTTTTTCGCCCCCCTCCTGCCCCCTCTCTTTTTAATAATCCTAATCCCATCCTCTTTTGTTTTGACCCCCCTGCTTTCTTTATTAATTTGCAATTGGGGGGGTCCTCTCTTGCTGGTTCTCTACTCCTTACTTCAGTCTGTGAAGAGGGGCAGTTTCTGCCTCCCGATTTCTTCCACCACCACCCTCAGCTAGTTTATATGTTCAAAGTAACATTTAAACCATCCACTGAGAACTGCAGTCCCCCTTCCGGTTGGATGCAGGTCATCATCCCTGTATAGGCCCTAAGCTTCTGGTACAGATAGCCCCCCCAGCATAGACGGGTAGCACCTCAGAGAAAGCCACTGAACATGCTACCTAAGACTACTCCCCATCTCCCTAAACTCCCCCTCCACTAGCTCAGCCCCGTCCCTAGTCAGGTCATTAGTCACCAGGTGGATATTTGGTCCCCCCTTCAGTGCTGCTGCCCTAGTAATTCTCAGAATCGGCTTCCTATCCCTCTGGATCATGGCACCACATATGCACCTGACCTCCCTTCCTATTCCCAAATCTATCCCCCTGACAATTGAGTCCCCCAGGAGAAGTTGCTTCCTCATCCTCCTCTGGGGTCCTCTCCAAACACTCCTTGGGGATCTCCACTACAGAGAACACTGGAGCCTCCTCCTGGCAGTCCTGCCCCACCAGTGTAGCATAGGAATTTTGTAGTGGTACTGGTTGAGGTTTGTAATGAAGATGTAACTGTTTCGATTTCAGCTGCTGTCTTTGGTACTGCATGTGGGTACAGTGATGTGAGCAGCATTTGCAAGCTGCTCCGGGATTATTTTGGTATTCCATTGTGATGTACCAATGTGATGTGACTGTGATAATACAGATGGCCCAGAGATCGGAACAAGGGTAGACATGGAGGAAGGGCACTAAGGGAGGACCTGAGCAGGTTGGAGAGCCGCTCCAGGATTTGGCAGCTGAACTTCAAAGCTACAAAATGTAAAGTAATGCACAGTGGTAAAATCAACCCAAGGGTGTAATGTGAAAAGTGAGGGGTGGTGCTGGGTAGCACTCTGGAAGAAAATAATTTGTGGTTGATGATATCGGAAACCCTACAAATGTCTACACATTGCCACAGGGCAGTGAAAAAAACAAATAGAATGCTGGCATAGATATGGAGGGGGGATAAGCAGTAGAAGGCGTGAGGTGATCCTCTCTCTGTACAGGTCACTGGTGAGGCCACACCTGGAATACTACACAAGGTTCTGGAGCCCACCGGAGAAAAGACTGCAACAAGGTGAGGGCAGTGCAGCCCAGAGCAACTAAGATGGTGCATGGCCTTGGGGATTTGACATATGAGGATAGGATGCAGGACTTAAATGTGTACACCCTGGAGAAAAGGACAGAAAGAGGTGGCACGACTGAGATATGCAAGTATCTGAATGAGATGAGTAGAGTAGATACCAATGAACTATTCCCCTCGAGTTCAAACACAGGGATGAGAGGGAATTCACTAAAACTGGGGGAGTATTCCAAAAGGATGCCCGGAAGCACTTCTTCATGGAAAGGGTGATGGACAAGTGGAATAAGTTACCAGAAGTGGTACAGGCCAAATCAATCTATAGCTTCAAGCAGGGCTGGAACAGGCAGCTAGATTTATTTAGAAAAATGGGGACAGTAAAGTAGAGGAGGATTGCCACTAGGGCAAGGTTGAATATTTAGGTAGGGTGGGCAAACTGGATGGGCCAAGAGCTTTTTTCTTCCGTCAATGTCTATGTATCTACAGTATGTATCTATATACCCAGCTTTACTAGATATCAGTTGTGACATACCCAAAATTCGGTGCCACACAGAAGGCTAATAACAAAACTGAGGGAACTAGGGGTGGGGGAAGAGATTAGTGAGATGGGTTAAAAATTGATTGGGGGGCAGGACACAAATGGTGGTGGTGGAAGGAGAGCATCCAGTACCAAAGAGGTCACTAGTGGAGTTCCTCGGGTTGATTTTGAGCCTGGTATTGTTTTATATTTATAAGTGACATTGGGGAAGACATTCAGGGCAAAATGTGCCTATTCACAGATGACACCAAGCTCCATGGAAGGGTGGACACCCAGGAGGGGATACAAGAGTTAAGGAAAGACCTATCCAGACTGAAGAAATGGTCAGGATGTGGCAGCTGGGACTCAATGCCAAAAGGTGCAAGGTGTTGCACATCGGGGCAAGAAACCAAAACTGGAATACTATATAGGAAAAGTGTAGGTAGCCAAATCAGAGAAAGAAAAAGACCCAGGGATAATAGTTATTAGTGATCTGAAGCAGTCATTACAATGGAAAAGGGCAGTGGCAAAGGCACACAGGATGCCGGAATGCATCACGAGGGGGTTCAGTAGCAGGCACAGTGAGGTTATTCTGCCATCGTATAGATCTCTGGTATGGCCTCACTTGGAGTATGGCATGAGATACTGGCACCCATACCTAAAAAAATACATCAGATTGCTAAAAGGGGTGCAGAGGAGGGCAACTAAAGTGATCAGGGGACAGCAGGACATGTCATACGAAGAGAGGCTGAAAGCCCTAAAGATATACTTATTGGAGGAGAGGAGGCAGATGTGGGATATGCTAGAGATCTTCAAGTACCTGATGGGAGTGAACAAAGTAGAGTGTGAGGGTCTCTTCAAGCAAGAGAGAAAATACCACCACCAGAGGACACGGGTTGAAGTTGGTGGGGGGAAGATATAGGAGGGACATGAGGAAACATTTTTTGAAAGAAAGAGTGGTGTCAGCCTGGAATGAGCTGCCAGAGGAGGTAGTGGCAATCCAGTCAGTGAGACCATTCAAAAGAGCCTGGGACAAACACAGAGGGAAGTTGTGGGACTTAGGAAAAGGGAGGGGCAAGGGAAGGGAGGTGGCATGATCATTGGTGTAGGGGTAAAATACATAACCCCAATACATATCAAGCAGACATGATAGACCAAGTGATCTCCTTCTGCTGGCTACCACTTAAGTTCAAAAATGCAAGCTATCATAAAATCTTGCAAAGTGGATCCAAAAATATCAGTTTTATTCTGTATAATTTTTCTCCACACCTGTTGTATAAAAAGTGTTATCTTGACCCAATGTAGTCAAGTAGATATGTTACAATGCATACTGAACCAATCAAGCAGTAGCTTTCACATCACAGTAGCCAAGCGCAGCACTGAAGCCAGCAGTTGAAATCAAACAGGAACAGTAATAGCTTCATGCAAAGAGTATATAATTAGTAAACTGATGTATAAATTGAATATGCAAAGGTCAAAATACATAGTTTATCCTTATTTGTGCGGGGCAAAACTTTCATATAATAACTGGTGACCCCCATTATCAACCCATTTTTGAGTACTGTAAAAAGTCGTATCAACCCGCAGGTTGACATGACTTTTACAGTCTCGCACCTGGTTGTCTCCAGCAGGCCAGAACAATTAAACAGTGTGCAAAGAATTCAGCAGCAGTTTGCGCTCAACACATCTCAAGCACTACTAACCGTTTTTCCCCCACGAACAGCTGCTCTAAGAATTATTCATACCTTTCCCTGAAGCAATCGCTCTTCTACTTTGTCCCAAAACTTGCCTTATATTCCAGAAAATCCTTTTTTACCAGCAAGAAATATTGTGTCTAATATGAAATTTTCACACAGTCCCTAACCTTAGCTTTTACTTTTAACCCGACAGATCTCCATAGCGACCCTTGACCCATGTTGCTGTGACAACTCACTTCAGATCCTCCATCAGCTCTCCAACAGAACTGTTCCTTGTATGAAAATGATTATTTCTAAAAGACTTGCTAGTTTTAAAACTGTAATTTGGGCATAGTTTAAGTTGGGTTTGATGACTGCATAAACCTCCGTGTCACGACAACCAGTAATGGCCCCGATCCATCTAAAAGACGAATCAGCAATGCTGCAGACAGACTAAATAACACGTTTTTTAGTTGTTGTTTTTTTAACTTCATTACTACGATTGGTGATTACTTGATCCATCCGCTTTACCCAACTCGAATCCAGGACCCATAAGGTACTGAAGTTTGCTGTGTCACTGTCATCGTTCTTTTGTGCCAGTTATTATAAAAAATTAAACACATGTGTGGGGGTGATCTGCAGTTTTTTTTTTGTTTTTTTTTTGTTACACACCCTCAGTGTGTGAAAATACAGAAACCTCCCGATATATTATCACACACCTTGGGTGTGTAAAAAAACTGCATATCACCCCCCTACATGTGCATTATTCTCTATAACTCACTCATGGCTATGCCACTCATGAGTTATGGTCCTACTCCCTCACACATGAAGATAAATTACATATTTTGAACCAGTCTATTGGATATCCACTAATACACAAATTTAAAAATCTCACACACTATTACTTTTTCCTTTCATCTCTGCATCTAAATCAACTCATGAAAAGAGTATAATATATAATATAATAATTATATTGGGTTTTAATTTGTCTTACTTTTGGCAGTCTTTGTTGATTTTCAACAAAGTTTACAGATTAAGTTCATAGGATTGATAGTGTGACTAACCCTAAACATTTGCTGGGTTTCGTTCATGATCTAATTTGCATGTGTGTGTGTCACTCAGAAATCCCCCACTGTTATTGCTGCTGTGAATCAAAACAATGAAAACAGGTGTGAATAGTCAGTGTTTATACAGGAAGGCTGTGCACGTAACACAACTCAACTGTGTCATATGAGCTCTCCATAATCTAAAGGATTTAATCCTTTAGGGGAAATACATACATGCCTGAACATAAATCCGCAATGGAAAATGAAGAGTAAGATACAATTATAAAAGGCTTATCAAAATAATAAAATGTGTCAGAAAAGGAAGTTATTTTGATATATGATGAACTGACAGCATTGTTTTGCAGAAGGCAGATTCAATTCGATTTTATTCAAGATAAAAACCATTGAGCAGATCTTGTTTGCAATGGTGTCCTATTATGGCAAAATATCTGATGACAAGTAAATGGTGGAATTTCTGTTGAAATTTCACCAGTGATTCTGCAGAATTCTGACTGCTGTGATTTGCGGAATTGTATTCCGTGAAGCAACATTTTTCTACAGAAAATTATTCTGTAACCATTTCCATGGACTTTATTGAGATCCATGGACTTTAATTCCATGTTAATGGAGCAAAAAACCTGTTCCACAGTATTCCACCATGGAATTCCACTGTTACGATTCCAATGTAATTTGGTGGAATTTCATCAGAATTTCAAAAAATTCTGCAGAATTCCATCGTGTCAGAATTTGAAAATTATACTCACCACTAGCGAACGTATTACAGGCAATAATAGTGCTAGATACAGTGTGTAACTTACAGGGCACTGTATGTTTAGACATAACAAAGTTTCAAGTGCATGGTAAGGCCCAGCATAATGGGTGTAGGGATGGAGGCTTGCAGTAGTTGGTGCCCATGTTACGCCTCTGGAAGGATGGCAGCAAGCTCGGTGCCCAGAGAAGATGTAGGGAGATCACTGAGAGAAGGACAGATGAGCAAGAGAGTGCCAGGAGAGGAGCCCTTCCTCAAGAGGAAGAGAAGAAGCACAAAGGGCAGCTACCCTCCCTTGTATGTAGGTCAGTTTGAGAAACACACCCAGCAAAATGGCTAAGCTTGAGGTCCTGATGTACTCTGAAGGCCAGGATGCAGTGACACTCACACAGAGACCTGGTGGAAGAAACAAAATGAGAGAGACACCAGGACAGAGGAACGTAGGCTATTATAAAATGATAAGTCGATGGGGGATGGCTCACTTCTAGAGCTGTGCAAATGCAAAATTCCACCAGCAGAATTTATGCAGAATTAAGCAATAAGGCATGACCAGGGTTGAATTAACAGTCTGTTAATCACTAGGGTTAATGGCACGAGGCACAGCCGGTGTATACCTAGGGGTGATTAACTGACTGTTAATCTAACTCCTGGGAGTGCCTTTATTGCTATTATAAAAATGGTTCCAAAAGAAATGTGTTAAAAGTTTACTTTTTAATGTTTTCCTCATTTAGAGAGATTTTAATAAAATAGTTCTTCCACCAACAGTTTAAGAATGCTGGTTCAAAATCAGAATGCATCATTCCACACATTCAGCAGTGCTAGAGGATGGAATGCTGACAGGAAGAATCAATGTGCCATGGTGATCAGGTTGTACATGACAGTATAACATGGATTAATGTAAGGCTGTTGGAATCCTAACAGCCAATCAGATTGCAGAATTTCTGAGAGCCTTTTTATAATTCCAATTCCATTTCTGAAATGCTTGTTTTGAATTTCTTTTTTAATTCTGCAGAATTCCAAAAGGCATTTCTATGTTAATAGAGGGATAATACTTAACGAGTCACATAATCCATGGAATAAATATTCCACCGTTTACAGAAAATGAATCCACAGTTTACATAAAACTGCAGAACATGATTGCAGAATATGATTCTACACTTAACTAGAGATGCAGCAAATTAAAATTCCACCGGCGAAGTGAACGTGAAGTGAGCACTTCATTTTGCCACTCGGCTACGTGGAGTGGGCAATGCAAAGTGCTCATTCTGCCTTGTAATTACCACTTCAAGTTAAGGCGGGATGGCAATGTGAAGTAAGACAAAGTCATTGTTTTTATGGACTTCACGTTCCTCATTATGATTCTGAGTGATCCACTTGGTGTTTCAGATTTGGCAGCCCCCCCCCACACATCACATGGCTAACAGTACTGTAAGGCACATGCTCTTTAGCTAGGCTGGAGGGGCGTGAATCATACAAGCAGACACTTTTACTTTCTCATGTGCAGACGGAGAGAGAGTAGTGTGTTTTGTGACTGCTGATACTTTGAGATCAGAGAGGAGGAGATTTAAACTTTGATTTAGACTTAACAGCTTTTTTAAAAGCTACATTTGTTTGTCTTTTCTGTACTCTTTTTTACTGTTCTTTCTGTAAATGTTATTTTTCTTACATTTATAAGTAGTTAGTTGTTTGTCTGATCTGTATGACTATGTGTGTTGTGTGACAGTGTGAGTAGCGATTGCTTGGACTGAGGGAGCTCAGTAGGAGAGATGAACCAGGGTGAGGGAATGTCTTGAGGGGGGCAGCTCTGGGAGAGCGTGGTAGTGGTAAGTGTCATACCATGCGCATGCATGGGGGGCATGGGTGCCCATTCCTGTTGGACTGCTCGAAACTTGTGAGTGTCCACCCCCCGTAAGCAGGACCAGCACCGCCTCCGGTCCTGACTCTGAGGCAGTTGAACCACCACCACCACCAAGTCCAGCACCAGGTCCTCTGGAGCAGGATGTGCCTGTTTCCCATGGCCTGGGTGTGGATCCCATCCCTGATCAGCACTGTGACCAGTCAGCTGCCAGTTCATCTGGCCCTTCCCTGCCTGTGCCTGGTCATCCCTGCACCTCTGTTTGGCAGTTTTTTGACTGTGTTGGAGGGGGTAGCAGTGTGGTCAAGTGCTGCCTATGTGAGGTGGAGGTTCACTGTGGCCCCCGGTGGACTCACCTGAGGACTGGGGGTCAGCACACCCATATGCTCAACCAGTTGGAGTGGCAGGCTGCCACAGAACAGACCATGACTGCACCTGCTGGCCATTCTGTGGCAGAGGGTGCAGCTGTGCATGGCAGCATCCCTAAGAAGAGGAGGGCCACAGCAGCATCTGCTGCTCCAACAGCACCCCCACCCCCACCACCACCACCACCAGCTCAGCCTGCAGAATGTGTAGATCCCAGAGAACTGCATGTAACACAGGCTGAATTGGCAGTTCTCTGGAGTGCTGTCGAGGAGAAAAATGAGAGGGTGAGTGCTGTAGAGCAGTGGCTGGATTGCATAGAGGGACATCAGTTGCAAATTATGTCCATGCTGGAACTGCTGTTGGATCACCATGGGATCCCACATTATTTTTTTTTTTCCTCACACCATGTGTCCCCCCACACCTTCCTTGCTGTGTTATAAAATGTATTCCTCCACCACCCCTGACACTTGTATGTAATTATGCCTTTTTTTGTTGTCTTCCATATGAGTGACACTTTGTATTTTGAGCAGTGCAAGTATACTAAACGGCATGTGTGCATTCAGTCTTCTTTCCAGTCTTTGTATGTACTACAGACACTGTCCAAATCCCTGACTTAAAAACACTTATTAATGAGTACAATGGTGGGATAGTGAAGCCTGGAGAGATGCTACAAAACAGACTTACAATACATTCAAGTAACTAGTAAAAAAATTAATGTTGTGATTTGTGACGTAATCGTAAATTGTGATTTGTGACCATGATGATGCAGAAATGTGAATGCCTACAGCTGTACTTCCCCAGGCCCAATGAGGTGTGGCATAAAACTCCCCAACTTAAAAACACTCATTAATGAGTACAATGGTGGGGTGGTGAAGCATGGAGAGATACTACAAAACAGGCTTACAATACATCCAAGTAACTATTAAAAACAAGCATTTGTCAATGCTGAATGTTGTCGCGCTGGCATTGGCATTGGCAGTGCCAGAGCTAGAGATGCATAATAGGAATGGCAGTGTAGTACTGAAGTGACACCAGCCCCACCCTGTAGAGTGACAGGCATTGAGGTATTCCTTAGGGTTGTCAGCTATAACACTCATGCCATTGTACCTCACCCTACCTTGTAGACACTGACAAGTGTTGGGCTGTGCTTTGGGGTCTTTGGGCATTATACTTACCCCATTCCATAAGAAAATACACTGATGTGGGTGCCGTACAGGAGTGTGGGGTGAACTTTGTGGCCAAGCAGTGCAAGACACACCACAGTGCCTGTAAGTGGCTGCAGGGTGGGGCCGGAAGGTGGAATGGAATGAGCATTGCATCCAATGATCCCAAGTCACATCCCGGATACCTGTCAGT
The DNA here is from genome assembly GCA_016271365.2 of Neoceratodus forsteri. NCBI lineage: Eukaryota > Metazoa > Chordata > Ceratodontiformes > Ceratodontidae > Neoceratodus > Neoceratodus forsteri. The sequence continues at coordinate 219,923,511 of CM028133.1, read as the reverse complement.
CGGTACTGGGTGGAGTGCTACAGTTGGAAACCCTAACACCTTAGGCATGTGTTGGTAGTTTCACTCCACATTTTCAACATGGGCTGCTTGTCAGGCCACCTCATGAAAAGCGGCACAATCACTTTATTAGCTGAAAGGTGGTCTTGCACAGCGGCTGTGCCATTTGGTGACAGAGGGACGAAAACACATTTTTGGGCAGGATGTGGAGAATGACAATTGTATTGTTCATGAGGAGGCGTAAAAAAATGACAACATTGAAAATCTGGAGTGACAGTATGAAATAGTGGTGAAGCAATGAGCATGCATACAAACTGCGCAACACACGTCCGTAACCCAATTATTTTGGGGAGTTTGGTAGCCACATTTGTAACATAGGCATTTTGGGACCTCCCCTTATGAACAGTGGTGCTGTGATTTTGTTAATCTATTCCAAAACATGATTTCCCACAGCGACCACGCCATTGTGCGTCACAGGTGCAGAAACACATTTTGGGCAGGATGTGAAAAATGACAGCTGTACTGTTCATAAGGTGCTGTGAAAAAATGCCAGTGTTGAAAATCTGGCATCAAAATATTACAAATTTGTGAAGTTACAAGGGTGCATGGAAACTGTGCAATGCATGCTTGGAACACAGTCATTTTATGGATGTTCAGCACCAAATTTTTAACATAGGCATTTTAGGACCTCTGCTCATGAACAGTGTCACCGTTATTTCCTCAAACTGTCCCAAAAAGTGATTTCACACAGCGACTGTGCTATTCTGTGCTGGATGTGCAAAAACATATTTCAGGCAGGATATGTAAAATGACAGCCACACTGTCCATCAGGAGGCACAGAAAAATGGCATGTTTGAAAATCTGGAGCAAAAATATTACAAATTCATGATGTTACAAGCGTGCGTAGAAACAGCACAACGCATGCTTTTAAAACAGCTATTTTGGAGTTTTGTCACTGACCCTGCAACAGAGGCTTTTGAGAGCTCCTCTCATGAGCAGTGGCATTGTCATTTCATTACTCAGCCCTAAAAGGTGATTCTGTGCAGTGACTGTGAATAACGCCATGACAGTGCAAGAACTCATGAGGAGGAGTCCCAAAAACCCCATGTTGAAAATTTAGTGCCAAAATTCCAAAAAATGCCTGAGATATGCATCAAAGTTGCAAAAAACCTATGTATTCCATTATACAGCTTACTGGCATTTCCTCAGTTCACGGTCAGCTTTGAAGAGTGCAGACGTGTTCCTGGTCCAGCGAAGATAATCGCACCGGACTCCGGAGGTAAGTATGGTGTGAGGGGTGTGGGGAGGTAGGATGCACAGTGGGTGGGTGCGGGTCGTGAGAGAGGCAGGGAGATGGTGAGGGACTGTTTTTTGTTTACAGGGACAAAAATAATTAACAACATCGCAGGACTGTTTTCATGTTTACAGGGGCATGTGGCATGCTGGGGTGGGCTCCCAGCATGCCAACAGAGCCTTGTTTTTTTGAGGGGAGCAGCTGTAGCCAATGAGAGATTGGGCACCCCCATCAGCACACAACAAAAGGGGGGGGTTGGTTTATGCCAAAGGGATTGGGCACCCTGTCGGCACACAAGGAAACCGGAGGGGGCTAGAGCTGAGGGTATTGGGCACCCCTGGCATACTGTATAACAAATGGGGTTCTTTATGCCAACAGGGAGTGGGCCCCTGTCAGCACATACATTGGGGGCAGGATAAGCTGACAGGGGGATTGGGCACCCCCGAAGTTGGCAGTTTGGCGGGTACTGTACCACTATGTTTGTGTCAGGTAAGCACATTGGGAGGTCTGCTGCATGTGATGAGCTTTGCTCGGATTGCAGAGGACCTTTCCTTAGATGTGCTCACCTGGGTGGTGTGGCACTGGCATGCAGGCTGATTGGGAAATGAGGGATGCACCTACTGATGCATGCCCTGCATTTGCCCAACAGTGACTGCACCTCCAATTCTGCACTACCACAAGATGTTGGCTGCGCAAGCATGCCAACATAAAAATGAATGTTGTGATTCTTGATATGATTGTAAATCATGATTTGTGACTGCATTTGTGACTGTAATAATAAAGAAACATGATTTGTATCATGAGTGACTCGTGGTGATGGTCCTAACTTAAAAACACATATTAATCAGTACAGTCTTCATGCAGAATTATGCACCACATCTGTCCAGTACTCTGAAGGGACGCCAAAGAAACAACTGTGACTTAAGTTACAGATGGAGATTGGGCCCTAAAGAGATGCAAATGCACAGACAAATTAAGATTGCTGTGCGCACTGAAGAGGTGCAGATGCAAAGGCACAACATCTAACCAGTGCTCACCATCAGAAATTCAAATCTGAAAAAAATAATTCCTTTGCCGGTTGGGGCGGGCCACGGGGGCAGTGTACTGCACTGCTACAGTAACAGTCGCTAGTACTAGTACCAGTAAAGATACCACAAAGAAGTACAAAAATCACAGAGCTGTAGTGGATAGCAGCTTCGCGTTGCTGAAATTATGTGGCACAATAAAAGGTGTTTTATTTGATGACATGCATCACATACATACTCACACACACTAAGTAATGCATAGCAGTTTGAAAACTTCAGTAATATAACCACATATTTTTAACAAACTAAAATTATGCACTGCTGCACCACAACAATCAGCAAAAAAATGGCAAGAATTATTGAAAATATTATTTTGTGTACATTAACACAGTTATACAAGAAAAATATCACCAAAACAGAAAGTGCTGTATTTTTCTCCAAGTTAATCTACCTACACCACAGATATGCCCCCCAAAAGCACACTTCCACGGTCTCTGAGTACATAGACTGAAAGTTGTACATTAACATTCAAAATACATATACAAACAATAAACGCTCAATGATATGAGCACAGGAGGATTTTCCTATAATCGATGAACTAAAGTTTCAGCAAAACAAATGACCCAAAAAGGCTTTTTTACCACTTTTAGAAGATTTGAATTGCAGAGAGCTCTCAGAGCAGATTGTCTCCTATACCTTCATACACACACACACACACACACTACCCTAAACTGAGGGTGTGCAAAACAATCTAGAGCCCATGTGATCTGAAATCCCATGAATCACTGCAAAATTTGCCTTTGGAGCTTAAAAACAAGACGAAGTGAGGTGGAGTACATTGTTTTCAGTGTACTTCACCTTAAGAATTGGTGGAGTAGTGGTTTGGGAAGGTGGAGTAATGTGAAGTCATTGTTTTCAATGGACTTCGCAATACTCATAACACAAAGTACTCCACTTCACATTGCGGAGCACTCCGCGAATTAGCCTTCACTCCGCGGGCCACTTCGCCCACCACTACAGTTAACATGTGATTCTCAGAATTTTACAATTGCCTTACAAAGGAATTCTGCCAAGCTAGGCAGAATTTTTTGAAATTCCACAGAACTGTGGTGGGAACAGATTTTCAAAATTTCACACCACTGTGCTTGCTCAATAGCAGCAGGAGTAGCTGTGGGTTACACGGGATTGCAAACCATGCCAAAGAGTCTACCATGGTAGAATGTGGAGAAATAAGAGGGCGGGACCCTGAGGTAGGCTACAGGTCCTCAAATGGCTTTGCAGATCAAGATTCCAAACTGGATAGTAAAATTATGAAAAATACTGGGGAACTTTAATCTCTTGGGCATAGACTGAACTCTTCAGACAGCTAGCTAGAGCTGAGAGAAAGTTGTGAATTCTGTTTTCACAGAACATTCACGAAAATTCAGAAATTTCATGGAATTTTCTGAATTTCTGCCATTTGCGAGATTGGAATCTTCTGAATATGTTTGGCAGATTTTTGCCCAGTTCCACAGAATTTTTAGCTGAACTGAGAATAATACACATGAACTGCGGAATACCAGTTCTGAGAAATTTTTTCTGTACTTTAATGAATCATTCCTCAGAACATGTAATTATTCCACAGGTCAGTGATCAGTTCTGTGAACGTTTTTCTCCACAGTTTAATACAATAATTGGCAGTTTATACATTTATTCTACCGTTCTAAATCAGAATTTTCACTAAAGTTGCTAATTAGATTTCTGTAGTTTCGTGGATGTGAAAATCTGACTTTCAAGGACATTCCACTGGTGGAAGTTTATTTTTGCACACCTCCACAACTAACAGCTAGATAGAGTTCCTGTTCACCACTGAGGGTTGCTTCCTAGAAGAGCATGTTTTAGAAACTATGATAATGTACTTGGCTTGCACTAAACAGACTTTCAGTATTGACAGGACACGCACAACAATAAATCACATTCTACAGCTGATTGTGTTGCCACATAGCTGCTAACTTTTAAACTGAAAACCAATACACTTACACACAGTTTGGTGATTGTTTTTTACTTAAAAAAAAAACAAAAACAAAAAAAAAACTAAGGAACACCATGGCAGAAATAGACATTTGCTAGTCATCTGAGTAACCTCAGATAGAAGTAAAGACATGATTTATGGCAATAACACATAGTTTGTGTATTGACTTTGAACTCTTTTTTTGTTGTTGTGGGTAATGCAATTAAAAAACTTATTTGCAAGCGACCTAGTCTTTGGTAACCCTCTGTTTTTATTGCCAAACTTTGCTTGCTCAAAATGAGCTGCAACTGCAGTATATAAAATGACAGTTTACTGGGAAGAACAGTGCTATTCTGCTGTTTTGTGGCAGTGGTGACATCACGGTGCTACGAGAGTGAATCTCTCACTGTAAATAAACTGATTTATTCCAGATTTTCAGTCATTTAAACCTCAAGGACTTATCTGAAGTGAGAGGTGAATATTTATAAGGTACCATGTTTTAGTGCAGTATGTGTTTAAAAGTAGATGGTGAAAGTATGTTTAACATAAGTGGCTTTAAATCATTAAGCATGAATTAAAAAATAAAGACAGTAAACTTCTCAGTACTAAATTTGGGGAACTCGAACTTTAGTGAATGAATGTATTTTGTTTTATAAAAATCAGTGTATATTAAGTAAATAAAAATGTATTTTAGTTTTTAAACTTGCAGACATAACCTGATGAAGTGATAGTTTAGGTGACAAAATGGCCCTTTTTTGTTTTCTGTTCTCTAACATAAATAAATTTCAAAAACATTACGGTATTATTGAGTTAGTCTTTACTTCATATGGTTTGACTTAAAAAATGTTTGATAAATTAAGAAAAGCCACTTGTCTTCTGAAGAGGCTCTGCTGCTTGAAAGTTCTGTGTCTACATTATACTTTATGATCAGTAAAAAGAAATTGTAGTTACCGAGCTGAGATAATATTAATGCAGATTATGCACTGGACAGGCAAATCCTTGGAATCTGATTGGTCAGCAGCATTCTATGCCGACATTTATACTCCTTCATAAATAAATGGGTATAAACTAGAGCCCTGAGCAGAGTTTGTTTGAATACATTGATATCACTATGACCTGTCAAAACCCTTAATCACAGAAGCCACTCACCTTCAATCAGCTCAAGTGATTCCCTTCCTCATGAACTTCATTGAACCCCTGAAGCTACACCTACAACCACCAGCTGTACTGTCCAGCTCCCTGTTGCCAACAAAACACAGCCTTTGACCAAGAACTACAGACAGGATTCACACTTCCTGCAAAGCAATTCCCTCACTGACACTGAGTGAAACACGGTGGTGAAACAGGTAGAATTTACAGTTCAGACCACTGCCAATGCTGGCATTCTCTAACACTTTGCAATTTAAAGAGACAGTAATCACTATTAATGTGCACTGACTTGCAGTAGTTAGCATTAACTGAGCATTAAAAAAGTGTTGTTTATAGTAGTTACTGAAATTATAGTACATTAACTGCTTAATCTATGTTATTCATTTCTTATACAGTGGCAAGAAAGAATGCTGATTGGTCAGCCTGGGGCTGGACCCGTGATGATATCCTAGCATAACATCATGGATTTAGTCCCAGCACAAATATGACCGAATTATATAAAAAAAAAAAAAATGTCACTGCCCACTGACTATTCCATGCTAACACCAAGCCAGTTTCACAGTGTGATCGGCTTCACTTAAGTCATGTTCAACAGTGCAGTTTTCAAAAAGTCAGCATGCTTCTCTTCACTTGTTGGAGTAAGTAATTGTCCTGACTGTCCTGAAACACAATGGCTACTACCTCCCGGAGTGCCATAAATCAGCCTTTCACCCCCCAAGAAAGCACACTAACTTTTTTTGTCACATTTAAACAAATGACAAATTACCTTACCAAGAGGCTTCTGATCCTAACATGAATACCCATACATCCTCTGCTCCCTAACCTACTGCAACTCAACCATGCCACTGAGCACTTTTACCCTTCTCCGGAGCTTTCTCCCAGTGCAAGTTAGAAATGCTATAAACTGTACCAGGAGAACATAAAAACCAATTCTAGTAAAACCCGCTTGGCTATTCCAGTGTTAGCGAGTGCACGGGTCAGTAGTGCTACACTCTTGGCTTGGTGGCAAAGCTGAAGTAAAAATTGCTATCTATTTGTTTGCTGTTTTTTTAAATAAATCAGCATAACCTTTCCGAAGGAAAGGGAGGTGAACCAAGGAAAACACTAAAACCAAGATGGACCAACAATGAGAGACAGGGTCAGGGGCAGGGGGGTGAGAGACAAACAGAGAACTAGAGACAGCACACAGTAAGCACACCATCTGCTGAAGAAACACAGGAGGAACTTCTTTCTCTTAAACTACTCCTCCACAGTAGTAAATCAGTAAAAAAAAAAAACATTTAAAAGTGCATTGACTGAATTATTTTATTGTAAATAAAATCAGCCATTGCATAATAGGAATAATCTACTCCAGGGTGTGCGTCATGCTGGGATAACATCACTTCTCATGTGTAAATGCACTCAGCCTGCAGCCCCATGCCTAACCACCCCAGCATGACATTATCCCAGCATGACACACACCCTGTCATGCATTATTCCTTTAATATTTACTGATAAGTTAAAATGTATTACAGTTAGCATGATAAATGAGTCTAACATTGGACTATTTTATGAACTAATGTACTTCCACATTTTAAAAACAGCAAAAAAAGTTATTGTTAAACCTGCCTTTGCATTTTTTTTTTTTTACTTTTCTGTGTGGTCCAGTGCATAATCACAATACACTCCACTTGGTGCTTTGTCATAGGATATCGGCACTTCTTGGGTGTGTATGGCACTAGGCTTCACCTTGTGCCTCACAACACACTTGAGGCATGTCAGTATCCTATGATAAAGCATGCCCTGTCATCTATTACTGCTTAATTGTTAAATGGGTATAAAACAATTCTACAACCTGATTGGCTAAGCAGCTTGGAACTGGTGCTGATATCCCACCAGTACAGCACAGGAAAAAGATCCATGACCTCACTGACCTGTTTACATTAAGCAGGTACAGCTGTAGTAGTACACCTCTAGGCACTTATTTGTGTTTAATAAAAATTTATTTTTATTTATTTATGTATTTAGTTTTTGTTGACCGGGTAAGTGCACTAGACAAATCCTGCCTATTTTCAGGCATGACCTGGGGGAAGGGGATACAGATGAATGCCAACAGACCTTGAACCAGATTAAGCTGTTGTGTATATATATATATATGTATGTATTATATACATATACACATACATATACATACATATATATATATATACATACATACATATACATACACACATATATATATATATATATATATATATATATATATATATATATATATATATATATGTGTTGTGTGTGTGTGTGTGTGTGTAGCATCTGCCATTTACTGGCCAAACAGCAAAATTACAATTGCTCAAAGGAGCTACATTTTTTTTTTCTTTTTTCACCGCTTTTTCCTCATTTAAATTTAAAAAAATAAAAAAAAAAGTTTATTTACCAATCCTAATGGACCCATTTAGTAATCTCATTAAGGCACGCCTAGGTGTGCATTGTGCTGGGATAATGGCACATCCCAGGTGGTGTAAGCACTCAGTCTTTGGCCTTGTGTCTCAACAAATGCAAGGCATGCCATTATCCCAGCACAGAGCACACTCTGTCATGTTCTATTGATTAATGAGCAGCTGTGAGCAGCTGTGCCACAAATGTGTTGTATGATGGGATAGAAAAATGTTTGTATTACTTTATCTGTGAAAACTGAGTGAGCCAATGTTGTTTGCTGAATCTATGCAGTGAGTGTGTGACAGAGAGTGCACGTGGAAAAGTGTTTTGTTAAACACCATATACACAGTGTACTTTGGAATCTTTGGCATATTAGGTGTAATATATGTATAGCCATATTGTGTACCTTAAAGCTGTAACAAAATATTTGTAATTAGTTAATGTTTTTATGGATAAAGGTAAGGAATTCTAAAAAGTGCCAACTCTATAACAGAAAGCTGTTTGCCCAGCCTTCTTTGAACACTTAGGTCATTTTAAAATCCGTAGATCAGGTTTTAACATTTGACAATGCTGTTCTTTCTACCAGTAATCTTAATTTAGCTGGTACTTGTTCATTTACCATCTTTCCAGGCCCAACATCCCAGTTGTCGATTTATTCTTTGTTACAAAGTATACCACTTGGGTATGTTGCGTAAACAACAACCATGACATTCTAACGGTAAATCAAATGCAAACCTAAAGGCTTTGTTGTATAACAGTGCTAGTCCCTGCAACAAATATTTAATGGCAGATTAATAAATGACCAGACCATAGTCAATAATGGATAGAATATGAGTTTGAGCAATACATTTTCTTACTTCCTGGGTAAAGTAAAATCTATTCCTGTACAGCAAGCCACATTGTTGGGCTGCAGACTTCACAGCATTGTCAATGTGCTGATGATATCTAAGACAGCTACGTAGTGTCCGACCAAAATATTTATATTCTGAGACTTGATCCAAAATAATACCATCAGATGTCTTTATCAAAAGACACTGTTGGGAACCAGTATGTTGCCTAAAACAGAATAACATAACTTTTGTCTTTTTTTAATTCAAGCATAGTTTATTATTAACGAACCAATCATGCACAGCACAGAAATCAGATTATAGCATGGTGGTCAAGTTATTTACATCTTTGTTTCAGAAAAAGATTACTGTGTTATCCGTGTACAATAGAATCTTTGACGGCTTTATAACACTGGGTAAGTTATTAAAAAAAAAAGGCTAAAAAGCAGGGGTCCAAGGATAGATCCTTGTGCAACATTCAAAGTCACAGGTAATGGTTTTGAAAGAAAATATTGAACTCTAACCTGTTGCACACAGTTGGTTAAGTAATCTTTAAACCAAGATGTAACTGAATTGGAAAAAACAATTGTTTCAAACTCTCAATCAGTTTAGCATGATGTACCAAGTCGAAAGTCTTCAATAAATCTACGTGCATTATAGAGTACTAATTAGTTCACCGCTGTCTGGGGCCTCATGTACACTGTTAGTAAATTCTGCTAAAGCTGTTACAGTACTGTGTTTTTTTTCTAAAGCTATGTTGTTCAGCAGTCTGCAGATTATATTTTTCAAGATGTTCCGAAATCTGATTGTGTATTATTCTGTCGAGATATAAAACAGAAAAACAGACCAACAGACAGGATAGGGAAGTACAGTGATATGCCCATTCACATATTAGACATGATGAAGGTGCAATAGGAAAATATATTTACAAAGTAGGTGAAACACAAACCTGTAATTGAAAGGTTTCATTTCATGTTCACCTGTTGTGTACCACTACTGTACTATTATACAACGGCAAGAAAGAATCCTGGACCCGGATCGGTCAGTGTGTGCCTGAGACAGTGATGTTATGGCACAATAACATCACTGTATGGATGATGATATTCTTTTGCACATCTTTTCATAAGATACAAAAATATACTGCCACACTAAAAATCTACTAAAAATATTTTTATGTTGCTTGCACGCATGCGCAAGAAACATGTTGCGGCAGCTTGCTGCAGAAGCAGGTTGTGGAGGTGCGGCACTGTTGTGGCTAATGCCCCCACTGCCTTTGGAGGCTTGGTCCATGTTCCCCAATGGGGTGGCATGCTGCTGCTGACACTAGTTCAGCCAGTGTGCCACCACCTTGAAACATTTAAGCCACTGCAGTCAGGGGCCGCCTCATCATTGCAGCATCATCCACTGCAATGAGGGAGTGACCCCTCATTGCAGGGCTTGCTGACAGGGCACCCAATCCCCCTCGGCTTCAGTCCCCCCCTTTCCCTTGCCGACGGGGGGGCCCACTCCCCATTGGCATAAGTTCCCCCCTTCCACTTTCATTCTGTGCCGAGGGGGGTGCCCAATCCCTCTCTGCTTTTGTGTCCCCTCCTTCAGTATGTACCAACAGGGGTGCCCAATCCCCAGTCGGCTACATATCCCACCCCCAAAAAAAACACTCAGATCGCATCCTGGAAGCCCACCCCCAGTGTGCTAAATGCCCCTGAAAAAGAAAATCCGTCTCACAATGTTTTTTTTGTTTTTTTTAAACCTGTTAAAAAAAAGAAAATGGTCCGTTGCAGTCTCCCTGCCCCCTCCCCAACCCACACCCACCCTCTGCATGACCTGCATCCCCACACACCTTCACCCTTACTTATCTCCGGAGCCCAGTGTGACAATCTTCGGAGGACCAATAACACATCTTCACTCTTCAAAGCCGACCGCAAACTGAGGAAATGCCAGTAAGCTGTATAATGGCATAAATAGGGTTTGTTTTTTAAACTTTGGTGCATATCTCAGGCATTTTTGGGAATTTTGGCACAAGATTTTCAACATGGAGTTATTGGAACCTCTCCTCATGAATTCAGCCACTGTCAAGGTGTTATTCAGTCCTGAAAGGTTATTTCACAGTCACTGCACAGAATCACCTTTTGGGACCGAGTAACGAAATGACAGCACCAGTGCTCAAGAGGTGGGCTGTCAAGAAGCCTATGTTGCAAATTTGGTGGGAAAAATCAAAAAAATTACTATTTTACAAGTGTGCATTGTGCAGTTGCTATGCACGCTCATAACTTTGCAAATTTGCAATATTTTTACCCCAGATTTTCAACATTGGCATTTTTCCACACCTCTTTATGAACAGTACAACTGTCATTTTTCACATCCTGGCTGAATTGTGTTTTCACACTTCTGGCACAGAATAGCGTGGTTGCTGTGGGAAATCAGTGTTTGGGACACACTGAGAAAATTACAGTGACACTGTTCATGAGCAGAGGTCCTAAAATGCCTATGTTGAAAATTTTATGATGAAAGTCCATAAAATAACTGTGTTATGAGCATGCATTGCACAGTTTCCATGCACCTTTGTAACTTTGCAAATTATTATTTTTTCACCAGATTTTCAAAACTGGAATTGTTTCACACCTCCTCATGAACATTGCAGCTGTCATTTTTCAAATCCTGGCCGAAATAAGTTTTTGTGCCTCCAGGTTCAGAATAGCACAGCCTCATTGGGAAATCAGTGTTTGGGACAGATTAAGATAGAGTGAGAGAGGTGGAGTGACTGAGCTCAACTGAGCTCTGTCAGGACTGCTGTGGATTTTGTTGTGGGCAGAAAAAGGCACCAATGCAGGCAGGAGTCCAGTACAAAAGGGCAGCCTGCAGCGCCGGGAGAAACGGAATGAGCGAGTGAGAGAGGGGGGAGTGAGTGAGCTCAGTAGAGCTCTATAGGGACTGCTGTGGATTTCTTTGTGGGCAGAAAAAGGCATCAATGCAGGCAGGGGCCCAGTACAAAAGGGCAGCCTGCAGCGGTGGGAGAAACAGAATGAGCGAGTGAGAGAGGGGGAGTGAGTTAGCTCAATGGAGCTCTATCGGGACTGCTGCAGATTTCTTTGTGGGCAAAAAAAGGTGCCAACACAGGCAGGAGCCCAGTACAAAAGAGCAGCCTGCAGCACCAGAAGAAACAGAATGAATGAGTGAGTGAGAGAGGAGGAGTGAGTGAGTACAGCAGAGCTCTGTCGGGACTGCTGCGGATTTTTTTGTGGGCAGAAAAAGGTGTCAATGGAGGCAGGAGCACAGTACAACTACCTGAGCCCTTTTAGACTGCTCGCTCACAACAACTGTGCATTGATAACTCACACATTGATGTACTGATGTATGCAGGAGGTGGTGGGAGCGAGCACTGTGGATGGATTCAAGCATGCTTGGGACAGGCATAAGGGAACCACAGAGGTACAGCAGCGAGTGGGTCAGAAGCAGTAATCCAGTACAAGGGCTTATGGGCAGACTAGATGGGCCAGGCAGTTTTTATCTGCTGACAATTTCTATGTTTCTGTGTCTCTTTCTCTTATGAATTAGGCAGAGAGAGAGAGAGAGAGAGAGAGACATGCACACATAAGCATATGCCACTTGCATGTGCTGTTCCTCACTATGTCTTCCCTAACACATTACTGTCCACGGACACACAGAGAGAGGACACAGCACACATTGTCTCTTCAGTGCTGCTCCCCCAGTGTCTCTGTCTCTCTTTCTCTCACAGTTACTCTCCCTGTCTCGCTTTCCCTATGTCTCTCTCTCTCTCTAAGCACCGGGTTCTGTTCTTGAATGTCGGAGGAAAAAAAACTCAGCTGCATTCTGTCACTCTCTGTCACTGGAATTGGGGGGCTGGCAGAATGGGACACAGAGAATTTGTTTTATGGGAGCGCAGCACAGAGGTTCCCAAAGAAAAAGACAGAGAGAGAGAGAGAGAGAATGAATGAAAGAATGAGAATACACAGGTCTCTTCTGCACTCATGCACACAAACTGCAGCACTGTTCTGTACCGGGGAGCAAGGGGAGGCCACTGATGACAACACCCGAATGTCTTCTCTCTTGCTGTCTCACAGGACATTTCAGCCATGGTGCAGGTGCAGAAGAGCGATGATGCTCTCACACACGGTCTCTGTCATCTGTGCACTGAGGGAGGAGAACAGGCAATGGGGCAGCCACATTGGGGGGGGGGGTGCCAGGAAAGGAAACTCTGGGTGGCCACTGTTACAGTCTTTCTCTCCTCTGCTCTCCTGTATTACAACCTGTCAGAGGGCTCTGTACTGCTGATCATTGCTTCCAGTGTTTCTGTGGACAAAGACATAGATAGACAGAGAGAGAATTGCTGCAAGTTTGGTACCTTCTGTCTCTCTCTCTGTCTCTCTCTTCTCTGTCTCTCTCTCTCTCTGTCTCTCTCTCTCTCATATGCCAGACTGCATGGCCTCTGTCACTCAACTCCCTGCTTGCCCACTCGGACTGCTGATTATCTGCAAACTGGACAGGGTAGTGGCAGGCAGAACACACACAGATGCTCGGTCACCAAGTTCACAGGCTACACAGCTGCCATGCACATCTTGCTGTCTTGCACTGTGTGGTGTTTCTGTGTCCCGTAACCACAACTTGTCACACAGACATGAAATTGCCGTACCATTGCCTGATATTGTCTCTGTCCCTGTCGCTCTCTCTCTCTCTCTCTCTCTCTGCATCAGACTGCACAGAGGGATTACTTCATCCAGCTTGTCCCTATTGCACTTCCCCAACTTGGGGACATAATCTGTCTGTGCCACTGGACTGCAGTCTGAAAATGCAATCTGACTGCACACAGCATGGAGTGGGGCCTCAGAAGCTACAAATTGTGCAGGACGGTACTGATTTCACCGTGGGCTCGGTGCCTGGTGGTCTGCGGGATGGCTGAGTGTATACACAGAAGTTGTTAACTCTGCTCTGGTTGCACAGAGGTCTGCATTATTAAACTATCAAGTTCTGACACACAGTCAATCAAATCCATTCAAAATAAGAATTGTAGGGATTTGCATTAAGAAAAAAAGTCTATTCTTAGAGCAACAGGAATATTTGGAGCGCTACCGGAGTATTCTGCGATTCACAGAATGCTTGCACAGTTTGAGTCGGCCATCCACTCTGGCTCTTGGAGCATATCAGGTTTCAGCTCTTACACCAATGCTTGTCCCACAGAGCACTAGGCAGTTCTGTGATGCATCATTTAAGTTAAAGCTTCTCTGGTTCTTCCCGCTCAACTTAGCCAGTCACGTTAGTGTGGTCACTGGAGCTTGGCTCGAAGAAATGCAAAACGTGAGGAGACAGGAGGGTCAGAGCAACAACAAGGGAGAAATGAGGTACAGGGAACACATTAAACAAAAGATGTGTGCAGGGGAGGAGGGAGAGACAGCAAGGAAAATGAAGCGATGGAAGGGACAGGGGACGGCTTTATGTACTGTATGTGAAACGGAAGAAGTGTTCTCTTATTGGAACACATCATTTGTTTCAAGTGCACAAAGTTTCCATAAACCCATAAACTGTAAACCATTGTCATACTTAGCTTGCATGATAACTGGTCCGTCAAGGATGACCCCAATGTAGCTTGACCTGCATTGGGCTAGTCAGTGACACACCTCTGCAATGCCGTTCTCTGTAGCAAAACATTTCTTGTGCAAGTGCAAGCAACATAAAAAGGAAGAGAAAGGCAGACAGTTGATATAATTGGGGAGTAGATTCAGTATTCTGAAGCTTGGATAGGTGGAGGAGGGAAGGCCCCCCGCCCCCAAAGCCACCTCACAGTTCAGACCAATACGAGTATGTTTGCTTGCATTGCAAAGGAACACACACATTTGTCAATGCTGAATGGGTGCTTGCTGGCATTGTCAGTGGAAGTGAAGAAGTCAGACAGATGCAGTATAGGAATGGCAATGAAGTATTGAACTGATGCCAACTGCACTCCCACTCTGCAGAGATGGACAGGCATTGGGGTGTGCCTTTGGATCATCACCCATAACAGTCACAACATTTCACCTCACCTTATCCTGTAGACATTTACAAGTGTCAAGGTGTGCCTTGAGGTGTTTGGGCTTTACACTCACCTCATTCAATAAGGAAATATGCTGAAATAGGTGCAGTATAGGAGAATGGGGTGAACTCTGGGGAGAGAGAGTCTAAGGTACACCTCAATGCCTGTCACTGGCTGCAGGGTAGGGGTGGGGATGGAATATCATGAGCATTACTGTTGACAATCCCAAGTCATACCCCTGATGCCTGTCAGTCCCTACAGGATAGGGCATTGTGATCAGAAACCCTAATATCCTGGGCGTTTCTTGGTATTTTTACTCCAAGGTTTCAACATGGGCTTTTTGTGACCCCATTGCTTGAACAGTGACACTATTAGTTCATCAGCCAAAACGCAGTTTTGCACAGAGACTGCGCCATTTGGTGCCACAGGTGCGTAAACATATTTCAAATGGGATGTGAAAAATTATAGCTGTACTCTTCATGAGGAGGTGTAAAACAATGGTAATGTTGAAAATCTGGAGTAAAAATATAAAAAAAACTGGTGAAGTCACAAGCATGTGTAGAAACTGCGCAATGCACATCCATAATTATTTTGGGGATTTTTTACACCAGATTTTCAGCATAGGCATTTTGGGACCTCCACTCATGAACAGTGTCACTGTGATTTTCTTAATTAGTCCCAAACACTGATTTCGCACACCGACTGTGCCATTGTGAGCTACACGTGCGAAAACACATTTCAGGCAAGATGTGAAAAATGGCAGCTGTACTGTTCATAAGGAGGTGTGGTAAAATGACAATGTTGAAAATCTGCAGTGAAAATGTTAAAAATTCTCAGTTATGAGCATGGTTAGGAACTGCGCAATGCACGCCCGTAAAACAGTCATTTTGTGGAATTTTTTCACCAAATTTTCAACACAGGGTTTTTGGGGGCCTACCTCATGAACTGTGGCACTGTTATTTCATTAATCAGTCCCAAAAGGTGGTTTCACGCAGTGACTGCTAAATCACCTTTCTGGACTGAATAACAAAATGACAGTGACTGGGTTCATGAGGTGGGGTCCCAAGAACTCCATGTTGAAAATTTGGTGAAAGAATTCTTAAAAATGGCTGAGATATCCACTTAAGTTGAAAAAGCCCTATTTATGCCACTATACAGCTTACTGACATTTCTTCAGTTTGCGGTCGGCTTTGAAGAGTGCAGATGTGTTCCTGGTCCACCGAAGATCATCGTGCTGGGCTCTGAAGGTAAGTTTGGGGTGGGGGGTGTGTGGGGAGGTGTATGCACAGGTGGTGGATGCAGGTTGGGTGGGGGGTTGCCACTGACAGTGCGGGACCGTTTTGTTTACTTTTACAGGGTATTAAAAAAAAAAGGAAAAGGACACTGCAGGACGATTGGCACTCTGGGGATTGGCTCACAACATGCCACCTGGATGTTTGTTCGGCAAGAGGAGTGGAGCCAATGGGGACTGGTCACCCCATCGGCCATATAGTGTGCTGGGGGGGTGCATAAGCTGCAGGGGATTGGGCACCCCCTCAGCACACAACAAATGGGGGGGTGCATCATGCTTATGGGGACTGGGCTACCCCGTCAGCAAATGAACTGGGGAAGGGATCATGCCAACAGGGGGATTGGGCACCTCCATTGGCTTTTATTTATTTATTGAAATGTTTCACTAGGAAGGCACACTGAACAGTGTGCAACAGCTTTCAGTCGGCTTTGTGGGGTCTGTGAAAGACCAACGGACAAGCCGTCACCATGGGGACACCACACAAAGCTGCTTGTAATTGACTGCTGCAGTCAGGGATGCCCAGCAGCAAAAACAGCTGATTGTGTAGTGACGGGGCACTCCCTGATTGCAGTGGCTGAGTTTCTATGATTATAGTGGCATGCTCATTAACAGCCTTCATCGACCGCGTGCTCCTCCATTCGCCAAGGCAGAGACCAGCCCCAGAATGGACTGCTGCCATTCGGCACAACACTGCTATGCCTCCACAATCCACTTTTGTGCAGGAAGCTGACGCAATGTGTTTCTTGCACGTGCATGCAAACAATACAAAAATACGTAACCCACTGACACCACCAAATGATGTCTGATTGCTCACCCTTCTATTTAACACCAAATATCAGAAGAAAACCAGACTCGCTATTGTACAGAAGGATGACAACTGATGAAAACACATGAGAAACTTTTTAAACTTATTATAAAATTACTAACATAGCTTCAGCCAATCAGCATGCAGAGCCACTGTACCTCTTATCTTATGTACTGTGTGCTCCTGTGCTGGAACATTAGGAAGAAGCACACTACTTATTTATTTATTTGTTTTTTGAGTCTTGGATTACAACACCTATGAGTAATATAACTCATTTACAAAGGTTCTACATCAGCAGTACAAAAACAAAATAAGGTGAACAATAGATAAGTAAATAGCAGACATCAAGGATATACTTAAAAAAAATGAATACTTCGAAAGCAATCAAAATAGCATTGAATGTTACTCAATATAACAGTAAAGGGGGCTAAAGAAGTGGGCAGCCTAGGAGGCCTTGTCAAAATTTAGGAGAGAAAATAATGGGGTGCTAGGTGGGGGGGGGGATGGGAGAAATGAGAGGGGGTTGGGTAAAGGGAAAGAGTTGCACAGGAGATGAAAGGGGAAGGAGAGGAGTTACAAAGAAGGTGATAGGGGATATAGAGAGATGAGAAGAGGAGGAGGAGGTGAAAGATGGGCAATGGGGCACGTGCAAAGAGAAGTGGGGAGTGCTGGCGAAAGGAGGGGGCAGGAGACAGATTGATAGTAGAGGGACAAGAGATGGTGTTTAGCCAAGGGAGGTGGCAGCCTAGTAGGCCTTGTCGAAAACCCAAGAGAGAGAGCAATATGGGTGGGAGAGAAGGTAAGAGAGAGAAACGTAGGGGGAGGATGGGAAGAGTGTTGCAAAAGAGGAGGCATGAGATAAGAGAATGGGTGGGGGTGGAAGGTGAAGAGGAGCAGGGGAAGAGTGTGAAGATGCATGAGCAGGGAAGGAGAAGGGGTGAGGGGTGAGAGGTGGAGTAGTGGAGAAAGGCTCAAGGGTAGGATTGAAATGAAGTGCCGAGATGTTAAGTTCCAAAAGGTATAAGAACAAAGATAACATAATCAGATGGCTGATAAGGGCAGAAGTCACATATGCTCTTTGCTAATAGATGCTGCCGTAGTTTGTGTGTAGTCTTTAGTAACTGAACAAGACCCACAAGGCACAACTGCCTGTTTTCAGGGGCGAGCCAGGAGCCCTGGGGAGATTAAATGACTTGCTCAGAGTCACACAGTCTGCAAGTGGAGGTTGGGGGAATCAAACCCAGGACTGCTGGATGAACCAAGCTCATTTGCAGTTCATTACTCTAACCTCTAGTCTATACTGCCGGGGGGGGGGGATGACCTAATAAACTCTAAACTTATTTTAAATCCCTCAAGCCAAAGTCCAGTTATTTATAATAAGATAATAGTGCCTTTGAGTGAGGTCTCTTAAAGGTGTAAGAGTTTCCCCCTGTGTGGTCTGAAAAGACAGAATTGCTCAGTTCACTTTGCAGTCCTCTGGCACAAACCTCATGATCAGAGTCTCTTCAACTATCTGAGATACCCCTTGGAGACTTTTTTAACTTATATTAAAGAAACAGCAGGAGTGCCCTGGAGAGATTAATCACAAACCACAGCATACATGAAACATCAGCACAAATGATTGCAAATTCAAATATTTCACCAAATGAAATCACACAAGTCTCATGGCATAAAAAAAATGTGGTCAATAGTTATTCCACACTATCTGCGGATGAACAATACATGATTTCAAGTACCCGATCAAGAGAATTTGCTTGATTAGGCATTTAATAGCCAAACCTATATTATGACAGCAAAGCTGGAACTACAGGTCTGTGTTAATCTCCCATACTGACCAAATTTAGCACTTCACAGAACCTTCATATCATTACAGGTAACTTCACCATTCATAAAATAAAAACCTACAATCTAACGTTTATACAAAATAAAACTCAATACACTACGTTGCTTCATGTATTTTGACTTGAGTGGTTTATATCCAACATGAAAAAAAAAGTGTTTCTCACGTTATTTGGTTAATACAATCAGTCAGTTTCTAAGTACAATACTATACACCAAAGTTGTGTTTTTTGTGTGAGAATCCATGCCCAAGGCAGTTGAAGGCATAACCTCATAACACACCCAGGGTGTATGGTTTATTACAACATAACCTGCTGCTGCAGGAGGTTTAGTGACCTGCTCAAGGTCATAAAATATTGCAAGTGACAGTTGTGGGTTTCAGAACCAGGACTGCTGTGTCTCTAGGTTCACAGTTTGGTGCGCAAACCCTCTCTGCCATCCTGAACTGCAATTAACATGTATTTACTTGTACACAAATGTTAAGAATAGAAATGTATTTACCATCTACCATACCATATTCTTTTCTTATGCCCTTAAACAGCAAATGCCATCCAATGGGGCTACACTCTTGAAAGCTATAAGTGATTTGTTTAAAAGCAAGTTATCCATTGCACAAAGTGTTCAATATATAAAAGATAAAAAAGAAATCCAAAATCAGTTACATCCAAATTTTGGTAGCAGTAGTAAACCATAGCCAATGTATTAATTATTAAATCAATCAATCAATTAATCTTATTTCTTGAAGCTGCCATTACATATTCAGCAAACAAAATGGTAAGAGAATGGATAATCTGCTTGGTTTGTCCAGTGATATTGAATGATCAGCTAAATCCTAACAATTGTTGCTCTCATAGTCAATGACAATTCTATTGCCACAAAAAGAAAGACAAAATACTGTCACCTACCCAACGTGGAAGACAGCAGTCTAATCCTTATAACGTGCAGACGCAGAAGCCACACATCAAATTCTGCGAAGTTCAGAGTGAGTTCTCATTATATACTGCAGCATTTTGGATGCAATAAGCATGGGAAACCCCCTTTGCAAACACTTCCAACCACCATCCCACATGCAACCTTTTATAGAATGCAGATAACCAAATCAGAGTGGGCTCCAGATCTAAAGAGCTGGTGGGGGTAATTGATTCAGGCAAAATGAGTCATTCTCCATCCAGAACAGTAGGTGGTAAAGAATAGTTTAATGACAAAAAAAAAAAAAGTTTATAGGATAAAAAAAAAATCTCCCCATGCCCACACATTTGGTGGCACAACTATCACAATCTTGCACAGACATTCACAGACTCACAAGTCACAAGCACATAAATACGGATAGATATACAAACAAAGCAAAACACATATACTCGTAAACATACAAACAAATCAAAACACATACACTCACAGGCATACAAATACAAAGCAGATTCTCAACCAGCATTCACACACAAAATTATTTAACAGACCACTGTAATCCGGCATCCTGATTCACCTGGGCCCTCTATTGCAGCTAGCACACGATATTCGTACATGGTTGCCTAGCCATTGTCTAAAGATGGGTCCTGCACACACATGGAAGCAGCCATCAGAAAACATTTTTAAAACTTTAACAAAAAAATGCTAAACATCCATACCATTTATAATAGCAGAAAGGTAACTCCGATGGGGTGTGGGGGTGTAGGGGTTATAGTTCAGTAATCCCTCCTAGTACTGTGTGAAATGTTCAAATGCTGGTGGAATGAGGGCTGGCCTGTTGGCACAGAAGGCTCAGGTGCCTCATTCCTAACCTCTCTTACACTGGCAACCCAAGCTTGGGAATGAGCTCGGGCTGTAGGGGCCAGCTGGAGAGTGGAGGAGAATCAACATTGCACAGGATACACTCCTCCTTCATGAAGGGAGGGTAGCCAGCTCCAGTGCTATAGTACCACTTGGGTAACCACAGGTAACAGTGCTGTTGCAGCAGCTTGTGAGTGGGAGGATGTTGGCAGATGGTGCGCAATGCAAGCTTGCATGGGTACGTGCTTGGCACATGCTTGACACCGGAGTCTTGGGTGAAATGGGAGAAAAAGTGAAAACACCTCGAGTGGCAGAATGTGGCTGACTAGCCCACATGCTCTACACCTGACTGCCTAGGTACAGCCTTCCACACTGGATCATCCTGCAGCAGAGATAACTGGGGCACACTATCCCTGCCAGAAGCACTGGGGGAACATGAGGAGGCTCCGGTAAGACCTAGTGGGTGCCAGGTTAAAGGAACATGGGCAGGATTGAGCAAATGGGGTGCTGTTGAAGAGCGGGAGGCAGAAACAGATAAAAAAAAACATTTGTCAATGCCAAATGTTTGCTTGCTGGTATTAGTATTGGAAATGCAGGAGTTAGACAGGTGCAGAGTAGGAATGGCAGTGAAGTATTGAACTTCATGCCAACCCCACATCTACCCTTCAGAGACGGACAGGCATTGGGGGTATGTGTTTGGCTTGTTACCCATAACGTCCATGCCATTTCACCTCACCCTATCCTTCAGACACTGACAAGTGTTGAGGTGTCCCTTGGGGTGTTCGGCTTTACAGTCACCCCACTCCTTAAGGACAGATGCTGAAATGGGTGCAATATAGGAGAATGGACTGAACTCTGGGGTTGAAGAGTCCAAGGCACACTCGATGCCTGTCACTGGCTGCAGAGTGGGGGTGGGGGTGTGGAATGGCAAGATCATTACAGTCGGCAATCCAAAGGCACACCCCTGATGCCTGTCAGTCTGTACAGGGTGGGACGTTATGATTACAAATCCTAACACCCCGGGTGTTGGTTGGTATTTGCACTACAGATATTCAACATGGCCTTTTTGTGACTCTCACCTCATGAAAGCATTTGGGACCTCTTCTCATGAACAGTGGCTTTGTGATTTTGTTAATGTGTCCCGAAGTTTGAGTTCCAACAGTGACCATGCCATTGTGCACCAGATGTACGAAAACACAGATCGGGCAGGATGTGAAGAATGACAGCTGCACCATTCATAAGGGGGTGTGAAAAGACGGCAATGTTGAAAATCTGTAGTGAAAATATTAAAAATGCTTAAACTTCCAAGCGTACATGGAAACTGCACTATGCATGCACATAAAACAGTCATTTAGTGGAATTAGTTCACCAAATTTTCAATGTAGGCATTTTGTGACCTCTGCTCATGAACACTGTCACAATGATTTTCTTAATCTATCCTGAAAAGTAATTTTCCACAGCAACCATGCTATTCTGTGCCAGATGTCCAAATTCATATTTCGGGCAGGATATGAAAAATGACAGCTGTACTGAACAGAGTGACTGTGATTTTCTTAATCTGTCCCAAACACTGATTTCCCACAGTGATAGTTCTATTCTGTGCCGGAAGTGCGAAAACACACTTCAGCAAGGATGTGAAAAATGACAGCTGTACTTTCATAAGGAGGTGCGAAAAAATGAACATGTTGAAAATCTGGAGTGAAAATATTACACATTTGTGAAGTTATGAGGGTACGTGGAAACTGCGCAATTCACACTCGTAACACAGTCATTGTATGGACTTTCATCACCAAATTTTCAACATAGGCTTTTTAGGACCTCTGCTCATGAACAGTGTCATTATGATTTTCTTACTCTGTCCCGAACACTGATTTTCCACAGTTACTGCTCTATTCTGTGCCAGAAGTACAAAAACACATTTTGGCCAGAATGTGTAAAATGACAGCTATACTATTCATAAAGAGGTGTGAAAAAATGCCAATGTTGAAAATCTGGAGTAGAAAATATTACAGATTCCAGCTGGCGGAGGTATGAAAGCGTGCATTAGAAGCTACTAACGCTTTACTAAATAAAACAGTCATTTTTTGGATTTTTCACCAGATTTGCAACATAGGCTTTTGACAGCACATCTCATGAACAGTTGCACTGTTGTTTTGTTAATCTGTCCCAAATGGTGATTCCACACAGTGACCACAAAATCACCTTTTAAGACTGAATAATGCCATGACAGTTACTGAATTCATGAGGAGGGGTCCAAATAATCTCATGTTGAAAATCTGGTGCCAAAATTCCCCAAAATGCCTGAGATATGCACCAAAGTTGAAAAAACCCTATTTATGCCATTATACAGCTTACCGGCATTTCTTCAGTTCCCGGTCAGCTTTCAAGAGTGCAGGCGTGTTCCTGATCCACCGAAGAACATTGCACCAGGCTCCAGAGGTAAGTATGGGGTGTGGGAGTGTGGGGAGGTGGGGTATGTAGAGAGTGGGTGCGGGTTTGGGGAGGGGCACCGGACAGTTTACGGGACTGTTTTCTCATTTTGCAGGTTAAAAAAAAAATACAGACAATGCGGGTTGGTTTTCTACTTTTGCAGGTGTGTTTGGTACACTGGGGTTGGGCTCCCAGTGTGCCACCGGCATTTGTGGGGAGGGGGACCAAAGATGACAGGGACTGGACCCCCCATCGGCACAGAAATGGGTGGCGGGGGTGCATGAATACCAAAGGGGATTGGGCACCCCTCAACATAGGCATGAAATCATTGGGGGCCATTATGCTGACGGGGAGTGGGCTCCTCCATCAACAACTGGAACAGGGAAGGGGGGACTGAAGCCGATGGGCATTGGGCCCCCTGTCAGTCTAGAGCTGTGTGTGGGGGTGCATTATGCTGAAGGAGTTGGGCTCCCTTGGCACACACAACTGAAATTGGGGGACATTATGCCGACAGGGAGTGGGCTTCCCGGTCGGCAAATGAACTGGGTTGGGGGCATGCTGACAGGTGGACTGGGCACCCCATCAGCTTTCTTGGGGCACTGAGGCACTGGCATAGAGCTGTCATGTTCCTGGAAATGTTACACCAGGCAAGGTGCCGCCCTGTAATGGCGGGTCACTCCCTCATTGCAGCGGAATGGCTGACGCTGCAACGACGAGGCAGACCCTGATTGCAGTGGTGAAATTGTTACAAGCTGGTGACACTTCTGCAGAACCAGTGTCATCAGGACACTGGGCCTGCGTTGGTTAAGCACTGTCAAGCCCAAAAGTATAGTGCCAGCACTGGCCGCAACAGTGCGGCACCTCTACAACCCGCTTCTCTCCTAAGCTGCCACATAATGTTTCTTGCGCATGCTCGCAAGCAAACATAAAAAGGCCAATGGAATGGAATTCCACAGAATTTCAGATAATTTCATTTCATTCTACAGAATTACATTAGCAGCAGAATTCTGAAAATGTTTGTGGATTATTAATCAGCAATTTACATTAACTGTCTACTCCATTTTTGTAATCTGTGGAAAATTATTCCACAGTTTAAGTAATCCACGGAAGGTTATTCTGTGGTTTTCATGGAAATCATTTTTTGGAATTACACAGAATTGAAAATGAAACTCCAACAACATTTTAGAAGTGAAATTGCCACTCCACATGGATTCTGCTGGCAGAATCTCACATTCCACACAGCTCTAATCCCATCCCCACCATGAACAACAGTCACCTTCAGGTTGTGTGGGTGGGGTTAACTCATAACTCATAGCAACAGATCTACCATTGCACTTTGCTTTTTAATTAGTCCGCATAACATAAACCCATACTGTACACAGAAACACAAAAAATTATCTTATGCCTGTACTGTCAGCCAGACAGGTACATACAGAAATATGGGCACCTACAAACGGAATACACAGCGACCTTCACACAGTTACACAAACGCAGCTGCAGCAGAATAAAATGGGCAAAAAAACTAAATCCCTGGAGGGATTCACAACTGAGATTCCAAATCAGAATTATCCATTCTCTGAACTAGGATAACTGTAATTCTTGGGGTGGGTGCATGCTTTAGACTTGTTGCACAAATGGCAAGCTTATTAAATGCCAGGTTTTTGTTACTTGGACACTATTATTTATATGGATATATATAAAATACTTCAATGTATGTTATAACCCTCAATTTAAAATATTCTACAGGGTATTCTGATTACTAGATGATTATATTAACGCCACAGCAGCAGTGCACAGTATGGTGAAAACTGTGACCGATACTTGTTTTGTCTATTTTAGATTGCCCCTTAACTCCTGTCCTGTAATTGTGACAGTTGCAAAGTTAAACTTCACCAATGAACTGGCAAAATGTCAGATCTTGTGCTGTGTTTTGGTAAGGTGAAGCTGGCACTTAGCCAACAATTTTCTTAGCCAACAATTTGCTGAATGAAGTACCATTAAACACTGTGCTGGATGGCCAGCCCGTCTGTGCAGCAGTGGCACAGTATGGTGAAAATTGTGACCAATACTTGTTTTGACTATTTTAGATTGCCTCTTAACTCCTCTCCTGGTGAAGTTGGCACTAAGCCAACAATTTGCTGGATGAAGTACCATTAAACACTGTACTGGATGGCCAGCCCATCTGCGCAGCAGTGGCACTACTGCTCGCAGTGTCGGTGACCAGAGCTCGGGAATGAACTCAGATCACCGGGGGTTAGTTAGGGGAGGAGGATTGATTGCCCTAGCAGACACTGTCCTCCTCCAAGAGTGTGGGTTGCCACCCTTGCTGCAGTACTGCCACCTGGGTGACCACAGGTGGCAGTGCATTCGAGGGCACTGTGGAAGGGATGGGCACAGGCTGGGGTTTGGTGCAGCAGCATGCTCAGGCTTGCAAATGCACCATAGACCTCCCATGCTTACCTGTGTCCATGGGAACAGGGAGAAAGCAAGAAAAGTCCACAGTCTGACAAATGAGGGACCCCAGTGAATTAAAAAGGATCATGCCTGAAACCCTAAGCTGATCAGCCTGACACAGATGACACAGGTAGAGAGGGGTCAGCCCCTCTTCCCCATCCAAGGGGATAGCCATGGCAGCATGGAGCTAGGAGGCTGGTGAGGGTCAGAGTCTGGCGGAGCCCGGCACCTTGGGGAACCCAGAGGAAAGTCAAGGCAGTGGCATAGGATGGAGCATCAACAGAAAATTATTTAAAAAAATTGCATCAGTTGAAGGCATACAAAAAAAGGCAATGCTCCACCCCCCCAGCACACTAAAACCCTCCATCCACCCTCACCTGACCCAACCATCATGATAAAGTAAAAATATCCAGCCTGTACCACCTTCCCTCACCCACTCATCAACACCATGCACTCTCCCTCCTCCTCCCCCCACCCACACAAAAAAGTAATATAGTACACCCCAATACCTGGCCTACTCATTCAGCAGCCACCCTCCCTCCTCCCCCAGGCCTACAAAACAAAAGGCAATCCCTCCCAAACTCACTCAGACCAGCAAGCTCCACCCCATTGCCATTTCAGAGTGGAACCCAAGGAGCAAATCAGAAAGGATACAAGGAGCTAGGGTAGGATAGAACTTAGCATGGACCTTCTCTCACCACCTTAAGCAGCCGCCATCTGAGTGAAGGGGGCTGCCTACTCATGCTTCCATTCATTCAGATAATGGTCGGCTGAGGTGGTGAGAGGAGGGTCTGTGTCAACTTGCATCCTCCTCAGGCTTCTTGTATTCTTTCTGGTTGCTCAGCTCATGTGCCACTCTAGAAACATAGAATTTGTTGGCAGAAAAGTACTGCTTGACCCATCCAGTCTGCCCAGTGTTTCCCTGCCTATTCTGCCTCAGCAGACCCTAATTGGTCTCCGGTGACCCCTCCACCTTCATTTATTTACCAGTATTCCCCTATGCCTAGCTCATGCATGTTTTTTGCTCCTACTATTTTTGGTAGCGTGCTGTTCTAGGCAACCACCACCTCTTCAGCAAAGCAGTATTTTCTCATGGCCCTCCTAAACTTCCCCCCTTCCAGTTTCATTGCATGCCCTTTTGTTCTGTTGCACTTCTTCATTTGAAACAGGATCTGCATCTCTGCCCTGTTCACTCTTGTGAGGTACTTGTAGGTCTCTATCATGTCCCTCCTCCTCTCCACCACTATGTACATGTTGTGATCCCTCAGTCATACTCATACTGTTTCTCGTGCATCCCCTTTACCATTTTAGATGCCCTCCACTGAACTGTCTCCACTCTGTCTATCTTTTTTTAAGATGTGGCCTTCAGAACTGTACACAGTATTCCAGGTGAGGTCTCACCGATGATCTACATGGGGTAGTACCACCTCCCTTTCTACCTCCCTCCAACTCTGAATGGCATAGGGATCTAGGGTGGTGGGTGGGGGAGGTGTCTTTTGCAGCCTGGGGAAGGAGGGTGGGTGACTGAACTGAGAAGAGGGTGCTACTTCTTTCTGTCGACAAGGGGAGTGGGGGGGTGCATGGTGTTGCTGAATGGGGGGCAGGGGAAGGGTCCAATCCAGTACTTTAATTTTATTAATCATGATGGTCATATGGGTTTTTGGGTGCCACAGAGGGTGGTGGGTGCATTGTTTTAGTTGTGCAAAGAGTCCATGCCACCAAGTGACTCTTCATTCTACTTTGCAAATGAAGTGTCCCTTTATGGAATTTTAATCACATGAAGTGTGACAAGAAGTGACACTTTGCTTGGTCTTTGCCTGTGAAGTCGATACTTCATCACACATAATGATACACAAAGGGCCACACAAAACCGCAACACTTTGCATTGCGCTATACACAACAAAGTGTAGTCATGTCATCTACACAGACTTGTAATATACCCATTCCCACCCATAGCTCTTGGCTCTCTTCCATCACTCACCCTCCCCCAAACACCACACCCCTTACTCCCACCTCCTTTTCTTTCTGGTCCTGTCCTCCTTGCAGGGTTCTCTGCATTCTGAAGGGGTATAGATCATAGCTGCCCTCAACTCTGTCCACTATATCCCCCACTCCTCATCCTTGACCCCCATCTTCCCTTTTGGTGTTATACTTGCCCTCCCCTTGGGCTACACAAGCTCTTACTGAACCTTTGCTCAGCCACTCCTGTAGCACTTAATTTGTGGTATCTGGATTATATTGCTCCTAAGTGTTCTACAATGTTATGTAATAGCATTTGCACTTACTTCTTATTTGTATCATGTTTGCTTGCTCTCCCAATTGTTGTAATCCCCCTTCCCCAGCATGATTCTGGAAACGAGCCCTTTACAGCTCATGTTGCCTTGGTAGGTACGTAGGAAGGAAGGAAGGAAGGAAAGAATGAAAGAAGGAAAGAAAGAAAGAAAGAAAGAAAGAAAGAAAGAAAGAAAGAAAGAAAGAAAGAAAGAAAAGCATTCTTTTCAATGTGTTTTTTCTCAGGTTTTGGTTGGTGTCCTCAGCTGCTTTTTTTTAACTCAGTGTTTATGCTCCTACCTGTCTTCATGTTGGGCCCTCTTTTCAGGGCCTCATTGGTGACCCACCTTGGAGTCCTTCCAGGAATCGCGTGCACATATGGTGCCCCACTCATTACCCTAGATCCTCTGGATAACCCCCTGGCTGGGGTGGCGGAGTCCCCCTTAAACTCCCCCAGACACTGATGGAGCATTCAACCTGCACGTGGAATCCCCGGAAACCCCAAGCACCGTCTTCCCAGGCCCGTCTACTGGCACTGACATGGGGAGCATTTTACGTTTTTCATCCCACCCCCTGAGCATCAGCATGCAATGAGAGCCAATGAGTTGGGGGCATGCTGAGATGTGTCCTCCACTCTGGCTCTCGGCTGATGCTGCACCCCGATCTGTGCTGCTTACTCCTGCATCTACCACTAGGGCTCCCCCAGGTGGTGGTATCGCAGTGAGGTCTGAAGATTCCCCTTCCTGGAGAAGAAGAGCAGCCGTTGGGCTCTGAATCCTTCCCCTCCCCTGCCGACCCCCAGCGGCCCATGCTCGTTCCCGAACATGGGTCGCTGGCATGGTGAGAGGTGTGGCATCCAGCACCTCAACCCTCAGTGCCACCAGGCTGGCCTCAGCTGTTTTTGAGCACCCTTAGTTCACTTTCCTTGTAACTAAAAGAAACTGCAGTAGCATGCAACAGACATTGTTCCCCGACATTATAAGATAATGAGTGTTAAAACAAGTATTTGTCAATGCCGAATGTTGTCTTGCTGACATTGGGATTGGTAGCGCAGGAGCTGAACAGATGTATAATAGGAATGGCAGTGAAGTATGAAAGTGACATCAACCCCACATTACCCTACAGAGACTGACAGGCACTGAGGTGTGCCTTTGGGCATCGGCCATAACATTAATGGTATTTCAGCTCACCCTACCCTGCAGTGCAACAAATATTGCATTGTGACTTGGGGTCCTCGGGCCTTACGCTCACCCCATTCAGCCATAATGCTCATGGCATTTTACCTTACCCTATTCTGCAGACACTGACAAGTGCTGAGGTGTGCCTTGGGTTGTTTGGCTTTACAGTCACCCCATTTCACAAGGACATACGCTGAAATGAGTGCAGCATAGGAGAATGGGGTGAACTGTGGGGCTGAAGATTCCAAGGCACACCTCAATGCCTGTCAGTGGCTTGAGGGTGGGGGGATGGTATGGCACGAGCATGACAGCTGGTAATGCAAAGGCACACCCCTGACACCTGTCAGTCTGTACAGGGTGGGGCATTATGGTTAGAAACCCTAATGCCCCAGCTGTTTGTTGGTATTTGCACTACAAATTTGCAATGCATCATTTTTGTGACCCCCACCTCTTGAAAGTGTTTGGGATCTCTGCTCATGAAGGGCAGGAGTAAATGGAGAAAGTGGCAAAGGCAAGAAGGACAGGGATGGGGCAAAAGGGAGTAAGGCCATCAGGAAATGGAGGGTAATAAGTACCAATGCCCGTAGTCTGGGCAACAAGCTCCCCGAGCTGGTGGCCTTAATGGAAGAGGGATGCCTGGATATCGTAGCAGTCACAGAAACATGGTACACAGAGAACCATGACTGGGATGTTAACATACCAGGGTACATAACCTACAGGAGAGACAGGCAGGGGAGAAGAGGGGAGGAGTAGCTCTATGTAAAGGAAGGGATAAAAAGCAACTGAACAAAAGAGTAAACAGGGAGGAGAGAAGGCACTGTGGGTCACCTTGGAGACTGAAAGGGCACCACAATCCGCACAGGGTTGTGTACAGACCCCCATGTCAGGGGAAGGAATGGACAAGGATATGATAGAAGGCATTCTTAGAATGGCAGAGAAGGAGATACTGTTGATGGGAGACCTGAATATGCCAGATGTTAACTGGAGCACATTTGCTGCAGCCACATCAAAACAGGACCATTCTTAGTGCCTACAGGTGGCAGGCATTAGACAGCTAGTTTGGGAACCCACTCGTAGGAGCAATGTTAGACCTCGTACTCTCAAACTGGGGCAGTGAGAGGACCTCAGATCTAAGTGGGCTGCCATCTGGGGACAAGTGACCATCAAGCAGTGTGGTTCACATTAAACTCAGCTACAGAGTCAAGCCATACAAAGTGAGGTACTGGACTTTAGGAGGGCTGACTTTGGCAAGATGGGAGAGTGCCTCAGAAAAGCACTAGCAAACAGGCTAGAAGGAGGTGTGGAGCAACAATGGGGAATTATCAAAACTGCCATCACAGAGGCAACAAGCCTTTGTGTGAAGCAAATGAACAAATCAAAATGAAAGAAAAAGCCACTATGGTTCTCAAAAGAGGTGGCTGTGAAAGTCAGGAAGAATAAGACAGCATTCCGGAAGTATAAGGAAACACAGAAGGAGCAGGACAGAGAGCTGTACCAGTTAAGGCAGAAGGAAGCAGGGAGGGAAGTCAGAATAGCAAAGGCCCAAACTGAGGAAAAGATAGCCAACTCAGTTAAGAAGGGGATAAAACCTTTATAGGTACATCAGCGGCGTAGAAAGACAAAGGGAGGATAGTGAGGCTGAATAGAATGAACAGTGGGTGGGCAGAGGAACAGTGAAAAAGCAGGAATACTGAATGAATATTTCTGCTCAGTATTCACAAAGAGGAGGGAAGTGCCTAATCCAATTAACAGAAGCACTCTTGATAGGGGGTCGATCCCAGTCCTTTCACAAAAAGGGTTCTGCAAGAACTCCTAAAACTGAAGGTGGACAAAGCAATGGGTCCTGATGGAATTCACCCCAGAATTCTAAAAGAATTAAGGAGGAACTAGTGAAACCACTGGCTACTCTTTTTAATAAATCATGGGAGGATGGTGTGGTACCCAAGGACTGGAGGAAGGTGGATGTGATTCCCCTTCACAAAAGTGGGTCCAAGACAGAAGCAGGAAACTACAGACCTGTCAGTCTGACCTCTGTGGTAGGGAAAGTGATGGAGTCACTTCTGAAGGAAAGAATAGTCGAGTACCTAGAGGCCAGTATAGCACAGGACCCAAGGCAGCATGGGTTCACAGCGGGAAGGTCATGTCAGACGAATCTAATAGATTTCTTTGACTGGGTGACCAAAGTAGTAGACCAGGGAGGGGCTGTGGACATGGCCTACCTAGACTTTAGCAAGGCATTTGACACAGTCCCACACAAAAGATTAATAGTCAAATTAACCAGCCTGGGAGTGGGACCCAAGGTGGTAGCCTGGGTAAAACATTGGCTGGACAACAGGACACAGAAGGTAATTGTAAATGGAGTCCATTCTGAAGAAAGGGGTTACTAGTGGGTACCGTAGGTTCAGATTGGGTCCAGTCCTTTTAATGTCTTCATCAGTGACATTGCAGAGGGACTGGAAGGAAAAGTATGCCTTTTGCAGATGACACAAAATCTGCAACAGGGTTGATACACAAGGAGGCGTGGAAAGGATGAAAGGGACTTGGCAAGGTTGGAGGAATGGTCAGAAGTATGGCAGCTAGGATTCAATGCAAAGAAGTGCAAAATAATGCACCTGGGAAACAAGAACCCAGGGAAGAATACACAATGGGTGGGGAGGTAGTAACAACAACAAAAAGGAAAGGGACCTGGGGTAATCATATCAGATGACCTTAAGGTTAGCAAGCAATGTGAGAAGGCAGTAGGGAGGGCTGGGGGTATACTGGGATGTATAGGGAGAGGCATCATCAGCAGAAAACAGGAAGTTGTTATTACTCTGTACAGACAGTTGGTGAGACCCCATCTGGAGTACTGTGTGCAGTTCTGGAGACCCCATCTCCGCAAGGACATAGACAGGATAGAGGTAGTCCAGAGGAGGGCAACTAAAATGGTGCAGGGTCTGCAAGAGAAGCCGTATGAGGAGAGACTAAATGTATACCCTTGAGGAAAGAAGGGAGAGGGGGGACATGATAGAAACGTTTAAGTACCTCAGTGGAATCAACAAAGTCCAAGAGGGTAGCATTTTCAGAAAAGAGACTTGCAAGAACAAGGGGACACAATTTAAAGATAGAAGGAGGGCGGTTCAGGGGCAATGTGAGGAAGTATTATTTCACAGAGAGGGTAGTGGATGCATGGAACAGCTTTTCTGAGGAGGTTGTGGGGTCTAAAACTGTGGGAGAATTCAAGAATGCATGGGACAGACATAAGGCAATTCTTGTGGGGGGTAGGAAGAAATAGGCTGTTGGTTAACTAGGATCTGCGGCCTATCCTATAGATAGGGAAATGGGCAGACTAGATGGGCCTAGCGGTCCTTATCTGCCGTCAAAGTCTATGTTTCTGTGTTTCTATCATGAATGGTGGCACTGTGATTTTGTTAATCTGTCCCGAACTTTGCCTTCTCACAGCGACTGCGCCATTCTGTGCCAGATGTGGGAAAACACCATTTGGACAGGATGTGAAAAATGACAGCTGTACCATTCATAGGTAGGTGTGAAGAGATGGAAATGTTGAAAATCTTGAGTGAAAATATTAAAGATGCTCATGTTTACGAGCATACATACAAACCGTGCAATGCACACTCATAACACAGTCATTTAGTGGAATTATTTCACCAAATTTTCAACATAGGCATTTTGGGATCTCTGCTCATGAACACTGTCACTATGCTTTTCTTCATCTGTTCTGAATGTTGTTTTCCCACAGTGTTTCGCCACTGTGCGCCAGTTGTGCAAAAACACATTTTGGGCAGGATGTGAAAAATAACAGCTGTACTGTTCATAAGGAGGTGTGCAAAACTGACAATGTTGAAAATCTGGAGTGAAAATATTACAAAATCTCAAAGTTACGAGCGCACATGGAAACTGTGCAATGTACGCTTATAACATACTCATTTTGTGGACTTTTGGCACCAAATTTTCAACATAGATGTTTTAGGACCTCTACTCATGAACGCTATCACTGTGATTTGCTTAATCTGTCCCGGACACTGATTTCCCACAGCGACCTCACTATTCTGTGCCGGTAGTGCGAAAACACATTTTGGACAGGATGTGTAAAATGTCAGCTGTACTGCTCATAAGGAGGTGTGGAAAAATGCCAGTGTTGGAAATTTGGAGTGAAAATATTATAGATTTGCAAAGTTGTGGGCGTACGTGGAAACTGCGCAACGCGTGCTTGTAAAACAGTCATTTTTTTTATTTTTTTTCACCAAATTTGCAACATAGGATTTTTGAGAGTCTACCTCATGAACATTGGCACTGTCATTTTGTTGATCTGTCCTGAAAGGTGATTTCCCTCAGTGACTGCAAAATCACCTTTTGGGACCGAATAACACCATGACAGTAACTGAATTCATTAGGTGGAGTCCCAATAACCCCATGCTGAAAATGTGAGGCCAAAATTCCCCAAAACGCCCTTGATATGCACCAAAGTTGAAAAAACCTATTTATACCATTATACAGCTTACGGGCATTTCTTCAGTTCGCGGTCAGCTTTGAAGAGTGCAGATGTGTTCCCAGTCCACCAAGATCATCGCGCTAGGCTCCAGAGGTATGTATGGGGTGAGGGGTTGGGGAGGTGGGGTACGAGTGGGTGGGCATGGGTTGGGAGGGGGGTGCAGACAGCAAGGAACTATTTTCTTCTTTACAGGGTTTTAAAAACGTTATAGCATACGGGACAGTTTTTCCTTTAACAGGTACTTTTGGCATGCTGTGGTGTGCTCAAATGTGCCACCTGTGTGTTTTGGCATGAGGGGACTGGAGCTGATGGGGATTGGGCACCCCGTCTGTACATACTGGGGGGAAGTCGTATGAGCCAAGAGGGATTGGGCCCCCACTCGGCACACAAGAAATGGGGGGAAACATGCCAGCAGGGATTGGGCACCCCATCAGCAAATTAGGTTAGGAGGGGGCATGCCGACAGGGGGATTGGGCACCCCCATCGACTTTCTGAGGGACTGTGTGAGGTGGCGGCTGTCCCTCGACTTCCCTGTTGCCGCTGCCATGTTGCTCGACAGGGGACACCAGTAGTAATTGGCTGCTGCAATTAGGGACCACCCCGTGGCACTTCCTGATTGCAGCGGCTAATTTCTTTCAAGGTGGTGGCATGTTTTATCAACTGCTGTCATAGACAGCATGCTCTGCCATTGGCGCCACAGAGCCTGGCCTCAGAAAGCAGTGGTGCCATTGGCTGCAGCGGGACCGCACCTCCAAAACCCTCTTCTCCAC
The DNA here is from genome assembly GCA_016271365.2 of Neoceratodus forsteri. NCBI lineage: Eukaryota > Metazoa > Chordata > Ceratodontiformes > Ceratodontidae > Neoceratodus > Neoceratodus forsteri. The sequence continues at coordinate 219,889,489 of CM028133.1, read as the reverse complement.
TGAAGCAACCACAATATGTTGTCTGCACTGTGTGTGCAAGACAACATAAAAACAGCAGAGAAGATTGATACAATTTGTGGGAATAGACATGCTGTACTAAAAGAAGTGCTCCGTTTGTTATTTCAAAAGAATAGGGGAAGTTCTGAAGAAGTCTTAGAACTTCTGAAGGAGATTCAAAATTGGAAGTCAATGGTACTGCACAAGCCAAGCGATAAAGGGCAGTCTAAAAACAAGAATAAAAAAAAAGCATAGATCAAAATTTTCACCATTAACATGTACAGCAGCTTTACCTTTTTTTTTTCAGTTCCCAATTCAACTCATCAGCTAGAAGACATCTACTGACATCTAAAACTTAAACAAATGCAGACAGGAATGCACTGAAAATGGCATAGGAATGAATGAATATACCATTAGAGGAAGGAACTGAATGCCATCTGTCTGTCTATCCTGGAAAAGTGTATACACATTGCTTTGAAACCTGGCAAGTCGATATGGCCTTACACAATCAGTCCATCTGAGGTTAACTCCTAGGTATGCCACTTAAGAGAAAGCATGAAAGGAAAATATACAAAAAGAACCAGTGTCGGACCCAGGATTTTAAAAATGGTCCTGCAGCACAAATTAACTGGGTCTGACTAAAAGAGTTTGGGCTGTCAGCAAGCAGGCACAATACTTCTTCATCTATCATCTAACATGGAACATTGTAGCACTTCATAGTGGGACATGATAAAGTTAATTTTTGGTACACTGGAAAAAGTATTATTTTCTGTTTGATAAGTTCTATGCCATTTAAATGTTAAAGAAGGGCACTGCTGCAGCAGGATCTCTAGAAATACCGGATCCACCACTGAAAAGAATCACATCACAATCTGAGATGATGTATTTCCAAAAATGGAGATACTATACTTGAGCCAAACGTTTGACAGACATAGCATGGTTTGGATTCCTGTGAACGTAAAGTTAAACAAATGCAGACAAACTGAGATAGGAGTGAATGCACAATCACAGGAAAGAACTGAATGCCAGTTTTCTGTATATTCTGGAACAGTGTGCATGCTTTTTTCTCATTTCATTCAAAAATGCATGCTTTGAAATCAGAAAATGGGTGCGAAAGCCTCACATAATCTGAAACACAAGCAAGGACACACCTTTTAAAAGAAACTATACTACTGAAAAGAAACTGCACAGACAAAAAAAACTCCACAATCTGAGATGGTCCCAAAAATGGATATACTGTACTGAAGCTGAAAGTTTGACAGACAGCATGGTTTGAATTTATCAATATTTTAACATTCAGTTCCCAAAGTTGCACCTCAGTGTGCATGCAGAGCTTACTGTGAAGATTTGGCATTGCTTGCTCAGTTTAACACATCACCAAAAAAAAAAAATGAATGCTTCAACATCAAATAATGGACATGTGAGAGGCACAGAGATAAAGTTAAATGTGAACAGGAAATTGGTTCTTTTTCCGAGTCTATTCATACCTTACACAATGGAGCAGCGTGTGTGCATGGTGTAGAGTTCTTTGGCTAGCACACTGATCGTCTCTGAAAGGATAGATTCCTAAATCATGATCCAGTTCCTAGCTAGTACCTGTTAGGTCAGGTTAACAGGAATCATGATACTCCAGTCAGCAGTTACTCCTTGTATACAACAAAACAGAGCAGAAGAGATCTTGATCCTTTTGTTGCTGGAACAGAAAAGAAAAGAAAGTGAAAGTGTTTTCTGAATGGTTTATAAAAGCGTGGGCTGTCTTGCCCTATGATGGGAGGGAACGTTGTAAAAAAGGATGATAAGGCATCTGGAGTCTGTCACTTAAAGCTCATTGAAAGCAAAGCATTTCCTCTCACACAGTTTATCCTCCACTCCGATTCCAGATCAGATCAGCTTACACACACACACACACACACACACACATAAACACACACACACACACACAAGCACACGTGTACACACAAATGCACGCACACACACAGCAAAGGAAGACTGTAGAAATATTTTTTAATGTGTTGCGTGTATAAAGAAATATTATTACATAATGCAGTATACTCAGTTTACACTTTATGTATTTCTGTTATGTAGATACTGTCAGGATGGGACAAATTATGTAGCCAGGTGGCTATTGCCCACTGAAAATAGGCTTGCCTACTAGATTTTATTTTATTTATTTTGTTGTCATATAACTCAAGTTAAGTTAAGCATTTAGGCATCTGTAAGGGGGATCTCTGAGATGAGGCAGCAAATATGTACCAGTGAAAGGGTTCGGAAAGGGCCAGCAGCCCTAAAGATTGATAAGGCCCCAGGGACCAAGGATATCCATCAGAAGATGCTCAAGGAATTGGCAACAGAATTATTCCTGGTAGGGCTACACTATACAATAGCTCAACTGAGATAGGGGTAGTTCCAAAAGATTGGAGGGTAGCAGACATAGTCCATTTCTATAAGGCATGGGACAAGGAGCACCCAGGAAACAACAGACCTGTCAATCTTACCTCTATTGTGCGCAACCTGATGAAGACAGCAGTTAAAGGGACCTCATGGACTATCTGGAGAGCAGAGGACTCCAGGATAGCAAACAACACAGGTTCAGTGCGGGCAGAGATTATTAGACTTTCACTGGGTAACAAGGGTAAGTGAGAATTTACTCTACTTTGATTTCAGCAAGGTTTTTGACTCTGTGCCTCACAGAATTTTGCTTAAGAGGCTAGAGTATCTGGGTGCAGTGAAAGACACAGAATAGATGGCAGATCTTCAGGCACTGATGGCAGAGGGAGAGGTGAACATAGCAGCCATCACAGAGACATGGTCAATCCAATACCATGACTGGGACCTTATGGTCCCTGGGTATAGATTGTACTGGAATGACAGAGAGAAGGGAAGAAGAGGTGGTGTAGCTCTATACATAAGAAAATTGATCATATGCACCAGGGAGGAGGACAGGACTGAAACCTTATGGGTACAGCTTCAAAACACCAAAGGGAGAAAGGTTTGAATGGGGTTGGTGTACAGACCACCCTCACAGGATGTGGTGTTGGACACAGAGCTCGGGGACCAAATCAGAAAGGTAAGTAGTAGGGGAAACATTGTCAAAAGAGGTGACTTCAACCTGCCTGGAGTTGGCTGGAGAACCTCGGCTACCTCTTGTTCCAGGGAACAGGTCCTCCTGGAGGCTTTCCAGGAATGTTCCCTGTTGCAGGGGGCCACAGAATCAACCAGGGATGGTGTTTTACTGGACATGGTGCTGTTGGATGGAGAGCATGTCCAGGAAATAGCAGTGAAAGACCCCCTTGCAGGTAGCGACCACTGTACAGTGTGGTTTTACCTCAATATGGATAAGGAAACAGCCACTACTAAGACAAGGGTGGTGGACTTCAGGAAGGTGGACTTTGGTATGTTAGGTGAGATCCTAGTAGGGTGCATTACGAAAATCAGGCCGGAGATGGATGCAGACCAGAAACAGTTTGTCATTAAGTTGGGTCTGACTAAGACCACAGACATAGTAAGAATTCCAGGACCAAGAGACCAAGCTGGTTCAACAAGGCGATGGCGGTGAAAGTGAGGGAAAGGAGAGTAGCATTTCAGAAGTACAAACGTACTGTAAGAAAGTAGGACAGGGAGGTTTACTCAGGAGAATCCATTGAAGCAAGACAAGTGGTTCGGGCAGCTAATGCTGCAAGAGAACTAAAGCTAGTGCAGGTGATCAGGGAAGGGGGAAAATGCTTTTTCAGATATATAAGGGAGAGAAGAAATTGTGAGGATGAGATTGTCAGGCCTAAGAGAGAGGGGGATGGGGAGAAAGTAGTGAGGATCAGGCGGAGGCACGGAATGAGTACTTCAGCTCTGTCTTCACTAGGAAAATGGATGGACCTATGCCACAGGGGAAGATAGGGTTCAAATGTGGGGAGGGATGAAACAGATCAGGAGATCCAGGAGGACAAGGTTTTAAAAGGTCTTAGAGCCCTTCAGGTGGACTAAGCACCTGGCCTGGATGGTGTGCACCCAAGAGTCCTGAGGGAACTGGTGGAGGTCCTGGCTGCCACCCTGGCAGATCTGTTTAACACCTTGCTGGAGACAGGGTGTGTGCCTCAGAATGGCACATGTGGTGCCACTCCACAAAAGTGGTCCCAGAGATGAACCTGGTAATTACTGGCCAGTCAACCTTACCTCCATTGTAGGCAAATTAAGGGAGACAATTCTAAAAGCTTACTGGTGAACTTTTTTGAGGTAAATGGTCTCCAGGCTGACGGGCAGCATGAGTTTGTCTTGGGGAGATCCTGCTAGACCAACCGAACAGACATTTTCAACTGGGTTACTAGGTCATTGGACAAGGGCCTGGTGGTGGATGTCCTGTACCTGGACTTCAGTAAAGCCTTCAACTCCATGCTACATGGAAGGTTGCTCAGCAAACTGAGTAATCTTGGAGTTGGGGACAAGCTGCTGGGGTGGGTCAAGAGCTGGCTACAAGACAGAAACGAGAGGGTGACTGCAGGGGGATCTATCTAAGCCTAGACCTGTAACCAGTGGGGTCCCACAGGGCTCAGTACTTGAACCAAGGTTATTCAACATCTTTATTAGGGACATAGCAGATGTGGTCAAAAGTAAAATCTGCCTATTTGCAGATTAAATTAAACTCTGTGGGAGCTGGCCCGGTGGCATAGAGGGTTGAGGCGCTGGTGCCTTACCTCGACCCACATGGGTGACCCGGGTTCGGGAACGGACTTGGGACACTGGGGGCTGGCAGGGGAAGGAGAGGATTGAGCATCCATAGGACTGCTCTCCTTTCCTAGAGTGGGTAGTGGAGTTGACGTCGTGCTGTGGCAGCCCCTGGTGGAGACCAGGAGCACAAGAGATGCACGTCAGGGATGCACCAGAAAAGCAGAAATACCACCCCACTTTAAACCGGATAATGGCTGCCTGGCTGTCTGGTGCTATTCATGTCCCTGCCAAGTCCTCCATCCCAGCAGCACCCCAAGGGCAAGTGTAGCACTGGCTTGTCTCCTGGGCTGGCGCATTCCCCCTCGGAGGAGGGGGACCCATCCAGAGAAGGGTTACTCTGTGTTACCCTGGGACCGGCAGCTATATGGGACTGCAGGATCGGAAGGCAGATGAACCAGAGCCAGCGTTGGTAAGCCTGAAGGAGAGGCTGAAATGGGGCATGTAGGAGGAGGTAAAAAAAAAATAACACAAACTCTGTGGGAGAGTGGACACAAAGGGGGGAGACAGAATCTCAGGAAGGATCTGGCTAGGCTCGAGAACTGGTCTGGCAACTAGCAGTTGGGATTTAATGCCAAGTAGTGCAAGGTCATGCACCTGGGAGCTACGAACCCTGGGGCCAGCTACTGGCTGAGGGGGGTGTATAGGTGTCCAGTTCAGAGGAGGAAAAGGACCTAGGGATGATAGTCAGGGGAGACAAGAGACACACTGTGCAGTGCCATAAAGTTGCAGACAAAACAAATAAAATGCTGGGATGCATCGCCAGAGGGATCACCTCCAGGAAAGAGGACGTTATTCTGCCATTGTACAAGTTATTAGTGAGACCAAACGGAGTACTGTGTGCAGTTCTGGTGCACGTATTTGAAGAAAGACATCAAACTACTGGAGGGGGTGCAGCATAGGGCAACCAAGATGATCCAGGGCCTGGGGGGCAAACCATATGTGACAGCCCTGTGACTCACCTAGGCTACTCCGGGGCCCTCAGGTCAACTTGGTATGCACCTCAGAGGGTACTGGCCTGGGTTCCACAGTGGTCAGCAACTATGACATGGTGCCTCCACCTGGGGCAAGTGGCAGGGGATACCTGTGGACAAAGAATAGATCACCGCCCCCAGGAAATACATAAGCTTCCCCCCAGAACACTCTCCCAACACAGTAACAATTCTCCACCCCCAGCAACTCTATGGCAATAAGTCATTGCAACAATAGTTAGCATGCAACAATGAAATTATTTATTGTGGGAGGGAAAAGGGAGAAAATCAACAGCACAACACTGATAAACAATGATTTCTCCTGATGTAACCCCCCTCCCACCACTGGGTGCACCCAGAAATGTCCTTGTTCAATGGGTACCTCACTGGGGTGGTGATGCAGACATGGAGTCTTTCGTTGAGAGCCCAAACAACTGTTACCACAATTTCAACACCTTGGCTCTCTGCCTTGGCACAGCTTTGAAGTTGATGCAGTTCAGAGCTTACCCCCTGAAACCTAACTAGCTAGCTAAGAAGACTCTCCAAGCTGCATCTCAGGGTGCTCACAGTTCTGAAATTCACAAAGGAGGACTTGCAGCCAGCTGAGTTGCAGTCAAAGGGCAATTGTACTGTACAGTGGAGGTTCTGGATGATAGTGCACCACACTGTCGCAGATCTTGAAGCCTGAAGAAATTGAACGAGCACTGGTCTTCACCTGCCTGACCTTGATGACTTCGACCGGGGGCCTTTGTAGACAGTTTTCACACAGACAGACCTGTCAACATCTTCCTCCATGGATCTGCTTCCTCTTCTTTCATCCATGGAAAATGTTAGACAAGATCTAGTAGACCTCTCTATTTCACTCTCAAGTCACACAGGTTTGGCTGGGTGTTTTCACAGTCTCTTAACCCCCAGCGTTCTCGCTCCGAGTGCCTCACTTCACAGCAGTCCTATGCCCTATCACAGTCACTTGCCACAGCACCCACAAGGCCTCCCCTTTCCAGAATTTGCACTCAACAAGCAATTACATCATCAAGGGGAGGCACAGCAGCTCAGTTTGTTTCTGGGGTACATTATTCTTCTCAGGTTCACACTAGTTCCCCAACTTTTGGTCCAACAGGGAGTGAAAATTAAAACTCTCAGCAGCACAACCCAGTCTCTGTCCCTCCAGCAGCACAGCTTTGTAGTTTCTTTGAGGAGTCAGGGGCCAAAGTCAGAGGAGACACACCTGCTGGACTTTTGGCTCAGGAGCCCTCAGCAGTCTTTCTCCCACACATACACACTTCAACCCTCTCAACGATTCTCTCTTTTTGGTGGTAATTCCATCCTATTTATACTGTAGCCTTCTGGCAGCCTCCCACTCCTTGACTGCCACTTTCCCGGGCAAACTCAATGCCCTGTCACTGTACCCAGCAGCCCCCTGTGTTTTGTAGTGCTGAGGGGGGCTACCATCTTTATCTCCATTAAGGTCCCAAATAGCCCAGTCCTGAGTTTTAGCATATGAGCCCTTAACTAGGGCTGAAACCACTTTCCCCCAAGACTTTCTGGTCTCTGTTTCAACAGTTTCCAGACTCCTCTGTACTTCCTGGAGCCAGTAATATACTTTAATGTCGGTCACATTGCTGAAACCAGAAAATGGAGCCATAGCTCCTTTAAATTTGTAGCTCTGGTGGCTGCACATGCACAGCCCACAGTGAGACGCCATCTTTGTTTACATTTTGCTGTCCCAGTTTGTGGAGCCACACCAGGAGTGCTCCAGGTGCCCCAATACACCCAGAGGCACAGAAATAGCAAACAGACCTCAGCCCCACTCAGGATATGGGCGAGGTCCCAAAATGATAATGGCCACAGCTGCAGAGCAGCAGTGGGGCACCTAGGCTCGAGCCCCACCACAGCCACATGGGACACCAGTGGGAGGGCCGTAGTCCCACACAGGTAAGCCAATTTGGAGGGCTTACACATATGAGGAGAGATTACAGAAGCTCAGTATGTACTTCCTGGAGGACAGAAGGGAGATGGGATATATGATAGAACAGTTCCAAAGAGGAGCCACAACTGCAGATAAAGGTGGGTGCTAGCACAACAGGGGCAGTAGACCCCACAGTTAAATCAACGGGTCCAGATGAGACCCCCTCCTCTGGCAGCTTCCCCAGTCTACCCCTCACTAGTTTCAAACTATGCCCCCTTGTGGTTTTCTTCCTTTTTAAATTGAAAATTCCCTCCATGCCAACCTTGTTTATACCTTTTAGGTACTTGAAGATTTCTATCACCAGGTCATGAACAGTGCTGCACATTTTGAAAAGTCAAAGACACTTACTTTAAATAGAGACCAAAAGTCCTTAGGTGTGGCTCCCTGAGGAAGGCTGGGACAACCAAAGTTCCAGGGCAATGGCCATAGTAGCTCTAGCAAAGCAGTCCCAATAAACTTACATATTTGGATGAGCTAAGGACTTTTGGACTCTATTTGAAGTAAGTGTCCTTGACTTTTCAAAGTGTGCAGCACTGTTCTGAACCTGGAGATATGATAGAAATCCTCAAATTACCTAAAAGGTGTAAACAAGGTTGGAACAGAGAGCATTTTCAATTTAAAATGGAAGGAAACCACAAGGGGGCATAGTCTGAAACTACTGGGGGGTAGATTTGGGAAGGAGATGAGGAGGCACTTTTTCACAGAAAGAGTGGCTTTAAAGTGGAATGAGCTGCCTGAGAAGATGGTCTCACTGAAAGTGGCGGGCAGTTTTTAAAAGGGGATGGGACTGGGTAAAAAGGAGAGTCATAACTGGAGGGAGGATGAGGATAGGGGAAAAGGGGGTGGGGGAGAATAACTCTGGGGAGAAAGGAGAGGGGGTCAGCTCTAGCAAAATAGACTGAACTATACATTTGAGCAGACTTGAAAGACCAGTGTGGCCTTTTTCTCTGTCGTTTTCATATGTTCGTATGGGTGAGAAAGTGGTTGGAATATAGACAGCAGAGGGTTATGGTTAACAGAGTCAAATTGGAAGAAAGGGAGGACACCAGTGGGGAACTACAAGGATCAGTCCTGGGTCCGTTCCTTTTCAAAATGTGTATCAGTGACATGGGACAAGGAATCCAGGATAAGATGTACCTCTTTGCAAATGATGCTTAGCCCTGTGGTAGGGTAGACAGAGAGGAGGGGTTAGGGAGATGCAAAGACACTTGCAAAGGTTAGAGAAGTGGTCAGAGGTTCAGCAATTGAAAGTCAATGACAAAAAGTGCAAGGTGATGTGTACAGGGAACAAGTACCCCAGGATAGAGTAATAGGGGATAAAGCTGGGCATGACCTCTGAGGAAAGAGACCTAGGGATCATCATCAGTAAACCAGTGTAATGAGGCCTGCAGTAAGGTGAACAGCATGCTGAAGTGTATAGGAAGGTATACCATTATGACAACAATGCCCCCCAGCGAGTCCATGACATCAACAACATGTTCAACATCCACAGTGTTGAACAGGTTGTTGCAGCGATGAATGGCTACAGCAACTTTGCTGTAAGTCGCTCTCCCACGTAATCTACCCCCTCTGATTCAGCAATTGTGAATGCCAGGGGGTGTGGGGGGCAAAGCACCCCCAACAAACAGTAAAGGGCTCTGCCGCTGTGGGGTCCATCAGCACTTTGCCTCGGCGATGTGATTGCTGATGGCAAAATGTTGTCATTATAAAGTCACTCGACAACTTTGTTGTCAATGCGACTTGGGGGAGCTGTAGATGAAGGGGTACTAACAGCAGAAGGAAGGTGGTATTACTACCTCTCTATAGATCAGGCTCCACCTGGAGTACTGTGCCCATTTCTGGAGTCCTCACCTAAGGAAAGATAAGGACAGGCTGGAGACAGTGCAACATAGGGTGACCATAATGATTCAGGGTCAGCAGGACAGCTCTTACAAGGATTGGCTTAAGGCAAAGAACAGGTACTCACTTGATGCCAGAGAAGAAAGGGGAAATATGATAGAGACCTTTAAGTTTCTGAAAGGAATCAACAAGGTAATCTGGGAGGAGCTATGTAGCATAAGTAGTGGGACAAGAACACAGAGGCATGAGTGGAAACTGATGGGGAGAGAAGTTCGAGGGAAGTGAGAAAGGATTTTACAGAAAGTGGTGGAGACAAGGAATAATCTGCCTGCTGATGGTGGGTGCCAAAACTATCAATGGTTTTAGTAGTTGCTCAGTGTGATACCACAGCAGTACGGTGGGGTGGGGAGCCTGTGGATGGATAGTATGTGTTAAAACCCTGTATGGACTATAGGTCTTGGATTTGTTAGAGTTTTATGGGCAGACTGGATGGACCAGTCATGCATTTCTGCCATCATGTTTTGTGTTTCTAAATGTTTCTAAGTTTATTGAGCAATCAGTATGTAGTACATTACAGGCATGTTGTACAGTACATTATTCAAAGAGTAGTGCTCCATATGAAAGATGTTTTAAAAAGAGAAAGAGGAACAATAAAGAAATAATGCACAGTAGGGTGTGTGTCGTACTGGGATAATGCTATGCCTGGGGGGACTGGGCACTGATCCACAGGCCGAGTGTGTCCAATGCCCCAGGTGTGTAATTATCCCAGCACGACACACACCCTGGAGTACATTATTCAAATGATACAATGGCTTGTTGTTATATACAGAATAAAAAAAATCTTTTTAAAGAATGTTTTTGTTAGTGTGGAAAATATTTTTGTTTCTTAAGAGAAGATGCAAACAATGCAAACACTACAAACAATCAGTCAAGAGGTTCACAGTGCTGAGTCTAGACCTGTGGTGTTATGTTGGGATAACACCACAGGTCCAGACCCAGACTAATCAATCACAGTCCAAGATTCATTCTTGCCATTGTATAATGTCCATGGACCAACAAGGTCCTGACTGAGTGTTAACAGAACAGTACAGCCATTTTTTAACCACAATAAAATGAATGTCCATGTATACTGTATGTTACAGGTATATCCTTTATCACATTGGGACCTTACCCCAGGTAGTTCGGTGAAACTCTCCCCATAAACTGTCCAGACCTTTCTGGTTTCAATGCCCTTTGTGTTTTATTGTCTCTGGCCCTGCTGGGAGAGTATTAAAGTCTAAAATTCAGTCCTACTCTTCCTCTGTTGTCCTGTCCAAGGCCCTCCTATCACAGGGCCACAACATAGTTAAGAAAGCATTGGTGAGGTATTTTATGGTGTGTATTTCTTCCACTTTCTTGAGCCAATTAGGCACCTGTCAGAGAACAGCTGATAACCAGTGTAGTGTTATACATTTCAAGGCAGTGAGCAGTAACACCTGAACTAATCTCCTAAGTTGGTTACTACTGATAGAGGGATGAGTTTGCCTAGGACCAGGGTCTGAAAATTTCAGTGGGAGGGATTTTCCAAGATCCCCTTTGAACTATCTACGCCCATCCAATACTGTGACAGTCTAATAGTCATCAAAAATAAGGTAATGGATCCTTTAACTTCACAGTGCGTTACGCAAAAGTCCGCTTTGGTGGTTGCCATATGTTTTGTAATTGTGGGGGTGTTAAAAATCTTGACTGTCACTTTCCACCGAAATTCCCTCCAGACTGGAGAAGAGGTGTCTTCAGATGTTTTCCCCAGGTATTCACTGCTGTCATCTGGCTGTCCTCTTCCATCTTAGTCTAAGTTGCCCTAGGGGATGTAGCCTAACTTTCTGTAAGAGGTACTATAGATCTGAAATATACAAAATCTTCTAGTGCATTTTGCTCTCCAACCAAATTCTGTAGATTATTACCAGTCTGTACAAAGTGCCTAATTTGAAGGAAGTGAAAACATTCTGCATTTGGTAGGTTAACCTGCTATAATAGTTCCTGGAACCTTTTAATATGTTTTCTATTAATAAGACATTGAATAAATCTGGGGACTTCACAACTTTCTGATAAGGCATATCCTTGATCTTAAATGGGAGGCAAAAATGTATCTGTATGTCTGATCAAAGAGAGTGGACCACTGCATTTGTTCGTGTTTACTTGTTTCTTAACTTTATGTAAAATTTTGAGGGAGTGTATCACCTATAGACAGGATATTTTCCCAATCATTGTATGTGAGATGTGAGTCAGCAGGACAGCAGACAAGGGAACTGTAAAGCCCTCCCTGTTTTCCATGTTGTTCCATTGAAAAGTAAGTGTCTGTTTTGTTTTGTTGACCCAATAAGCCCACTGGGCCTAGAAGTCCCTTTTTCAGGGACGACCGGGGGGGAGGTGGGAATCAAATGGTAAGCAACTGAAAATGAACCACATTAAGCTGTTGGTGGTATTTTTTTTTAGTGAATGAGGGAAATTTGGCCAGGAAACTGGGGAAATTCCCCTGCTCTACCAGCAGGGGGCTTGACTTCCTGACAGCAGAGTGGAAGAGCACAGTTTGGAGCCAGACAGCAGAGGAGGAGGAGGAAGTGCTGATGTGGCAGGGGAGATGGCCTCCTCCCCTGTCTTGTATACCACTAGAGGCCAGAAAATGAGTTCAGACACTTTTATGGATCAAGAAGATTGAAGTGAGGAGCTGGAAAGGAAAAAGAAGGAATTAAGAGAGAAAACTTCTTCTGTGGAGATGGAGGGAGGAGATGATGCAAGCGTGAGTAAAAAAAATGTTTCTGAAAATAATCAGCAAAAGAATAAAGAAACAGGAGGTCTTATAGAGCCAGATACTTCTGTTGTGGAAAGCAAAGAAAATAGGCCTGACTCCTGTCAGGTTAAATTGAGAAGCAATGATGTGGCAGTATCAAAGCAAGCTGCACCCGCTGAGACAGGGGAAAACCAAGTGAAAGTGTCAGCCCAGGAAGGAAAGGCAAAAGTAAGTCGGAAATGGCTTGGCCTGAAAAAGAAAATGAATTGTAGAAAGCAAGACAGAAAGTAAAGAAAGAGCTAAAACAAATAAAGAAAACACAGATTTTGAAGATATTGAGGAAGTTAGAGGAAAAAGGCCCATTAGGAAACAATAAAGGAGAAAAAAGGAGGTTTCAGATTCAGAAGAGAGAACTTTTAGAGACTTTGCAGACATACATGAATGGGTAACAGAAGCCTTATTATAAGCAGTTTGGAAAAGAAAGAATGATGGGTCTGGGTGGGATCTGAACAGGCCCAGTACATCAGGAATTAGTAAAAAACAAAAGAAGATACAAGGATGTAGAAAGTAAATTTTGGGAAAAAGTGGATGAAGCCAAAAAATAGAAAGATGTAGCATCAGAGGCAGATAAGATAAAAGAGATCATTTTTGATGGAATTGATAGCAATAATGAAGAGTCATCTATGGAGCTTGAGCAGAAAAAGATATTAACAGATAAAGAAATGCAGGAGGAAGGGGAAAGCCAGAAGGAGAAACCCTGGAGTGGGAATACTAAAGAAAGATTATTTCCTAAAGATATAAAACTACAGCAAGCTAAAAGAAGAAACACGGTACACCTGAGATTTAGAGGACCCTCTGAGGATGTGCCAAACAGAATTTTTATTGGGAAAGAACTCAATGAATAAAATGAAGTGTTATCCATATGAAAGATATGCCCTTACTCATGTACCAGGAAGTACAGAATTTGACATAAGTTTTAAACATGGAGAAGGGTTGGACCGCTTTTGGAAATTTTATCAGCAAATGAAATATACAGACTTATGGAAGGATTTCTCAGCTATTCCCTTATCAAAACCTGCTTTTAAGATAGTGACCATGTTATTTTGAAATGAAGGCATTAATGTGGTCGACATTAATTTCTGGATCAAGCAAAGGGGTGTAATGAATGGACAGCCGCAACCAATATTGGATGAAAATGGTCTGTGGACAGGTGGATGGAAATAAAACTAACACTTAAACAAGTAGATGGGGAAATTCAACATTTGCTGAACTGTTTCTTTCTAGGCCAAGATAGAGGCATTGTTTTTTATGCAGGCTAAGTGTGGGCCTGCTACAAATGTGGAGAATGAGGTCACGTAAGTAATGTCTGTGGTAAAGTCAAGTGTGGCCTATGTGGGGTTGTTGGGCATTTTGAGGCAGAATGCACAAACCAAGTTAAATGTAGTTTGTGTGAAGAGGAAGGGCACACCTTTGCAAAATGTCCCTGGGCTTCCCATAACAGCCCAGAAACTGGAGAAAGAGCAGAGCAAGATGTCTACCTGGCTGTGGCTCAGAAAGAGAAAGAGAAGCAAGATAAGGTAATAAGGGAAGCCATTTCAAAGAGGACATGGAAAAAGGAATAAAGGTACAACCTCAGACTAAAGGGTTGGTAATACCAGAACAAAAAGAAACAAAAGAAAAAACAGGGACTTTTAAAATGGAAGGGAAGACAGAAAAAGAAACTGGATTTACTATGGTTACAAGATCTTAAAACAAAAAGAAGAGTACAGCAAAATAAATAATTTCATTGGAAAATGACTGTGAAGGTGTAGAGTTAACAAATAAATACACCTTATTACAAGACAACGAGTGGTCCACTATGGAGGAGGGCGCTGACCGGTCCAACACGGATCTTTCTGAAGGTGCAGGAGAGGAAGATGGAGACACAACAGACATGCAGGTGTCAAAGAAAAGGAAAAAATCTAAAGAGGCAGGGTGACAGTGAGGGGAAAACAAAATGGGAAGTTTAAAATATCTCACTTGTAGTACAAATAATATTAAAAATAGAAGGAGGAGGCTGTTAACTTTTAAAATACTATATGACTTGAAAAGTGACTTATATGTGTACCCCCCTTGTTACCCAGGGCTACTAGAATCCCAGTAAGACCTAGTAGTAGGCAGGGAAGACAGCTTGTGAAACTCCAGTTAAATGGGTTTCACACTGTCTCACTCTGTTCTCAGTCTCTGCTGAGACTGAGGGATGACATCACCAATAGAACTATCGCAGCTGCATGAGCCACATTGGAATCTGCAGCAAGGGAGTTGGTTTAGAATGTTTGGAGGTTTAAACAGAGTCAGTCAGTTCAGTGTGAAGTTGGTGTTGGGAGCTTGCTGAGCAAGCAGCACAGCAGCTCAGTGTAGGCTCTAGGAGCCTCAGCCCTGACAGAGGGCTACTATTAGGAAAATAGGGTGTGTGTCTCCACCAAAAGAGAGACACAGAAGATAATTGAAGTAGTGGAGACTGCTGTTTTCAGGTCTCAGTGCCCCCTCCCTTCGGGGGGGCAGGAAAGGGTTCCCTGCAGATTCCTGGGGCAACCCCCTAGTTCTGCTTGTAAAGGAAAAGCTGCCTATGTGTTCCAGAGTTTATTTGGCAGAACAAGAAGACTTGTGAGTCATGTGTGGGGCACCTGCAACCAGAGGGTGAGTGTCTGCTCTTCCTGAAAGGGCCCATGTTTTTCACCCTGGGACTTGTGTGACAATGTGGGGATTGAACTACTAAAACAGTGGGAAGCCTAGAGTAATGGGCTAAGCAACAAGTAAAAGTAGGTTCAAGTCCAGAGCTTGTTGGGATGAAAATGATATGTAGAGGAGATGTGACAGATGTCTACCCAAGAATCTACATTTGCAAGTTTTCAGTAAAGGAATTGTTTAGTTTCCAGAGAAATGGCCGGGTATGGGCTGTGGGAGCTGGAGGTGGGTGGCCCCCCATCTTTAGTGACCAGGTCCACCTCTACGGATTTGCTCTGTGGATTTCTACTTTACCTCAGGCACTTGGCCAGTGATGAGAGAAGTACCCAGATGTGGGATTGTAAGGAAAATTCTCTCTAGGAGTCGAAGGCTCTAGTGTGCTTTGGGGAACCACAACAGGATAATTGGTTCATTCCCAAAATGGACCACGGATCAAGTGGCCAGCAGGGGAGCTGGGCCAGTGGGGAAAACCCAAGTGGTGTACAAGTTGGGCTGTGTACCCAAAGCTGTGTGCAAGTCCTGGCTGTGTGCCTGGTGGGTTTAGAGCCTGAGGGCTGGAAATAGTGATAAAGTGTTCTGTTTTCTCTAATCTGCATTACCAGGAATGTAACCCCATGGGGGTCCGTCTATGCCTTGTTTGTTCAGCTTGGATGTGAATAAAAGCCACACTGTAGAATCCCATTCCTGGTTCTGGACATTGCAGTTATTGCTTCCTGCATTCGGATTTACTTGGGTGCCCCTGTGCAGAGTAGCCAAACCTAGGCCCCCTGTGCCGAGTAACCTCATCCTCCCCAAACCCAGTCCCATCAGGTACTGCTGTCAGCTTCAACAGCATGCCACCTGTCATTTTGCTAAAAAGGCAGGGGTGAGGGGTTACATATGTATTCAAGGACACAAGGTTACACACTATAGATGAAATTCAGCAAACTCAGAAAGAATGGACATGGGGACCATCCTTATGGTCCTTTTGGATAGATAGGTGTACAGGGGTGAGGGTAGCTTTCTCTTCTTATGATGTTCAAATTTTAAAAGTAATAGATTTGGTACCTGGAAGAGCTATGGTTATTGATGTTATCTTAAAAAAGAATTCTGTGAGAATTATTAAAATGTATAATCCACAAAGGAAAAAAGAAAGGAAGATGCTAATAAATCAAATAGAGGCTTATTCGCATACTGCAAAACTTGCGGTGTTGGGGGGAGACTTTAACTGTGGGTTATCTAGAGCAGATTTGGGGAGGGCAACATCAAACACTTTTTGTGATCTGACACTTGAAAAGTATATTAGATAAAGTTGGGATGGAGGATGGATATAAGTTAAGAGGGAAAAAAGGTGAACACACATATTTCAAGGGTTCATGTTCTACTCGTATAGATTTCTGGATGGTACAAAAAAAAGGAGGTAGTTGATATTACGAGTATACCGATTGAGACATCAGATCATATGGCAGTAGAAGGCTATTGGAGGATGAATACAGCTAAGCTGCAAGAAGATACTTATATAGAAAAGATTAAGATAATACTGGAAGATAAGTTAACAGTTATGGAATTATATGATAGTGGAACAGAATGGTGGGAAGATACTAAAAATGAAATCAAACAATATATCATCAAAGAACGACAGAAAGTAGAGGCAACAAATGATGGGAAGTATTTAAAATTAAGAGCTAGATTATATAAACTTATGGCGAGGCAGGTTAAAGATAAGGTGGATGAATCTAAACAAATTGAAGAAATTAAGGTTAAAATAAAAGAATACCAATAAAATAGAGTCATGTCTTTAATTATGGAACAAAAAAGTGGCACCCAGGGAACAAAATATCATAAAAATCCTTATGATAGAAGTAAAGAAAGAATAGAAAATTGAGTTACATACAAATTACAGGATGGAAAAGGGAGAATACATACAGCTATAGAAAACATTAAATGTACAGTACAAGAGTTTTTGAAGGAAAAATACCAGCAACAAAGAAGTAGGAAAAGTGCGGATTTTTTTTTCTGACAACTGAGATGCCAGAGTTGGAGGAAGATGAGGTAGAGGTGATAAAGGGTGAAATTAAAGAAGAAGAAGAAGTGAAAGAGGCAATACAATCTTTGTCAAATAACACAGCACCTCAGGAGGATGGGATTCTGAACATGTTTTATAACATTTTAGAAAAACAAATAGCTCCCATTTTAACGAGAATATACAATGGTATAATGAATGGAGACAATTTAGTGGAAAGTATGAAAAAAGGAATAACAATTTTTTTGCATAAAAAAGGAGAAAAAAAACAACTTAAAAATTGGAGGCCCATTAGTTTATTGACTTCAGATTACAAAATTTTAGCCAAAGTAATAAATAATAGGTTAAGGACTTTTTCAGAGAAATTGATAATGCAGTCTCAAACGTGTGCTATTCCTGGATGGAGCATACAACAAAATTTAATTTGTATTAGAGAAGTCATAAATAAAGGACAGGAGGATTCTTTGCAAGGGTATTTGTATGCCTTGGATCGAGAAATGGCATTTGATGTTGTAAAGCATCAGTATGTATGGGATACCTTAGAAAAGTTTAAAATTCCAACAGAATTAATTAGTTTAATAAAAGTAATATATAAGGAAGTGCAACTTTGTCCTATGGTTAATGGGAATCTAGGGACTTCAATATATATAAGGAATAGGGTTCGGCAAGGGTGCCCATTAAGTCTCCTACTATATGTATTTTGTCTAGACCCACTTCTGAGGAGAATAGAGGTGGAGAAAGAGATTAAAAGTATTGTATGGAAAAATAGGGAACTGAATAAAACAAGTGCTTATGCAGATGATTGCTTAGTTTTAGTAAAAGATCAGAGTTCAGGGGAAAAGTTAATAGAGATAGTAGAGAAGTATAGTCAATATACAGGGATTAAGATAAATAAAGGGAAACATATAATTTATCCATTGGGGGCAGTGGAGACAAAGAAAAAAGATTTGGAGACAGCAGAAGGAAGCATTAAGGTGCTGGGAATAAGATTTGGAAGGGATGATGCAATACTACGAAACTGGGAAGAAAAGTATCAAAAAGCCCCCAAAAAAGTACATAAATGGAAACAATGGAGTATGATGTGAGAGAAAAGAATGTACTTATTAAAAACATTTATTGTCCCAATATTTTTATTTTTAGCATACATTTTTCCAGTACCATTTCAAATACAATCCAAAATTCAAAGTCTTTTTTTTTCAGTTATTGTGGGGTAGCAAGTTAAATCCTATTAAATGGGAGATAACATATAGAACCATAAAAGATGGGAGTTTAAACATGATAAGTCCAATTGTTTTTATATTAATATTTTTGTGTTTTCAAATATTGTACCATTAGTAAAAGGTGAGAACAAAGCTTGGTCTTGGGTAACACAGCAATGGAATGTACCTTTCATTAAATGTATTGGGAAGAAAGAGAATATAGTAGGAGGTAAAATGTGGCCTATATATGGAAATTGGAAGGAAGTATTTAACCCACTGGGGGGTAACAGTGGATACTCTAATTAGGGGTAACAGGAAACAGATGTATAAAGAAATTATGGAGAGGAATTTCTGGGAAAAACACGTTTTTAAGGTAGAAAAAGGAATAAAGAGCAGGAAATTTTAGCTGTTAAGTTAGAAGAAAGAATTCTGGGAAAAATGAAAGATGTAGTATGGATGTGTAGTCATGGGAAGTTAAACGTGAGAGGTAACCATAAACATAAAAGAATAGAGGAAAGAATATGTGGAGAAAGAGATTGTGGGACAAAATAGGAAAGCATGCAGCATTTATTTTTTTATTGTGAGCTTATTAAACCTTTTGGGGGTATGTTAGCCAGTTACTGAGGGATGCAAGCTTTTAAAAGTATGAAATACGAGATTTTGTTTTATGGTCAGGTAACAAAAGAATGGGAAAAAGTTGATAAAAATACAGTCTATGTTATTTTGGCAGTTTTGAAATGGTCTATATGGCAAAACCGATGCTCAAGATTTTTGAAGAATAAGGATTTGACTGTACAGGATTTTTTTTTAAAGTTTCAAGATGAAGTAGACAACATTTTTCTAGATGAGCGTAAATTATGGGGAGAACAGAAAGCAAGAGAGCTGTGGAAAAATGGCACTGGAATTGGGCAGATAATATGGATATCATAATGACTGTGTGATTTGTTTTTGTTTTGGAAAAAAAGTGTCTTTTTGTTTTAATAAAAACTTCCCCTACTCTCCAGTAGGAGGACCCTTTGCTGTGGCACGTGGTCAGTCTATGGCTGGACTTGGAGTTGAATGGATGGAGGAGTTGACTGTGCAGCAGTCTGTTGGCATGGATCTTTCTGATGTGGGACCTGATGTGGAGGCGGCTGGGATGCACCCACTGGGTGGCCAGCATATTGCCTGAGACGACGGTCCCTCTCATGAATCAGAAAGCAGGCCAAGTTTGCAAGAAAAGAAACTCTGTTTAGAAGCTGAATTGAAAAAAATAAGTAATTTACTTTCCTTTGAGGAAATCATGCAGCAAGATGAAAGAAAATGGAAGCGTTCGGTGTCATCTCCTGTCAATAATGGTTCCTCTGGTCCCACAAAGCTTTTGGCAGCAGAAGATAGGCCTACTACGCCTTTGGCAGCTCCTTCCAGTTCTTCTAACAGGCTGTGGAGTGAGCGGGTTGATGATTCCTGGTCACCTGAGGCAGCCTTGACTACTGCTGGCTGGATTTCAAGCCCTAACGAAGAATGGTGACCAGACCTAGCGATTCCGTTGCCTGGTAGTCCCCCTATGGTCCTGTCTGAAGAAACTGCAGCAGTACCACTTCAGGATGGATCTGAAGAAGGCCTGACAGGTAACGGGCCCCTTTCTGGCAACCCAATTGTTCCAAATCCTCCTTCCAGTAATGTTTCTGACACACAAGGACTTCCTCAAATAGAAGGTCCAGATCCCTCCAAGGACCAGTCTGGCCCCGATAAACCCACATATGTGAGCCATTTCCACAGGTCAGTAGAATTGGCTGAATGCCGCAATGCCATTCAGCTACAATATGTAGGCCCTCGAGATAATCTACCTGATCATTTTTTTGTGGGTAAAATCCTTCTGAAACAATCTCTGGGATTTTCCCCGGCAGAAGTTTATGCCCTTATTCATGCCCAAGGTGAGACTACCTTTGACATTAGTTTTCAAATGCCTGTACTGCTGGAGTGTTTTTGGTGCAGGTATGCAAATCTGAAAACAAATTCTTTATGACTGGACTTTATGGTGATTCCTCTAACTAAACAACCGTTTTGGGTGATTACAATTCTTTTTCGGAATGAGGGTGTTAATATAGCTGATATTATGTAATGGCTCGAGAAGCGCTGTTCGATTCAAAGGAATCCAGACCCAATCTTTGATGAAGAGGGCTTCTGGAATGGGGGTTAGAAACTGAAAATTAAATTACAGCAACTGAGTCTGATATTATTCATCTCCCAAACTGTTTTTTCATAGGCCAAGATAAAGGCTTTTTGTTCTATCCAGGACAGCCCAGGATCTGTTTTAAGTGTGGTTCTACCAAACATATTAGTACTCATTGTAAGGTTTTGAAATGCACCCATTGTGGGGAGATGGGCCATCCCAGTGCCCACTATTTTCAAGACCCAAAATGCAACCTATGTGATGATTCTAGTCATGTTTTCACGGATTGCCCCAGGGTGGCAAAAAATACTGAGTACCCTGACTTTGGGGTACAAGACTATTATATTAAATTGGCTACTGCACAACCCCTTCCTCCTGATTCTAGGAGGAGGTGTGATAGGCTTTGGCCATTGCCTACCAAAGTCCCTCTTGTTCCTGAAGCTCTGGAACAAACTCCGCAGACCCCTACTTTACCCACACAAGTGGTAGTGTTGCACTCTATGGATGTAGGCTCCCCTATGGTGCTATTGTTTCCTGAACTTGAGTTCACATTGGTAAAACCTAAACATGGAAAAAATATTAAGCCTAAAGTACTGAAGACCCCACTGACTGGGCCGCTAGAGGACCCAAATATCTACACTATTCTACAAGATATTCCTTGAGACGATACAGGGGTATCTGAGGTCCCTTTGACTCCATCCTTACAGATGGACTTCCAGCCATATTCTGAACAAACTGATGATACTAGACCAGTTGCTTTAAAAAGTGTCCGGGTGACTAGAGCTTCTAGTAAAGTGAAATGACAAAGTTATGTTTTTTTTTCCTTTTCTCTTTCTATAGATGTCTGATTTGATTTACAATTTTTGTATCGCTTCCTTAAATGCGAATAGTATACAATCTGAGGGGAAATGTATGGGTACTTATGTTTATTTTACCTGTTCTGATTTAGACTGTCTTTTTTTTTTTCAGGATGTTCGCTTACATTCTTCATCGGACATACAGAAAGCTACTGACTGTTGGAGTTGGGGGGATTGTTTTTGGTCCCAAGGTCAGGATGTTTGCTTGGGGGTGGGGATATGTTTTTTTCCCTAGTTCATGTACTTAAGCAGTTGATGATACTGGAGGGATGTGCCCGCCTGCTTGATATTAAGTGGGAAGGCATGTTTCTCCGTCTGATTAATGTATATGCTCTACGATCAAAGTTTGACCAGGTTGTTCTGTTTTGGGCCCTGAAACATTTTTTGTCCTCTACTTAACATATTATTTTAGGAGGGGATTTTAATTGTGCCCTCCTGAATTTGACCTCTGTTCCTGTTTCTAAAAAGCTTTATTGTGATACAAATTGCCTTAGGGAAGTTATTTCTGATGTGGGACTCATTGATGCTTTCTCAGATTTATATGAAATACCCCCTAACACTTATTTTTGTAGGCCTCGTGCATCCCGTATCGATTATTTTTTTGTATCTTCCACTTTACAGTTACAATCAGCATGGGTGACTGACCTGGCCACTTTGGATCATAGGCTTCTGGAGGTTGTGGTCAGGAGTCATCCTGGTAGACGTTGAGGCCCAGGAATTTGGAAACTAAATTTATCTCTTTTAGAGATTACCCCTATTTTTGAAGGTTTTCATGCCCTGTTGCTGGCCAGAAAATCTGTTTTTTTTTCCTTTATGAGGACAAAAATGGTTGGTGGGCTGACACAAAGAAAGAAATTCAGATTTATTTTATACATGTGGGACGTTTGTATGGTAAACTGAAGCAGGATAGGCAGCATCTCTTGAGGACTCAGTTGCAATCCTTTATCGAGGCACATGATAAATTTTGTGGAAAACACAGCCCCCACATTGCTATTCTTAAAGCCCAATTGGCGGCTGTACAGTTGGAAGAAATGCAACAGCTTGAGAACTGACAAAAATAGGTGGTGTCTGGTAAAAGAAAGGATGTTCTACCCTTTGACTCCTACTCTGCTTATGGGTCTCAAAGAAGTCTGACATATTTGAATAGGGTGGATGGTTCCAAGTTATTGGTACTATGGCTCTGTTGGCTGAAATTCATTGATTTTTTTAGTTCAGCTTTTACTAGCCAAGGCTGACCTACCAAGATCATGACCCAATGGCTATGCACCTGTGTTCTTCCCCAGATTCCTGAGGAGGAACAGAATGCTCTTATCAAACCTATTTTTGCATTAGAACTAAAATCTATTATTTGGTCTCTTTCCCCTAAAATAACCCCTGGTTCAGACGGTCTCCTGCGTGAACTTTATAAACCTCTGTGGGAGGTTTTGGGATAAGAGCTGGCAGCCGTTTTTAATAGTGCATTGTTGCAGTGTGAGTTGCGTAGTACCATGTTGGAGGGTCTTTTGGTTCTCCTGTTTAAATCTGGTGATCGGGGAAACTTACCCTTACCCTTATAAATACGGATAGTAAAATATTGATGAAAGTGACAGGCAACAGACTTAAACATGTTTTGGATTCTATTGTTCACCCTTCACAGTTCAGTGGTGTGCCGTCCTGCAAACTGCAGGATGCTCTGATATTAATTCGGGAAATTCTAAATAAGGGTTGTAATTCAGAACTGTTTGGTCATTAAGTTAGCTTAGACCAATCAAAAGCTTTAGACTGGGTTGAATACAATTTTCCTTGGGAAACCCTTAGGTTTTATAACTTCCCCAAAACTCTAGTATCCTGGATACAGACATGTTACAAAGATATTAGTGCTATTCCCAGTATTAATGGGTGGATGGGTCAGCCAGTACAGGTGAGACATGAGGTCCGGCAAGGCTGCCCACTTAGTCTGCTTTTATATATTCTGACTCTTGACCCTTTACTTCATTGTCTACATCATGTGAACGATATTGTTGGACTTTCTGTAGGTAGCAGTGATCCCCCTATTGTTTCTATCGCTTATGCAGATGATTTGGAGTTGATTTTGGCCGATTGTGCTTTAACTACAGCAGCCCGCAAGGAATTACAGGGGTTTTCAGATGTTTCAGGTCCGGCTATTAATTGTCTCAAAAGTTGTATTCTTCCTATTGGTTATGAGGCAACTGATGCAGTGACTGTTTGGGGGATCCCTGTAGGAGAAGGATACCAGAGGATTTTAGATATTTTCTTTGGAGGTCCACATCCCCATATTTATAACTGGGAGAAAAAACAGGATGAAGCATGAATGCAGGTGCTTAACTGGAATAAATGGCATGTGTCAAAAGCTAAATGTATTTATTTGATTAAAATGCATCTACTGTCTAGTTTTAATTTTCTGGCAGCTGTCCCCGGTCTTTAGAGACGTCCCTTTATAGCATAGTTTTCAACACCTGTGGGGCAGTAGACTTAATCCAGTTAAACGTGGGATCGTTTATCTTCCCAGGGAACAAGGGGGTCTGGGTATGATTAAACCTGTGGGTTTTTTTATGTTACATTTTTGTACTATAATTTGGTTCCAGTGCTTCTTCATCTGAGTCGTCCTTTGTCTCCTTGGATTTTGGATGAATTAGAGCCAGTATTGGCAGCCTGTGAACCTTCTGGTGCCCTCAAAAAACAGTTTTGCCTCTCTCACTTGCCTCCCTATTTTCAAGATGTGGTGGGTAAGTTAAAACTTTGGAAGGTCTTCCGGAGTCATGTATCTATCAGTTCTCAGTAAGAAATGTAGGCATGGATTTCGGAGTCCTTTTTTTTTTTTTTGATGATCCTTGGTTTGTGAGCTTGCCTCTTCAGATACATTTATCCCTTACTGAATTTTTGATTAGTCCTCAGGTTCCTCCTTATATGTGGGACTTTCTTTGGTTATGCACACATCTTAAATTGGGTGTGCAGGGGAATATGCAGCATAAAGATATTACTGAATGGCTTTGCCCTTGGGAGCCCACTTTGTGATGGCTTGACTGAAACTGTGCAATATCTATTTTGTGATTGTCCATTTGCACCGACGTTCTGGGATTATTCCCATCGTATGTGGCCTCTTAATCCTTTTCAGAGCCAGCAGGTGATGGTATGGATTGATGTAATTTTCCCTGGATCGTGGGTTATATATGACACTTGTACCATGAGACTTCTTTTAGGCTTTATTAAATTTCAAATTTGGCGTGCTTGTTGTGCTTTAACTATAAGACAAGAGCTTACTACTTCTACTCAAATGATTCATCATTTGAAACAGACTATTACTAAATGGCGGGGGGGGGGAATCTGTGTCACCTGCTCTCTATAAACTATGGTGGCATCATGTGACTTGGTTGTATACCAGGTTATGTAAAGGATGGTTTAATTTTTCTTTTTTTTCTCCAATATGATTCTGTATGCTGCACAACTGATCTGTTTACATGTTTCTTAGTGGTTCTGACTGAATAATTCCCCTACTTTTTTTGGTAGGGAGGTAGGGGGGATACATATAGTATTTTCCTTTAGTTTATGGTTTCATGTATGAAGCAATACTTTTTTGAGATTTTTCTTTTTTTTTTCTTTTTTTTCTCTTTTTTATGATTTGTACGAATTAGTATTGATTTTTCTTTCTGTTCTTCAGTTCTGCATTAGTAGGGAGGAGGTATATGTGTGTGTGTGTGTGTGTGTGTGTGTGTGTGTGTGTGTATTTTATATATATTATATATATATATATATATATATATATATATAAATATATATATATATATAGTATTTTATTTTACATTCGCTTGTGCACATGCGCAAGGAACGTTTTGTCACAGTACGACTTTTTGGAGGTGTGTGACCCTCCTATGCAATCCAGTGCTCTGTGTAGCAGGCACAATCCTACCCCGCCAATGGATGTGCAAGCTGTGTATGACAGCAGTTCAGCTGCCCTGGTCTTCAGTTCTAAGAAAACGCCCGCTGCAATCAGCGGTGGCAACATGTATGCATTTAGCATATTTACATCACCCTTTCCCTCTGCTTGAAGTCCCTCCCAGCTTGCAATCACACCGAACAGACTTTTGACCCGTTATGCTTGAATGCATTTTAAAGGTTAATACATACTGCCCTGTTGAGATCGACCATCGAGCCGAGGGGTGAGAGAAAGTCTGAGTCAGCCCAGCCTAGCCTAGTTCTAGTGCTGTAGTGACCGGTCGTCATGACATTGGATCATTAAAGATTGGGATACGGTGAAAGCGAGTGATGAGACAGCCGCTGCTGCTGCATAAGATCAGAGTGAGGAGTCGGACTAGTAGAGGAGACTTTGAGCTGAGGCAAGTCCCTTGTAATCTTCAGGGAGAGTTGAAAGGTATAAGGCTGGCTGAGCGCTGCCAGAGTGTGGTTACAGTGGGTTATTTATTATTACTTTAGTCTTCTAAGTGGCGGCAGTGTGGCATGGTGTGGCGGGGGGCGCGCTTCAAACAGAATGGGTCGGACAGCTGTTTTTTGTTTCCTGCTTCCATTATGAAAAGCATTTCATGGCGCTTCGGCTTTATTCAAATCATAGCTTTTTTTTTTTGTTTGTTTAGTTTATTTAATCTTTGGATGGTGTTTGTCCTGCTTCTACCATAAGAAGCATTATGTTAGTCGGATCACTGATCCGATAGAGCAGCAGAATGGAACTGCCTTCCCTTGTAATCTTCAGGGACAGTTGAGGGATCATTCAAAAGTTGGTGTTGCACAGATGTATCCTTTTCTGAGGGCCGCCTTTGGACTTCTGTCCACAGATAGTGGAGTGTTTGCAAATATTGGAAATACTGGGGTCTGTAAGAGTTGGCAGCTGACAATTCAGCATAGGGGATAATATAGTGATCCCTGAGAAATGAAAGGGAAGAGACAGTCCCATTTTCCTGTATCAAGCATGCATATTGTCTAGTCTGGCTGGCAGGAAGAAATAATTAAAAGCAAAAGGAGTACCAAGAAGCTAGTGTCACATAACTCTTTGTGACTACAACGTTTATGCCAGTGGGCCAGCATAGTTCTAGTAAAGGGGTTAGAGGTCATTTGTTCAGGTGGCATCTGCAGTGAAGCTAAAGCGTTTTATGAATTTGGAGGAGATCCTCTTCCATCATTTTTAAAGTTTTCCAGCAAGTGTATATCCCTTCTGAAGTCAGTACAAGGCAGTACAAACTTGGGCAGAACTATGGTATACGAAAGATTAGTTAAGGCTAGCCGCCCCCCCCCCCAACTTTCAGTAACTGCAGGGTAGTAAACCTGATGTATGGGCTTGACCCTCCACATATATAAATAGAAATTAGCTATTCCCATTTTCTAAAGGAGAGAGGGGCTGGGGGAATTGAAAAGGTATGCGCAAAATAGAGCATTCTCGGCAACAGAATCATATGGACACTGTCAATACACTGCAGTAAGGAGAGAGGGGTTGTTTTCCAGGTTTCCAGGTCATTTAAAAATTGTATCAGAGGATTATGGTTGATTTGACGTAATCATGCTAGGTCTACTGGTATCATCACTCCCAGATATTTAAGAGCAGGGAGATCTGAAGAAAATTTAAAATGCTTTCTAGTGTACATGCTGGGGGTGGGGGGGAGGTTGTAATGGATCTACAGTACTTCAGTTTTTGATGTGTTGAGATTACAGACTGTGAGGGACCCAGATGTAAATTGGACCTGCCAAAGACTTGAAAGTGAAATCTCTGGGTTCCACAGAGACACCAACAGATTATATGCATGCACAGCTAAGGTTTGATGTCTATTGCCTAAACGGGGTCCTGTAAATCTGGATGGGACCTGACAGCTTAGGTGAGAGGTTCCAAATATAAAGCAAATAAAGGGCATCCCTGACAGGTGCTGTGGTGTAATGGGAGGGAATTGGAAACATGACCATTAACTTTGATATATGCCTTGGGCTCATGATAAATTACCCCCAGAATTTTGAAAGAGAAGGGATTGGGTTATACAGCAAGCCAGCCAGTTACAACTTGCTATGTTACAGCCCTTACTTCCCTGGTGATAACAGCTTACTGAGCTTATCAGGCATCACACAGTGTGTCACTGGCAATGCTAGAACCTGTGACCTCAGGCTGTACAGTATGTTCGTCACTTTATTTAGCAGCCCTGCCCTAGCAAGCTTACACATGTATTCCTGTCTCTTAGGCCTTCAGATCTTTTTGCTATTCCCTGTTTGTCACCCAGGCACTTTTTTTTTTTAAATAATTGTTCATGTACATGGGGGGCATCAGAATGCAGACAGGATCGGGTCATGATGCTTGCCACAGTAAAAGGTAGCCAGCAACAGTAAAACCAGAGATTTTTTTATGTTCTATATAAATTCTAGCAATGTACAGGTGTCAAAATTGGCACCAGGCCACTAGCCAAATGCTGGTAGATTTTCTTTTGGGATAGTAAATAATATTTCAGTAAGTACACCACCTGGGCCAGTGGAAATGTCTTTGGGGCTAATGGATTTTCCCTGTCATCAGCTCTGCTGGCTAGTGGCTGCAAAATTTAATTTCAACCCCTGATGTATTACTGCCACATAAAGCTTTGTATATCTTTTCAAAGGCTAGCTGCCATCCTGGGTCTGTGAAGGAGGCATCTAAACAGAAATGTGTATTGTTAAAAGATGCTTACAATGTTCCTTTAGTTGTTTCTGTATCTGGCACACATCTTGCCACACAAATGAAATCAGAGCTACAGGGTATATCAAGGCTAAAACCCTTCTAGCAACAATGAGATATGGAGATGAAACAACAAAGTATTTATTTTTAAGGGTGCAAAAATAGGATAAACCAGTGTAATGTACTCACTGTAAAATTGTTACAATATTTTTCTTGAGATCCATATCTCCTTTTTGGTAGAAGGGTTTTAGCCCTGCCATACTGTGTAGCTCTTGACTGTCTTACTGTTTACCTCTGATTTCAGTCAGTTTTTTAGTGGAAAGATGTGTTAGATGCAGAAATAAGGGAAAGCAGTACACATTTCTTTTTCGATGCCCACTTTACCAACTGTAACTAAAAGCCAATAGTTTGACAATTGTTGAGTTGTGGCTAGTGGTGTGGTGGCATGGCTATTGGTGTGGTGGCATGGCTAGTGATGTGAATGGACCTCTGTGGGGCTGGCTACCTTGACGTGGTACAGAGGCTTGTCACAATGCAATATTGTAACTAAAAGCCAGTCTGTTAGTTTGACAACTATTGGTGGTGTGGCAAGCTGTGTGGTGGCATGGTTTGTGATATGTGAATGGATGGCTAACTTGATGTGGTAGAGGCTTATAACTAAAAGCCAGTCTGTTAGTCTGACAATTGCTGGTGGCGTGACTAGTGGTGTAGTGGCATGACTAGTGGTATGTGAATGGTGTGGCTAGCGGTGTGGTAGCATGGCTAGTAGTGTGTGTGAATGAACCTCTGTGTGACTAGCTGCCTTGATGTGGTACAGAGGCTTGTCATACTGCTATGTTGTAAATAAAAGCCAGTCTGTTAGTCTGACAACTGTTGGTGACAGTATGGCTAGTGGTGTGCTGGTATAAAACACAGGAAATGACGCTTGCGTCAGGTGAGACAGCACGGACAGGGCACGGACAGTGCGGGGAAGGGGAACCTGGCCCAAACATGGGGGGGTAGCAGTGAGTCCACTTGGTGTGCAGATCTGAAATTCCTGGCTACACCACTGATACAGGGCCCTTATCAGAGGATTTGTTTTAACTTTTCAACTGTCACATCGAGAAAGTAACCAGATGCTGTATACATTTATAAACAAGCACACATAAAACATACGGGGCCCTTACCTGAGGGACATTTATACGTTTACACAGGCTTACTGTCTTTAAATAAATGTTTTTTAGAAGAGTTACATTAATTTAAAGGATTTATGGGTAAATACATGAATATAAGGAAAATGAAACAGGTATTTAAAGGTAAATAACTGTAGGGCACTTCCATGCTTGGAAAGTTTTGTTCGCCCCATCCTTCTCAGAGGTTGTACTTTAATTCCTGCCTGTATGTAAAGTTCCTCGCTTGTCCCATCTCCATCTCTCCCTCCCAGCCAGTTCCATGAGAACACATCCATCCATCCATTCTGGATTCCTCCCCATATCCCATCAGGCCCCTACCTGAAGCAGCAGGGCAGCGGGACACTCCGGTTCTGCAGGCGGGATTCAGATGAGACAAACACGCTCCGGGCTCTGCTCTCTCATGCTCAGGGCTGCGCAAAGTGCTTGGTACAGCTCAGTGCTGACACTATGGGGCTAGTGCTGTTCACTGCTGCTGGCTGTCTGTGGCTCCTGTCCCTCTGTCCTTCTCCGCTTTTGTTCCCAAAAACATCCAACTCAAGTCACAAATGGGAGCAGCGAGAAACATTTCAATAAATAAATAAGTAAAGGAAAGCAAAGCCTTGACGAGTGAGTGACATAAAGAACCATGCAGCATGTGCTGTTCTAGCACACTTCACCCTTTCTGTTTCATTCCTGGCCTCCATTTAGTTGCAGTGCACCACAGTGTGGTATTCAGTCCTGTGACTGTTAACCAAGCCACCACAGCGTTTTCTGTTTTTTTTTTCCCCACTTTGACTTAAATACTTCACATTTGTCCAGTGACTGCTTTCTAGTTGGGTCAAAGCTGGGAGTGCCTGAGTTCTACTACATCGGGTAACATCTTCAACTATTTTGAAGTTTGACAATGCATTTACTGTTTTATATCCCAGGCTAAATTACTAATGTTTTAACATTACTTTGTTCTCCTGTCTCCTGTGACAGAAATGAATGGAAGATTGGGTCTCCTTTATGGTGGGTCTAATACTGCATTTAAACCTGCATGCCTCCATACCTGCATATTCCATTGCAGAGGACTGTAGAGAAACAGGATGCCTCCCCCCAATTATTGCAGAAATGGAAAAAGGGTTTAATGCAAAGGGCAGGGCACCCTACAGGTGAGGCAGGGGGGTTCAAAGTTTATGCTGGTGTTGGTTGTGTGAGACACTATTTACTATACAGAACAGGAAGCAGCAATGGGGGTGCAGGGCAGGACTGTGATTAGTAGGGGCATTCACTGTATACACCTTCAAACCTTTACATAGGGGTAGCCAGAGTGCACAGTGACAAGCAAGCAACTGTGCCTGCTACATTAGCCGCTGTGCACCTTCTTTTTACAACAACACTGGGGGTGTTCAATCCCCCCCCCCCACCGCCATTGTGACCAGGAATCCTTTATATTTTTTTTTTGGTTACACCTCAAAATAAGAAAACCATCCATCATTCTCTGTTGCACCATCCATTATCCCCCCAACCCATCTATTCAGCCCCCCCAAGCCCTTACTTACCCACTGGAAGGTCCAGCACCGTAATGCTCTCTGGCCACAGACACATCTTCACTTTTCAAAGCTGAATCATGAACTGAAGAAACAGGTTTGTGGCACAGTTGTTTCAGTGGGGTTTGAATTTAGTGCCAGAAGTGCCAGACACCACTGAAAATACCTGCAAGCGAACGTCCGCATTGACAAATGCTTGTTGTTTATGGTTTTAAGTATGAAGTAAAACTCACCTGTGGTTTTGTTTGTTTTCTTTTTCTGATTTGTATGAAGTAATTGATTTGTCTTTATATTTTTTTTTTTTGAGTCATGAATAAAAACTTCTCCTACTCGCTGGTAGGGGGAGCTGCTGAACCATGGTCTCAACCTCGGAGAACATTCAGTGTGCTGGTGTACCTGCAAGAGAGCAGAGCTCCGCTCCTGCAGGCCCAGCTAAGGAATCTACTTTTTTTCTACTGTGTCTGTGCCTTCTGGCACTATGGACACTGACCTGAGTGAAGCTGTGGAACATGTGCCTTCAAGATTTTTGCCAGCTGAAGAATTATGGCAGAAGTCTCTGCTTGAATTGAACAGACAGCATGTACTAGCTGTCACTGCGGCAGATGAACGTTCCAGAGCTGTACTGACTGAGACCGCTTCCATTGGTTCTGAGCTACAGAATGAACCTGTCCCTGAAACTTACATTTTGCATGCGGTCTTATCTGCGCTGAATGAACCCCTGACAACTGACTCACCAGTTAGACAGCTGCTTGACATCTCTCTTCATGACGCACCAGCATCAAAGGCTTGCCGTCCGGCTGACTCAGTGTCTTCCACGTCTCCTGCTCCTGCTTCTGTTTTTTCTCCAGCTTCATGTCTGTGTGATGCTTCTGCTTCTCTGGCGCCTGTAAGTACTGTACCACTTCAGCTACCAGTCTGTGATGCACAACCTATCGGGGAGTTTAAACTGAGACGAGGGAGAGCGGAGACTTCTCCTGATGATTCTTGTAGGCTGGACGGCCTCTCCCGTTCATTAGAATGCTCACTCAGGGTTGCGGGGTGGAAGCCTGGAATGGAGGGACATTGGATACCAGACCCGAACCATAGTCTGGTTCCTGGAGACCGCCAACTGACTGTGGAACCAGTGGGACCTGGTAAGGGGGGGGGATGCCTCGCAACCTTTTACTTTCGACACGGATTCTGACTTGGACTTGCACGCTGCTGATGTGCAAACTTCTGTACTTGACTCTGTTCCTTTAACAAAGGTTCCACTGCTATCTGCCTCATCCTTGGCTGATGAGGGCACTAGCGAGAGACTACCTACATGAGGTGAACAAATGGAGGTTGCCTCCCCTCCATAGGGTCCTCAGACTGACCCCCGAGACCATGCAAAATCTAGATGGGAGGAATTTTGGAAAATAGATGCTTTTACTGGTCAGCCTCCTCCTCTGCAGAGGAGGGATGCTGTATGTTTGCAATATTTGGGGGGCCTGACACTTGCCACTGACAGAATTTATGTTGGGAAAACCCATATTAAGGGGTCCTTGGGTTTTTTTCACTAATGAGATTTATGCCCTTATCCGTGTGTTGGGTGACTGCCTATTTGACATCAGTTTTAAAACTCCCCAGGGCTTAGATAGATTCGGGGCTAAGTATGAGACACTGAGATATACTGCTTTGTGGTTGCCTTTCAGGGCTATTCCCCTTACCAGACCTGCTATTAAAGTTGTCACCATTTTGTTTAGGAATGAGAATGTCACTGTGCATGACATTACTCATTGGCTACAGCAGAGGTGTGAGATTTTGGGTACACCATGACCTATCTTTGATACTGAGCATTTTTGGATGGGAGGCTGGAAATTTAGGGTGCGGCGACATAACAATGTAGGCCCCATCCATTTACCCAATAGCCTGATTTGGGGGTGGGAGAGGGGTCATTGCTTTTATGTGGGACAGCCTAGAATCTGTTTCAAATGTGGATTTTATCTGCATTTAAGTGCTGCATGTGATCGGTTATGCTGTACTCTTTGTCTTTCCTATGGACATGCCAGTATGGATTGTACTAACGAGCTCAAGTGTAATTAATGTGATGAAACTGGGCATGGGTTTTGGACATGCCCCTGGGCAACACATAATAGGACTGATCATCCAAATCAGGATACTATCCTTACTAAAGCCCAGAAGAAAGACATTGCTGCTACTAGACCTTCCACTGACCCTGCTGATATCACCCCTGTCCCCCCGACTGACCCTGACATTGTGGTCATTGTGCCCCCAGAGCCTCCTCCCCCCTCCTGCAGTTTCAGATGCTGCGGTTCCCACAGTAGCCCCCATGGATCCTGGTTCTAGTACTACTCCTCCAGATACTGTTGCAGTATGTTTGGCCCCTGTTCCAGCCCCTGAGGTTCCTATGGAACACTTAGTCATACTGCCTCCTGAACCAGGTGTACAGGCCAAAAGAAGGGCGCTAAAACAGGTTAAGACCAGGTCTAAGTTAGCTAAGGCTTCATCTCCTGACACTGGCTTTCCCCTCAGCAATAATTTTGCTGTTCTTTTGAAAAAATCCCAGTCCTCAGATCAGGGAGGAGATTTTGAAACTTCCTCTCAGACTCTTCTTTCCTCTGATTCTGAGGGAGAAAAATCAGAGGATACTAAGAAACATATAAGGTCTCAAAGACTTGGTGTCTGCCCTAGATGGACTACTAGATCTGGGAAGATTACCTGATTTCTCCCCCCTTTTTTTCTTAACCCCTGCATATGGCACATACCTTTCAGCTGAGTATTGCTACCCTAAACACTAACAGTATATAGTACGCTTGGCGTAGGCTGATGACTTTTGCTGTCTTGAGGGTGCTGACCTTTGACATTTGTCTCATTCAAGATACTAGATTGAACACCCTCTCCTTAGTATCCCTTGCTAAAAACTGTGGTGCTGTGGCCCTTCCTTTTTATGTTGGCACGCTTGTGCAGCCATCATCTTGGGACAGTGCAGCTTTGGAGGCGCAGTCACTGTTGGGCGAATGCAGGGAACGCACCAGTAGGTGCGTCCTGCATTCCCCAATCAGCCTGCAGCAGGGGCCAACACCCTGCCTGGCTAATGAGGTGATGAGATCAATGAAAAGGTCCGCTGCAATGAGAGTGAAGCTCTCATGCAGCGTGACCACAGCACGCCTCTCCCTAAGTGCAGGCAACAGGGTGGCAGTGACTGCCGCTGTTGCATGCAAACTCCCCTTCCTTTATTGTGTGCCAACGGGAGTGCCTAATCCCTGTCGGCATCATGTAACGCCCCCCTTTTTTTGATTGCCGAGGTGCCCAATCCCCTTAGCATCATGGCCTCCCACCAACAGTTTCTCTTTGCGTGAGGTGCCCAATCCCGTCAAGCATGTATCCTCCTTCCCCTTGAATGTGCCTCAATGGGACCACTCCCCATTGGCATAATGTCATCCCCTTCTGTTTCTATAGCTGAGGGGTGCCTAATCCCCTCAGCTCCTGCAGCTCCCCCCTTTCCTTGTTTGCTGAGGAGGGTGCCCAATCCCCTGTCACCTAATGCACCCACCCACCCACACAGGTGGCATGCTGGGAGCCCATCCCAGTGTGCCAAAGCACCTGTTAAACAGGAAAACGGTCCCCCAATGTTTTTTTGGTTTTCTTCATCCTGTAAAGAAGGAAACAGTGCCTCGGAGCTCTCCCAGGCCCCTCCACAACCTGCACCCACCCACTGTGCACCCTGCCTCCCCACCCCCTCACACGACTTACCTCCGAGTCTGCGCCACGCATCTTCGGTGGACTGGGAACACGCTCTGCACTCTTCAAAGCACGCAACTATGAAAATGCCGGTAAGCTGTATAATGGAATGAATAGGGTTTTTCAACTTTGTGCTGCATATCTCAGGCATTTTTTAGAATTTTGGCACCAAATTTTCAACATGGGGTTTTTGGGACCCCTCTTCATGAATTCTGTCACTATCATGGCATTAATCAGCCTCGAAAGGTGATTTTGCAGTCACTGCATGGAATCACCTTTTGGGATAGATTCACAAAATGACAGTGCCAGTGTTCACGAGGTGGCCTCTCAAAAAGCCAATGTTGCAAATTTGGTGGAAAAAAATCCAAAAAATGACCGTTTTATGTGCGTGCGTTGCTCAGTTGCTACGCAGACTCGTAACTCCGCGAATTCACAATATTTTCATGCCAGATTTTCAAAATTGTCATTTTTGTATATGTCCTTGTGAACAGTATAGCTGTCATTTTCAACATCCTGCCCGAAATGTGTTTACGCACTTCCAGCGCACAATAGCGCGGTTGCTGTGGGAAATCAGTGTTCAGGCCAGATTATGAAAATGACAGTGACACAGTTCATGAGCAGAGGTCCTAAAATGCCTATGTTGAAAATTTGGTGATGATACTTCATAAAATTACTGTGTTAGGAGCGTGCGTTGCCAGATTGCATGCACGCTCATAACGTCGTGCATTTGTAATATTTCCACTCTGGATTTTCACCATTGTCATTTTTCCACACCTCTTGATGAACAGTGCAGCTGTCATTTCACATATCCAGCCCAAATGTGTTTTCACACTTCTGGTGCAGAATAGCGCGGTCGCTGTGCGAAATCACTTTTGGGACAGTTTGAGGAAATAACAGTGACACTACATGAGCAAGGTGCTAAAATGTATGTTGAAAATTTGGTGCAACATATAAAATGACTGTGTTCCAAGCATGCATTGTACATTTCCCATGCACCCTTGTAACTTCGCAAATTTGCTATATTTACATGCCACACACACAGCACTGGCCTTTTTACACCTCCTTGTGAACTGTACAGCTGTCATTTTTCACATCCTGTCCAAAATGTTTTCCCGCACTGCACTACCAATGCCAGCATGACAACATTCGGCATTGACAAATGCATGTTTTTCTTTTGAGGTGGACACTTGTGATGGTGTAGGGATCCTGTTCTGTGGGGATGGGTTCCAGGTTACCAAATTGGTGGAAATTGTCTCTGGGAGGGCACTCTTATTGGATTTTACATATCTTCACACATCTCAGAGGTTGATTAATCTCTATGCTCCTGTTACAAAGAAAGGCAGAGTAGACATCTTTACTGCTATTAAACCGTACTTATTTACTTCCAAACACATTCTATGGGGGGAGAGACTTTAACTGTGTGGTGGTCAAACAAGACAGAGGGGCCCTTACTGATAAAGACTTTTGTGATACTAATATTCTTAAACATATTCTTTCTGTTAGTAGGCTTCAGGATACCCATAGGATGTGTCACCCACAGGGAGGTCATACTTTTTTAAAAGTCAGTTATCCACTAGGATAGACTTTCTTTTTTCTGATCACTTAGTACAAGTACTCCATGCTAGAACCATCCCTGCTGAGACCTCAGATCATATTATTTTAACAGCTACTCTAGGGTTGGGAACCCATTCTTCTTCTGGGAAGGGTTAGTGGAAGTTCAATAATATTTTATTGGATAATGCACTATTTGCTCAAACTGTTCAGGAACTCCTGAGAGCTCGTGTGACTGTGGCTGGGCTCAAGGATGACTTGAGCGTATAGTGGGTAGAAACCAAGGGTGAGCTGCAGTCTCTTGCTACCTATTTTCCAAAAAAAACATACTATTAATCAGTTTAAGAAGTATCTTGCTTTGAGGTTCCATTTAGAGATGCTACACTCTACTATTAGTACTCAACGTGTTAATTTAACTTCTCAAATACAAGCTGTTAAGAAGGATATGGAGGCCCTGCAGTATTCTAGGGCAACTTCTATGTTGCATGAACATAGAATCTGTTCCTATGGTAAGAAGGGGTTTGGTGATGCCTTTGACGCTAGCAATAAGAGGGCATCTGATCGGGTTTTGACTGAGGTGATTGGACAAGATGGTACTAGATGTACCTCTGTACTTGACATCTTGAAGGCAGTTTCTGCATATTTTACAGACATGTATGCCACTCCTTCTTTAGATGACCATTACATCATAAACTTTCTCTCTTCTGTACCTACACTTCTCCCACTACTGATCTCCCTGATTCATGGTGATGATGTAGCTCGGGAGATATCTTGCTTGAAAAATGACACTGCCCCTGGCTTAGATGGTTTGCCATCTGAATTTAACAAATCTTGTAGTTTAATTCTTAGTGATATACTTGCAGTAGTCTTTAATTGGTGTTTACAGCATCAGAAAATTGACTTTCATCTCTGTATTGCTATTCAAATACTCATTTATAAAAAGGGAGATAGGGGAGACCTCAGTAATTGGAGATCATTAAGTGTATTGAATACTGATTTAAAGATTTTCATGAAAATACTAAATACACGATTACTGCAAGTGGTCCCTTATCTGATTTCTCTCTCTCAGACTTGTTCTATTCCCGGTAGAACTATAGAGCACAATCTCCTACTGATTAGGGAATTAGTGGAACAGGGAAAGGACAATGATATTACTGGGTTCATCATGTCATTCGATCAAGAAAAGGCATTTGATAGGGTCCCCCATCAATTCATACTACAGGTACTGAGATCTTATGGCATACCTGATGTGTTTATCTCATGGCTTACCTTATTATATCAGCAAGCCTCAGCTCTCCCTCTAGCAGATAGATATTTGGGTTATGTCCCAGTTCATAGAGGGGTTAGACAGGGGTGTCCCATGAGCCCCTACTTTATGTCTTCTGTTTAGACCCACTTATGAGGGTAATAAATCAGGACTCTCTCATCGCTGGTATTCGGTCTAAAAATGGCCCATTGTCTGTAAAGATTGCAGCATATGCAGATGATGTGTGTGTTTTTATTTCTGATGTTGCCTCAGGGCGCAGAGTGTTGCAGCATTATAGTGACTATTCGGTTGTGGCTGGAGCATCTCTGAATAAAACTAAAAAGTATTATTTACCCTATTAGTGCTGCATCTCCTGCAATCTCTATGCTGCAGGGTATTGCTGTTACGCAAGGACCCAACAAGGTATTAGAGATATTGTTTGGGAGGAGGGATAATGCCTTTCTGAACTGAAATGAGAAAATTGAGATTGCTAAGCAACATACCAGAACCTGATCAGATGTCCTCTTATTGCTGGAGTCAAAGGCATCACCAAACCCCTTCTTACCATAGGAACAGATCCTATGTTCATGCAACATAGAACATACAACATGTCACAGTTTGGAAATCATGGCAACAAACGAAGAAGAAGAAGGTCATTCTTGTTAAAACATGTTTACTTCCCATTTTTTTATATCTTAGTGTTGTTTACCAAATACCCCAAAACTTGGAAACCACTCTTCTTAGTCTTTTTTTTTTCAAATTATTTGGGGGAGTAGGTTGAATCCAATTAAACGGGATGTGCTGTATCTGCCCGTTGCACAAGGTGGATTGAACTGTGTCAATCCCATCACGTTTTATTTTAGCATTTTCTTTCACAGAAATCTGGTTGAACTGGCTAGGCCGCAGCCTGCTGTATGGTTGGTTTATGCTGCTCGCTGGCTTGGTACCTTGCACAGGTTGTGGCACTCACAGAGAGGTAGGTCCTTCCCAGTTTCATCCTTCCCTGTCTACCTACAGCCTGCTATAAAAAACTTAAAAAATGAAAACTTCTGCTGGATCAGGTGTTGTCTAAACAAAGTAAATGTATTTATACA
Organism: Neoceratodus forsteri; assembly: GCA_016271365.2. Classification (NCBI taxonomy): domain Eukaryota; kingdom Metazoa; phylum Chordata; order Ceratodontiformes; family Ceratodontidae; genus Neoceratodus; species Neoceratodus forsteri. The sequence continues at coordinate 219,851,353 of CM028133.1, read as the reverse complement.
TTTTTGCAATCTCCAGCTCATTCCATTTCCCCTGCTTTTATAGACGTACTGGAACACTATCATGAAAAAGTGCTTAGAGGGTTGACTGATAAAAGGATACCTCCCAGGCTATGGGATGTCATGTGGCTTAGTAGCCATGGCAGACTTAATGTCAAGGGTAATGCTAAACATAAAATGGTTTCTGACAGAATGTGTCCTAGGCAAAGTTGCATGGCGCAGGAAGAAACTATGGTTAATTTTTTTATTCACTGTCCTTACGTTCAAGACTTTTGGAAAGGCTTGGCCACCAGGTGGAGGAATTCTCTCTGGCAAGCTATTACTTATGTTGAAGTGGTGGGAGGTTTTCTGCTGCACCATACTACTCTTGATGTGGGCATAGTGCAGCTTTTTTTTGCTATGATTAAATTCCACTTATGGTAGGCCAGGTGTAAATTTGTTTTAGAACAAGTGTATCAAGCTCCTACTTGTGTAATGGAAAGGTTAGAGCATGATTTATATAATCAATGTATTTTTGAAAAGCAACATTTACCTTCCAATGAATAGATTGCACGCTGGAAGGAGGTTCCTTTTTTTGAAAGATAAAATAGGATAAATTGCTACGTTTGTCCCTGGATAGGGGATACTATATATTATGTTGTACTGGCTTACGGGAGTTCTTTTTTTTCATATTCTTGTCCAGTTTCTGTTATATTTGTATGCTGTTTTTCTTACCTGTGATTTATTTTGATTACTGTTGGTTGTTTTCCTTTGTTATGTTATATAATAAAATGTTCCCCTACTCTTTTCGATAAGTACCATGGGATCTTTAGCATCCACTTGAACTACGACCAATCCAAGCAGATGGGATCTCGGTTTAACATCTCATCTGAAAGATGACACTTCAGAAGTGCAGTACCCCTCTCATGCTGCACTACAGTGTCAGTACTGGGATATTAACCCAAGTGCCAGAAGTAATTGGGGGGGGGGTGCTGTTTGTGATGCCACATAATATAATTACAGGTCTGGCTTTCTACAAAGGGATTTGAATAAAAAGTCCAATTGGATTAATACATGGAGGGATGAGCTTTAACAGTGATAAGTGCTGTGTGATGTATCTTGGGTGACACAACAGGGAAAAAACATATTTTCTAAGTGGAGCACCGTTAAGAAAAACAAAGGAATGAAGAAGGAGATTTAGGAATAATAATAACAGATAAACTGACCTATGACAAACACTGTAATGCACACATAGGTATGGCTAAGAGAATACTCTGGACCATCAAAAGAAACTTTGGAAGTAGAGATGAAAGTATAATAATGCCATTATATAAATCATACATTAGACCACATTTTGACTACGGAAGCCAGGCTTGGGGATATACAACAAAAGATACTACAGACAAGATAGAAAAAATCCAAAGACAAACCACTAAAATGATCCATAATTTAAGTAGCATATCATATAATGAGCGATTACAGAAGTTAAATCTGATGTCCCTGAAATCTACAAGGATACAAGGGGACATGCTTTTAATGCAAGATACATATCTGTTAAATGAGCTGAATTCTGAATTTAAAAATGATAACTTAGGCACAAGAGGACATCCATTACAACTTAGACCAAAAAATTTCACAACAAATTGTAGAAAAGACTTTTTTGGACAGAGAGTAGTCAATCCATGGAACAAGCTACCTAGAGAGTTAATAATCAGTAAAGACAAAAAACAGTTTAAAACAAGCATTTGTCAATGCTGAATGTTGTCTCACTGACATTGGCATTGGTAGTGCAGGAGTTAGAGATGCATAATAGGAATGGCAGTGAAGTACTGAACTGAAGCCAACCCCAACCCCACCCTGCAGAGACTGACAGGCATTGGGGTGTGCCTTTGTGTTGTCAGCTATAATGCTCATGCCATTCTAACTCACCCTACCCTGTAGACACTGACAAGTGTTGTGGTGTACTTTGGGGTCTTTGGGCCTTATACTTACTCCATTCCATAAGGAAATATGCTGAGGTGGGTGCAGTATAGGAGAATGGGGTGAACTTTAGGGCCGAACACTCCAAGGCAGACCTCGATGCCTGTCATTGGCTGCAGGGTGGGGGTGGGGTTGGAATGGCATGACCATTATAGCCAATGATCCCAAGTCACACCCCTGATGCCTGTCAGTCTCTACAGAGTGCGGTGTTACAGTTGGAAACCCTAATGCCGTAGGTGTTTGTTGGTATAATCACTCCAGATTTTCAACACAGGCTTTTTGTGACCCCACCTCATAAAGAGTGGCACTATTAGTTTGTTAGCTGAAAGGTGGCTTTGTACAGTGGCTATGCCATTTGGTGACACAGGGATGAAAACACATTTTGGGCAGGATGTGAAAAATGACAACAGTATTGTTCATGAGGAGGTGTAAAAAAAATGGCAATGTTGAAAATGTGGAGTGAAGATATGAAAAATTGGTGAAGTCATGAGCATGCATAGAAACTGCACAACACATGTCTGTAACCCAATTATTTTCAGAATTTTTTTAACCATATTTTCAACATAGACATTTTGGGACCTTCCCTCATGAACAGTGGCACTGTGATTTTGTTAATTTGTCCCAAAAGTTGATTTCCCACAGCAACCACGCCATTCTGTGCCACAGATGCGAAAACACATTTTAGGCAGGATGTGAAAAATTACAGCTGCACTGTTCATAAGGAGGTGTGAAAGAATGCCAGTGTTGAAAATCTGGCATGAAAATATTGCAAATTTGTGAAGTTACAAAGGTGCGTGGAAACTGCGCAATGCATGCTTGTAACAGTCATTTTATGGATGTTCATCTCCAAATTTTCAACATAGGCATTTTAGGACCTCTGCTCATGAACAGTGTCACTGTAATTTCCTCAAACTGTCCCAAAAACTGATTTCACACAGCGGCCATGCTATTCTGTGCCGGACATGCGAAAACACATTTCGGCCAGGATGTGTAAAATGACAGCTGTACTGTTCATAAGGAGGTGTGGGAAAATGGCAATTCTGAAAATCTGGAGTGAAAATATTACAAATTAACAAAGTTGTGAGTGTGCCTGGAAACTGCGTAACGCACGCTAGTAAAACAGCCATTTTTGTATTTTTTCCACCAAATTTGCAACACAGATTTTTTGAGAGCCCCCATCATGAAGGGTGGCATTGTCTTTTCATTAATCAGTCCTGAAAGGTGATTCTGCGCAGTGACCATGAAATCACCTTTCAGGACTGAATAACGCCATGACAGTGACTGAATTCATGAGGAGGGGTCCCAATAACCCCATGTTGAAAAGTTGATGCCAAAATTCCTAAAAATGGCCAAGATATGCACCAAAGCTGAAAAAACCCTATTTATGCCATTATACAGCTTACCGGCATTTCTTCAGTTCGCGGTAGGCTTTGAAGAGTGTAGACATGTTCCCAGTCCATCGAAGATCGCCGTGCCAGGCTCCGGAGGCAAGTATGGGGTGAGGGGGGTTGTGGGGAGACAGGACACACAGAGGGTGGATGCAGGTTGGGGGAAGGGGCACGGAGACCGTGAGGGACTGTTTTCTTCTTTCACAGGTTTAAAAATAAAACATCATGGGACAGTTTTTGTTTTTAAGGGGCATTTGGCATGCTGAGGTGGGCTCCCAGCTTGCCACCTGAGTGTTTGGGGGTGTTGCAGCCGACAAGGGCTGAAACCCCCTGTGCTCATCGGAAGAGGGGAAGAGCTGAGGATTAGGCACCCCTCGGCACACAACAAAGGCAGGGAGGGGGAATTATGCCGATGAGGAGTGGGCTCCTCCATCATTCAAAATAAACTGGGAAGGGGGGACTGAAGCCCACAGGGATTGAGCCCCCCATCGGCAAAGAAAGACTGTTGGGGGTGCATGATGCTGAGGGGATTGGGCACCCCCTCGACATACACTTTAAATGGGAGAGGGGCATTATGCCGATAGGGAGTGGGCTCCCCCATTGGCAAATGTAGTGGGTTGGGGCACTGTGCACAGTGGCAGTCAGTGCCGCCATGTTGATTAAACAGTTTCACCAGGACAAGCATATCGGGATGGCATTTTATTGTGCCGCTGCATGATTGCAGTGGACCTTTTCTTAGATCTGGTCACCACTTGACATATGCCTGGTGTAAGTGCTTCCAACTGCCTTACTGGGGAATGAGAGACACACCTACTGATGTGTGCCCTGCATTCGCCCACAGTGACCGCACCTACAAATCTGCTACTAATGCAATATGTTGGCTGGCACGCACACACGAGCCAACATAAAAAGACTAGACACCAATATTTCTGAAGGAAACATTTTGTCCAATTAGAAGTAATATGGCAGGAGTTCATATGGGCACACCATCTTCTCTGCTCCTTACACCTTAGTATGAAGTACGAACCCTCTCTCTTTTGGATTTAAAAAATTCCAGACATCAGTTAAGGTCAATTCTCTGGCCAATCTAGACAGTAGTTTATCCGATATTTTATCTCCATACTGTATTTCCCTATCCCTGTCTGTGTAAGGGTTTGGGTACTACAGAATTGAAGTCCCCTCTAGTAATATAGAAGTGATCAGGGCTGTCAACTGTCTCTAAGAGTAGTTTCTTGAGGAAAGATTTTCTTCCAGTCTGAACATTGAAGGGTATATAAATTTAACGGGGAACATGGTATATCTCTATACAAACATTTGAGTTTAATGAAATGGCCCTCCACATCCTGAATTACCTTTTGCACCTGTTGGGGTGGATCTTTGCAAATCAATATTGTTAAACCCCTTTTGTGCACGTGCTCTTCATGTAACACATAATAACAGCGAGTCAATAATGGCGACTACATAAAAGGCGACTGCACAACAATGACGACCAGCCAACAATGGTGACTGTACAACATGGGCGATTGCGTGAGTCAAGGTGCAACTCAGAGTTAGGTATTTAGAAATATGGGGGGTGTGGGGGTGCAGGGGGTGGAGCCCACACCATAAACACAGGTGACGTTAGGTGTCTATTTCAATTGAAGTAAATTATGTGCCTTTATGTATGGTGGCCATTTGGAGGAGGATTCAGCAATGTGGAGAGATGTGTGCCAGGTATCTGAGGTTCACTATTTTTGTCGTTCACTGTTATGCGGAGCTGTTGTTTTTGAACTTGCCATAACTGACTCACTATTTTGCCTTTCGCCATTATGTTTTTGCCATTATGACAAAGAACCCTATTCATACATAGAGGCAAATACTGCTCTCGCCCACTGTCTCCAGAGTTTTTTTTAAACTTTTTTTTTTATTAAGATAAAATAGAGGTACAGGTATCTATATAATAACCAATACATTTGATCCATTTTTACCAATATAAATCAGAAATCATATTGATTCTTGACAGTTCCATTAAAAGCATTGTTTTACCAAATGAAAAAGAAAAGGTTCCTATGGGTTACCAGTCCATTTCCATCAACTGCTGTTATGCCAATGACATTACACCTAATCGTCTTAAAAGACCAGTCGTCAGTGCCAGGCTCCTCCTTCCTTCCTTCCTTCCTCCATTCTGTCCCACCATCCGGTCTCCTCTCTCCTCTCTATGGAACAAAAATGGATCTCAGTCTGATATAAAAAAGACCCAACTGTGCCATTGTATCTCAAATCTTTTGTATCTATTATTACATCTGACTATCAACCGTTCTATGGTATAAATCTCTGCTATTATTTTATACCAGTCCTGTATCATAGGGGATTTGTTCTGTTTCCAGAGTCGTGTAATAACTTTCCTAGCTCCCAATAAATAAATAAATAACAGGGAATATTTTTGTATACGAAGGCCCTCAGGGGGGTACTGAAAGTAAGACTAGTTCTGGTGTGAGAACCACCTCCTCACCCATCAGCTCTATCAGAGCATCAGCTATTTCCCACCAGAATATTCTTAAGGCTGGACACAACCAGAACACATGCACATGGTTAGCCATTGGTTCACCACACTGTCTCCAGCAGTTTCCTACTGGGCCTGGCAAAAACTTTGCCAGTTTAGCTGGTGTATTAAAATAGCGGCTGCGCACCTTCCTTGTGAATTCTAGCCAATAAGGGGCCAGGGATACTCCCAATGAAGGGTGGGCATATTTACACCACATTTCTTCTGAGACCAGGAAATTTACGATTTCATGCCTCTAGTATTCCTACAGTCATATCCATTAAGTACTGTCTAAGCCCCTGATATAAGAGCCCAATGACATGTTGCCATGTGTTACCTCTAAGAGTAGAAATAAACATATTTAATGAGAGGAAGTGGATTTGGGAGACTACTCCTCTGTGGACCCTTATGAAACAGGAAGGTTAGTACCTGTATATATCTAAAATATTCTCTAGTAGTTAAGTCATGGGCTTCCTGCAATTTCGTGAAAGGTATTACCCCTCCAGCATCCAGGAACTGATAAATAAAAGATAAACTACTCTGATGCCACCTCTGAAAAGTGAGGTTTATCCAAGCTTTTAAACATTTCGCTTCCGATTTGAGTAGTCTTAAAAAATATAACAGTGGAGACAACTCTAGAATATTTCTTATTTTATACCACACTTGTAAAATATTCTGAGCACCTATATAAAGCTTCTTTAAGCTTGAGGGAGATGACAAGGGTGCAAACACCACTCCAGTGATATCCTGCAAGTCATGAATTGAGATCTCTATGCTTTTCCACGGTGCTTTGTATGAATTATTTAGCCTATTTAGCAGTTGACTGAGTGTTGCTGCATATGCATAATGCAACAGGTTTGGGATGTTCAGTCCTCCTTTTTCCTTTGGTAGCTGGAGAAGGGACCATCTAACCTGAGGTTTCTTCCCTCCTCAAACAAATCAGGCTAGGGACTTATTCCAGGACAAAAAATAAGAAGCCGGGGAGAAGACTGAGATTGTTTGAAATAGGTATAACACTCTTGGTAAAATATTCTGTCTTCCAAGTTCAATTCTATTATAAAGAGGGAGATGCAGGTGTGTCCAGCGGTGCAGATCTGCTTCTAATATTTGCATGAGGGGCTCATAATTTACCAGATATAAATTATGAAGAGACTGAGGGAGGTGAACTCCCAAGTATTTAATTTTTGTACCCTTCCACTTATAAGGGAGGAGTGCTCTCAAGGCTGGAGTAGGGGAAAAATTTAGGGCCAACACCTCCATCTTGGAGGGGTTTACCTTATACCCTGATACCAGTGCAAAATCTCTCAGGGTGTTCCAGACTGCTGGGAGAGATGTTTCTGTGTCCTGCACTGAGAGCAAAATATTGTCTGCATATAGTGCTATTTTAAAACTCTTTTCTCCAATTTGTATTCCTTTGACCACTTCTGTATTTTTGATAGCTATTGCCAAAGGTTCAATGTACAGAGCAAAAAGAAGAGGAGAAAGGGGACAACCCTGCCGAGTGCCCCTTTTCAGCATCACTGGGGTGAAAACATTGCCATTTATCCTGATATATGTATTAGGGGTAGAATATATATTACTTAAACAGGTGATAAAACCTTCAGGAAAGTTAAAAATAAGCACCTTCCATAGAAAGCAACAGACCACTCTGTCAAATGCTTTAAAAGCATGTAGACTAACAATAGAAGCCAAGAGGGAGTTTCTAGAAATATAATCCATGAGATGCACCATCCTGCTAGTGTCATCTGAGGTCTGGCGACACTTAAGAAAGCCTGCCTGGTCCATATGTATCATCCGTGGCATTATATTCTCCAGTCTATAAGCCCAAACCACCATATATAATTTATAATCACAATTTAATGTGGAGATGGGTCTATAAGACTCTGGATACTGGGGGTATTTCCAAGGTTTTAAAATGGCTGATATCACCACGTAATCTCAAAATGCTGGGGGGGGGGTTCCCCTCCTGTATCTCCAAGTAAACTCCCGTCATAAGGGGTAGTAAATGGACTAGAAATGTCCTATACCATTCCACTGGGAACCCATCTGGACCAGGGCACTTCACGGTTTTTGCCTTAGTTAAAACTGCTTTAATTTCTTCTTCTGTAATCTGGTTTGGTAAAATTCTTGTTGAGATTGGGAGAGTCTAGGGATGGGGAGGAGGATTAACAAATTGTGTATTGCAGTATCTAATGGGGGTTCTGTATCTGAATATAGATCCTTATAAAACTCTTGAAATACTTGGAGAATATCAGAGGTATTTTGTGCCATGGTTCAAGTTCTGGGGTTTTTAATTCTAGTAAAATGGACTGACTGTTGAAAGCCTCTGATTTTTTTGGCTAATGCTCTGTTCCCTCTAGGTCTCCATTCATAATGAAATTTCTTGAGATATAAAAAGGCAGCTTGCACCTTTGCATCCAAAATAGCCTGACGTTCTGCCTTTACATATAGTATTACCTCCTTCAAGACCTCACCCCTTCCCCCATCTTTAATCTGCTGTAAAATTTGTAATCTTGTTTGAAATTGAGCATATCTGGCCTCCTTTTATTTACATTTTCTAGAAGCAAAAACCCTAATTTCTGCTCGAATCACCACCTTAAGAGTGTCCCAGATTAGTGTTGCAGGATTATCTGGTGAGAGGCTGTTTTGTATAATTTGAGAGATTCTACTTTCCACCATATTACAAAATTCCTTGTCCTTAGGCAGGGAAAGATTTAATTGCCACAATGTGGGCTTATATTAATGACGTGGAACCTTTGTAAAAGAGCCTTCGCGCAAAGGTATTAATTCCTAGAACAATAAACTTCAAACAAACTTATATACTTTGCTTAAATCTATTTTTGGCACTAAGGGTGTCTGGTCTGACATAATTTTAGCCCCCAGTGTTAAATCTTGTACTCTGTTGATATGGTCTATTGACACAAAAAAATAATCAATATGAGAAGCAGTTTGAAATCTAGGAGAAAATTATGTAAAGCCATCTCCTCCAGTGGGGTAAAAATGCCTCCATACATCTACCAACCCATAGGCTGGAAGCTGCATATTCAGGAATTGTTGAGAGGGCGTCACCCTGTGTCTCTGGGGATGAGAGGCATCAAGAGTAGGGGAGACTGTTATGTTAAAATCCCCTCCTAGAATTAGCACCCCTTTTTATGTTTCCACTAATTTAGTAAAAAATTGTCTTAAAAGAGTGGGGGGATGCTGGAGGGAAATATACATTTGCTATTGTTACCTGTGTCCCATATATTTGCCCCTGTGTAATTGCATAGCATCCATCAGAGTCTATTATTTCTGTCTCCTTGACATAAGGTGTGGAGGCTGGTATCATTATTGCCAACCCTCATCTCTTACCTGTCTTACTAGATGATGACACCATTGAGTACCTTCCTCCTGCAGTCAATTTCAAGTGTTCCCCTTGAGACAAATGTATCTCTTGAAGATATACCAAATCTGCTCCCCTGTCGATGTATGTACTGGAGGAGTCTGGCCCTCTTAACTGGATTATTTATACCATTAATCTTCAAGGATAACATTTTTACTGGAGTCACTGCCATTTTCCATAATGTAATTCTGATGCAGCTATAAACAAGCATTTGTCAATGCCGAAAGTTGTCGCGCTGGCATTGGCATTGGCAGTGCCAGATCTAGAGACGCATAATAGGAATGGCAGTGAAGTATTGAAGTGATGCCAACCCCACCCCCACCCTGTAGAGAAGTGACAGGCACTGAGGTGTGCCTTTTGGTCATCAGCTATAACGCTCATGCCATTGTACCTCACCCTACCCTGTAGACACTGACAAGTGTTGGGGTGTGCTTTGGGGTCTTTGGGCGTTATACTTACCCCATTCCATAAGGAAATACGCTGATGTGGGTGCAGTATATGAGCGTGTGGTGAACTTTGTGGCTGAACAGTGCAAGGCACACCACGATGCCTGTCAGTGGCTGCAGGGTGGGGGTGGGGGTGGAATGGCATGAACATTACATCCAATGATCTCAAGTCACACCCCTGATGCCTGTCAGTCTGTACCGGGTGGGGAGCTACAGTTGGAAACTCTAACATCGTAGACATGTGGTGGTAACTTCACTCCACATTTTCAACACGGGTTACTTGTCAGGCCACCTCATGAAAAGCGGCACAATCACTTTGTTAGCTGAAAGGTGGTTTTGCACAGTGGCTGTGCCATTTGGTGACAGAGGGATGAAAACACATTTTTGGGCAGGATGTGGAGAATGACAACTGTATTGTTCATGAGGAGGCGTAAAAAAATGGCAACATTGAAAATCTGGAGCAACAATATGAAATATTGATGAAGCAATGAGCATGCATACAAACTGCGCAACACACGTCCGTAACCCAATTATTTTTAGGACTTTGGTAGCGACATTTTTAATATAGGCATTTTGGGACCTCCCCTTATGAATAATGGTGCTGCGATTTTGTTAATCTGTCCCAAAAGTTGATTTCCCACAGCAACCATGCCATTGTGCACCACAGCTGCAGAAACACATTTTGGGCAGGATGTGAAAAGTGACAGCTGTACTGTTCATAAGAAGGTGTGAAAAAATGCCAGTGCTGAAAATCTGGCATGAATAATACAAATTGCGAGGTTACAAGGTTGTGTGGAAACTACGTAAAGCACGCTTGCAGCACAGTCATTTTATGGACTTTCAGCACCAAATTTTCAACATAGGCATTTTAGGACCTCTGCTCATGAACAGTGTCACCATCATTTCCTCAAACTGTCCCGAAAATTAATTTCGCACAGCGACCGTGCTATTCTGCAACGGACATGCAAAAACACATTTCAGGCAGGATATGTAAAATGACAGCTGTACTGTTCATCAGGAAGTGTGGAAAAATGCAAAGTTTGAAAATCTGGAGTGAAAATATTACAAATTCATGACGTTATGAACGTGCGTAGAAACAGTGCAATGTACGCTCATAAAACAGCCATTTTTGGGAGTTTTGTCACCAAATTTGCAACATATGCTTTTTGAGAGCTCCCCTCATGAACAGTGGCACTGTCATTTCATTACTCGGTCCTGAAAGGTGATTCCATGCAGTGACCGCAAAATCACCTTTCAGGACTGAATAACGTCATGACAGTGCCAGAATTCATGAGGAGGGGTCCCAAAACCCATGTTGAAAATTTGTGCCAAAATTCAAAAAATGCCTGAGATATGCATCAAAGTTGAAAACCTCTTTATTCCATTATACAGCTTACCAGCATTTTCAGTTCATGGTGGGCTTTGAAGAGTGCAGACGTGTTCCTGGTCCACCGAAGATCATAACGCCGGACTCCGCAGGTAAGAATGGGGGGAAGGGGATGTGGGGAGGCAGGATGCGCAGTGGGTGGGTGCAGCTTGTGGGATGGGGCAGGAAGACTGTGGGGGACCATTTTCTTTTTCTACAGGTACAAAACAAAATTGCGGGACCGTTTTTCTGTTTATAGGGCATGTGGCATGTTGTGGGCTCCCAACATTCAATGGAGCCTTGTTTTCTTCCCAGAGACAGCTGCTTAGCTGACAAAGGGATTGGCACTCCCATCAGCACACAACAAAGGGGTTACTTTATGCCGGCGGGAGTTGGGCACCCTGTTGTACACAAGAAAGCGAGGCAAGAGCCAAGGGGATTGGGCACCTCGGTATATAACAAAGGGGATGGTACTTTATGCCGATGGGGAATGGGCCCCCTGGCCGCACATACATTGGGGGCAGGGTAAGCCAACAGGGGGATTGGGCACCCCCAAAGTTGGCAGTTTGGCGGGCAGTGTGCTGCCATGCTTGTGTTTCCGGGTAAGCACGTTGGATGGTCTGCTGCATGTGATGAGCTTTGCTCACATTGCAGCAGACCTTTCCTTAGATGTGCTCGCCTGGGTGGTGTGGTGTCAGCATGCAGGCTGATTGGGGAATGAGGGACGCATCTACTGATGCGTGCCCTGCATTCGTCCAACAGTGACTGCACCTTCAAAGCTGCACTACCTCAAGATGTTGGCTGCGCAAGCATGCCAACATAATACAAATCTCATCTATTGATACTTTCCCCAACCTCTCACCCTTCTCCATATTTCCCTCTTTTACTCTACTCTTTTGCTCATGTCCTGACCCCTCTGTTCTAGTAACTACCCTGTAAACAAGTTTTCCATATTTTTCAAAAAGGGGTTATTCCCTCCCCAAATGTCTCATATTGGTAGAACCTTCCCACAAACATTTAATTTTTAATTGTATTAGGAACTTTCTTATTTGTACCTCTCTGCCTGTACCTCCAAAAAGAAAAATATTTTTTCTTAACCTTATGGGCAGCCGTGCCCTGTTAAACAACATGAACTTAAACACTAATAAGAAACAGTAGTGTAATATAATATGTATAACATTCAGTGCCACCTCCACTCTGCTAATCCCTTTAACATATTTACTCTGGACTGTCAAAGTAAGGGAGGAGTAAAGTATCCTCCCTTGGTCTCCTAGAAGAGAGCTCCAAAAGTAGAGTCCACCTAGGAACAGAGGCAGATCCTGAGACATGTCTGGCTGGGGTCTCTTGGGAACCTAAATAGTCCCCAACAAAAATCAGGAATGTAAGGAAAACATAAAAAGGTAAAGGTGGGATATTATCCCTCATGAGATGGCTTCTCATTTCCAAAAGTTCACCTGCCAGCCTCTAGCATAACACTTTCTGCCTATATTAACTGGTATTCAGGCTTTCAAATATTGTATAAGCCCCTATTTTACATTACATTACATTATCTAACTGTATAACATCAAGCCCCCAATAAGGGGTGGAGCCTACTTGTTCTATAATACAGGCCTTTCCTTAAAAATAAAAACAAACTCTTCTGTTGCAATGTTAATATTTAAGAACAACAACTCCTCAAGTAAATTAAACTAAACCTCAAGGTAAATCTTATAGGCCTTATTAAAAGATAATGAAAATGGCTCCACATCTTGTTTCTCTCTTTAACAATAATAAAGTCACTCATCAAAAACTGGTAGGAACTTGACAGTATGCCAAGTGAAATATATTGTTCTGTTTCCTTTTTAAAATGAAACTCAGTCTTTTTCTTTCTTTGCAAGAGAGCTACGGTCTCAGCTGACACAGAACAACAAAAGCTTGTGATACCAAAAGTAACCCACCGCTGCCAACCAATCTGTCACAAACCCATTCAGTAGGTCAGGCCCTCTATTCCCAAAGGGCCAACCTCCGAGCGCAGTCTTGTGAACAGTTTAACAAAACAAGGTAAACCTCTGTCTGTTTTGTGAGTTCGGATCAACCTTTGGTCTCAAATCTTGGAGGGACTCAAACTGGGAAACTCTTGGTAGCATACCCAATGCACAAGCTCAGATATTTCTGTCTTCGGGGGGGCAGAGATCTTTGCCTATGGGCACCTAACCAGGTATACAGAGATGAACCCTTAAAAACTTTAATAAAGACCTCAGATTTAAAACGCTTCTCTTTCCAGTTTGGTACCACCATTCAAGCTTATACTTAGTGTCTGCTATAACCATATATACTTTTCTTACAAATGGAAGAAAATTCAAAGACAGACCAAATATGTTCTAAAAAGAATTTTACTAAAATAGATAAAAATATGTAAAACACAAAATACAGAACTGTTATATCCCAAGACATACAAATCACTTAAACAAAACAGGTTTAAACAGTGCAATTCCTACTAGAATATTTATATTGGTCTCTCTCTCTCTCTCTCTAAATACCTGCTTAAAGTGCTTACAGATGTATCCTTGTTAGAGTCTAGATAAAAAGTGTCTCTGTGTAGTAAAACAGAATATTCCTTAAGCATACTGTATTGGCCAACTGCTTTTTGTGTAAGATCACCTAGCTCCTCCTCTGTCAGAATATATGTGAAAAAATATATATCAGATACCAAAACAGGATGTCTTTTCAAAGTATTACATTCTGCAACTTCAGCATAATTCATGTCCTTCAAATGACACTTCGTGGATCTCATAATAAGCTTTCCCCTTCCAGGACATGAAAGCATCTTTATGATTTTCGCACTAATACATCACAACCTGCTTTTCTTCCTCTGGACACGTCATAAAAAGTGGATATGCTCAACTTAAGCTTCTTCCACTCTGTAATTAGCTTCAGGCCTTCCATGTAACACCTGGTATCTAAAAACCTGTGTGAGTGTGTGTGTGATCGCACATGCTGTTTTAACATTTTCTCATGGCTTTCATCTTTCAGCTGAAACCTGAGAGGGGGGATAAGTGAGGTCATTCAAAGAGCATCAGATTTTCAGCAGAGACAGTCAGTAATACATTTTATATTAAAAAAATATATATACAGCACTCAGAACTGGCTGTCCACATCACAAAGACCACCGGACTGCCTCAGGGTACATGACCCCCACCCTTCTGACCAGGCCCCCCAAAACTAGCAAGCAGGCATGCCTTTGACACCCATTATTCAATTATGTAAATCTGCACAAAGAGAGGGGAGGTCATTTGGGAAGTGACCATCAACCAAGCCCTACTCAGCTAACCTCCCAACATGTGGCCATTAGTTCATGTCCAGCATCTTGGGATATACCCTGACCATGATTAACAGAGGCATAGCTGTGACTCAGCTGATGGTTTCCCTTCATGTGATTCCCATCCCTTAGCTCCTAGGAAGCCACCATCATGATCTGACCATATGCTCAGGCTGAGTATATCAATGGTCGCCTCACCACTCAGTCTCTGCTGAGCTTTCTGTTTGGATTTTGTTAGAATTTGTCCATAGTAAGGGAGTCTAGATACAGCTGGGAGCTGGCAGAAGTAGGAGAACCCCAGCACAGCGATTCCCACCCCAAATGCCTTGTTGTTTCATACATAGTGCTCAGAGCGTGCCTCCCTGTACATGGGAATGGGTGGGTAAATGCAGCATTTGGTGCCTGGTAATTATCCTCTGTGCAAGGTAGCCAAATAACATGCAGGGAATTGCCACATGAAAGAGCTAGGGGCCCCACCCTCAGCTGGAAGACAACACTATCCTGAGAACATCTCCACTGGCCCAGCTCCCCAGTGCAGCCACGCACCCATAGTGAGTCTTTCATAGTCAAGAAAAAACAGTAGGAGCACATAACCCTCAAGCCACACATTGCACAGTGAACAGAAAGAAAGCTGTATAAAAACACAGTTTTCCCAATCCAAATCTCCCCTCCTCCATCCCCATTCTCAACACTGATGTATACATTCCAGTTACTGCATTGTAACTATAGAACCCATTTACCAAACCATGCCACATGCCAGAATGACATAAAAATAAAACCTGTAACATGGCAATATACAGAATTCACAAAAGGAGGTAACTGACTGGTTAGAATAACATACATGACACAAGCTGGAGACGGCATTAATTCCCAAGTAATGCCCACTCCAACTTGTATTACAGTGCCAAACCACTAGTCAGTTCTGAGCAGCAGATCCCTGATACAAAATTAAACAATTTCCCACCTACCCATCCAGTGGCCCATTGCTGTCACACTAAACATTTTGTCTGAGTAGCACAGTGAAACATTTCACAATGGAGAATGTTTAAATTACCTGTGAGTGAAAACACATTACAAAGATGACAGTTATAGTACTAAAAGCAGTCTTGCCTCACTTAAAATCATTGTCTGAATGGTTAAACAGTAGATAGTTTGTTAGAAATATGTTCTATTCTGCCAAATGTTTTAATATTAAACAGTAGTCAGTATTGTAAAAATGTGCCTATTTATAAGTTTAAACAAAGTGCACTTGTTTCTTTGAACAATATTACCACATTGCTGGTTGCATTACTTCAGATATGCTAGAAACTCACTGTGTACATCCGAGCATACAACGCAGTATTACTGAACAGCGTCTCAAAGTGTGTTTTTGCAGAATATCGAGAAATGTACCAAAATATCTACCACCTAAAAATCTTTACAAACCAGCACAATGTGTTATACTACAGTATAAATGTTATATGTGGCTGCATTTGTTTAGCAGCATAAGTATAATAATAAATGTTGCTATGTTTCTGACATTCTCTACTTCTGACAGTAAAATATTTGAACTACCTACAACATTTCCTTTGTGTATCTTGTATGGAAAAAATCCCTTTCTAATAGTCACACCTTAAGAGTGCTTGCCATGTTACAAGCACATTAAGCCACTCCGAAGGAGGCTTATGCTGGGGAATTAATGCATGGTTGGGTGGTTGTAGTCACTTGGCCTTCAGCCTTGGGTCATAACCTCCCTCCCCCAACCATGCATTAATTCCCCAGTAGAAGCCTCATTCTTCATGGCTTAATGCTTATATGAACTTCCCTTAGAGGTCCTGCTGAAAGTTGAAGTCCCAGAGTGTGAACTGGAAGTTGTGTGTCTAGCCTTCACTGTGGTCTTGGTGGTGGGTGATTTTGACCCTTTTGGCTGGCTTTTTGTTTAGCCCAGAGTGTTTTGTTCTTGGGAGATGGGGGGCAGGGACGTTTCCTGTCTTGTGCATTCTGTGAATCTCTAGGTCCTGGGTCCTGAGGTGCTGTATGGTTTCCTCCACTTGTATGCTATGTTTAAGGAGTAGGGGAGTAGCTTCCGCTAAGAGCTAGAGTTCATGAATATGAGGAGATGAGCAGGCTATTCCAGTTGATCCTTTATCCCTTTGTTTTTGAATTCCTTTACCACTGCTAGGACCTTCCACTGTCTCTACATGGTTGCTTGTGCCAAGTCATGTTCAAAGTATAGCTTTTGAGTTTCTGAAAATGATTTTCTTCTTTCCTTATGCTTTGTGAAGGATGTCCATTTTAGTTCTGTAGTCCAGGAAAGCTATAATAAAGGACCAGGATGGGCCATGGGATCTTAAAGTGGGGCAGTTAGGGTGCAGTGGGCTCATATGATAAGGTCCCGCATGGCATCCAGACCCAATACTTCTTACACAAGGTCCTCAATATATTTATTTGTATCCCCGGTCTCTGTATTTTCAGGGATCTTGTGGATCCATATGTTGTTCAGGCAGTGCTGGTTTTTCTAAATCTTCCACTTGGATTCAAATTCCCAACTGATTGAGTAGGCTGAGTGGAGGGCCTCTGTCTGTTTGTTCATTGTTGAGACATGTTCTAAGAGGCAGGCCTCCACTGTTGTCATGTGCTTTTCATGGGTCCTGAGATCTTTATGGCCTTCTGCCACAGTCAATTATAGTTTGAGGAGTGCTGCCCCAATACTTTTCGGCCCCGAGCGAAGTCTTTAGAAGTGATCATGGATGGCCTGCCCGGTGACGCTGAGGGCTGAGGTGCTGGTTGCCTTACCTCGTGCCACGTCGGTGACCCATATTCGAGAACGAGCACAGTCCACCGGGGGTCGACAGGGGAGGAGAAGGATCGAGCACCTGCAGGACTGCTCTCCTTTTCCAGGGAAGGGGGTCCATGACAGTCGGTGCCTAATTGCCCCCTGATGGAGGATGGAGGGCAAGGTGCTGTGCTGTAAGTTCAGGGAGGAGTCAGTGGCAGACGCCTGGAGGGAGCATGTGAGGATGCATATGCACTCCCCTCCACTGGCATCATGACACACCTCAGCTCCGGGGAGAAAATGCAGAAATAGGAGTCCTCCTGGTTGGGCGGCTTGATGGCTGTCCATAATGGTGCACCGGCTCTGGGGGAAGGTGCCTATCTGGTTCCGGACAAGGTAGGTGAGTTAGGGGGCTCCCTACCACCCCGCTATTAGGGGTAAGCCGCAGGAGAAAAGGCACAGACCCTGATTGAAGCACGGAGGTAGCTGGACAGCGGCCGGAGTCCCTAAGGGTTGCCAGAAATGGGAGCAAACCAGATAGGAGCAGAAAGAGACAGCAAAAAAAAAAAGAAAAGAAGTAATCATGGATGACTCTTCGCCATCTTCATATATGGGGGCAACAGTGAGGAGGCTCGACAGGAGGAACGGCTGCTGCTCCAGCCTGCTCTGATTTCGCCCGATGTTGTGGTTTGTCTGGCGCCTCTTTCAGTCGCTGCCTGGTGGCTATCAAGAAGTTGGCTATGGTGTGTTTTTTAGACACTGGCTGTTTTTTGGTGAAGATGATCGAGGAGGATTTTAATGCAGGTCTAGCGGAGCTGGGATGCTAAGCCACCATTGCTTCCATGACATCACCGGAAGTCCCTCTACTAGATTTTAAAAATTAGTGACGAAATGGCTACCAGCCCAAAATGTGTTTTCTGAGCCCATAAAAAAAATGATGGCAACTAAAAATATTGATTTGGTTATCAGATTTTAAAAGGAAGTGGATAAACTGACCACATGCTCACAAACTGATTTGTCCCACCCTGGGCATTATCTGTCCCTTCCTTCCCCTCTCTGTTTAAAACACACATACACACACACACACACACACACACAACACACTAAACAATCATGCTGTAATTTGAGCTCACATATCCAGCATTCTTATTCACGTTGTTTATTTAAGATCTATGTGATAGTTGCCTCAGTTTAGTTAAGCTATTCTGAGTCTTTGTACAATGAAGCTCAGTTTCAAGATGAGGGTTCCTCCTTTCTCAAAAAACAGAGGCAACAGCACCTACACAATAAAGATGTGGTCCTTGAATGGTCTGGCCTCACTATGAAAGTTAGCACTTTGTCCTATTTTTGGGGTGTTGGATATGAGCCCACAGAGGAATATAATACCTTGCCAATCAGCTTAAAGGTGAAAATGCATGCGGAAATGTGTGTTACCATTAATTATATGTCAGACAGAGCAGATGCTTGTTGTACTCCGTCACAAGCCCAACAGCTATTTGGACACTGCATTCTTTGATTTCACATAAAACGGAGGCCCTTATGCCATTCCCTGGTGGTCTTCCAAGTAGAATGAAAATATCCCTTTGTTTTTTGCTAGGGTGTGGGATTACCCCCATTGCCTTGACTAGTACCCACTTGTCACAAAACAGGTTGTGGCACAGTTATCCAAGTCTTTGGGGGGGCGGTCCAGCACATAGACCCCAATCTTTGGGCATACTGTAATTGGAGGCAGCTAAGCTTTAACAAGCATTTGTCAATGCCGACTGTTTCCTTGCATGGTGTATGTGACAGGGGTGTACTGTGTTAGTTGAATCACAATGTAAGGTTACTAAACAAATCCTTACCTACTGCAATGCTTTGCAGCCTTTCTAAAATGCTGATGACATTATAATAGCCTTGTCATGCCCTGAAACCAGGTAATGAATTCAAAGAGAAACAGTTAAATCCATGCAGAGACATCTGATTTAAGAAACAAGCATTTGTCATGCCGAACATTCACAACTGGTATTGCTGTTGTACCAGGTGGTGTGGTCAGCAGGACTACAGTTTCCATCCCTACTCAGGCTGGGGCTGGTTCTGTATGCTGCAGCACCGTCCCTATCAGCCTTCTTCCATTAAACCAGCTCACTAAGTTTACACTTGAATTCAGCTCATTGGAACGGTAAGGCAGCGTGTTCTGCAGTGGTGCAATGGACATCCCTGCAAACAATATTACTTTATAAATTAATTGTTTTTTAATATTCTGACCCCAAACGTTCAACATAGTCTTATGAACCCCCCTCATAAATCTTCTCCATAGGTGAAACATTTGAAATCTGTGCCAAAACTCCATTCCGCGCCATAGATTTGAAAACACATTTCAGACAGGATATGAACAATGAAAGCTGTACTGTTCATGATGTGGTGGGAATAAATGACTGTGTAAAAAATTTGAAGTCAAAATATTAATAATTAACAAAGTTGTGTGAGTGCATAGAATAATTTCAAGGAACACTCATAAATGGGCTATTTGTAGGAATCTGTTCACTAAGTTTTCAACATGGCCTTTTTGGGACCCCACCTCATGAAAAGTGGCAGTGAAATTTTGTTACTCTGTCCTGAAAGGTGATTTCGTGTGTGACCACAAAATCACCTTCCTGGCCTGAGTAACAAAATGACAGTGGCAGTGTTCATGAAGTAGGGTCCCAAAAAGGCTAAGCTGAAAATCTGGTGAAAAAATTCCTAAGAATGTCAAAGTTATGAACGTAAGTTCAAAACACCACTGTAATACATTGCATGGCACTTACCTTGATTCCTCAGTTTACGGTTCAGCTTGAAGAGTGCAGATGTGTCTCAGTTCACAGAAGATGACAGGCTATGATCTCCAGTGGTAAGTATATGGTGGTGGTGGGGGGTCGTGTGGTGAGTACTTGGTGGGAGGGCTGGGATGGGGAGAGGGAGATGGAGATGACGAGGGACCATTTTCTTTATCTCAGGGGGGAAAAAAAGACAGTGTGGGCCATCTTTTTTCTCATGAAATTTTAACTATAGTAACTGGCAACACGATTGCTAGCAACAAAAGTTAGCCGTGTCTCTCTCTGCTGAAGGAGGAAGGGAGGGGAGTATAAGTTATAGTGGTGCTGCAGCTAGAATATTGCATTTGGCTGCTAGGGCACTGAAGCCAGGATAGCCTGATTTGTTTGATCTGACTGACCCTTCGTTTGACAATCAGTCAGGAGCAACAAGCCCTCTCCTCCGAGGGCAACCCTGGCTCCCCGCTGCCTATCTTCCATCACCAGACACTTGTCTATCTGCCTGTCTGGCCATGGCTATGCTACCCTCGGGGTAGGGGGGACCCCTATCAATTAGTATTGGCAGCCCATGCATGGTGAGGGTAAAGAAAATGAGACAAAAAAAAAAAAAAGGGCAGCGCCAGCAGCTTCACCACAAATATGGCTGCCCAGCACCTACCTAATGGAAAAATCACCCCGGCTCTGTGTCTTTGTGTGTTTCACCTCTGTGACCCTAAACAGAGGCAGAAAACTAACAGAGTACAGAACAAGATGGAAGGCTGGTGAAAAAGGCAGGGCAGATGAGATGAACTTACATGAGGGCAGCCGCTTGGGTTGCTCTTGCTTTCTCCTGTACATCCCCCACATTCTCCTCCTTGGTTACAGGAAGATCAAATAAAATAAAAAGGCTTTTTGGGTGGGTAGCTGGTTTGTCATTTGTGTTGGCTGGGGGCAGCTGTCAGATGGAGTTGGTGTCCTTGACTGGGAAAGGCTAGAGAGAGAGAGAGAGACTGAGGGGTGCTGTAGCTGCAGAGTGGTGGTGTCGATGACTGCTCACTGGGTGTCTCTGAGCCCTTAAATACTAATGCAGGGATCAAAGAGCAGCAATGGCAGTGGTATCAATAACAGCAGCACACAGGCTGGCTGCAGAAGAACTACACACATGCTTTACAAACTTATGAATTTGCCAGCAGAAACAGGCCATATGGTATATCAAGTCTGCTCGAGTGTGCAGCTGGCACCCTTACCTTGCAGCTGCCCCACCCCTTCCCTTCACAATTACCCACACTCTCACCCTGTCCCATCCACTTTTGAAACTACCCACTGTCCTACAGGATACCACCTCCTCCGGCAGAGTGTTCCATTCTGCCACAACCCTCTCCGTGAAAAAGTGTCTCCTCATTTCCCTTCTGTATCTTCCCCATCCAATCTAAGAGCATGCCCTCTCATGTCCCTCCCCCTCCTTAGCTTAAACATCCCTTCAGTACCTGTCTTGCTTATCCCTTTTAAGTACTTAAAGGTCTCAATCATATTCCCCCGATCTCTTCTCTTCTCCAGGGAGTGCTTATTCAACTCACTCAGCCTCTCCTTGTATGGCCTGTCCTCCAATCCCTGGATCATCTTTGTTGCTCTGCATTGTACCCCTTCCAGTAATCTTAAATCCTTCTTCAGATATGGGCACCAGTACTGCATGCAGTACTCCAGGTGTGGCCTGACCAGTGATCTGCAGAGAGGCAGGATCACCTCCTTGCTCCTGGAGTAGATTCCTCGCGCAAAATTTCCCGGCAGCTTGTAGGCCTTTTCTGCCACCTTCCTGCACTGCTCTGTATTGTTAATTTTCCCCGTTACAACCACTGCTAGATCCTTTTCCTCCTCAGTGGTACCTAGCTGTACTCCTCCCAGCTGGTAACCCTCCCTGGCTTCTTTGCTCCGAAGTGCAGTACTTTGCACTTTTTAGTATTGAACCCCAATTGCCATGCTTCCAACCATTCCTCCAGTTTGGTTAGGTCG
Organism: Neoceratodus forsteri; assembly: GCA_016271365.2. NCBI lineage: Eukaryota > Metazoa > Chordata > Ceratodontiformes > Ceratodontidae > Neoceratodus > Neoceratodus forsteri. Next base: position 219,829,460 of record CM028133.1, on the reverse strand, counting down.
TCCTACAGCCCCTGCCATCCTTCTATGTCATCCACCACCACCCACAACTTGGTGTCATCAGTGAACAGACTGATCTTATTCCTGATGCCATGCAACATATCTGCTATGAATATCCCAAACAGCACCCGCACCAGTACCAATCCCTGTAGCACCTGCTCGTCAACCCTTGTAGATGAGAGCTCCCCCTCCCACCACTACCCTCAGTTGTCTCCTCTGCAGCCAATTATCAAGCCATTTAACTATCTTAATCCCTGCCCCCATATATCTCAACCTTCCCCCCAACCTCCCATGCTGCACTGAATCCAACGACTTGCTGAAATCCAAATATATGATATCCACAGCATGACCTTGTCCAGTTCCCACGATACCCAGTCATAATACTCAACTAGGTTAATCTGACAGGATCTTTCTGAGACAAACCCATGCTGATGACCATCCTGGAGCCAATTGTCTTCCAGAAAGGTCACCAGCCTCCCCTTCAGGATTGTCTCCATCAGCTTCTCCACAATGGATGTTAGGTTTACTGGTCCGTAATTGCCGGGTCATCCATTGGGACACTTTTATGGAGGGGCACCACATGGGCCATTCTCCAGCCATGTGGTATGCACCCTGTGCCCAGGGAGGTATTTAGTAGGTCTGCCAGTGGCCCAGCCAGGACCTTCACCATTTCCTTCAGCACCTTGGGATGTATGCCGTCTAGTCCTGTTGCCTTATCCACCCTCAGATCCCATAGACCTTCCAATACCCTGCTCTCAGTGATCACTCCATCCATTGCCACCTCCCCCTGCCCACTCTTCCCACCCCCTGCCATAGCTGCCCATCCTTCTCCCTTATGAATACAGAACAGAAGAACTCATTTATGTTCCACCCCTTTCTCTACCCACCCCTTCCTTCCTGATCCTCACTATCTGTTCCTTGCAGATCCTTCTCTCCCATATGTATCTGAAGAAGTCCTTTTCCCTGTCCTTGATGCCCTGTGCCAGCCTCGGTTCCCTGGAAGTCTTGGGTGCCCTGACTCCCCTGGTAACTTCTCTGGACTCCTTCACATATTCTTCCTTATCCTCCCCTTTCCTGGATTTTCTGTATCTCCCGAATGCTACTTTTTTGCCCTTTTCTAAGATTTCCCTACTCATCCAGCTTGGTTTCTTAGACCTTCCGTTTTTTGCTCTGCAATTTGGTACAGGTGTCAGTAGCCTCCACAAGGCCCAATTAGATTTTTTTCCCATTTTTGGTTCACATTCCAGTATGGCTGAATTCCTTTCAGGTGCCCCCCTAAGATTTCACCCATCCTTCAAAAATCAACCTGTCTGAAGTCAATCACGCTAGTTGCTGTACCCACCACTTCCCTGTTCATGCTGAGCATGAACCACACCAATTGGTGGTCACTCCCAGCCAGCGGGTTCTCCACCCCTATCTCCATTACAGCCTCCTCTTTGGACAATACTAGAGCCAGCATATTTCCCAACCTAGTCTGCTCGGTAACCATCTGTGCCAGGAAGCCGCCTGTATCTGTTCCCTAGCACTCAAGGTAGCTGGGGTACTCTAGTGTACTACTAGCAGATTGAAGTCTCCCATGATCACTAGGGCTGTGAGAATACCGAATATTAATTTCTGAATACCACGAATAATGGACTATCCGAATATTCGGAACCGAATACCAAATAGTCCACTATTCGACTGGTATTCGGTATTCGGCTATGCGCAAGGACAAAAAAGTCTTTCCCACCCTCTTGGCCAGCAAAAAATAAATATTTTTGCCCTGGTGTCTAGTGGTCCCACCCCTGGTCGATCGCCAGTCCAAAATAAAGAATCCCCCCCCCCCCAGAGTATCAGCAATATTCCTAGTCCCCAAATATATAAAAATAAAAATAATTCCCTAATTTCCCTGGTGGTTCAGTGGACCTCCCCTCTGACCTGATCACGGGCATATGTAAAATATAAAATTCCTGGTGGTCCAGTGGTCCTCCTCTCCCTCGCCCGATTGTGGACATAAGTAAATAAAAAAATCCCTGGTGGTCCAGTGGACTTCCCCCCTCGCCTGATCGCGGGCATACATAAATTAAAAAATCCCTGGTGGTCTAGTGGACCCCCCCAATCGCCCCATCGCGGACACACACGTATGGAATGACCCTGGTGGTCCACTGGTACCCCACCCACCCACTGCGGTACGCCGCCACCCTGCATCCCCCCAGTCAGCGGCGTGGCGGCACGCGCCCGCAAGTCGCCGACCGCCCACGGCTGAAGCGTCATGGCTTGGCTGTCAGCCATTGGTCCACTGAGTGGGCCATGCGCAGTCCAGGCACAGACAGTCCCGAATTGTGAATCAGCATTCATTCACACTGGGACTGTGTAGTACTGAGTTTGACGGTATTCCCATTGGCCCATGCAGTGGACCAATAGGCGACAGCCAAACTGTACGCTGACAGTCGGGCGGTGGCTGAGCAGCTTTGCGGGTGAGGTGCTGCCACCTGCCACTGACTGAGAGGGGTGGCAGGGTACTGCAGGGTGGGTGGGGAGGAGGGTACCACTGGACCACCAGGGTCTTCCAGATGTGCGCCCCGCGATCAGGCGATTGAGGGGTGTTCCTCTAGACCACCAGGGATTTTTATACTTACTTATGCCTGTGATCGGGCGGGGGGAGGTCCACTGGACCACCAGGATTTTTTAATTTACTTATGCCCGCAATCGGTGGGGAGGTCCACTGGACCACCAGGGATTTTATGTTTTACATATGACCACGATCAGGTGAGGGGAGGTCCACTGGACCACCAGGGAATTTATATTTTACATATGCCCGTGATCGGGCAAGGGGGGAGTCCACTGGACCACCAGGGATTTTGTATTTTACATATGCCTGCAATCAGGCGAGGGGGGGGGGTGAGGTCCACTGGACCACCAGGGATTTTATATTTTACATATGCCCACGATCGGGTGAGGGGGCGAGGTCCACTGGACCACCAGGGATTTTATATTTTATATATGCCCGCGATCAGGCAAGGGGGGGAGGTCCACTGGACCACCAGGGAAATTAGGGAATTATTTTTATTTTTATATATTTGGGGACTGGGAATATTGCTGAGAGTCTAGGAGGGGGGGATTCTTTATTTTAGACCGGTGATCAACCAGGGGGGTGGGTTGGGACCACTAGACAGCAGGGCTAAAAACATTTATTTAATGGTGGCCAGGAGGGGGTGTTCTTTTATTTTTAAATACTCCCCTCCCAGCCACCCAAATACGAATACTGAATAACAAATATTTCAGAACCGAATACTGAATATTCAGCTGAATATTCGAAACAAGGTATTTGCACAGCCCTAATGATCACCCTGTTACCTTTCCCACACACCTTCTTAATTTGCTCTGCAAGCTCTCTGTCCAGGTCCTCCCCTTGAGCCGGTGGCCTGTATACCACCCCCATCCTGACAGTCCTATTTTTCGTGTCATAGAATTGCATCCACAAGGCCTCTGTTCTACCCTCTTCCCCCTCTTCCCTTGCATACTGTATCTCTTCCCTCAAGTAAATCACCACCCCTTCCCCTTTCCCTTTGCCCCTATCCCTCATGTAAATCCTATACCCTGGGATCATCAGTTTCCAATCCTGTTATTGGTTGGCCCATGTTTCAGTGATGGCCGCTATGCCCACCCTCCCCTCTGCCAATAGAGCCTGTAGTTCATCAATTTTGTTCCCCAGGCTTCTTGCATTTAAGGAGACAACCCTCCAAGATGTTCCTTTTCCCTCCTTACCCCATTTCCCACCCTTCGTAACCCCACCCTTCAACCCTTTTCTGATTCCATCCCTGTTTGTATGGAGGTAAGCTTGTTTATCTCCCCTCTCCAGAGACCCTGCATCCTAGCTTCCCACTCGCCACCCACCTGTCTAGTTTAAAGTTACCTTTGTTGCTATGTACTCCTCTATCCTCTGTTTTTACACCCTCTGCCCTTCCCTGCTCAAGTGTAATCTGTCCCCTGCAAAAAGATCACTACTGTCCCAGTCCCTGCACCAGCCTCCCACTGTCCTGTACCCCTTGGATCGACTCCATTCCCACAGCCAAGTGTTGAACTCCTCTATCCTTCCCTTCCTCACTGTAAATTGCACTGGGCACTGGGGGTACCTCAGAGAAGGCCACTGATCCCTCTACTTCCTCACACAACCTTCCCAGTTCCTTGAACCTCTCCCTTACCACTTCTACAGTTTCACCCACCAAGTCGTTTGTACCGACGTGCACCATAACATGCGGTTTCTGCCTTCCACTCTTTGTGCACTTGAGAATAGATTGTCCTGCCCTAGCCAATGTCAACCCAGGTACAGACTCTATCCATATGCAACTGTGTCTTTCTCCTTTACGTCCCCATCTGACCCATTTTAGTATGGAGTTTCCCAGCACAAGTATGCTCCCCTCTTCATTTCTCTTTCCTTTCCGATCCATTTTCCCTTGTACATGCTTTGAGAGTCCACCCTGCCCTGCACATTTGCGTCTCTATCCTTAGCCTTTGCATCACCACCAGCTTTCATCCCTGTCTTGCTCCCTTCCCTAATGCTCCCTATGTCTGACTTGCCCCCCCCCAAGTTCTTCCACTATCATCACCTTCCCTCCTCTTCGCACTGGTCCCCCTCCTCTCATCTCCCTCCTCTGCTGTGTCTCCCTTGTCCAACATTTTAGCCTGACCCCTCTTCCCCTTAACCCTGCCACCTTCCTCTGGCTGAATGTTGTTTACAATACACACATACAGAAAGGAAAGGTGCCCCCCCAAGGGTTTGTCAGGGTGTACTTCAGGCACACAAAGGTCCTATAACTGCACGTTTTGCTTGCTTTTATGGCACTGGGGAAATATTACAGATTTAGCAAGACACATACACATGCGATTTATGCAGTGATGTACACAAAGTCGCTCAGCTGCTTGCTGGCTGGCTTTATGCCAATGCAAGTACTGAAGCGCTTTCTCATTAGAACGCTTCAGTCCTTTCAAGTACACAAAGTTTATGCCCATGAAACTGTGACCAACGTCATACTCTGCTTATGTGGCCACTGGTCTGTGAGGGAAGAGGCCAATGTAGATTGCTCTAGATTGGTCTATTCCATGACACGCCTCTGAAATGCTGTTGTCTGAGGTAAAGCAAAATGTTTCTTGCACATGCACAAGGAAACATAAAAAAAGCATCCCCCCTCTGGCCATCCTCAATGGCAAGTGCCAACGTCCAGAACAGGCTGAAACATTTAAGCACCTTGGTGTTACTTTGAATGACATCCTATCTTTTGCCCCACATGTGGACAACATTGCTAGTTTGGCTAACAGACAACCGGGTGCCTTGTATAGGCATCATCTCAACCTAACTGCTGAGTCCAACACTGTCCTGTCACTCATTGACTATGGCCTTCCTGTATATGCTGCTTTATATGACTCTGTGTTGAACAGAGTCTAGGTGATATGCAACAAGTCTTGTCGCTTTGCTCTGAGGTGGAAAAGCTCACCCATAGCTGCGCCCTGTATACCGTCACCAACTGGTTATGCCTACCTGGCAGGCTAAAGTATAAACCTGTCTGCTTGCCAAAAAAGCGCTGCTAAGTCTCACCCCTCCAGCCATATATAACTGCTTCCACCTCATCACCTATCAATATAATACTAGCAGCATGAGTAGGAATGCCCTAGAACCACCCTTCCAAAGAACCAATCAGGGAAAAACGCTCCTTTGCCGTTAGGGAATTAAGCTAGCTAAATGAACTTAAATCCCTGCAAAGCCTTCCAAATACTGCTCAATTCAAAAGATCTCTGCACTTAGCTCTCACCTCTAGCACCAATTGTACCTGCTTCAGCTAATTTGCATATCTGCCTGACTGATGCCCTGGCTAGCACTGTAATCAGACATGTAGTTGCTGTTGTATTTGCTTATAATCATCAGTGTATCTATGCATCTTCTCGTACATTATGACCCACCAACATTCCTCTGGACTTGATGAAGCAAACTGCTGAACATGCCACAATGATAACAAAGGTATTTTCTGGGAAAGGGGACATGCTGGGCCTTACTTTTGTCAAATGGCACTCTGTCCATAAATACATAAATAATAAGCCCCCCTCTCTTCTCTGTTTGTGTATCCAGCCCCCTTCCCCCATTCTGGTCTAGTGACACTCTTCCGCTTCCCCTTCCTGGGACTGTCTGCCTGCCCCTTTTTTTTTTCCCCCAATTGTTTAACCAGGTGAGACATACTAATTTGAAAGCTTGCTTACAGATGCAACCTGGGAGCACAGGGAAGTTAAGTGACTTGCTCAGGGTCACACAGTATGCAAGTGGCGGCTGTGGGATTCAAACCCAGGTCTCCAGATTTGCAGCTAAGAGCCTTAAACCACTGTGCTATACTGCCTCCCCTGACCAGGTGAAACTGAGCTTTCTGCTGCGGAGGTTCGCGTCTGTCTCTGTCTTGATGTGAAAGAAGAGGGACAAAAACAGGGACTGGGAAACCAAATCGTCACCACCTAAGGAGGGAGAGGCAACAATAAAATAGAAACCTGTACATGCCAGACTGGCTGTGCTTCCTGATCCTGATCATCTGCTGCGGTGGTTCATCAATCAAATTTATTTATAATGTGCTTTTCAACATATCAAAGCGCAAGTACATATCAAAATAACATCTAACATAATAAATAACAACGCAAAAACAAAAAAAAAGCAGCAATTAACCTATTCAAATGCTAATTCAAATAGATAACTCTTCCGAGACTCCTTAAATGATTCCGTGGACAGGCGCTCTCTGATCTGACAAGGTAGAGAATTCCACAGGGTTGGGGCCATGAAAGAAAAAGCTCTGGCTCCAGATGACTGAAAATGAACCCTGGGAATCTTTAGCAATCCCTCATCAGTGGAGCAGAGTGGGCGGAGAGGGCAGTAGGGTCGAAGGAGATCTTGCAAGTAGCATGGTCCCTGACTGTGTAGGGTCTTATAGGTCAGCAATGCAACCTTGAAGGTGATTCTCCACCGCACCAGCAGCCAGTGCAGTTCGCGCAGCACAGGTGTGATACAGCAAGTTCTTGGTAACCCAGTCAACAACCTGGTGGCAGCATTCTGCACCAGCTGCAGGCAGTGGAGATCCACACCTGGCAACCCTAGATATAGAGCATTACAGTAATCAAGATGAGAGGAAACAAAGGCGTGGATCAACACAGGAAGGTCATCGTGTGGAACAAGGTGTTTTATCCGGGCGATATTCCTCAGATGGTAAAAGGAAGACTTGACAGCGGCCGATACCTGTGTCTTCAGCGTCAGCTTACTGTCAAGAATTATGCTCAGATTCTGCACCTGTTCAGAAGGTCTCAACTGGTTGCCCCTTAACACAATGCCAGAGGGAAACCCAGTAGTCAACTTCTCTGCACGATGACCCGGGTCCACAACCAACACCTCAGTCTTATCCAGATTCAGTTTCAACCAGTTAGCACTCATCCAGTACTGAATCTCAGCGAGGCAGTTATTAAAGACCGATAATGTGTTATTCTGTTTGCATACAAAGGACATATAGAGCTGATTATCATCTGCATAGCAGTGAAAACTCAGCCCATAATGCCTTATAATGTCTCCTAACGGCAGCATATACAACGTGAACAACATGGGGAAAGCACAGAACCCTGCGGCACCCCACGGGGCAGAGCAAAGTTAACAGAGGAAAAAATTCCTGAATCTACCCTCTGACTTCTGACTGTGAGGAAAAAGTGGAACCATTTGAGGACTGTCCCTGACAGTCCGCAGAACAGCCACAGGTGATCTAGTAACATCCCATGGTCCACGGTGTCAAATGCTGCAGAGAGATCAAGGAGGACCAAGACTGAACGGCTCCTCCGATCTCTCGCTATTAGGAGATCATTAAGTACCCGAACCAACACCGTCTCAGTACTATGCCTCTTCCTGAACCCAGACTGGAGAGGATCATAGACCTCATGGGTGGTGAGAAGGACATCGAGCTGCAACAGGGCAGGTTAGAGATTGGTCTACAGTTAGCAAGACAGTCTGGGTCAAGGGAAGGTTTCTTCTAAAGGGGTATCACTAAAGCCTCTTTTAAAGACTCCGGAAACACTCCTTGGTCCAAAGAGCACCAGACTATCTCAGCAAGGACTGGTCCGATCACATCCATGCACCCCACAAGGAGGCGCATGGGACCAGGATCCAAACTACAGCAAGTTGGTCGCAAGCCCTGGACAATCTTCATGATATCCATGATCACTGGCTGGTCAAAATCTGTTCAGGCAGACCGAGGGCCTATAAACCCACATCGATCACTGCCACGTTCATTAGAACGCATACTGCGGATCTCTGACCTGATCGATGACACCTTATCCTCAAAGAACCGAGCAAACTCATCACACTTTATTTGTGAAAAAGCTCTCCGACCCCACAGACAGGCTGGATTGCACGGACGGTCCATGGTCCAGAAAAGCTGAACTGGTCGATTTCTTGATGCAGCTATCTCCTTGGACAGGAACTCTGCCTTCTTATGGGAGATTTCTGATTGATAGTCCACATAATGGGCCATCAATCTAAGTCTGTCACCTTCCAGGCCAGATTTCTGCCAATAGCGTTCCAATCTTCACCCGCTCTCCTCAACTCCGTCAATGTCCCATCAAACCAGAGGGACCGAGGGAGAAGGGAGAGGGGTCGAACACAGACAGACGCTAAGAAATCCAGTGCCCTCAGCACCATATTATTATAGTGCACTACTAAGGCATCTGGTTCCATGCACTCCATAGGCCAATTCGATAGGTCCAGCACCGCCATCAGACCCTCAGGAGTAACTCCCCTCAAAGGGCAGTACTGATCCATCTCCAAAGGGGTAGGTCTCACAAGGAGGGCCATGAAATTGAACCTTATGGAGTGATGGTAAGACCACCCAACTGGTTCCACCACCAGTTCCGTGATCTCCATCCCCAGGGTGAACACCAGATCCAGAGAGTGACCCTGAATATGGATAGCAGCGGTAACAACCTGTGTGAAGCCCAACAAAATCATCAATTGGAGGAAGTTTTGACCAAAATGTGAGAGTTCATCATCGACCCAGGCATTGAAGTCCCCCAGGACCAACCACCTGGAGGGCTCCAACACCAGGTCGACAATGAAGTCTGCAACTTCATGCAGAAAAATGTTCTCGTCACCGGGTGAATGGTAGACAAGTAAAATTCTGCTTCCCACACCTGCTCCCATGATACACTCAAAGGATCTAGGGGGCATCACTGAACTCTCCACAAGACCCAATTCCGATTTAAAACAAATAGCGACCCCCCACCCCTTTGATCCAACCTCGGGCGATGTATTACCGAGAACCCAGCTGGAACAGCTGACTCCAATACGGGACCAGTATTCTCATCCAGCCAGGTCTCGGTAATGCAAGCCAGGTCAGATGACTCAACAAGATCAGCAATAATTGCTGTCTTGTTTTTTATAGACCTGGCATTGCATAACACTGACCGAGTTGGATGAGAGGCCTTGGAGGAGCGGGCCACCTACCCACTCTCAGTGGAACCCTTGGGTATGGGAACCAGGCATTGCACTCCCCTATCCTGGACCCATTTCACCCCAGGGTGTCTTCCGGACCCCACGATTCTTATACCCCTCCACCTCCTCCATGCAATCCCCAAGGCACAACAATGCCTATATACCTCGGGTTGCAACAGGGGGCTATCGAAGGGGCGCAGGTCCCTCAGCCTAGAGGGGGAATAGAGCCTGCCCACGGATAGGTTGATAGATGGTCGCTGTGAAACTGGCCCAGGTGGCTGGTCCTGCTCCACTGCTCATGATGCCCTGTCCAAGAACTTCTGTCTGACTTTATTTCTTTCTCTGCACTCCAAGTCTGAAGATGCTCGCACTCCAATTGAGAATGATCCTGAATGGATACCGGTAACAGAGATGTTGTGTATCTGTTATCCTTCAGATCTGCCATATTTAAAGGGCTTAGGTGGACCTAGGGGGAGGGCAACATTCACACAAATGTTGTGAAACGTTTTTTGAAGTGCACTAGATGGAATTGCCTATTTTCAGGCACAACCTGGGAGAGTACAAATCAAGGAACAGGTAAAAACAAATACATATACAGTGTTGTACAATAGGAGATTCCAAACAGTTATACAGAGGTGCAAGTTACATGGTACATAGAGGAGGTACATATCACACAGTATAATAGGAACAAAACAGACAAAAAGGCACAATTTATGGTCAATAATGTACAAAATATGACAGTGCTGTTGGTAAGTCAGCAAGGAGACATTTCCCAGGCAGAGACAGGGAACAAAGTGCATAGCTGCAGCTGAAGAAGAGTGGGGATGGGAGGAATCAAAAGGCCACAGGGAAATTTTAGTGCGGGACAATGGTAGATTTGCATGACTCGTGAAGCTATAGGGACATTTGCAAATGTCAAAGAAGGCAAGGTAATTGGAGAGGCCTTTCTTGAAAGTGGGGTGAGATTGGGAGTGCCTAAGATCAAGTGGGAGAGAGTTCCAAAATTTGGGGGCATAGAAGGAGAAGGCAAGTTCACCCATCCTGGTAGAGCATTTTGGGACAGATAACAGAGCTAAAGACATGGAACGGAGGGAACGAGGGCAGTCCATGCAGGTGAGCATAGCAGCGAGTGTGGAGGGGATAGAAGAATGAATAATGTTGTCAGTCAGACAACCTAATGAATAAGCCCGATGTGAGGAAGGAGACAACCAGTGGAGGTCAGAGTAGAGAGTACAGTGGTGCTTAAGATGAGGAACAGATAGCGCAAATCTACAGACATTGTTGTAGGCAACGTCCCACATTTGCATGATGCTTGCCTGTGCCATAGCAAAGACAGGCAGAAATAGCAGAGTCCAGGGAAGAGAAGGCCTTGGGTGACAGAGATCCTGGTGGCAGGGGTCAGAAACTGACTAACTCGGTAAGCCAGTCCAGTTTTAGCATTAACTGATTTGCAGACAGCTTTGACATGCAGGGAGAAGTTAAGAGACGGATCCAGCGAGACCTCTAGGTATTTGAAGGACTGAGCTACTTCCACAAGGGAGCCATCAAGACAAGAAACCTGGAGAGATGGAGTTGAAGTGACAGATTTCCTTTGTGACCCAAAGAGCATAGCCTGGGTCTTGGAAGCATTTAGCACCAGGTGGTGGGACGTAAGGCAAGTTTGAATACAATGAACATTAGAGAAAAGGTGGGAGTTAATTTCATGTATAGAGCTAGAGGAGACACAGAGAACCAAGTCATTGGCATAGAGTAAGGAGAGACTGTGAGAGGGCACCAAAGGTAGATTATTGATGAACAAAGAAAAGAGCAGGGGCCAAGTATGGAACCTTGTGGGACGCCCGAACAAAGCAGGGCAGGGGCAGAGAGAACTTTATGACAGGAGACAGACTGGGAGCAGCTCCATAGATAGCTGGCAAACCAGGAAAGTGTGGATTGGGAGGCACCAATAGAGCCTAGTTTATGCAGGAACAGATTGTGGTTAACCAAGTCAAACACCTTTGACATGTCAATAAAAACAGCCCCAGTAAGCTGGCCTTGGTCCATAGCAGATTTGATGTCACTGGTGAATTGCATTAGGGCCATCATGGTGCTGTGGTTTGGCCTAAACCATGCTGAGCAGGAGATTGCAGGTTAAAGTTGGCAATGAAGTTAGACACCTGGCGATGGATAAGCTTCGCCAGGAGTTTACTGAGGGTCGACAGGAGCGCAATAGGATGGTAGTTTGTTAGGTTTTTTGGATCACCCTTTTTGAAGACTGGGATAACCCTGGCATTTTTCCAGGAGAGGGGCACAGTACCTGAGCTAAGGGAGAGGTTGAACAATCACATGATGGAGGTGGCAAGAAGAGACGAGCCTAATTTGAGAATTCTGGGTTCCAGTCCATCAGGGTCTACGCTGCTGTGGGGAGACATCATGTTAAGAGCTCGTAGGACATCCAGCCTGGAGATCAGGTGGAAAATCAGGGAAGGATGGGATGGGGGGAGGTCTGGGAGGGAGGTGTGGTGAGGGGGGACCGTCAGCATCAAAACTAGGGAGGGCGGTAAACAGTGAGATGAAAGCATTAGCTATGGTATTAGGGTCGTTACAGGAGACGTTATTTATTAGAAAGACATGGGGAGGGGTTTGGAACGTGGAATGTCCCATTATGTGGTTTATTTGTGCCCAGTACCTTTTTGGGTTACTAGAGTCCTCTATAGTAATTGCTTTTGGCAGTCCATAGCGCTTTCTTACAAGAGTTACGAAGGGAGAGATATGCGATGAAGTCAGAAAGCAGGGAGGAGGTTTTCCATCTGGTCCAGAGTTTGTCCTGTGCTTTAAGCACACGCAGAAGAGGGCTAGTTAACCATTTGGTAGGCAGGTCCCGTATCTTGCGCCTGATGGAAGGAATGTGCTTGGACTGCAAGGAGCGCAGAGAGTTGGTAAAGTAATCCACAGCCAAGTCAATGTTATTTGTCACAAATATGGGAGACCAGTCAACATGCTGAAGATCCCTTAGAAAAGCTAAGGTGTCGAGGGCAGAGAAGTCAGATGTGGTGATGATTTTGGCTGGGTGGGGGGGGCTGGCATCCCAGACACAGTTGACAAGTGAATGGTCACTAATGGAGTCCGGTAGCACGGTCACGGAAGAGATTCCGTCCAGCCTGTTGGTAAGTACCCAGTCAAGGTAGGTGCGACTATTACCATTGCTGGAATGTTGCGTAGGCAAACAGAAAAGCTGGGTTAGATTGACCTTGCTTATATTAGAGTCAAGGACAGGGAGGTATGGGCTGAGCCAATTCTAATTGAAGTCACCTAGACAAATCACTTCATTGTTTTTGGTGGAACAGGGGAGAAAACCCAGGAATTCCTTGAGCCCATGTTTTCAGGAAACGGGAGGCATGTAGGTACAAACAATGTGAAGTTTTTTTGTCAACCAACAGAAGCAGTGCATGAAGTACCTCACAGGACACAAACGAGGGGCATGGTAGTAAGGTTAGGTTTAGATGAGACTTGTAAAATAGTGCCAGACCACCACCTCTTTTTGATGCAGGCCGACCAACCCAGAACAAGTTGCATCCAGAAAGGGAACACAGAGAGTCGGGGAAAGAAGGCTTAAGTCAGTAATCAGAAATTGCAAGGAGATCAGGCCTTTGAGAGGTGGTCCAAGCTACAAGTTCTGCATGATTAGCCACCAAACTTCTTATATTAAGGTGGGCAATCTTTAGTCCTCTGGAAGGGGGCCCAGAGGAAGATCCAACCAAATACTGAGGGAGCCCTGTGGCCACGGGGCCAGGGTTAGTTTCCACATCACCTGCCAAAGATAAGGGGAGGACAATAATCCAGGTAGCACCAATCAAAAAGGCGAGGATGATCCTAGCTTTGGAGATGCATTTAGATGTGCTGTAAGACCTAGTCAGGCGGAGAAACAGTTTTGGGCAAGAGTGTTCGATATGGCTATTGATTTGCTTGGAGAGAGGTAGCAGATTGGAGAAGGTAAAGTCCTTCATGTCTGCAGAAAAGCCTGGAGGAGCAGCAGTTATGGGAGTGAAGTATTCCAGGGCAATGCCGCAACAGAGAGGAGTCAGTAGGACTAGTAGGTGGAGTGGGGGCTGCATGATCATGTAATAGAATTTGATATTTTCCAGAAGCAGGACTAAGGCAACAAACACAGTAAACAGCAGGTTCTAGGACTGCCCACCCCTTTATCACCAGAGGCCAGTCAGATAGGGCATAGGGCGGAGTAAAGGAGTATTTAATAGACAGAGGGGGAGGGGGAGGGGGAGGGTGGTGGGTGAAAATTTCAGCTAGAAGGAGCACAGCTCACACAGGGTAAATGCAAGCTGTTCCCTCTGAATAGCAATGAAATGTAAGCTCCATGAAATTGGGCTACTGTGCCACAAAAGGTGCCAAGTTCACTGCACTCAGGGCTCCTCCGTGTCCATACCTGCAGAGCAAATTCCAGTGGTGAACTGTCCTTGGCTGGACTTTGGAGGGCTGCAGAAGCAAGCCCTCAGACCCTGGAAAGGAAAGGAGACAGAAGGGTCAGCCTTGTAAGTAGGGAAGGAAAATCAAAGTTAAACAGAAACAAGAGAGAGTAGGGTGCTTGAACAGGGGGTAGGAGTTGCACTACAGAGCAAGTTCTGAGGGGGAAGGAAAATTGTAGTGGCAGAGAGACTGAGTTTGGAACTAGGTAGGGAAAGTACCAACCATACAATTAAACAATTTGAGAAAATTAATTTGCAGGATTTAGTTTAAAAAGCAGATTACAATGCAGTCATGAAAATTTCAGCTTGAAGGAGCACAGCTCAAACAAGATAAATGCAAGCTGCTTTCTCTGAATAGCATTGAAATGTAAGCTCCATGAAATTGGGCTACTGTGCCACAAAAGGTGCCAAGTTCAAAAATTTCAGTGCACACAGTGCACTCAGGGCTCTTCCGTGTCCGCACCTGCAGGGAAAATTCAGGCAGCAAACTGTCCTTGGCTGGGCTGGAGAGGGCTGCAGAAGCAAGCCCTCAGACCCTGGAAAGGAAAGACAAGCATTTGTCAATGCCGAACGTTCGCTTGCAGGTATTTGCAGTGGTATTTGGCACTTGGACATGGCTTAAAAAAATCAGTGACAAAGAAGTACAAGCATTTGTCAATGCCAAATGTTACTTGCTTCTATGTGCTGTTTAGGTATTTGGAAGTCATTGGAGTGCAAAAATTGAAAATTCGCGAACTTACGAGCATGCGTAAGAACTGCGCAACGCACGCTTCTAAAACAGTCATTTTAGAATTTAATCACCAAATTTTCAACATAGCCATTTAAGACCTCTGCTCATGAACAGTGTCACTGTGATTTTCTTAATGTGTCCCATACATTGATTTCAAGACAATGACTGCGCCATTGTGCGCCATATGGGCAGAAACACATTTTGGGCAGGATGTGAAAAATGACAGCTGTACTGCTCATAAGGAGGTGTGGTAAAATGGCAATGTTGAAAATCTGGAGTAAAATATTGAAAAGTCGCGAAACTTCACAGTGCGTAGAGACTGCGCAACTGCGTCAGATAAACAGTCATTTTAGAATTTTTCACCAAATTTTCAGCTTAGCCATTTTAAGACCTCTGCTAATGAACAGTGTCACTGTGATTTTCTTTAATGTGTCCCATATATTGAGTTCGCACAATCGACTGGGCCATTGTGCGCTACATGGGCGGAAACACGCTTTGGGCAGGATGTGAAAATGACAGCTGTACTGCTCATGAGGAGGTGTGGTAAAATGGCAATGTTGAAAATCTGGAGTGAAAATATTAAAAATGTCATAACGATCAAGGCATGGAGGAACTGGCAGCGACGCTCAGTAAACAGTCATTTTTGATTTTTTTCACTAAATTTTAACATAGCCATTTTAAGACCTCTGCTCATGAACAGTGTCACTGTGATTTTCTTAATGTGTCCCATACATTGATTTCAAGACACCAACTGCGCCACATTGCGCCACATGGGCGGAAACATGTTTTGGGTAAGATGTGAAAATGACAGCTGTACTACTCATAAGAAGGTGGTAAAATGGCAATGTTGAAAATCTGGAGTGGAAATATTGAAAATTTGCAAACCTACAAGCGCATGTGAACCGCAACGCACGCCAGAAACTAAACATTTTTTTTGGGAATTTGCATCACATTAACATGAGTTTAGATCTCATGAATGATAATTGTTGCGACAAGACCAGGGCTCGGCAGGATTTCATGAGTGACGTGCAGTGACTGCAAATCACCCTTCGGGCCCCGATAACGCCATGACAGTGACATCATTCATGAGAAGGTCCCAAAACCCCATGTTGAAAATTTGGCACAAAAATCCAAAAATGCCTGAGATATGCAACAAAGTTGAAAACCCCTATCTAGCCCATTAAACAGCTTACCTGCATTTCCTCAGTTCGCGGTCAGCTTTGAAGAGTGCAGGCGTGTTCCCAGTCCACCAATGATCGCCGACCGAGCTCCAGAGGTAAGTATGGGGTGAGGGGGGTGGGAGGCAGGGTGCGCTGTGGGTGGGTGCAGGTTGTGGGAGGGAGGGCTGGGAGAAGCGCCTGTGGGACCGTTTTAATTTACATGTTTTTAAAAAAGAAGACGATGGGATATTTGCCACACTGGGGAGGGCTCCCTGCGTGGCAGAAGAATGGCTGGTTATGGAGCCGACGGGATTGGGCACCCCCGATCGGCAGATGACGCTGGATATTTGCCATGCTGGGGTGGGCTCCCAGCATGGCAGCAAGGTGGGGGGCGGCGTGGCGTGGTGCTGTGTGACAGCGGTGGTTTTCTTTGAAGAAGACCACAGCTGTCATACACAACACAACAATCGATAATCTGGGAACTGCCCACGCCTGCTCAATGGAGCAGGGATTGCAGAGGAGGGCACACCTCCAAAGTGTCCCATTCTCTCAAGACGTTCCTTGCGCATGCGCGCAAGCGAACGTAAAAAGGAAACAGAGGGGTTAGCCTTTTAAATATTTTAAATAAGGAAGGAAAATCAAAGTTAAACAGAAACAAAAAGAGAGTAGGGGGCATGAATGGGGGAGGAGTTGCACTACAGAGCAAGTTCTGAGGGGGAGGGAAAGTTCTAGTGGCAGGGAGACTGAGTTTGGAACCAAGTAGAAAAAGCACCAACCATACAATTAAATAACCTGAGAAAATTAAGTTGCAGGATTTAGTTTAAAAAGCAGATTACAGTGTAGTCCTGAAAATTTCTGCTTGAAGGAGCACAGCTCACACAAAGTAAATGCAAGCTGCTCCCTCTGAATAGCAATGAAATTTAAGCTCCACGAAATTGGGCTACTGCACCACAAAAGGTGCCAAGTTCAATTCAGTGCACACAGTGCACTCAGGGCTCCTCCTTGTCCGTACCTGCGGGGAAAATTCCAGCAGTGAACTGTCCTTGGCTGGGCTGGGGAGGGCTGCAGAAGCAAGTCCTCAGACCCTGCGAGGTAAATTCCAGCAGCGAACTGTCCTTGGCTGGGCTGGGGAGAGCTGCAGAAGCAAGCCCTCAGACCATGTGGAGCAACTTCCGGTGGTGAACTGTCCTTGGCTGGGCTGGGGAGGGCTGCAGAAGCATGCCCTCAGACTATACAAGTGATTAAGACAGCGAGGCCGGCACCGACAGGCAGGGCTTACAAAAAAGACTATTTTGAAGAAAATCAGCCTGCTGGCTGCTGGACAGGGCACTACTGCAGTTGAACTTGTGGCCAAAGAAAAGCATTGCAGTAACAAAAAGAAAAAATTACTCACCATAGTAATGTTGTTTCTTCTAATGGAGTCTTGCTATATTATGACATATGCAGTTTGATCCAGCCTTCGAACTGCTCCGGAGATGAAAGAGTTAACTTTCCATGCAGGGCATGAAATCTTGAGCGCGAGCTCGGTTGAAAACTCTGTCTGTTGTTCTTCAAACTCAAACTGTCAGATCTTTACGAGCAAAACTCACTAAGATTCTGTGTGGAAGCTGCAAACCTACACTAGCCAACTGACTACTAAAATATTAACACATTTTTTGGTCCCAAAACAAAGACTCAAGTCAGGGGATCCAAAAAAATAAAACACAACACCCAAACACCCTAAAAAAGAGGGGTGAAAAAACACAAGGTGGGCATCTACTAAGTGCCAACACTGCACTGCCCACCCACATCCCAAGAGCAGAGGTTCTGAGAGGGACAGGCAGAGGAGTTTCAATATAGCAAGACTCCATTAGAAGAAACAACATTACTAAGGTGAGTAATTTTTCTTCAAACAACATGAAGTCTTGCTATTATGACATATGCAGACTACACAGCAGTACCTCCATGGAGGAGGGACAGAACCTACTTAGGAAATAGGCTCTGAAGCACAGCTGAAGAACCCAGCATCACTCCTAGCCTGGATGTCCAGGGAGTAATGCTTGGTGAAAGTGTGAACTGTTTTCCAGGTAGCTGCCTGACATATCTCCAAGATAGGGATGTCTCTGGCAGCAGCTAGGACGCAGCTGTACCTCTGGTAGAGTGAGCCCTCAGGCCTGAAGGGGAACCTTACCCAGTTTTTGATAACAAAATTGGATACAAGAGACAATCCACCTGGCAATGGATCTTTTAGTGGCAGGTTTCCTTTACCAACCTCACCATAAGTGAGGAACAGTTGAGGAGTCAAACCTGTGACCCTTGGTACGCCCTATGTAGTAACTAAGGCTATCTTTACATCTAGTTGTGCAGCCTCCTCTCCGCCAGAGGAGGAATGGTCAGTGAAGTACACTGGAAGAGATATAGATTGATTAAGGTGGAAATCTGAAACCACCTTAGGCAAGAACTTCCTGTTAGTCCTGAGGACCACCTTATCTCTGTGAAAGGAGACAAAATCAGGCTCCACTGACAAAGCTTGTAATTCACTTATGCGTCTGGCAAGAAGTGATGGCTACTAGAAACACAGTTTTCCAAGTCAAGTACTTAAGCCTGCTGAAGACAAAGGCTCAAAGGGGGGTTGCATAAGCTGAGCAATGCAAACATTAAGATCCCAGGCAGGAGCAGGGTCCCTGAATGGAGGGTTGGTGTGAAGCAATCCCTTGAAAAACTTGGAAAATACAGGGTGAGCAGAAAGAGAAGAGGGCTTTGCTGCTGAAATAAAAGCAGAGACAGCTACCAAATGCACTTTCAGGGTAGCTGGCCTCAGCCCCAAAGTATTTAGGTGGACCATATAATCGAGGACTGTGGGCAAATCAGCAGATTCTGGGGAAATGTGCTTTCCAGAGCACCATATGGAAAAGCTTTTCCATTTGGAATTATAAGTAGCCCTGGTGTAAGGCTTCCTATAAGCCTTCAAGATATCGAGTACACCTTGAGAAAGGTGTAGGTCAACAAACTCTAACTCTTCAAGAGCCAGGCCTTGAGGTTGAGGGATTTGAGATTCGGATACCAAACTCTCCCCTGGGCACAGGTTAACAGATTGTGATTCCTGGGAAGACACAGGGGAAGGTGAACTGCTAAGGATGGAAGGAGTGGATACCAGGGCTGTCTGGCCCAATCTGGAGCAATCAGAATCATCTTGCAAGGTTGAGATCTGATTTTGACTAGCACCTTGAACAAGAGAGGGAAGGGGGGGAAGGCATAGAGAAACTTCCCTTCCCAGTTGAGAAGGAAGGCATCCAGAGGGACTGAGCCCAACACTGGGGGCCTGCAGCAAAATAGCAGAAGTTGGTGATTGTCTGGGGCTGCAAAAAGATCTATCTGGGGAGTGCCCCATCTGGCAAATACTACCTCCAGTACTAGGGATCCTGTGACCATTCAGTAATGGCCCTGGGAAATCCGCTGAGAGCATCTGCCAGTACATTGTCCTTGCCTGGGAGGTGAACTGCCATGAGGGAGGTGTCAGGAATAAGCCAGAGACCACAACTTCATTGCCTCGGTGCACAAGGTCGAAGACCGAGTGCCCCTTTGCTTGTTGATGTACCACATTGTAGTGGTGTTGTCTGTTCTGACCTGTACCACTTTGTTCTGAACAGATGCAGAAAAAACCTGAAGTGCTAGAAAAACTGCTCTGAGTTCCAACAGATTGATGTGGAGCAGAGATTCCGGAGGGGACTACAATCCCTGGGTGGTGAGGTTGCCCATGTGAGCTCCCCACCCCAAGAGGGACGCATCCGTAGTAAGGGTCAAGGAGTGAGATTGAGGGATGAAGGGAACCCCCTGTCTCAGATTGCTCTGATCCTGCCACCACTGCAGGGCCTGGATCAGAGTTCGAGTTATTGGGATCAATGTGGTTAGAGGATCTCTCCTTTGAGACCAGAAGGCTCTCAAATGGAACTGAATGTCCCTCATCTGAAATCTTGCTCCTTGCACTACCGCTGTGGAGGCAGCCATGTGCCCTAGGAGCTGTAGAAAGTGCCTTGCTGGTCGAGAGACCTGCAGAGTGAAGGAGGAGGCCAGAGCCACCAGGGTCTTTGCTCTTTCTAGAGGAAGGAACGCTCTGGCCTGCTTTGTGTCCAGTTCTGCGCCTATGAAGGTGAGTAGCTGAACAGGCTCTAGAACTGACATTGGAAGATTGAGAAGGAAACCTAGAGATGTAAGCAGCTGCTGGGTAACCTGAAGGTGTAATTTGACTTGGTCTGGAGACTGACCCACTATAAGCCAGTCGTCCAGGTAAGGAAAGATGGCAATCTTTGCCTTCTTAAATAAGCAACTGCTACTGCTAGGCATTTTGTGAATACCCTTGGGGCAGAGGTGAGGCCAAGGGCATTGTCTTGAACTGGTAATGGCCTGAGGGCAGTTCTGAATCTGAGGTACTTTCGTGGGAGCTTCTAATGAGAACATGGAAGTAGGTATCCTTGAGGTCCAGGGACACTAGCTAGTCCCCTGGCCTTAGGGAGGGTAAAATAATTCCCAGAGTCACCATTTTTAATTTTGGTTTCAAAAGGTGCTTGTTTAGGTATCTGAGATCCAGGATGGGCCGCCATTCTCCTGTCTTTTTTGGGGTAAGGAAGTATCTGGAGTACAGTCCTTTGCCCTGGTGTAGGGGAGGAACCCTTTCTACAGCTCTGAGAGCCAGGAGGGTTGAGACTTCTGTTTCCAGAGCGAGAGCCTCTGATGGATTTGCAGGTGGAAAGGATCTGGTTCTCATCTTTGGAAATTTGTTGAAGCTGAGAACCAGTCCCTGGCTTACTACTTCCAGGACCCACTTGTCTGATGTTAAAGACTCCCAGTCCTGGACGGCGTAAGCCAGCCTGCCCCCACAGGTAATGGAGAATCGGCCTGGCCATCCCATCAGGATGCCTGTTTGGCAGGGGCTTTAGGCTGAGGGGTGGAGCAGGCCTGCTTGTACCCGGTCTGCTCTCCTCTGAAGAACCCTCTGGGCATAGGCTGAAGAGGAGGCCTGGCTTGGTAAAAGGCCTCGAAAAGGCCTGCCCTGCCCCTGGAAAGCTGCCTCTGAGGAGTGGCTTGCCTTTCCTTGGCCTGTGCACTCCTATAAGTGGTCCTATACTCATCCATTTTCTTCATGTAATTCTCTGTCAGCTCCCCAAACAGAGAGTTGCCCACAACAGGAAAATCCATGGCCGTATCCTGTGACAGGCTAGTACACCTGAGCCAAGCCATTCTGCGAAAAGCCACAGATGTAGCCATGACTCTTGAAGATACATCATTAGAGTCCACTGCAGCATGGAATTGCACCTTGGATGCCTCAATACCATCAGCAGCCACCTGCTCCAGCTCCTTGGCAAGCTGGCCAGGGACCTGTTGCGCTAGAGCCATAACAACAGTATCCCATCTGGATTTCTGGTATCTTGCAACATAGGCCATATAATTTGCCTGTCTGAGTCCCAAGGATGCTGCCATGTGCCGTTTCTTTGCCATGGCATCAATCCTCCTGGAGTCCTTGTCAGGGGGTGTGAAGCAAGGGAATATTTGCCTTATCACAGGCTGCAGCCTGCACTACCCCAACATGGCTGCATTGTTGTGAAAGGAACTCGTGAATCAGAGCCTGACAATGTGTACCTCTTGTCCATTTTTTTATCTACAGGAGGTATAGTGTGAGGAGCTTTTAATATTTTTATTGTCTGTTTCCTAAAAGATTTATGTAAAGGAACAGACAATCTCCTAGACTCTGGGATATCCATCATTTCCACATAGTCAGGCTCCTCCTGTTCATCCACAGCTTCTTCCAAAGGGAGCTGGAGGGTTTCAGCCACTTTTTTATAAAACATAAAATGAGAAGGGGACTCAGAAAGCCTAGGGGGAGACACTCCTGAAGGTCTGTCTGGGGAGATGTCCGGTTCAATGGGCACATCCAGACTTTCAAAATCACATTCACTCTCTTCATAATCTTCCTCCTTCTCCTCCGGTTCATAAAATTCCTCTATATCATATTCTTGAACGGTGGCACCGAGAACGACCGCTTATCTGATGGTGCCGGTTCGGTCGGAACCGGGAAAGCGACTGGACAATTTTGATCGCTTGCTATCTCTGCAGCGGTTGGAGAAGGAAATTTTGGCTCCACACCTGCTGATTTTCTAGTCCTTTTGCTGGAACTGACTCCTCCGAGTCAGCTTCCGCTTGCTCGGAAGTCTCGCCTCTGTCAGAGGGACACCCTCCGTTCGGTTGGCACCCAACCGGCTGGCCATCCGGTCAGCGGACTTCTTGGCCTCTCGTTCCCTGAGCCTACCAACTCTCTTATCCAGGGTAGCTGCAAGGAAATTCTTGCAAATCTGGCAGTCTGCATTGAGGTGGTCAAACCCCAGACAATAAACA
This sequence comes from Neoceratodus forsteri, assembly GCA_016271365.2. NCBI lineage: Eukaryota > Metazoa > Chordata > Ceratodontiformes > Ceratodontidae > Neoceratodus > Neoceratodus forsteri. The sequence goes on along the minus strand of CM028133.1, from coordinate 219,807,263 downwards.
CATGTGGTGTGTGGGTCAGCCTTGGCAAAGGCTTCCCCACAGACACTACAGTGCTGAAACCCAGTGGGCCCGGTTTTTCCTTTGGGTTTCTCAGACATAATTCCAGCCTAACCAAAAACTTGCCCGTTTAGCAATTCGCCAAGCAAGACACCCTTATCGGTTCCCAACCGTGTCACGGGTCATGGAAAAAACCGTAATGAAATCCGTTCTTTTTAGAACCGATAAGAACCGGGAACCGCAATCTAAATGCAATTTAATAAAGTTTAACAACAACCTGATCGGTTCAAACCGAACCGATAATATCGTTTGCAAGTTCCACACAGAAAAAATGTAAAACCTATCTATTACTTACAATACCACAGACAGAGGTTGAACCGACCGGTTGCGGTTAAAATATAGACAAAATGCGGTTTAAAAACTGAGAAATTACACTTTTTAACCGACAAAACGAACCGAGCAGTAGGAGAAATCTCCGGAGTGACTGTTCAGTGAGGCGGAGTAAAGAATCTGACAGTTTGAGTTTGAAGAACAACAGACAGAGTTTTCAACCTAGCTCGCGCTCAAGATTCCATGCCCTGCATGGAAAGTTAACTCTTTCACCTCCGGAGCAGTTCGAAGGCTGGATCAAACTGCATATGTCATAATATAGCAAGACTTCATGTTGTTTGAAACAAGCATTTGTCAATGCCGAATGTTTGCTTGCTGGCATTAGCAGTGGAAGTGCAGGAGTTAGATAGATGCAGAATAGGAATTGCAGTGAAGTATTGAACTGACACCAATCCCACCCCCACCCTGCAGAGATGACAGGCATTGGGGTGTGCCTTTGGGTCTTCGCCCATAATGTTCATGCCAATTCATCTCACCCCACCCTGCAGACACCGACAAGTATCGAGGTGTGCCTTGGGGTGTTCAGGCTTTACACTCACCTCATTCCATAAGGAAATATACTGAAATGGGTGCAGTATAGGAGAATGGGGTGAATTTTGGGTCTGAAGAGTCCAAGGCATACCTTGATTTGAAGATAGAGGGGGGACGGCTCAGGGGCAATGTGAGGAAGTATTTTTTCACAAAGAGGGTGGTGGACGCATGCAACAGCCTTCCTGAGGAGGTTGTGGGGTCTAAAACTGTTGGAGAATTCAAGAATGCATGGGACAGACACAAGGCAATTTTTGTGGGGGGTAGGAAGAAATGGGCTGTTGGTTAAATAGGATCTGCAGCTTATCCTCTAGGTAGGGAAATGGGCAGACTAGGTGGGCCAAGCAGTCCTTATCTGCCGTCAAAGTCTATGTTCTATGTTTCTATGTTTCTATGATGCCAGTCACTGGCTGCAGGGTGAGGGTGGGGGTGGAGGTGGAATGGTGTGAGCATTACTGTCGACAATCCCAAGTCACACCCCTGACACCTGTCAGTCCCTACAGAGTAGGGTGTTATGGTGGGAAACCCTAATGCCCTGGACTTTTCTTGGTGTTTTCACTCCATGTTTTCAACATGGGCTTTTTGTGACCCAACTATATGAACAGTGACACTATCAGTTTGTTAGCCGGAGCGTTTTGTGACTGCGCCATCTGGCGCCACAGGTCTGTTACACATTTGAACAGGATGAAAACGACAGCTGTACAGTTCATGAGGAGGTGTAAAAAAATGGTAATGTTGAAAATCTGGTGTAAAAATATAAAACAATTGGTGAAGTCACGAGCATGCGTAGAAACAGGGCACCAGACACCCGTAATGCAATTATTTTGGGGATTTGATACACCAGATTTTCAACATAGGCATTTTGGGACCTCCGCCCATGAACAGTGGCACTGTGATTTTCTTAATCTGTCCCAAACATTGATTTTGCATAGCGAACACACCATTGTGCGCCAGATGTGCGAAAACACATTTTGGGCAGAATGCGAAAAATGACAGCTATACTGTTCACAAGGAGGTGTGGAAAAATGGCAATGTTGAAAATCTGGAGTAAAAATATAAAAAATTGGTGAAGTTACAAACGTGCGTAGAAACTGCACAACGCACACTGGTAATGCAGTCATTTTTTGGAATTTGTTCACCAAATTTGCAACATGGGCTTTTTGGGACCTCTCCTTGTGACCACTGTCACTGTGATTTTCTTAATCTGTCCCGAACGTTGATTTAGTACAGCAACCGAGCCATTGTGTACCACATGTGCGAAAACATATTTCAGGCAGGATGTGAAAAATGACAGCTATATTGTTCATAAGGAAGTGTGGAAAAATGGCAATGTTGAAAATCTGGAGTGAAAATATTACAAAATCTTCGAAGTTACGTGCGTGCATGGGAACTGTGCAATGCACGCTCGTAACAGTCATTTTTTGGAATTTTTTCACCAAATTTGCAACATAGGCTTTTTGGGAGCCCACTTCTGAACAGTGGCACTGTTGTTTTTTTTAATCAGTCCCGGAAGGTGATTCCACACAGTGACCGCAAAATCACCTTTTGGAACCAAATAACAACATGACAGTGACTGAGTTCATGAGGTGGTGTCTCAAGAACCCCATGTTGAAAATTTGATGCCAAAAGTCACAAAAATGGTCAAGATATCCACCCAAGTTGAACCCCCCATTTATGCCATTATACAGCTTACCAGCATTTCTTCAGCTTGCAGTAGGCTTTGAAGAGTGCAGACGTGTTCCCGCTCCACCAAAGATTGCGGTGCCGAACCTCCGGAGGTAGTATGGGGTGGGGGGAGGGTGTGGGGAGGTGGATTACACAGAGGGTGGGTGCAGGTTGGGGGAAGGGCTGCAACAGACAGTGAGGGACCATTTTCTTGTTTACAGGTTAAAAAAAAAAAATTTCCAAGAAGGTTTTCATTTTTCCAGGTATATTTGGCATGCTGGTGTGGGCACCCAGTGTGCCACCTTGGTATTTTGGGTGGGACTGGAGCCGATGAGCACTGGGCACCCTGTCGGCAAAGAAAACAGGTCTGTGTCTGAGGGGGCATGATGCCAAGGGGGATTGGGCACCCACTCGGCAGACAAATTAAACAAGATGAACATCATGCTGATGGGATTTGGGCTCCCCATCGGCAAATGAACTGGGGAGGGGGTATGCCGACAGGGAAATTGGGCACCCCTCAATGTCGACTTTCATGGGACTGTGAGAGGCAGACAGTGACAGCCGCCACCATGTTTATTAAAATGTTACACCAGGCAAGGCACGCCTGCAATGAGGGGGCTTCCTCAGCAGCAGCTTAATTTTTCAAGTTATATACACCTCTGAGCTGCTGTCATAGACAGCGGCTCATTCATTGGTGCCACAGAGACAAGCCCCAAAAGCAGTGGCGTGGATTGGCCACAACACTGCCACACCTCCACAACCTACCACTCCAGCAAGCTGTCACAACATGTTTCTTGCACATGTGCCCAAGCAAACATAAAATGTTGGCTCTGGTGGGTGGGCCCCTTCCCGGTGGGTGGGCCCCCAGAGCTCGGGTCCAGGACAAAAATCCTACTCCCAGTTGTCTCCCACTCCCACCCCACCCCCATGACAGCAGCCCTAGAGGCTAAAAGTCAGAATTTCCTATCAAATTTAGTAACACACACAGGCATGATTCATGCAGTGATATAAATAAAGCTGTTCAGCTGGTAGTGGTTGGCATTATGCAAATGAAAGGAGTGAAGCGCTCTCATTAGAGCGCTTCATTTCTTTCAAGTACAGGATGCTTCCAGCTTTGAAACTCTGACTAGTGTCAGTCTGACTGCCTGGTCATTGGTCTGTCAGGGATGAGCCTACTGTAGATTGCTCTGCATTGGGCTAGTCCATGACACACCTCTGAAATGCCGTTCTCTAAAGCAACCACAAGATGTTTCTTGCGCATATGCAAGGAAACATAAAAAGAAACAGATTGTGACAGAGTGACCTCTGTCAGAAGGTGCCCGGTGATGGGATAGGTGTCCCTGGTCCCCTTGTTCACCTTTTTCCCAAAAAATATCAAATAAAGTGCCAGCAAGCCTTAAAATAAATGAAATATGGAAACTCCCAATTATGTTACATCATGGCCTATGGAAACTCCCCATTATGTAATGCCACAGCACATGATTATTCCCCTGAGAATTATGATGTAATCACAAAGGATATAAAAGCTTCCACTAGTGACAGAAATGTTAGAGAGGGAGTCAGTCTAGAGCTGGCTGTGGAGGACGAAGGACCTCTGTAGAGTGTGGGCTCTCACAAACTTGCTAAAGAGGCAGAAGGAAATTCCTGGTGACCCTGCTGGGAAAAGCAGTGGTTTTGTTTGTTTGGATGCATTGAACAATCTTGTTTATTTTTCTGTATATATTTTTCTTTCAATTGTAAAGAAAAGAAAATAACAAATGCTTTCTAGCATTTTTTTATGCACCAAAAATCTTGTCTGCCCGTTCCTGTGTTTGAAATCCCATGTCCTCTACTACACAGATGCTGGCTGAAATGAGATCTATAATATGGAGCGGCTATGACACTGATTCAGTTACAGAGGATAGGGAGGTGGGCATTAAAAAATGAAAATTAACCCTCACATGCTCTTCTCTTTTTCTGAAACATAGGTGGATGATTACTCTATCGAGCAACAGGCAACTATTTTTTGTGGCACAACAATAAATAAAATAAAAAATGTTTAAAATGGCAAGAAAAAGAAGCAACTGTAATTTTATTTAATTTTATGTGACAAAAAGTCAATAGGGACATTGTATATTCACAATAACCCACTCCAGTGTGTGAGCTATACTAGGATTTACCCACTTCTGGTGTGGATTTGGTCACTCGGCCTGCGGGATTGTGACCAAGCCACACCAGGCATGGGAAAATCCCAGCACAACCCACACCCTGTTGTGGGTTATTGCTTAAAGCAGCAGTGCATGATAGTGGTGAAACTTTTGACGTATACTTTACGTTCGCTTGCGCGCATGCGCAAGGAACGTCTTGGGAGAGTAGCACACTTTGGAGGTGTGCCTCTCCCTTGCAATCCACTGCTCCGTTGAGCAGGCGTGGCAGTCCTGCACCAATAGGTGTGGGAGCTGTGTATGACAGCAGGGTCTTCGCTTCAAAGAAACACCGCTGTCATACAGGCATCACGCCGCCCCCACCAAAATCTTGCTGCCATGCTGAGCCCACCCCAGCATGGCGAATGTCACACGTCGTCTGCCGGCGGGGTGCCCAATCCCTGTGGCTCCTCGCCCCAGCTATGCTTCTGCCACGCTGGGAGCCCAGCCCAGCGTGGCAAACGCTCCATCGCCATCTGTTTTTTTTACCTGTAAATCGAAAACGGTCCCACTGGGCGCTTCTCCCAGTCCCCTCCCACAACCCGCACCCAGCCTCCCCACACCCCTGACCCCATACTTACTCCGGAGCTCGGCGCACGATCTTCGTGGACCAGGAACACGCCTGCACTCTTCAAAGCCGACCGCCAACTGAGGAAATGCCGTAAGCTGTATAATGGGCTCAGATAGGGGTTTTCAACTTTATTGCATATCTCAGGTATTTTTGGAATTTTGCACCAATTATTAACGACTATGGGACGATGTCATTGTCATGGCGTTGTCGACCCAGCAAGGTGATTTTCGTCACTGCGCAGGTCACTGTGCGAAATCACCTTTCAGGCCTGAATAATGCCATGACAGTGACATCATTCAAGAGAAGGGTCCCAAACCTCATGTTGAAAATTTGGTGCAAAATTCCAAAAATGACTGTTTTACAAGCATGCTAGCAGTTCCTACGAGGCTCGTAAGTTCGTGAATTTTCAATATTTTCACTCCAGATTTTCAACATTACCATTTTACCACACCTCCTTATGAGCAGTACAGCTGTCATTTTTCACATCCTGCCCAAAATGTGCTTCCTACCATGAAGCACAATGGCACAGTCGGTGTGTGAACTCAGTGTATGGGACACATTAAGAAAATCACAGTGTCACTGTTCATGAGCAGAGATCTTAAAATGGCTATGTTGAAAATTTGGAAAAAATTCTAAAAATAACTGTTTTACTGAGCGGCATTGTGCAGTTCCCACGCACGCCATAAGTTCGCATTCTCAATATTTTCACCCAGATTTTCAACATTGCCATTTTACCACACCTCCCTATGAGCAGTACAGCTGTTTATTTTCACATCCTGCCCAAAATGTGTTTTACCATGTAGTGTACAATGGCGCAGTCGGTGTGCGAAATCAATGTATGGGACACATTAAGAAAATTACAGTGACACTGTTCATTAGCAGAGGTTTTAAATTGGCAATGTTGAAAATTTGGTGAAAAAATTCCTAAAAATGACTGTTTTACAAGCATGCGTTGCACAGTTCCCACGCCGCCTGTGAGGTTTGCGAATTTTCAATATTTCCACTCCAGATTTTCAACATTGCCATTTTACCACACACCTCTCATGAGCAGTACAGCTGTCATTTTTCACATCGCGCCCAAAACGTGTTTCCTACTTTGGCGTAGCGCACAATGGGGTAACAAAAAGGTCATGCTGAAAATTTATTGTGCAAATACCAGCAATCGCACAGGGCATTAGGGTAAAGCACCATACGTGCCAAACACGACTGCAAATACCTGCAAGTGAACGTTTGGCATTGACAAATGCTTGTTATTCTATTTTAGATTATCCCTTATCTCCTGACTTGTATGATACCCTTCTTTCTGCAGTTTCAATCTGCTTTGGTACTTATTTTCACATATGAAATAATAAAAGGAGTGCTCCTTTCAATATGGCTTAGACCAGATTTTTATTTGTATTCAGCTGTTTATCTCATCTGTTTTTGCACATCAATGAGGAAAGGAGACAAGACATTCTTTAGGTACATCAGCAAAAGAAAGAAAACGTGGGGGGGGGGATTGTAAGGCTCAGAGGGGATACAGGGGAATGTAAGGAGGGTGACCTGGAGAAGGCAGAAATACTGAAGAAATACTTCTGTTCAGTATTTACTGAAGAATGGGAGGGTCAGGGACCACAGCTGGTTTACAGAAACGAAGGGAGGGGGGAGGTAAGCACAAATCCATTCACAGAGGGGAGAGTCCTGGAGGAAATCGCAAAACTAAAGGTGGACAAAGCAAAGGGGCCAGATGGCACACACGCAAGGATATTAAAAGAGCTGCAAAAGGAGCTAACAGCACCTCGGGCAGTCATGTTTACTGACTCATTCAACACAGGGGTGGCTCAAGAAGACTGGAAGAGGGCACATGCAGTCCCTCTTCACAAAAGTGCTAGTAGGGAGGAGGCAGGGAACTACAGATCGGTCAACTTCACCTCTGTAGTGGGTAACATCATGGAGGCACTGCTTAAAGAAAGAATAGTGGCATACTTAGAATCCATTGATGCCCAGGATCCAAGACATCATGGGTTCACAGCAGGAAGGTCATGTCAGACAAATCTGACTGGGTGGCGAAGGAAGTAAATTGGGGGATGTGGGTGTAGCCTACCTTGATTTCAGCAAGGCCTTAAACACCGTCCCACATAAAAGGCTGATTAAGAAAATGGGTAGTCTGGGCATGGGGCAACAAGTGGTAAACTGGGTTAGTAACTGGCTAAGGGACAGGAAGCAGAGGGTGTTGGTAAATGGGACCCAATCCGTGGAGAGGGTGGTGACCAACAGAGCAACTCAGGGATTGGTCTTGGGGCCAGTCTTATTTAATGTCTTCATTAGTGACATTGTGGAAGGGCTAGAGGGAAAAGTCTGCCTGTTTGCAGATGACACCAAGATCTGCATTAGGGTGGATACACCAGATGGGGTGGAGCAAATGAGGAAGGACATGGGGAAACTTGGAAAACTGAGGTGTGGCAACTGAGGTTCAGTTCAAAGAAGTGCAAGAGAATGAACCTGGGAAGAGGGAACCCTGGGGAGAGCTACAGGATGGGGGGGTGGACTATCACCAAAGAAGGAAGGGACCTTGGTGCTATCATATCAGATGACCTGAAGGTGTTCAGAGTACAAAGGTGGCGGAGAAGGCCAGTGTCATGCTGGGGTGCAGAAGCATTACAAGCAGAAGGTTGGAGGTGGTGATGCCATTGTCCAAAACACTGGTAAGGCCTCACCTGGAGTACTGTGTGCAGTTCTGGAGGCCACAGCTTTGTAAGGACATCGACAGGGTGGAGGTGATCCAGAGAAGGGCGACAAAGATGGTACAGGGCTTGTACCAAAAAACATATTAGGATAGATTAAAGGTCCTCAATATGTACTCACTGGAGGACAGGAGGAAGTGGGGTGACATGATAGAAACTTTCAAGTACCTTAAGGGCATAAACAAGGTGCAGGGGGGAGAGAGATCTTCCAGTATAGGAAGAGTACAAGAACAAGGGGGCATAATATGAAGTTAGAAGCGGGCAAGTTAAGGGGCAATATGAGGAAGTTTTTCTTCATGGAGAGGGTAATGGATCCATGGAATAGTCTGCCACAGGAGGTGGTAGGAACAAGGACAGTGGAGGGATTTAAGCTTGCCTGGGAGGCTGGCCTGGTGGCGCATAGGATTGAGGCGCTGAACGCCTTACCTCACAGAGTTGTGCTATGCTGGGGACCCAGGTTCAGGAATGACCTCAGGTCATCGGGTTGCCGGGGAAGGGGTGGAGCAGGATTGAGCATGCCGGTGGGCATGGGCAAATTCAGGAGACCTGGGTTTGAATCCCACAGCCCCCACTTGCATACTGTGTGACCCCAAGCAAGTCACGTAACTTCCTTGTGCTCCCAGGTCTCATTTGGAAACAAGCTTCAGCTTAGTGTGCCTTTCCTGGTTAAACAATTTCCCCTTTCCCTATACAGGAACCATAGAGGTGAGGGTAGAGACCTTTGACCAGAGATGATCAGAAGCCGCATACAAGTGTAGGGCAAATGAGCAGACTGGATGGGCCTAGCAGGCCTTATCTGCTGACAATTTCTATGTTTGTTTAAACTCACTTCTGTTGTAACTTGAAATGAAGTATAATTCAGCAGACAGTGCTCCCTGACCTTATGGTAAAATAGGTGTTCAAAAACAGCTGCAGATATTAGTGAAAACCTGGTCTGTACCATATTAAAAGAACCGCTCCTTTCATTATTTGAAATGTGAAAAAAGTAGTAAAGCAGACTCCGAATGGAGAAAGAAGTTTATCATACAAGTCAGGGGATAAGGCGCAATCAGGTATGAGTCAAACATTTCACTGCTATCATGCACTGCTGCTTTAAATAACCGCACAGTAGCTCTGCAGTCTGATTGGTTGACAGGAAACCATTTCAGTATAATATATTTTAATTTTCACTTCAACAACAGCTGACAACTGTACTTGGTGCAATAGGTTTACCAATGCCAGTTCTCTTTTGTATACCACATGTGGCTGATATTATTAGTTCTGCTGATTTAGTAAAACAAAGTATTGTGAGGTGAAATCAGCTGAATGTTCTGGTTAGATCAGTCCTTATCCTCGTGGCAGTTATCCATGTCATTTCAAAATCTGCCAGAGAACTAACTGTGCACTGCCCGTGCTTGTTCACATCATATTTCCAGTGATATTCTACTCCACTGGGACACATCTAATCTACTGAAGCTCTAAAAGTATCCACAATCCTGCTTCTACATCTTCTTATTCCATAGATGCCAGCATCTGATGAATAAAAAGATAAGTGTTTCTGGATGTCTCCACTTAGATTACCCCTTTTATCCTTAGTTGGTGTTTCCTTGCTCTAATATCCCATACTACAGTAGTTGGAAAAAATGCTTTCCCTGATCCACCCTGTCAATTCCCCATCCAAAATGTACTATACAGCTGGCATACCCTTCTTTTTTCCAGTATGAACATGCCTAAGTGCTTCAATACCACCCTGTGCTATACCCTTTCTGCTTTTTGTTGTGGCTGAAGAAGAGCCACAGGTCATTCTCCTTAAATGCTATTATATTATATCCAGGAAGTCAATGGAACTATAGACAGAGAACTGCACCCTCAGGCACAGCAGAGTTTTGTAATCCCTCTAACACAGAAGCTGTTAATTCATAGCCACAAAACAAGATGAGCTGCAGCAATTGGACAGGATAAAGGATGCAAAATCTAACAAAGTTCCCCAAGTTCCTTTAGTATTTTAAACTTACTATAAATTACTTTTTCATAACTTCTCAATTATCTTAAAGCCACTGCATTCCCTTCCCTGTATTTTCATTAATTAGTCATTTAATATTTAAGTCTGTCAGAGGGCTTCTGAACATGCTGTGGCATTGAACCAACAGCAACTGACCTTGGTTCTGGTACACAATTAACACTTACATAGCAACATAGTTAAAGATACCCTGGTATTCTCTTGGCAAATAAACATTTGTCCAGGCTTCCTTGAAGGCTTATACTCTCCTCATGTTCACTGTCTCTGTATTGATGAACTATTCTGTTTGTTCACTACCCTCTGGAAGAGGAAATGCTGCCAAATGTTGCCCCCAACATTCACCACCTCTGAGCCTCAGGGCATGTTTCTATGTTCTGCTGATGGGCAACTGATCAAACATCTGTCTCTTGTTTATTTCTGATACCCTTGAACATACAGAAGTTTGAGATCATGTCTTCTCCAACAGTCTCTTTTTCTCCCATGGTAAACATATTACTGTAAGAGTCACTAGTCTGTCTTCATGGTTTTTGTCTACCCATATGTAGAGGGAGGGTTTAATGTGTTTCTAGGGTTCTAGTTTGGTTCAAATTTGGCAGGGAATAGTTTGAGTTCAGTTCAGTTCGATTTGATAAGAAGTTTGGGTTCCAGTTCAGTTTGATATGAGTTTTTTGTGTGTAATTTATCAGTTCAAGTTCTAATGAATTCACTCTACTGCCTCCATCCGGATTCTGCTTATCTCACAAGATCTGGGTTTGCATTTGGTTTAGGTTTATCTGGGTTTTTTTTACGGTTCAACTTTGGTTTGGATCGACTGAAAATTGAAAGGTTCAGGTTCAGTTCGGATTCGGTAAACAGACAAACCCTGGCTCTATCCATACCCCTTGCACCCACAAAACTGTTTCTTTGTCCTTTGTTAATTTAGGAGCCCAGAACTGGATGCAGTACTCGAAGTGGGAGGTGGCCAGTGCCCTATAAAGTAGAAGGACTATTGCACTTGCCCTACTGGTCACCCTTCTTGTGATGCACACCAGCATTCTACCAGCACACTTCACAGTGACTGAGAGTGGCTGCTCACTGCTTGCCGTGTTTCAATCGCTTGTGTATTATGACACCTAGGTCTCAAGGTTCTTTCCTCCTCCACTGCAGTCAGAGGAGCCCCACACAGTGTGTAGACACTACTTCTGTTTCTTCATCCTCATGTGTAGCATCTTGCATTTAGTTACAGTACACTGAATCTGAGACGCCAACAGTTTGATCGACCACTAAGCTTGTTCAAGACCTCCTGAAGGGTGTGTTCATACTCAAGTGAGTCCATCACCCTGGCCAACTTACTATCAACAGCAAGCTTAAAGGAATGTTCCAGTTTCTGGCACAAAAGTCACAGCTGGAATCTGTAGAACCTGGTGACAAAAACAAATCCTCCAGAATGTGACTTTCTGGCCCTCCCACACCTCATCACTAAGTACACCACCATTAAAACAAAATCTTCTTCTTGAGACAACATCCTGCTGCCCATCTCTGACACAACTTCCACAATCCTCTGCCTATGGCATGACAAGTCACAACCTGCTGCCACAAAAATTATTCTGATGTCACAAGCAGAGGACCATAAATCCAGGACAGGTAAAGCAGTAGGAATACATGAAGCCCAAGGTGCAAAGAGCTTAGCACCACTTGTGTGAGGGAATACCAGTTAGTACATTTTACATAGCATATTTGTTGGTCCCTGTTTCTGAAGTGTGTGTGTGTGTGTGTGTGTGTGGCGTGCGTGCATGTGTGTGCATATGCTTGTGAGTGCATGCATATGTGTGTGTGTGCGCATGCGCACTTGATGAACCTAGAGTCCCTTCTGGCCATATGTTATGTTACTATGCCTATAGGCATGTTCTGTGGAAGGGGAACACGATTCAACACATAAAATTTAGGAAGACGAAATACAATGTAAGAATATGAAATGCAATGTATTTTAAGATATTTCCAAATGAGTACAACACAGTGGTCAGGAACTGAAATGCAAATAATTTATTAACTTTTTAAAATGTTTGTTTTAGAATGCTCAGTTGGGAAAGACACTCTGTGCTGAATCTCATCTCCAGGTGCAACCCATTAGCACAGGTAGGTTAACTGACTTGTTCAGGGTTACACATTATGCAAGTAGAAACTGTGGGACTCAATCCAGGAACCATTGAGTGTCCACGCTCACAACTTTGTGCCCTAACCTCTGGGCTGTACTGCCTCCATAGATATCAAATACCAAAATGTGAAAACACAAGCAATGGAAGGCCAGCAGCACACTGTATTGGGTAAAATATTTGCAATAATAAATATAACTTTAACATGCGCTGTATGTTACTGAATCTCCTATTGCTGAAGCCCTTCTCTGATGTCAGCTGCAGGGGATTCTGGTATTTGTAGTTACAGAAAATGTCAGCTTGCAAATCAGCATAATGGTCCTTCCTGGAGACCTCTAAGGGGAAGGGGATATTGGTGTTTGGGCCCCCCCAATTGCGAATGAAACGAATCCCGTGGTATTTGCAGCGGGATGGCTGGGTCCCTACTGGGTTCCCCCATGCCTCTGATAGAACATAGGAGTCTGGGGTCAGTTATGGCTTTGAGGGGAAATCTTGTAGACCTGGGCAATTCCACAGCCCCCCATAGCAGACCGATCGACCCTGAGCAAGTCACTTATCTCCTGGGGTTCTCAGGTCAACCTTGAAAATGGGCTTCAGGCTAGCGTGTCTCCTCTTGTTAATTTAAAAAAAAAAATGTCAGGCAGGCAGAGCCGTGGTCGAGCAGCATTACTAGTGCAGCTGGAGAAGATAGCCTGCAAGCAGAGAACAGCATGGCTGGAGGCATGCTTGGAGACACCAGTGGATCACCCGAGGGGTCAGAGAGAGCGGAGCCCGAGGCCCAGAACGCAGCTGAAAGGTAAGAAAACAAAGGGTATAAGGGCGCAGTTGCGGGTATTGGCTGGGTTTCCCTTGGTCTCCAGCAGGGAGGACAGTGGGTCAGAGGGTAGAAACCCCGGACTCCCAAGGGGAAACCCTTGGCACCCTGGGGAAAGAGGGAGCCAAAGAGGTGGGGGCAGGGTGGAAGGGGGAGGCCTCAGGCAGACAGCGAGACAGAGGTCTCCCCTCTCCCATGCGAGAGCCCACTGAGGCCACACCCCCCCCAGCGCCTGGTGCTGAAAAAGCCTAGGGGATGGTACGACTCCTCCTCTTTGGAAGAGGAGAGAGGTCCCTGAGGCGGGACTGGAAAGAGGCCCAGAAATGGGATGGCACTACGGGGTGGTCAGCCGGGGTTCTCATGCCTGACAAAAACTGGCCTAGGCCTCTCCTGCCCTTGCCTAAGACACCCAGAAAGGGGTACAAGTCATCATCAGATGAGGACCGGGGGGGCCAGAGGCCCCAGGGAAGAGCAAGAGACCCAGAGGCAGGGGGTCCTTGGCTGCCCCCCCGGGTTCGGGAGGATCGTCCGTTGCCAGTATCGAGCAGTGAATCAGAAGGGGAACCCGATGGAGGGCACAGTTGGTGGCCTAGGTGGCTGGTGATAATTTCTGATTTCTGTAGACGAAAGGGGAGTATGGGGAATGAGGAATGGGGAAAGGGGGAAACAAGATGGAAGAAGTTTTAAGGGCATTGAAGAACCTGTCCACTATCTTGGCAGGATCTGGGAAAGGGGGTAGCACCGGGGGTTGGGGACAAAGGGGGGATGCCGAAACAGTCGTATTCAAGTGTGGAGGAGGAGGTGGGGGTCCACCTTTCAGACAAGATGAGGGCGGCAATACGCAGGAGGGAATTTGTAGATATTTTCACCCTGCTTCATAGGGGAGAGGAGGACGACAAGAAAGAGGGGGATAAAAAAGACAAAACTAAAGAAAAGAAACTACAGGTGGAAAAGAACTCTGAGAGCTGGTCGGCAGGGTACTTGATTTACATGTTCATCTTGTGTTGGGAGAAGCCAGATCTCTGCTGTGAACTTCTCAGTCTTTGGTCCAGTGTCATGCGAGTGCATGCAACTTGGGGGTATCCACATGGCTTCATTATGATGAGGTCTTTTGGCTTCATTTACATAAGAATCCAGGGAGGGAATGGGATCAGGTTGATAAGCCATTGTGAGTGGATGTAATCACAGGTAGGGCTTATGTCCAGCATACGGACCATGGCATCCCAGTGAAAGGGGCCCCGGGGGGAGGGAATAAAGACACAGGGAAGCCAACCAAAGCTAGCAACCAGTGTTACAGTTTTAACCAGAGAACATGCACACAATCGAAGTGCAAGTTTACCCACGAGTACCTGGTGTGTGGGAGGCCCCACCCATGTACACAATGCCCTGGGGAAAAATTGGGGAGAGCTTCCCTGGTCAAAAAGGGGGATTTCATAAAAAAGGGATCCCTGGAGCAGGGGGTAACATTGATAAAGTAAGTGAGATGAAGGGGTGGTTGGAGAGATACCCCAGCAGGGAGGATGCACTTGTGATTTTGGGTGGATTTACGGAGGGGTTTAGGATACCTTATACAGGGCCATGGGGCAGACTTTGAGACTCCGAATTTGAAATCAGCAAGGGATAGCATGGGGATTGTGCAGGAAAAGATAGCCAGAGAGTTGACTGGGGAGGATTGCAGGACCATTCGGGGAGCCCCCATTGGAAGACTTTAGAGTGTCACCAGTGCGTATGGTGCTGAAAAGCACACCAGAGGAATTTAGGATGATTACTCACTTGTCTTTCCCAGAAGGAAAGTCGGTGAATAATTTCAGAGACCCAGCATTGACTTCGATACATTATGCAACATTCAAAAGGGCAGAGAGAGAGAGAGAGGTGACACGGTATGGCCAGGGGTAACACATGCTAAGGTGGACATATAATCCACTTTCCAGTTGCTCCCTGTCCACCCAGAAGACTACAGTCTGCTGGGATTGAAGGCAGGTGGGGAATACTATGTGGATAAATGCATGCCAATGGAGTGTGCCACTGCATGTGCATACTTCGAAAAATTTAGTACATTTCTACAATGGGTAGTGGAGCAGACAACCTCGGGTGGGGGAATCGCGCATTACTTGGATGACTTTTTGGTGGTGGGCCCAAAAGGGAATGAGGCCTGCTGGAAGATGTTAAAGGGGTTGCTAGGGGTTTGCCAGTCCTTTGGCATCCGCCTGGCTGAGGAAAGGACCGCAGGCCCAACCACAGTGTTGCCCTTTTTGGGGATAGAGATTGATACAGAGAGAATGGAATGTAGGTTGCCAAGGGACAAGGTTGAGACCCTGGTTAGGATGGTGGGGGACGCTAGAGGTGTGAGAAAGATGACATTGCAATAAGTACAACTGTTGTTGGGTCATCTTAATTTTGCATGCAGGACCATACAGATGGTGCAGGCTTTTGTACAGAGACACGCCAAGGTGACCGCTGGGGTCTGCTGCCCCCACCATAGGATTAGGATGCCCTGGGCAGTGAAGGAGGATTTGACCACCTGGGGCCACCTTTTTAGAAGATGTTAATGGGGTGACAGCACGGCCAGAGGAGGAAATGTCCAATATAGACTTGGAACTGTTCATGGACACAGCCGGAGCCAGGGGTTTGGGGCTTATTTGAAAGGGGCATGGCTAGCAGGGATATGGCTGGCACCATGGAAAGAGCAGGGATTCTTCCTGACTGTGGTAGCTCTAGTGGTGTGGGGTTCGAAGTTGAGGGACAGAAGGGTGGTATTTAGGTCAGACAATACAGGGATTGTACATGTAATCAACCGGCAATGGGGGGGGGCAGGTGGGTCTATAGGGGACTTGTTACAGTTTTTTGTGCTGAGGTGTTTGGTTAACAACATACACTTTAGGGCACGACAATGTTCCCGTGGAATGTAATGGCAGGTATAGCTGAAGCTTTATCTCATTTGCAGTGGGATCGTTTTAGAGCCCTGACACCTGGAGCAGACAACAGCCTGGCAGAGATCCCAGAGTTCTTGTGGAACCTGGGGATCTCGAAGACTGGGCATTGATGTGCCAGTCTTTGGCTCCCAGCACCCAGAAAGCATATATGAGAGGAGTGGAGGAATTCATGAGGATTCTGGACTCCCACGGTTGGGAGGAGGTTTGGTCGATCATGGAAAGGCAGCTGCGCTTGTTCGTGGTGGCATTGAAAAAGGAAGGGAGCTCAGCAGTGGTGGCAAGCCATCACCTAGCAGGGTTGGGGTGGTCCAGCAGGGCGATGGGGTTGAAGGACCACACTCAGTCTTTCAGGATCAGGAAACTCCTGGAGGGGTGGGGCAGATCACAGCCTAGAACTCTAGGCAAAAGGAGACAAGTGACCCCCAAGAGATTGGAACAGCTGGTAAAGGTCTTGCCATCACTCTGCATAGGCTGTCAGGAGGCTCAGTTGTTCAGGGAAGTATTTCTGTTGACTTCCTGTAGGGCTTTTAGGGTCTTTGAGGTCATGGCAGCCAGTAGGTGGGACCCCTCTAGGAGGGGCCTGGAGGCAAGGGATTTGGTGATAGCGGGAGAGGGGGTGTTGGTTCAGAACAGGAGGTCAAAGACTGATTAATTGTCTTGGGGCACGTGAGTGACGCTTCAGGATTGGGGGTGGCAATGGAGGATTAGGAAGGAGCTAGCGAGGTGATAGCAGGGACACGGGATAGGGGGGTGGGCATACTTCAGACACAGGGATGAGACACCACTGACACAGTTCCAGTTTACACAAATTTTTTAAGAAGGTCATAATGGCAGTGGGAAAGGAGCCCAGGGATTATGAAACTCATTCACTTCAGATAGGGGCGGCAACTTGGGCAGCAAGCAAGGGTATGTCTCAGGCAAAGATTAAGGGTTGGGGAGGTGGAAGTCAAAGGCATTCAGAAGATATGTCCAGTCACACATGCTCTAACTTGTTTTATGTGTTAAACAGATTGGTTGGGGACTGGGAAATGGGTGTGGATATGTGGGCACTCCTTCATCCATTGGTCGGCCACCCGGGAATGGTCCCGACCTGGGGGTATAGTAATGAGCTTCAGTGATACTCCTGTGGAAGTGCAATGGGTAGGTCACAGGGGTATGCGCTGGGATCATTTGATTCCCAGGTTGCGAGAGGTGTATCAAGAGGGAACACCACTGGATATTTTGGTCATCCACCTGGGAGGGAATGATTTGGGAACAAGAAAGTTCATGGCATTGCTACGCACCATGAAGGAGGACATAACCACCATCCAGTGCAGCGTGCCAGGCACCAGGATCATGTGGTTGCATATTGTACAGAGGCAACACTGGCAAAAAATGACTAAAGACAAGGTCCTGGATAGAACCCGGATGAAGATCAACAGAGAAATCAGGGCCGGATTAAGGCATAGACAACATAGGCACAGGCCTAGAGTCCCTGCCTGCTGGGGGGCCCCAGCAATCCCCAACATATATTTACTATATATCCTTTTCTTTCTGCCTGAGCTGCATGTTTTTGCGACTGTGGGCGGCGCCTACAGGAGTTTTGCATGTACAAAAGGAGTGATGTCATGTTTTCTGTCCGTGGAACTGACTGAAGGTGTAAATAGTCTCCTCCGCCTTACCCTCCTCCAAGAAATGTTTTCCACCCTCAAAAAATACGCTTTCATGTTACTCAATGGTTGCAGGGTACTGCTTTCTTTCTGAAATGGGTGGTACAAGCACTGGAACCTGAGTGGAGGCAGCATTGTTTTTGGGGGAAGTAAGTTCCAAACCCCTTCCACCCAAGAAGCTCCTAAAGATCCAGCCCACCTTTTTTTTATTCATGTGTGGGGGCAGGAGGTGGATCTATTATGTTGAAATATGATTAACTAGTTTGGGAACTGGACCTAGGAACACACGAAGTCTGTGGAATCCCTGCATTTTTTTAAGAAGTATGAGAACAGAAAATACTTAATGCCTTCAAACTGACTTAAAAACCCTTGGAACAAATGATTATCAAAGTCACCTGGTGTCTCAAAGGGAAAGACTAAGTGTCTGAAACTACTAAGGATTCACCTCCTATGGAAAATAGACAGCTTTCAGATATTTCTTAAACATTTATATATTAAGATGGGCACAGTACTTGGTAAATACAGTCTGTGATGAAGTGTATTTTTCTTTTTAAGTTTGAGAAGTGGAATTGACTTGCACGTTAACAATACCAGTCACAATTAGCAACTTATTTTAGAAACAAAAATTTTAAAATTCTGTTTTTTTCTTGTCCTATTTACTTTTTTCCTAGCTCAGTTTATAGTGGAGTTGACTTTCTAACATTCCTCCCGAGTTAATTACTCCTTGGAACCTGTAATTCCAGTTTTTACTACTGTGTCCCTGGAACTTTCTACATGACAAGTTCCCATAGGCACCTCACAGCACCTCATTAAGCCATTTGACAACACCATCTTTGCTGGATACTGCATAATAACAGACCCAGCCTTGCATTTTTCCAAATAATATACCAACTTCATTCTCAGGCAGGCAGTTCTGGGGGGGGCACACTGGACTTCAGTTGTTTGTTTGATATTGGTCACAACCAGGAGCCCCTCTAAAAATAATTAAATAAATTTATAAAGCCAGGGTTCAGCAGATCACACATTTAATTGGTTTTTGATTAGGGGAAAGCTGTGATCACTTTCCTAGTGATCTGCTCCCAGCCACACCTAGCAGACTGCACTTTATAAATGTGAGACAAGGAAGCTGGAGTATTGTCTTTGCAAACTGAGAATGAAACAGCTGGACTCTATCTCAGATCAGCAAGGTACTTTTTACATTATTTAAAGTGTAGGACCAAACTGATTGGGGCCACTTTGACGTAGTGGTTTGGTATGTTCACATTTTGGTCAAAGTCTGATAACTAAGAGCCCCTATTTGGGACATGAAAAATGGAAAAATCCTCCATTACATGCCTGTGTGGGCAGTTGGGGGGGGGCACACTGGACTTCATTTGTTTGTTTGATATTGGTCACAACCAGGAGCCCCTCTAAAAAATAATTAAATAAATGTATAAAGCCAGGTTTGAGCAGATCACACATTGAATTGGTCACAGCAGCAGAAGAAGCATGTTGGCCTTAAAAGCTTAGTGGTGTGGATGTAGAGGCACCAGTAACTAAGCATGACTTTGGTAGAGGATTAATTGTGACTGGGGAGTGAAGGAGGGAATGAGTCTTGATATTTTTAGCATAATGGTTTTCTGAAACTTCAACATTTAATGGTTTAGACTTTGTAGCCATCTGTACAGTATATCACTAAGCCACATGCAGTGGGGTATGGGTAAAACCCACATCGTCAGACCTAGGCCAGAGCTATAAAATCTGGACTGGGCACAGCTTGTGCAAATATTGCTGATCCAGGAGCAGCAATAAAGATAAACTGTGCAATACCTCCTCACACACCTACCCCAGTTTACATTTACCTGATGCCCATTTTAGGCCTTATATAGTAATATCTTCCTTCAAGAGAACAGCTTGTAATGAAATGTGGCGAATTTACATTGACATTTGGGCATATGCACTTTTATATTATATGAATTTTGTGTATGAACTGTATATCAGTTTCTAAAAAAAAACAATGAAACGCATCAAATGTCTTCAAAAACTTGTCTCAACATTGTGTTTATCTTCTACCTTGTCATGACATACAGTTGTCTCAGCACTGTTTTCAGTTTGGGTACAGGACCTTCATGTATATGATGGCCTGGTTCTGTTGAGTTGATTGCTATAACGGTGCATAGAATAAAATGCAAAACATATAGGTAACTATAATACAGATGGTGGCATTATTTTTTAATTATACAATGGCAAGGAAAAATGTAAGAAGCTGGCTGCTGACCCACTGAAACAGTAATGTTATTACACAATAACATCACTGTAGCTTTGGATTTGGATCATTCCTTGCATTTTCTCTTAAGAAATATGTTTCCACACTAACAAAAACATCCTTTAAAATGTATTTTTTATTCTGTATATAACAACAAGCCATTGTATAATTGGTAATAAGGCATCTAGGTGTGTGTTATTCGAAGATAAATACCCTGGTGGAGGAAGCACTCAGCTTTGCCTCATGCTTCAACCCACCCTAGGAGTGACATTATTACATGACACACACCATGTTGTGCTTTTATTGCTTAAATATGCCCTTTCTCACTGTACTGTACTTTGATTCAGTTAGTATATATGCAACATCCTTTGTGTGAAGACTCTGAGCTTCTCTTTGACTCCTGATGTCTATTTGCTTTAGCTATAGTATATTGTTTGAACTGCTTAGGTCTTCTTGATGTGGTGCCTGTGTGCCTAAACTATGTAATCTGTTTATCTACTGCTACCCCATGCATCTCCAGTGAATGATTGTTATAAGAGTCTGCTCTCCAAGCCATTGTTTTTTGACTTGTTAACTGCTATCTTTGTATTAGTTTCAATAAGGTGCCTTTGCAACTGAGACTCTGACACAAAGGTTCGCAAATCTGATATTTTTTAAATAAATAAATGTTTATGTTTAAGCCCATGAAACACCCTTATCTAGTTAATGCATTCACAGTCGTAGTGGCTCTGCCAGATCTTGTTTTGTAAAGGACTCAGCCACTAAGTCAGAGGCTAAACTGTGACATGATTCTCACCTCCCTGATTAGGTGTTAAGTGCAGCTGACAGCTTCAGGGGCCCCAGCCAGGATGACCTTTAAGGTGTTAACAGGCCCATTTTCTTTACTTTGTCTCCCACACCCATTTAGAATCCCAGCTTAGAATCTTGCTCTTAACTATAAAACATTAACAGTGCAATTCAGTGTGTGTGCTTTATATTTTCTTATCTGTTTTATTGGCTCAGGAAACCTTGTATCATCCTTGAAATTTGAATGTAAGCGATAGCTTAATTTGCTTGAAACACTTTGTACCATGTTTGACTCTGGGTTGTTTTTCCCTCCGCATTCTGATGAAATGCCTTTCAATGCATGGCTCATTACCTTTGTACCATACTTGACTCTGGGTTGTTTTACCCTCCACATTCATTTGTAATACCTTTTATTGTGTTGTCCATTTCTCTTGTTTTGTATTTCCATGACGTGGAGCCTTTGCAAAGGAGTCTCTGACTCAAAGGTTTGTAATTCTGATATCTCAATAAATAAACAAGCATTTGTCAATGCCGAACATTCGCTTGCAGGTATTTGCAGTCGTGTTTGGCATGTATGGTGCTTTACCCTAATGCCCTGTGCGATTGCTGGTATTTGCACAATAAATTTTCAGCATGACCTTTTTGTTACCCCCATTGTGCGCTACATAGGCGGAAACACGTTTTGGGCAGGATGTGAAAAATGACAGCTTTACTGCTCATAAGGAAGTGTGGTAAATGGCAATGTTGAAAATCTAGAGGAAAATATTGAAAATTGCAAACCCACGAAAGCATGCGTAGGAACTGGCGCACGACGCTAGAACAGTCATTTTTGATTTTGCATTAGTCAACATGAATTGGGGACCTTTCTTATGAATGTCGTCCTGAGCATTGCTCGGGCCAAGGCGGTGATTTCGCCGCAGTGACTGCAAAATCACCGGGTCCATAACGCCATGACAGTGACATCATTCAAGAGAAGGGTCCCAAAACCCCATGTTGAAAAATTTGGCATAAATTCCAAAAATGCCTGAGACATGACAAAGTTGAAACCCCCATTCAGCCCATTATGCAGCTTACCGGCATTTCCTCAGTTCGGCCCGGCTTTAAAGAGTGCAGAGGTGCCCGTCCACCGAAGACTGCCATCGAGCTCCGGAGGTAGGGTATGGGGAGAGGGGGGTGGGAGGCTGGTGCAGTGGGTGGTGCGGGTTGTGGGAGGGGGACTGGGAGACTACGTGGGACTGTTTTTCTTTACAGGTTTAAAAAGGACTACGTGTGGACATTTGCCACGCTGGGGTGGGCTCCTGTGTGGCAGAAGATGGCTGGGGGCCAAGGAGCTGACAGGATTGGGCACCTCGTCGGCAAACTACTGGGCCGAGGACGACGATTGGGCACCCCGCCGCAAAACAATCGGACGCTTGCCACGCCTGGTAGGCTCCCAGCGTGGCAGAAGGATGGCTTGGGGCTGTGGAGCCGACGGGGATTGGGCACCCTACCGGCAAACAACGCTTGCCACGCCAGTGGGCTCCCATCATGGCACCAATGCTTTGGGGCGGCGTGATGCGGGGGAGCTGTGACGAGGGGGTGGTATGATGTGGTGTGCATGACAGCGGTGGTTTTCTTTGAAGCAGAAGACCACCACTGTCATACAGAGCTCCCGCACCCATTAGTGCAGGACCGCCACGCCTGCTCAACAGAGCACTGGATTGCTAGGGAGAGGCACACCTCCAAAGTGTGCTACTCTCCCAAAATGTTCCTTGCGCATGCACACAAGTGAATGTAAAAAATAAGTGCTTAATCTCACTCCTAAAATTAAGAAATCTACAATAAGTTTCAATGGTACAATTAAAAATCATACTCTCTTTTATTAATTCTCTCATCTCGCTCGCACTGAAGTTCTAACTTTGATACAGTTCTGTTTTCAGGGTGAACAAATGAATGTATCTCAAGATTTCCATCAGTAAATCTTGCCATTTATGGATTCTGGCTTACTTATCAGAAACAGAAATGTTTGACCCTTTGAATGATTTCAAATTCTTCAATAATCACTCGCTTTGCAGTATAATCTCTAAAGTTCATAATCCCCCTAGTAAACCATAAACTTAACTCCTACACCACCAAGGACCTAGCCTCTTTTAGAGATCGGTCCCTACCCAACCCAACAAAACTCCCACATCCTGGTTCATACTACCTGACAGGACAGTCTGATAACACCCAGACTGCAACTGCACACATGTGTGTTTGGGGGTTGGGGGCTTTGGAGAAGTGCAAATCATGACATTTCGCACAAAAAATTATTTTTACCAGGCCTATTATTATTTTCTCTAAATTATCAAAACTCAGGCTATTGTTATTGTTCCATATGGATAGTATTAGTTTCATTAATTTTGAAGCATTTTATGCCACTTTTTAGGGACAGAAAGAACATTGTTTTCATGTTTTAGTAACTGATATGCAGTAGCCAATAGGTGCGGTCATGGCAAAGAGACATGGTTGCAGTGAGGGGGGGCCACAGATTTCTCTTGGGCCTAGGTCCCCAGGTTGCCTTAATCTGGCCCTGAGAGAAATGGGGACATTCATGGCCTGACTGCCAGGTGGAGTGGTCAAACATGACCATATAACGGTGAAAGCAAAGGAAATCTATCAGGAGGATGGAATATACTTATCTGACCTGGGACTTGACTTTTTTTGCAGAGACAGTTACCTGGTTCAAACTTCATTCCTTAGAGATGGGGGGAGTTAACGGAAGGAGAGACGTGCTATGTGGGACCTGATGAAGATCAGGTTTGTAGCAGATAGGGAGTGTCTCCAAGGTTCCCTAAGGGTGAGTTGGGTTAGCCTGGCTCAGAAGTGGGGGGGGTAGGGGGACCTCCAGCCCTCAGCATGGAATGGGGGCTCCTCTTATGGAAGTCTCGGGGGGGCCCTGGTCTGCATCCAGCATGGACAGGCTGAGGTCACCGGAAATACCCCTGGGGCACACTACCTGCGGGGAGGGCAGTCACCACGGGTCCCAGATGGCAGGTTTCCCATGGTGGAGGTCCGCAATCTCTGGGGTCAGACAAAAGGGGAGGAAGGCTGAGGACCTCGCTCAGCATGGAGGATGCTGGGCCTCCGACATGGGGTTGGTCTGACCCCATTCAAGAGCCTCAATAGCCCATAGCCTGGCCATGGGGGGGTGGATTGCCTACCCTCCTGTTGGAGGGGGGAACTGGGAAATGAACCTTTGAGAGGCCCCCTCGGCGCATGTCCAGTCTGTGTTAGGAATTAGTATAATAAACATATGGCTGTGGCCATTTAAATCCTATACTGGTGTGTTTATTGACTCTGTGGGAAGATCAGAGGGGAGGAGGAATGGGTGAGAACTGGACAACCAATGGTCCTTCCCAGATACCTCAAGGGGGAAGGAGATACTGGTGTTTGGGCTCCCCCCCTTCCCAAATGAAACAAATCCCATGGTGTTTGCAGTGGGATGGCTGGGTCCCAAACAAGCCCCACCCCCCGCCCCTGACAGAACATAAGCGTCTGGTTTTGGTGATCCTGTTGGCGTGGGGGGCCTGCTCGGGAGATGGGCGGACCCGGTGGCCACTGTTGGGATTGAGTGGCCACAGCCAGAGGGTGGAACAGTGTAGGGTGACCTAAAAGGAGATGCAGGTAGCTGATGTCTCTTTTCCCTACACCCTCCAGGCAAGAACCCACCCTCCCACCCAAAAAGCATAGTGCGATGATACTGTCCTCTATGGAGGGATCCACAAGAAGGGGATGCAGAAGGATTTTCTCAGATTTTCCTGCTTAACAGTTTTTTTCCTGGGTTTTCACCTCTGCCAGAGAGATTCTCAGATTTGGCCCGGTGGGGGTAGATAAAACTGTCACAGCCTTATAAGCAGATAGAGAGTGTCTCCAAGGTTCCCTAAGGGTGAGTTCGGTTAGCCTGGCTCGGAAGTGGGGGGAAAAGGGGGGTCTCCAGTGCCTAGCATGGAATGGGGGCTCCTCTTATGATGGTCTCTGGGGGCCCAGCCTGCATCCAACATGGACAGTCTGAGCTCAATGGAAATACCCCTAGGGCAT
This sequence comes from Neoceratodus forsteri, assembly GCA_016271365.2. Taxonomy (NCBI): domain Eukaryota; kingdom Metazoa; phylum Chordata; order Ceratodontiformes; family Ceratodontidae; genus Neoceratodus; species Neoceratodus forsteri. Next base: position 219,782,589 of record CM028133.1, on the reverse strand, counting down.
GCCACCTGTGGGGGGGTGTCTGCTGTGATGGGCCCCAGATGGCAGATTTCCCATGGTGGAGGTCCGCAATCTCCGGGGTCAGACAAAAGGGGAGGAGGCCCAAGGGATCCACCCAGCAAGGAGGGCTCTGGGCCTCTGACCCAGTTGGTCTGACCTCCTTCAAGAGTCTCAATAGCCCGCAGCCTGGCCGAAGGGGGCCAGGCGGCGGAGGGGGATTCCCCACCCTCCTGGAACCTTCGAGAGGCTCCCTTCAGCACACGTCTAGTCTGTATTAGGAACTGGTTTCATCATCATCATCATCAAATCTTTATTTATTCAGGCGATCATCATTGAGCAAGGCTCATTTACAAGATGGACCTGATAAGGTCAAGGTTCGAGTTGGTGCACAGCAATTACATCACATACTTATGAGACAGTTATACATACAGAAACAAGAAAATGTTATTTATAACACAATAATATACAGAGAATTACATGTTCAAGCTTGCAAGAGAAAGTTAAACTAACATCTACAATATGTACAATACATATATATCACAATGAGGGCCATGACAGTCACTCACATAATGAGTACAAGGATGGTGAAGGGAATATTGGGTGCCATATACTGGCGGTGTCTGGCTGGAAGGAATATGCCATATGTGATTGGAATAAGGTTTTGTGGGATGACTATTCTATCTCTAGTGGTAGCAACTGCATTTCTCTGTGAAGAAGGCTGTACAGTGCTGCTTGAAGGATGTAAATGGAATGATAATGGACAGTTTTAGGGATTTTTGTAGGGTGTTCCATGCTATGGCTAGAGAGCAGCTGATTGCTGCCTTCCCTATTTTGGTGTTGACTTTGGGCAATTTGAGCAGGATGATATTGTTGCTTCTTAGGGCATAGGAGCTGGGAGTGGTCAGGTTGAAGCAGTCTAGGATATAGCTTGGGAGTTTTTTGGATAAAGCTCTGTAGATCCTTAGAGCTGCATTTCTGCTCCTCCTGACATGAAGGGAAACCCATCCAAGTGAATCATAGAGAGAACAATGGTGAGTATTATATGGCAGGTCTGTAATGAACCTTATTGCTCTATGGTATAAGGTATCCAACTTTTGAAGGTAGGGAGTGGAGCAGTGACTATAGAGGAAGTCTGCGTAGTCAATGACTGATAGAAAGATGGCCTGGACTAATTTCATCTTTGAATCTCTATTAAGGAAGGGTTTTAATCTGTAGAGGAGGCCAAGCCTTAGGCGAAGCTTTTTCAGCAGTTGTTCTAGATGCTGAGTAAAGTCAAGTCTGTTGTCAATCCACACACCTAGGTATTTGAAATTTTCAACATACTCCAGATTTTCTCCAAGTATAGTGCATATCTGGGGGAGACTGATTGAAGAGGATGTGTTGGTGGAGTTTTGGGTTGTGAACATCATTGCTTTGGTTTTCTTTGCATTTAGCAGAAGCTTTTTCGAGAAGCTGATGTTGTAACAGGGAGAATTCTGCTTGTAGGATTTCATGAGCAACTTTAGGTGAAGGGTTGCTGACATACAGTACAGTGTCATCAGCAAAGAGATGTACTGAGGACTTGGTAAGGGTTGAATCAATTTTATTTATATAAATGGCAAAAAGGATAGGACCCAGAATAGAGCCTTGGGGGACTCCTCTTGACAGTGGTCTTAATGGGGAGAGGTCACCTTCAGCTTTTACCTGCTGTGATCTACCGGAGAGGTAGCATCTGAGCCACTTAAGGGAGGATGGATCTAGGCCAATGGAGTGTAGGGATGAGAGTAGCAGTTCATGGTCCACAGTGTCGAATGCTTTGCTCAGGTCCAGGAATAATGCACAGACATTGTTCTTTTTATCCAGTTCGGTTTGCCAATCATTGGTGACCTTGGCTAATGCAGTGATAGTGCTATGTTTGGCCCTGAATCCAGATTGAGCTGGATTTAATAGATTAGCATTGTCCAGATATTCCTTAACTGAATACTCACTAATTTCTCCAGCATCTTGGATAACACAGGTAGGATGGAAATGGGCCTGTAGTTATTAAGATCCATAGGGTCCCCTGATTTTAGAAGGGGGACCACTTGGGCTGTCTTCCACAGCGTGGGAATAGAGCCAGAGTTTAGGGAAAGGTTAAAGAGGTGAGTTAGGGGGACTGCAAGCACATGACACGCAATCTTTAGAAAGAATGGGTCCAGAAGATCTGCTCCTGCACTTTTTTTGGTATCTAGATGCCATAGTAGATCCTCAACTTGTTTCAACAGTATAGGTTTGAAGCTAAACGAGGAGTCAACTCTTTGTTCACCAGTATAGTGGGAGCTTAAATGATCCCTTAATAGGTTAGCTGGGGAGGAGTCAAAGGCAAGGCCAGCTGTTGTGAAGTGGTTGTTGAATGCATCCAGGATTTCCAATGTGCCAGCAATGGGGCCATAGTTACTGTGTAAATGGGTTGGAAGGGGGTTGTTAACATCCTGGCCCATCATCCCCTTGATGGTGCCCCAAAATCTAGCAGTATTATGGTAGGAGGAGTCGAGCTGGGCCAGGTAGTAGGCAGCCTTTGCATCCCTAACTTTCCTAGTGCATTTATTCCTGGCTTTCCTAAAGATCATCCAGTCCATGATATTCTTAGTTTTTCTTGCTACTTTCCAAAGTTTATCTCTCTCCAGCAGTTCAGCTTTGAGGTCAGCAGAAAACCAGCGACAGGATTTGTTTTTTATTCGGATACTAGAGATTGGGGCATGGGTGTTAAGGGCATTTAATATAATGCTATTTAGCACCTGCTGAGCTTTTTCTACAGAATGTGCAAGATAGAACTTTGCCAGTGTGGAGAGTAGGCTAGATCATGCAGATATCCTTCAATATTGATGTTTTTCTTGGATCTCCTCATGAGGAATTTTGCGGATCTGTTTTAATGCTGTTGGATCTTACCCTCATGATGGGGCAGTGGTCACTTATGTCTATAGGAGCACTCCAGCATGTGTGAATAGATGTGGTTTACTCACTAGTATGATGTCAGGCAGAGTACTATTCCTTGCATTTAGTCTTGTTGGTTCATTAATTAACTGTGTGAGCCCATAGGTGTCACGAATGATACCAGAGGTGTAGCGGCCTGGGTGAGCCAGTTGAAATTCAGGTCCCTATGATAATGACTTCTTCAGTACAGGACTTGACCAGGTTTCCCAGGTGGGATAAGAGCTTGTGTTCAGCAGAGGGGGTCTGTAGCATCCAATTAAATGGAAAGCTGCTGTATTGGGAGAGAGACTTTAGAGATAGACACTCAAATTCCTTGGGCATAGATGTTGCAGCAGTACAGGATACAACTAAACCAGCTTTACATATATGGCTACTCCGCCTCCCTTGTTTGGCGATCAGCTCTGAATAGCTGATAGTTAGGTAGGTTAACTTCCTTGTCCATTGTGGTAGTCGTGAGCCATGTCTCAGTTATCACAAGAAAGTCTGGCAAGGTATGGGCAACCCAGGATTGTAGCAATGTAAATTTTTTCAACAGACTGCATACATTAATATGCAGGAAACTGAGGCCTTTAATTGAAGATAGGTCTGAGGGAGAGGTGATGCTTCCAAGAGGTCCAGGTTGATTTCTACATTACCAATACAGAGCAATAGGAAGATCAGTAATTTCATAAGGGCTGCCAGTGATAGGGAGAGGGGGCTGTCTTTGGTCCTCCTTTTTATTCCGTTGCACGCTTTGTTTTGGGTGCTCCTGTGGATTTAAGGTAGTGTGTGGATACCAATTAGCAGTTTGATGACTAGGCTTAGTGGGGATCTATATACCCAGTAGTGGGGCCTTGTCTGAGACATATATGTGGTGATGTGTGTAACTTTATGGTGATTGTACCACTGTGGTCGATGCAGCAATGGCAAGACATATATGAGGGTATGGGTGTCAGCCACGGGGGATGTTCCAGAGGAACTAGGCAGGTTGACCACTTTAGATTGTATAATAGGGTCATCTTCATTGTGGAACCCTATGGCTATTAGTGACAGGAGTATCAGTAGCAAGCTCCCCATTCTGAGGGGGATATTGATAGTTGGCAATAGGGAGTAGCGAAGTTGCTGATTGGTTGGGTCAGCAAGCTGGTGTGACTGTCTATTGGTTTAGAGAAAAGTGCTGTGGGCTGGGAAGAGATTTTGGCGGGAAGATGCCTATAAATTAACACACAGGAAGGGGGAAGGGCGGGTGGGCAAAAATTTTGCGCCTTTCCCGACTGCTCCCTCGCTGTTCCTCCCGGCCTTGTGGTTCCCAAGTTCGGCTAGGTGCCGCCGACCGCCCGCTGGTGGAGCGAAGCCCCAGCGCTCAGCTGGTTGCTGTGGGCTGAAGGAAGCAGGCTGGAGAGAGACAGAGGAGGGTGCAGCAATTAATAAAGGCAGTAGCAAGCCTTTTTCTGAGCGTTACTGACCAAATCTGCACTACAAAGGACTGTGGGGGGGGGTCCTGTGGCGCCTCAGCACCAGAAACATATGGCTGTGGCCATTTAAATCCAAAAATGATGTGTTTATTGACTCTGTGGGAAGATCAGCGGGGAGGGGGAAATGGGTGAGAACTGGGCAACCAATTAGTCAGATACAATCTACTATACTGCAGTAAACGTCCTAGCACTGCTGCCCCTGCCCAGCATGTGGGCATTTTTCAACTGTAATGATTCGTTTGTCTCAAGCTTGGGGTTTGAGCAGTGGAATCCCAAGCCCTCAAAAGGAACTGTCAGTGCAGCCATTTTTGGACAGTACAGTGACCATCAAGGAAAGTGGACAGAGGAGCAAGGGTGACCTGAAGCGGGTCCGTTGACTCCTGTCCATCCCTCCTGTGTGGCATCTAGTGTGACAGTTTCCATGAGTGGAGCAGGCCCTGGAGCAGCAACAGCAGTAGAGGTGGCAATGAGAGAGTGGGTCCCTGAAGCAGCAGTCAGTGACCCCGATGAAGTGGACTGGTGGTCAAGAGAAGCAGTCATAGCGTGGGCTCTGTATAGCCCCATTTGTTTGTTTTTATTTCAAAAGTTAAAGCAGTCCCTTGTTGGTGGCAGCTGATATCCAGGCTGTGGTGGTGATACAGAGAGCTCAGAAGGACTGGCACATCCACATTCAGCACCAGTGCCAGCATATACCAGCTACCTCTTTTCTACAGTGCTTCACCTAATCACAGTGGCAGCACCACTGGGCAGGTGCTGACTGCCAGGGCAATTTAAAAGAAAAGAAATCTATTTATTGAGGGCACTGGATAGTGCAGTGGGCTAGCGGCTGAAGCCACTATGGATGGGTAGTCCCAATCAAGAACCACCCAGAGGGTGGAGCAGTGGGCCAGAGGCTCTTATCTAAAAGTGAAGAAAGCCCCTGGAGGGTGGAGCAAGGGGTGGGGCATCCACAAAAAAGCCAACCAAATCAAATTTTTTTTGTATTTATTTAAATAAATAATGCCAAACTGCACCCAGTAAAGTGGCTGAGGTCACACAGGTGGGCAGGTGTCTCCACCTCAGGACTGCCCAAAGGGCACTATAGGAACCAGTATCATGAGTTGACAACCTTATGTACCTATGGGGCAAATTAACTACAGCTCTATATGAGTAGAAACTATGGGATTGGTGCAACAATTGAATAACTGCTGAATGTGTGTGGCTTTAAGTGACAGTGTGCCTTATCTGATAGGCTGCCTAATGAACTGATTTTAAAGATATAGTGCTACATTACTGAGACTGCCTTGTGAACCTGTGTTTTACCCAAATTGCAAATGAACTACCAAATAGCGTGCGTTTTGCCAACTTGCAAATTAACTGCCAAGTCCATGTTTTGCCCATTTTGTAACTGTATCGCCAGTCTGTGTGGTGCTTTGTGTGGTAAAGGGATTAATTGAGCCTGTAAGCCTTTTTGTTCAACCTAAGGTAATTGTCTATGTGGCATTGTGATGCCTTCTCCAAAAGACTGTTTTAATTTCAGTACCCAACCTTAGACCACACCAATTTTGACAACCATGTTTGTGCTGTGCAGCAAGCGATACTTTCTGCAATGATCTATGGCCCGTTCAGGTGTCACACCTCACACCCAACAGAGATTGTTCCCGCCTATCAGCTGGTGGCACCCAACACCTTTTGGACTACAGTTTGGGGTGGTTGACCCAGTTAGAGTTAGGGTTTAGTCTGGAACCCTCCAGCCACTACTGTGTCACTACCCCATTAAGGAAGTGAAGGAAGTTTTGGAGCCATCCTGGCTCAACAGTTAATGACTCTGATGTGCAGTGGAGTGGGATTTGTCTTGTTTCAGTAGTAATGAAAGTGATCAGATCCAAGTGCAATGAAAGCTGCCAGATCCAGGAGCGAGGAAAGCTCATGATAAAGTTCAAGATTACAAATTCCTGTGTTCAGTGTGACTCTGTTCGATGATCTGTCATGACGTTCCTACCAATGCCCAAATGGTCTTGTGTAAGAATCAAGTCATTCTGCATTGGTCAGAGGTCTGTCATGACCTGTCTACTGAAACCAAAGTCTCAAAGTGCCTTCAGCCTGGGGGTCTCACCTGACTTTTCCCAGGCAGTTAATTTCTTCAGTCCAGGGGACTGGACTTCTCCTAAGCATCCTCTAGTAGTCCCCACTTTTGAAAGTAAAGTTATTTTATCCCTCGTAGAGGGGTCTTTCATCAGTTCACTCTGGTGCATTTGTTCCCTGGAAATTCCTTTCTTGTGTGCACCACATTGTTTTCTAGTGGCCACCTGCAGGTCACCATTCACAGCTGCAACAAAGGTTAACCAGACTATTATCTTGGGTTACCCCTGGCTAGGGTGATAGAGCTATTACTCTCACTGAGCTTTAGAGTTTCACAAAAATCATTGGGCCCAATTTTCAAAGGTTGAACCAGGGCATGCTTCAATCCCTGCATCAATCCTGATGTTTGGTGCACCCAATTTTAGTACATTTGCTGACGCATTTGTGACACTTTCCATGATTTATGGCAGCTTGTGCCAACTATTTGGCACAAGCCCCATAAAAGGTGTCCCCAAATGGCACAAAATTATACCAGATGGGAACTGGTCTAACTTGCAGCATTTGGTGCACCCAACTCAGACTTGCAATCGGTACTAAAGGAATTCTGCAACTCCCCTGCGCTGTATGTTCAGCACATCAGGGACTTGTGACATCTACACCTCTTTAGAATCAGGCCCATAGAGTCTGACATCCTTGCAATCATTTAATGCATAGCAATCTTGTAAACATCCAGAATCCTTGCAATGGCCTTAGATTACTGTCTCTTATAGTGCCAGTCTTCCCTGTGGCTCAATTTACTTGTATTTTGTCACGACACTTGTACCCAACCCTAGAGATGCAGTGAATTTAAATTTCACTGGCGAAGTGCCCGCAAAGTGGGCATTTCACATTGTCACTCCACTACACGAAGTGGCCAATGCATAAGGCTCACTTTGTCTTGTAATTATTACTTCACGTTGTCATTCTACCTTAACGCAAAGTAAGGTGAAGTGGCAATATTGGCAGCCCTTCACACACACTGTAACCAGAATTAATGTGCATCCCCAAAATGCTCATGTCTTGTGTCCAGAAAACTCCCCAGTGCTGACAAAGTGAAATAAGAGCACAAGAAATGCAAAGTCTCCCAGAATTAATGGTGCACTCAGACGTCATGCGTGCAGTAGTCACACAAAGTCATAAGAATTAATTTGCATCCCAAAAATGCTACTGTCGTGTGTCCAGAAAATTCCCCAGTGCTGACGAAGTGAAATGAGAGGGTAACAAAACATGCAAAGTCTCCCAGAATTAATGGTGCACTCCGTCATGCGAGCAGTGGTCACACACAGTCACCAGAATTAATGTGCATCCCCAAAATGCTACTGTCTTGTGTCCAGAAAATTCCCCAGTGCTGATGAAGTGAAATGAGTGTAACAAGAAATGCAAAGTCTCCCAGAGTTAATGGCGCACTCAGTCATATGCGCAGTTGTCACACACAGTCACCAGAATTTATTTGCATCCCCAAAATGCTACTGTAGTGTGTCCAGAAAATTCCCCAGTGCTGACGAAGTGAAATGAGAGTGTGACAAGAAATGCAGTGTCTCCCAGAATTGTTGGTGTACTGCAAATGCCCAGACAGATTAAGATTGTGCTGCGCATTCAAGAGATGCGTACGAAAAGGCACAACATCATCTAACTAGTGCTCACAAGTCACAAATCTGTTCCTACGGGCCCTGTTAAAGTACGTCTAAAGAGGAAATTTCATCCCCTTACACTCTATTTACTAAAACAGCTCCTGAAATGCCTCATTCTTCTTCTTCTTCTCCTTATTTCTGAGCGTGTACATCCTAATCCAGGCCCTCCTTCATATGGAGTCAATGGCAACAAAAAACAGGGTACCCTTGTCTTGGCCAGTATGAACATCTGCAGTCTGTTAAAAAATGTGATGCCCTCACTGCTTGGGTTGTAGTACACGATCTCGACATCCTGTCAGTCGTCGAAACATGGCTGTCACTATCTACCCCTGACTCAGCCATCATCCTGCCAGGCTACTCACTTTTCAGACAGGACATACTATCTAGAAGAGGAGGTGGCTGTGCTATATTCCTAAAGGAGTCATTGTTGGCCTATCCACTTTCCCTCCCTGAACCAACTACGGATATTCAGATTCTTACTGTTAAGGTTATGCTCGGTGCACACAACAAGGTCCTCAACATTGGCTTAGTCTATATTCCCCAGACCTTGCCGAACAGGGCTTAAAACCCCAAATGAACTGCACCATGAGTCTAAAACAAGACACAGAAACCATCCTGTTAGGTGATTTTAATGTCAACTGGCTCTTGTCAGGTGCCAGAAGGCATAGGGATGAGTTAACAGGTCTGAACTTTACCCAGTTAATAACTCCAACCAGGATAAACTATAAGACTGGGATAGTACACTCCTGGACTGGGTCCTAACAAATCGTCCAACACGTATCTCCCATTCTGAAGTATTGCCTGACACTATCAGTGATCACTCTTCTACCAAGTGTTATTGGTCTAACACATTTATCAAGCCCCCTGCCAGAACAATCACAAGTAGAGTGCTCTTCCATGGCCACCTGCAGCCACTAAAGTCTCTCCTCCGAAACCAAGACTGGTCTTACACTGAAACTGCACCTGATATTGATTCTGCTCTACAATACTTCATTGAACGTTTCCATGAAGCCTGTGACATACACACTCCTTTTAGGACACGTAGGATCAGGGAACTTGATAATCCCTGGATCTCTTTTAGCCTTTTGGCTCAAATGAAAGATCATGACCACCTCTGGCATAGGGCCAGGACCTCTGGCAGTCAACCTGACATACAGGCCTATAAGATGGCCAGAAATGCATGTACTAAGGCTATCCGTGAGCACAAAGCATGTTACTATAAGGATATCCTTGCCTTGACCTGGGCTGATGGGAAGAAATTCTGGGAAAACCTCTCGAAAATCACTGGGAAAGCATCCAAACAGGCTCCAGCTATGTTAAATGTTGATGGGTCGATCACCCATGACCCCGTGTTAATTGCCAACACATTTAATTTATCTTTCACAGACCTTAGCTAAACTCTGCCCCCAAATTTCTTTGAACCACCCAGCACAGCTCATACATCCACGAAATCAGAAGAGGCCTCTACCCACCCATGTTTCTACTTCAAAGCTATCTCAGAAAGCGAGACCAAGACATACCGATGTAAAGTTCCAGGAGGAACTTGGACAAGCAGTGATTCCCTTGACCTAAAACTTCTTACCTTAACTCTAGATGAAGTCCTATCCCCCCCTCACCAAGCTTCTCAATTGCTCCCTCATACTTTCACAATTCCCCCAGATCTGGAAATCTGCTCTGGTTACACCAGTTTTTAAGAGTGGGGACAGATTACTACCTGGGAATTATAGGCCAATATCTATTCTTTCCCCCGCTGTCCAAAGCACTTGAAAGGATTGTTGCTGAGCAGTTTGTGGAGTACCTGGAAAAATACAACCTACAATACGTCCAGCAACATGGTTTTCAGAAAGGGCACAGCACATCTACAGCCCTACTGGAATTCACAGGTTTCATTCACCATACTCTTGAGCAGGGTCAACTTGTTGGTGCAACCTTTATTGACCTGTCTACAGCATTTGACTCAGTCAATCACCATTTGCTGATACATCAACTTGTTGGACTTGGTATATCTTCAGAAGTCCTAAAGTGGTTCACCAGCTATCTAGCAAACCACACACAGCAGGTGAGAAAAGGATATGCCCTTTCTGCTGAACTGCCTGTCTGCTCTGGGGTTCCTCAAGGATCGATACTGGTGCCGCTTCTATTTAGCACCTTCCTCAATAATCTTCCGGCATCCTGTTCTGAACCAGTACTCCTCTATGCGGATGATGCAGTCATTTTCTCAAACTCTGCTGACCCTACCCTCCTTCAGGCCCAATTTCAGAAAAGTTTTACTGAAACTGAGTCCTGTTTCATCTCTCATAAGTTGGCATTTAACTGCAAAATAACTAAGGTCATGCTCTTCGATGGTACTCACAGCAAGCACAAAGCCGAACAACTGGTGATTAAAAACAGTGTGGGTGTTATCCTTGATCAGACTCAATCTTTTTAATATCCAGGAGTTACTCAGGTTAGTACACTCTCCTACTCCAACCATGTTGAGAATGTTGCCAAGGTAGTTAACATTTGCCTAGGCCTTCTACATAGGCATAAACACTGCCATACTACTGAAGCCCTCAGATTGGCTATGCAAAGTTCAATTGTGTCTATTAATGACTATGGTTTGGTCATTTATGGTTCCGTCACAGACAAAACCCTACATCGACTCACCACAGCTCTGATCCAGGCTCGGATTGAATATCAAGCCTGCCTTCTGGCTAAGAAGGCAGATCTTGGTCTCTTACCGCCAGGTTCCTTTCAGTTTTTCAGTCCTTTGCAGGGCACTCGGAGCACATGAAGTTCTGTGAGCCAAACTTTTACTGTCCCTCGCTGTTGAACCTCACTCCGACAGTGATCCATTGCAGTTAGAGCTGCTAATTTATTTAATTCCCTTCCTCCTGAGATTGTGACGACTGCAACCTTGGGACCACTTAAGCGGAAGTTGCGTCAATTCTTAGTTTCCAGAGCATCTTGTGACTACTATACCTAATCTCTGCTGACAGCTAAATGCACTGGGACCTCCCTGTTTTACCATTTGCCCTTGTATAGCCCTATGCTGTTGCTGCGCTATTCCACTCACAGCACTTCCTCCCATATCCCTTTCTCATTCCTGCCCTCTTTTCATCCTACCTCATCCCCCCTTCCTTTGCCCCTCCACTCCCACTTCCCCCTCTCTCCTCTGTTTCCCCACCTTGTTCTCTCCTCTACCCCCGCCCCGTGGAATTTCACCATATAGCTTCATTGTGGAATCTCCTCCTTGCTTTTATTTTGCCCCCCAATTCACCACCTGTACTTTCTTTCCTTGTAAGCCCTTTCACCCCTCTTCAGACAAGGCCACTGGCTGCACTTGACACAATATTTATCTTGCCATATTGTTCTTTTGTTTATGTAATTACTTTCCTCATGTTGTACTACTTACTGAAACCATTGTAATTTGCTATTCTTGTGACTTGACGTGGAACCTCTGTAAAAGAGCCCTTGGCTCAAAGGTCTTTCTGATTTGTTTAAATAAAAATCCAAATCTGGAAAAGAATACCTTTGTCCAGTTTGGGGTAGTGACGGCAGTAACAGTCCACTACCAGTAAAGATACCACAAAGCAGTATAAAAAATTCATGCTGGCGTGCTGGAGAGTAGGTACATACTGCTGCAATTGCTCTGTGGCACAATAAAAAAGTGTCTGATTTAATGGCACACATTGCACACACACACACTTAAGTAATGCATAGCAAATTTAAAACCTTTAGTAATATAACCAAATATTTTAAACAAACTGAAATTATACACTGCTGCACCACAAAAATCAGCAGAAAAATGTCAAAAATTACTGAAAATATTACTGTGTGTACATTAACACAGTTATACAAGAAAAATATAGCCAAAACAGAAAGACTGCCTTTTTATCCCAGTTAATATACCTACACCACAGATACGCCCCTCCCCCAAAGCACTCTTCACAGTACACAGACTGACTGTTCTAAATTAACATTCAAAATCCACACACAAACAATAAACACTCAATGATATAAGCACAGGAGGGTTTCCTACAATCGATGTATTAAATTGTGAGCAAAAAATAGCTCAAAAGGCTTTTTAGCAGCTTTTAGAGGATTTGAATTGCAGCTCTTGAGAGGAAACTGTCTCCATCTTCTACTACACACACGCTACACAGAACTGAGGCTGTGCAGAACAATCTAGAGCCCATGTGACTTGCAATCCCATGAAGCACTGCAAAATTCGCCTTTGGAACTCAAAAACAAGGCGAAGTGAGGCGAAGTACTTTGATTTCAAGGTACTTCGCCTTAAAATTGGTGGAGAAATGGTTTGGAGAAGGCGGAATAACACAAAGTCATTATTTTCAATGGACTTCACATTCCCTATTATGTGAAGTTCTCTACTTCACATTGCGGATACTTCGCGGATTGCGCGTTACTCCGTGAATCACTTCGAGGTGCGAATTTCGGCCACTTTGCCCACCACTATCCATCCCTACAATAAAATATTTTTTTCCCTAATAAATGTTTTATTGACTTTTCAGATATAAACTACATTAAGTGAGTGAAATATTATCAATAAAATCTTTTAATTGCATCTGAGGTTGTGCCAGCCTTTCTCTGAAAGTCAGATGAATATCAGATCTGAGGGAACGAGAATGGACCCTTAGTCCCTTTGATGGTGGCAGAAGGTGTGTGCCACATATTGTTGGCTCCAGACTATCACAGCCAGCACTAGCGAGTGGAGAGAGGTTAGATAGATGTTTCTAAATATCCTGAGCAGTTATCACTTCTAGGTAAAACAGAGGGGCCCAGATATTCAAAAGGGTTGCGCCATGCGCAACAGGGTTGCGCATGCGCAAGTCCTACATTGCGCCATTCTGCGATATTCAGCAGGAGGCAGTTGCGCCACTGAAAACAGGTTGAGCAACAGTGCAATGCAAATGAATGCATGCTCAACAGGAGGGGAGGAACCATGCATAAACTGCACAACCCGATATTCAGTCGGGTTGTGCAGAGTTGTGCAGGCGCAACCCACAACCTGTGCCTGCACAACTCTGAGCCAAAAAAAAAAGGATCAAGTTGAGGGCCACCCACAGGTGAGCTGCTGTATTGCAGGGCGCAACACAGCAGCTACCACCCGTGGCTGGCCCCAACTCAATCCCTATGCCCCCAAGCCCGATTGCGGGCAGAGCGGAAAACAACCCCCGCACAAACATCTCCCTAATGCCCGATCGCGGGCAGAATGTATTGAACAACCCCCAAGTGCCCGATCGCGGGCAGACTGTATACTGACAACCCCCAAACATCTCCCAATGCCTGATCGCCGGGCAGTATGTATAATGAACAGCCCCCAACATCTCCTGATGCCCGATTGGAAGGTATGTATAATGACAACCTCCAAACATCTCCCAATGCCCGATCACGGGCAGAGCGTGAAACAACCCCGAGTGCCCGATCGTGGCCGGGAATAAAAAGACCCCCAACCAGAATATCTCCCTGGTGGTCCAGTGGACTGGCAATGCTTGATCAGCGGGAAGAGATGTCCAGTGACAACCCCCAAACATCTCCCTGGTGTTTCGTAATCCTCACCCACCCCACCCACCTACGCGGCCCACCCCCGCCCCGCCAGCTGGCGGCAGCATCCTTACCCGCCTGCCGCCTGCCGGCCGCCGACTGGCTGTGCAGAGCCACTGGCGTGTAGTCTTATACTGGTGACATGATAGCCAGACGGTGAACACCATTCACAAATCTGGACTGTCATGGGTGTAGGGGGCTGCACGCATTGGCTCTAGCTCTGCACCAATGGGCGTGCAGCCCCACCGGACAGTCAGTCGGGCGGCGGGCGGCAGGCGGTGGATGCTGCCACCCGCCGCCGCGGGGGCAGGGGTAGGGGCTTCGTGGGTGGGTGGGTGGGGGACACTAGACACCAGGGAGATGTTTGGGGGTTGTCACTGGACATTCTTCCGCGATTGGCATTACGGTCCACTGGACCACCAGGGAGATATTCGTTGGGGGGGTCTTTACATTCTGCCCGGGCCGATCTGGCACTGGGGGTTGTTTCGCTCTGCCCGCGATTAAGCATTGGGAGATGTTTGGGGTTGTTTTATACATACTGCCCGCGATCGGGCATTGGGAGATGTTTGGGGATTGTCAGTATACATTCTGCCCGCGATCGGGCACTGGGGGTTTGTCAGTATACATTCTGCCCACGATCGGGCACTGGGGGTTGTTTCACGCTCTGCCAGAGATCGGGCATTGGGAGATGTTTCAGCGGGGGTTGTCATGATACTTTCTGCCCGCGATCGGGCATTGGGAGATGTTTGGGCGGAGGGTTATTTTAATGCTGCGCCCGCGATCGGTTGCAGTGGGAGGCGCTGTCCTCGACGCTGCTGCCTGGCAGGGGTGGCCAGGCACAAGTCCTCGGGATCGGCGCACCCACATGCTAATGGCATGCAAATGGGGCCATAATCAGATGAAAATGGCCCCGCGCCTTGCATGAATTATGGCCCCATTTGCATGTCACCTTTTGAATATCGGAAATTTGCACATGGCGCCAATGGTACTGCATCACTGCGGAGTTTAATGTTCAACTCTGACAACGCGGTGGCGCCAGGTTCCACTCACGCCATGCACAGATAGTTGTGATTGGGGGTGGAGTATTCAAAGGAGTTGTCAATAGCGCAACTCTTTGAATATCGCCTGCCACACCGCAAGAACTATTTTGCACAGCGCAAGGGCTTGCGCCTCAGAATGGCGCAGTTTGAATATCCCGGCCAGGGTGTCTAGAATGATTTGTGGAATAAGGATCAGTAGAATTCGGGTCTGATTGGTGAGAATGAATGTGGGCATATGCAGAAAGGTCAGTGTAATATATTACTTGTTAAATGCATTAGAGATTGTTAACAGGTTATTGCAATTAATTCCATCCAGGGTACGGTCATTTATAATGTGACAGGTGACACTATAACACTGATAAGACCCTTAATATTCCTCCAGAAACTATGTAGATCATCAGCAGAAGCCATAAATGAGCTCCTAAAATAACTGCTCCTGGCCGTACAGATGACTTTGCTGGCTCACCTACATTAATGGTGGCCAGGGGCTCATGGGAATTTTTACTTGTTTCTTCCCCTTTCCCCACCCACCTTCCCAATGCCAGGTAGTGACCATGCAGGAGTCCTGCATGCATATAGCATGCACCTGTGGAGAAGGAAGCTGTCTAGCCCACTGCAGGAATCACTAGCACAGCAGAACCTGGCAAGCATCCCTCCATGGCTGGGAACACTGACACACGGCAACACCTCCTCAGACCCCCAGGCCACCTAGCTGGCTCCCAGGTCTGTTCCCAAATTCCAAGCCACCTGACTGGCTCCCAAATCCATTCCCAAACCCCAGGTTGTCTGACTGGCTCCCAGAGCCACTCTCGAACCTCAGGTTGCCCGACCGGCTCCCAAATCCACTCCTGAAAACTGGGTCACCAGCAGTCAAACAACAGACCTCCATTAAAGTGTGCAAATAACTGAGCCATTAGGTCAGTGACTCCTGGCATTCATGGAGCTCCAACAACACATTCACACCTGTCCCACCTACAGCATTTGCCATGGCTGCAAATCCACGTTGGCTGTAATAGAACTTTCTTGGCCCACATGCCACCTTCTGTTGATGAGATATCTTTTTTCTTTTGTTTCTGCTTTTCTCAAAAATATTTTGAAGTTCTCCCCAATTTTATGTTGATTGTGAGCATGCGCAAGAAACATATTGCGGCAGCTTTCCAGAAGCAGGTTGTGGAGGTGTGGCACTGTTGTGGCCAATGCCCTCACAGCATTTAAAGGCTTGGTCCACTTTCCCCAATGCCGTGGCACGCTGCTCCTGACACTAGTTCAGCCAGTGTGCCACAGTCAGCCATTCGCTGCAATGAGAGAGTGACTTATAATTGCTGGGCAGAACATTGGCAGTGTAATATTGTTTGTGAACACGGCAGCAGTTTGCCACCGTGTTCACAAACAATATTATGATCAGCCAGTGCCGAGGGGGTGCCCAATCCCCCACAGCAGCATGTGCCCCCCCCACAACAGTGTGTGTTTGCCAACAGGGCCTACTCCCCATCGGCATTATGTCCCACTCTCCCAGTTTCATGTGCCGACAGGGGAGCCCACTTCATCAGCAAAATGCCCCCACAAACACCCGAGTAGATTTGTGCGGAGGGAGTGTCTAATCCCTTGGTTCTTGCACCCCCCTTTGTGCCAATGGGGTGCCTAACTCGCCAACTACTGCTGCCAACCCAAAAACATTTCTGGCACACTGGGAGCCCACCCACGCGGTAACAGCCCTGTTAAAAAACAAAACCATCCGCAATTTTTATTTTTTTTTAACCTGTGGAAAAATAAAACAGTCCCTCGCAGCCTCCCTGCCCCACTCCCACAAGCTGCACCCACCCACTGCACACCCTGCCTACCTATACCCCCCCTCACCCCATACTTACCTCCAGAGTCCGGCGTGACGATCTTTGGTGGACCGGGAACACATCTGCACTCTTCAAAGACGACCACGAACAGAGGAAATACCGATAAGCTGTATAACGGAATAAACAGGGTTTTTCCAACTTTGATGCATATCTCTGGCATTTTTTGGAATTTTGGCACCAAACTTTCAACATGGAATTTCTGGGATCCCTCCTCATGAATTCTGCCACTGTCATGGTGTTATTCAGCCCTGAAAGGTGATTTCGTGGTCACTGCACGGAATCCCCTTTCAGGACCAATTAATGAAATAACAGTGCCAGTGTTCATGAGGTGGTCTCTCAAAAAGGCTATGTTGCAAATTTGGTGGAAAAAATCCAAAAAATGAATGTTTTACAAGCGTGCGTTGGACAGTTGCTGCGCACACCCGTAATTTCACAAATTTGCAATATTTACATGCTAGATTTTCAACATGCCATTTTTTCACACCTCCTTGTAAACAGTACTGCTGTCATTTTTCACATCCTGGCTGAAATGTGTTTTCACGGTTCCGGCGCAGAATAGCAGGGTCGCTGTGGGAAATCCATGTTCAGGACACATTATGAAAATGACAGTGACACTGTTCATTAGCAGAGGTCCTAAAATGCCTATGTTGAAAATTTGGTGATGATACTCCATAAAATGACTGTGTTACGAGCGTGCATTGGGCGGTTTTTATGCACACTCGTAACTTTGCGAATTAATAATATTTTCAGTCCAGATTTTCAACATACATAGATACATAGACAGTGTCAGCAGATAAGAGCCTATGGCCCACCCAGTCTGCCCATTTGAGCTTGTAAGTTCAGTTTATGTTTTCCTAGAAGTCTGTTGCCCCTTACCCCTGACCTCCAGAATTCCTTTATGTCTATCCCATGCATTCTTAAATCCCATGATTGTTTCAGCCCCCACCACTTCCTCTGGCAGGGTGTTCCACTTGTCCACCACCCATTCTGTGAAGAAATTCTTCCTCATGTTTCCTTTGAATCGCCCTCCTCCAACTTCATCCCATGCCCTCTAGTCCTGGAACATCTTTTTCGCTTAAAAATAGTGTATTCCTGCACCCTGTTCCTCCCTGTGAGATACTTGTATGTCTCTATCATATCCCCTCTCCCTCCTCTCTCTTCCAGGGAGTACATGTTCAGTTCCTTCAACCTGTCTTCATAGGACTTGTGATGCAATCCATGCACCATCTTTGTTGCCCTCCTCTGAACCTTCTCTACCCTGTCTATGTCCTTATGTAGGTATGGTCTCCAGAACTGTACACTGTACTCCAGGTGGGGCCTCACTAGTGTCTTGTATAGCGGAATTATGACCTCGCTTTCCTGCTGGTGATGCCCCTGCCTATACATCCCAGCATCCTATTTTCTTTACCTGCTGCCTTGTCACACTGTTTCTCACTTGAGGTCATCAGAGATGATAACCCCAAGATCCCTTTCCTGCTTGGTGCATGCTATATCCTCACCCCTAACTGATATATTGTGCCAGGGTTTTTGTGCCCCATATGCATTATCTTGCACTTCTTTGCATTGAATTTCAACTGCCAAACCCCTGAACATTTTTCAAGTTTCTGCAGGTCCCTTCTCATTCTGTCTACACTCTCTGGTGTGTCTACTCTGTTACAGAGCTTTGTGTCATTAGCGAACAGTGAAATTCTGCCTTCTAGGTCCTGGGCAATGTCACTGATGAAGATGTTGAATAGGACCGGTCCCAGCACTGATCCCTGTGGTACCCCACTGGTCACTCTTCCCTCTGTGGAGTGACATCCATTTACCACCACCCTCTGTGTCCTGCCACCCAGCCAGTTACCTACCCACCACACTACTGTCCTGCCCACACCCATATTCCCCAGTTTGTGTAATAGTCTTCTATGTGGCACAGTGTCAAAGGCCTTGCTGAAGTCCAGATAGGCCATGTCCACTGCCCTCCCTGATCCACCTCCCTAGTCACCCAGTCAAAAAATTCAATGAGGTTGGTCTGACATGACCTCCCCCTGGTGAAACCATGCTGCCTTGGGTCCTGTAGTCCATTGACAACCAGATGTTCCACCAATCTCTTTTCAGTAGTGCTTCCATGATCTTCCCCACTACCAAGGTGAGGCTGACTGGTCTGTAGTTCCTGCTTCCTCTTTGTTCCCGCTTTTGTATAGGGGACTACATCTGACTGTCCTCCAGTCTTTGGGCACCTCCCTGTTTCCAGTGATCGGCTAAACAGGATAGCCAGAGGTTCAGCCACCACCTCTCTTAGTTCTTTAAGGACCCTGGGGTGCACCCCATCTGGCCCCATTGCTTTATCAACTCTTATTACTTCCAGTTCCTTCAGGACCCTTTCTCGAGTAAAGGGACTTGTGTCCATTTCTGCACCATTCTCACCCCTTGTACTCTCTTCAGAACCATTACCCTCCTCTTCCTCAGTAAAGACTGAGCAGAAATACCTGTTCAATATGTCAGCTTTACTGTTGTCGTCCTCCACGCGGCCCCCATCCTCCCCCTTCAGTCTCACTATCCCTTCCTTTGTCTTTCTTTTTTCACTTATGTACCTGCAAAAGGTTTTGTCCCCTCTACCCACTGATTTTGCAATGTGTTCTGTCTGAGCTTTGGCTTCCCTTACTGACCTCCCTGCCTCCCTTTGCTTCTCTTGGTACTTCTCCCTATCCCCTTTGCCTGTGTCTTTTGTATTGCCTGAATGCAATCTTTGGCTTTCACTTTCTTTGCTACCTCTTTGGAAAACCATAATGGTCTCCTCTTCCTTTTCTTTTTGCTAACCTGCTTAATGCATAATTCTGTTGTTCTTGTAATCCCCATTTTAAATACTGTCCACTGTTCCTCAACCCTGATTCCTGTCCCATTCCCTTAATGCCTCTTTCAAGTATCTCTCCATTTTCCCAAAGTCTGCCCCTAAAATCCAGGATACGTGTTTTTGTGTGTGGTTTGGTTCTGCTCTTTCTGTGATTTCAAACCACAATGACTGGTGGTCACTGTTCCCCAGGTGCTCTCTCACTGTTACCCCCATCACACTGTCCCTGTTTGTGAGCACAAGGTCCAGTATTGCCTTCTGCCGAGTTGGTTCCATGACCAGTTGCTTGAGGAAGGCACCCTGAAGGGAGTCCAGGATAAAATCTGCTCCTAGTTGATGCTGCTGCTGGGATGCTCCAGTCCACCTCTGGAATATTGAAGTCTCCAACCAGTACTACCTCACCCTTGTCTGCCATCCTTTGGATGGCTAGCATCAGCTCCCTATCTGTTTCTTCCTCCTGGGCTGGTGGTCTATAGACCACACCTGTGCGGATGGCTGTCCTCATTTTCCTTTCCAGCTTAACCCACAGTATCTCTCCCCCCATTTTGTTCCTCCTGGATCTCTGTGGCCCTTATGTCATTTTTCACATACAGTGCCACTCCTCCTCCCTTCCTGCCTGCTCTGTCTCTTCTGAATATGTTGTAGCCAGGTATGGCCATCTCCCAGTCGTGGTTATCATTATACCAGGTTTCAGTGATGGCCACAATGTCCAGGTCTGACTGCACCATGACAGCCTCCAGATCTTCCATCTTGTTGCTAAGGCTCCTGGCATTTGGACACATGGCTTTCCATGATTTGACCTCCCTAGACTGTTTTGCTGTTCTACTCCAGCCCCTTCCTTGGTTGTCCTTTATCCCTGGTTCTCCTTGCTGTCTGCCCTTCTGCTGAATTTGCCCCTTTTCTGCCTAGCCACCTCTTGGGCACTAATCTCCATCTTTTGCACACTGCTTTGCAGAGATAGCCACTCCTCTGGTTCACTGGTTCCACTGCTAGCTGTGGGGGGTGAGCAAGTAGGTACCCTCCTTGCTGGCCTGCCACCCCTCTTTGCTAGTTTAAATGCTTGTCAATGTAGCATTTAAACTTATCATTGAGTGCTTGGATTCCCTCCAGGATGGATGCAGGCCATCAGGCTTGAACAAACCTCCATCCCTCCAGGTGGGTCCCCAGTCACCAATGAATCCAAACCCTTCCTCACAGCACCAGTTCTTCAACCATGAGTTAAAGTTCCTGGTGCATGCACTCCTATGCTCTCCCTTGCCTCTCGCAGGTAGTACTTCTGAGAAAGTGACAGAAGTAGCTACTTGCTTGAGACCCTCCCCAATTTTCTAAACTCTTCCTGAACTTCCTTTGGCTCCCCATTTTCCAGGTCATTAGTACCTAGGTGGATAATGACATCCAGCTCACCCTCCGTCTTGCCTTCCCAGTGATCCCCAGGATCTTCCTTCCATCCTCCATGCCGTGGCACCTGTAGGCACCTCACCTCCTGTCCTCCCCTCCTATGTTCCTAGCTGATCCCTCTTATGATGGAGTCCCCACCAGGATTCGCTTCCTCCTCCTCTGGAGTCCACTGCTTTCCCCGCTGAGGTCACCTCCTTGGCTAACCTCCACATCCTTTCCTTCCACTTCTCTGGATACCTCTATTTGGTTGTCCTCATTTGCCAGTGTGGCATATGAGTTCTTGAGTGAGTTCTTGAGTGGAATAGGATCTGGGATGTGCCTTTGCCTGACCGCTCTAACCCTCCCTGAGCCTACTGTCATCCAAGTGCTCCTCGTTCTCTGCATCCTTTGAGGCAGTTGCATTGGACTGGGTGGTCTCTGGATAGGGGTGATGGTACTCCTGACCCAGTTTACTTCCATTCTGAGTCTGGCTACCTCATCCCACAGTCTAGAGAGATGCATGCAGATAGGGCAGCACCTCAGTGTCCAGAAGGTCTGCCTGAATATGGCTGCCCCACAGCCACTGCATTGCACCACTCCCCACATTATACTGCAATTATACTGCTATTCCACTACTTGTCTGCTACTGAAGCTCTCCTAGTTCCCTTTTTATTCTTCTGCACCTCCTTATGAACAGTACAGCTGTCATTTTTCACATCCTGGCTGAAACGTGTTTTCCGTCTTCCAGCACACAATAGCATGGTCGCTGTCGGAAATCAGTGTTTGGGACAGATTAGAATCAAGCGAGGGGCGGGGGAGTAACCGAGCTCAACTGAGCTCTGTTGGGACTGCTGCAGATTTATTTGTGGGCAGGAAAAGGCACCAATGCAGTCAGGAGCCCAGGACAAAAGGGCAGCCTGCAGCACCAGGAAACACAGAACCACAGAGCGAGGGAGAGGGACTGAGTGAGCTCAACAGAGCTCTGTTGGGACTGCTGAGGATTTCTTTGTGGGCAGAAAAAGGCAGCAATGCACATTGGGGCCCAGTACAAAGGGGCAGCCTGCAGCGGCAGGAGAAACAGAATGAGCGACTGAGAGAGGGAGTGAGCGAGATCAATGGAGCTCTATTGTGACTGCTGCGGATTTCTTTATGGGCAGAAAAGGGTGGCAATGCAGGCAGGAGCCCAGTACAAAAGGCCTGCCTGCAGTGCCGGCAGACACAGAATGAGTCTGTGGTGAGTGAGGTCAACAGAGCTCTGCCGGGACTGCTTCAGATTTCTTTGTGGCAGGAAAAGGTGCCAACAGAGGCAGGAGCCCAGTACAAAAGGGCAGCCAGCAATGTCAGGAGAAACAGAATGAGTGAGTGAGACAGGTGGAGTGAGTGACCTCAATGGAGCTGTGTCAGGGCAGCTGCTGATTTCTTTGTGGGCAGAAAAAGGTGCCAATGCAGGTAGGAGCCCAGTGCAAAAGGGCAGCCTGCAGTGCCGGGAGAAACACAATGAGCGAGTGAGAGAGGGGGAGTAAGTGAGCTCAACAGAGCTGTATCGTGACTGCTGCGGATTCCTTTGTGGGCAGGAAAAGAAGGTAATACAGGCAGGAGCCCACTACAAAAGGCCAGTCTGCAGCACCGGGAGAAACGGAACGAGCGAGTGAGAGAGGGGGAGTGAGCGACCTCAATGGAGCTCTGTCAGGACAGCTGCAGATTTCTTTGTGGGCAGAAAAAAGTGCCAACTCAGGCAGAAGCACAGTACAAAAGGGCAGCCTGCAGCGCGGGCAGAAACAGAATGAGTGAGTGAGAGAGAGGGAGTGAAAGAGCTCAACGGAACTCTGTCAGGACTGCTATAGACTTCTTTGTGGACACAAAAAGATGCCAACAGAGGCAGGAGCCCACTACAAAAGGGCAGCCTGCTGTGCCAGGAGAAACTGAATGAGCGAGTGAGAGTGAGTGAGTGAGTGAGTGAGCTCAACGGAGGTCTATAATGACTGCTGCGGATTTCTTTGTGGGCAGGAAAGGGCAGCAACGCAGGCAGTAGCCCAGTACAAAAAGCCTGCAGCATGGGCAGAAACAGAACAAGCAAGTTGGAGATGGGGAGTGAGCGAGCTCAACGGAGCTGTGTTGGGACTGCTGCAGATTTCTTTGTGCCAGAAAAAGCCATCAATGCAGGCAGGAGCCCAGTACAAAAGGGCAGCCTGCAGCAGCAGGAGACACAGATTGAGCAAGTGAGGGAGGGGGAGTGAGTGAGCTCAACGAGCTCTGTTGGGAGTGCTGTGGATTTCTTTGTGGGCAGAAAAAGACAGCAATGCAAGCAGGGGCACAGTACAAAAGGGCAGCCTGCAGCAGCGGGAGAAACAGAACAAGCGAGGGAGGGGGGGTGAGTGAGCTCAACAGAGCTCTATCGTGACTGCTGCAGATTTCTTTGTGGGCAGAAGAAGGCAGCAATGCAGGCAGGAGCACACTACAAAAGGGCAGCCTGCAGTGCTGGCAGAAACGGAATGAGCGAATGAGAGAGGGGGAGTGAGCGAGATCAATGGAGTTCTGTTGGGACTGCTGCAGATTTCTTTGTGGGCAGAAAAAGGTGCTGCCAGAGGCAGGAGCCCACTACAAAAGGGCAGCCTGCAGCATCAGGAGAAATAGAATGAGTGAGTGAGACAGGGGGGAGTGAGCGACCTCAACAGAGCTCTGTCAAGACAGCTGCAGATTTCTTTGTGGGCAGAAAAAGGTGCCAACTCAGACAGAAGCCCAGTACAAAAGGGCAGCCTGCAGCACCATGAGAAACACAACGAGCGAGTGAGAGAAGGGGACTGAGTGAGCTCAACAGAGCTCTATCGTGACTGCTGCAGTTTCTTTGTGGGCAGAACAAGGCAGCAATGCAGGCAAGAGCCCAGTAGAAAAGGCCAGCCTGCAACTCCAGCAGAAACAGAACGCGCGAGTGAGAGAGGGGGGAGTGATCAAGTTCAACGGACCTGTGTCAGGACTGCTGCAGATTTCTTTGTGGGCAGAAAAAGCCACCAACAGAGGCAGGATCCCAGTGCGAAAGGGCAGCCTGCAGCACCAGGAGAAACAGAATGAGCGAGTAAGAGAGGGGGAGTGAGTCAGCTCAATGGAGCTCTGTCGGGACAGCTGCAGATTTCTTAGTGGACAGAAAAAGGTGCCAATGCAGGCAGGAGCCCAGTACAAAAGAGCAGCCTGCAGCACCCTGAGAAACAGAATGAGCAAGTGACAGAGGGGCACTGAGCTACCTCAACAGACCAACGCAATCAACATTCGGCATTGACAAATGCTTGTTATATTTGCTTCAGCACACATGCGCAGCAAACATCTTGTTACATGAACAGCATTTCAGAGGTGGGTTACTGTTGAGTCCAGTGCAGCTCAGGTTACAGTGGTTTCGACAGTGCCAGCCCAGTGATCATCAAGGCTGATCATGACACTGATCTCTAGCTGGCTGGGTTGAAACTTCATGTAGTTGGAAGGAAGGAGCCGCTGCAATCCAGGGGCAGCTCTATCCTTTCATTTGTATGATGCCACCCAGCAACCAGCTGAGTGGCAGCATAATTACCCTGCTCCTACCCCATCCCAGAGGCTCAGACCTGACCCATCCTGACCCCCACATCACAGAGACACAGGCAGGCAGGACCCAGACTGTCAACCAAAGACGAGACTCACTCAATCATCTTCCAACCCCAGATAATGTCAGACCCGGCTCCTTGTCACCCCAAAATGAGACTCACATCCTCTCACAGGTTCAGTGAAGTCCCAGTAATTGCTTGTCCCACTCACAGAAGCAAAACAAAGATCACCTTCCATGGCCATCCACTGCCCCCACCCCACAGCCAACTAAACCTCCATCAGTCCCCAGGCTATTCAAACTAAGCCCTCCCCAAAGCATGCAGCAACAACCACCCCCCCAACTGGCGTGCACTGTTGAAAAGAAGCGACCTCCATCTCAGAATCAAGCACCATAATGAATGGTCTGTCCTGCTGTACCCTCTCCCACACACAGCCATAGATAACAGGACTGTGTTTTGGTCAGTAAAGGAAGAGACCCTCAAAACAGAAGCATGCCTGAGAGAGTGACATGATAGGTAACAGGGCTGTGCAGTAGGCTAATGGCACCAGAACAGGGCTATGTCTGTGATCCTCATGCCTTCCCTACCCATTCCACCTCTGCTACTTTACAATGCCCAGTATTCTTGCCCCAAGAGCGAGACTGAAGCAATGGTTGGTACTGCCTAGTGATCTGCAGGCAGCACTCAAAAGGACATGGGGAACACCAGCAGTGGCACCAACAGCAGTAGCACCAGGATGAGCATGGCCAACACTCAGCACCACCTGCCTCCACCTCCACCACTACCACCATCACCACCCTCAAATATCAGCAGCAGGTAAGGTCAAAATCAGATGGGGATAACATCTATTAAAATATAGTTCTAAAATATGTTTCCCCAAATGGCTGTTTTTTTTAGTCTGCTCCAGATATGATAACGCGGCCTCGTTCCCAACCCACATGCTAGCAAAGCATGACCGAGAAATTGGCATCCCCTTTGATGGCAGTGGACAATGGACTGTAGTTAAACCCCACAGTCTAAAGGTGCTTTTACAGACCGAAACCAGCGTTACCTGTCCAGCGCCTATACAGCCTGTTGCGCTTCACATCCTGATTAGACGAGCTCCTGTTTCACCACAACATCGCCCAGCCCTCCATATCGGTGCAGTACTCCTTGCCAGGTAGAACAGTGGCCACATGACGTGATAACTAAAGAGCTGGAGTTCTTGAGCCGGAATGGGCGCTTTACACTGCGAGCTGCAACGGCATGCTTGGGGACAAACCACCCACGCCAGGGACTGCGATTCAGGCGAACGTTCATTTTACAATGGAACAAAAAGCATTTAGACAGCATGGGATGGACCGGTATGGTCCTTCTGTAACGCTTATTCCGTTGTAAGACTGCGTGTGTAAAAGCGCCTTAAATTATCTGCAAAGATTATTTGAGCATTGCAACCTAATCCCATACATTTTTGAGAGCCTAGTTCAAGTAAGTTTAAAACATTTAAAAACTTTATATTATATAAAGAATAAACTTGAATGTACCTCATGAACTGAAATATGACTACTGCTCTAACTGTGGTTTCTTCAGTCTTTTTATTTTGAAGGACTGCAACTATAGGGTTATCAGAAATTTAACCGCAGTGACAACATGAGCTAAGATAGTATCCGTAAAGTTCAGACCATTATTGGGTATCTATGCAGCATACTTTATTAAGAAAGAAAATTAATCTAATGTCATTAAAAATGATCATATATTTTCTTACCGCAGTGATACTGATACATAATCTAAATAGATGAAGACACTTGGGGCCAGATATTGAAAAACTAGCATGGACGCCAGTGGGTGTTTGCCCCACTAACAGGGTTTTGTGCCTGGTTCATGGGTGGGGTCTATATTCAGGGATCCCTGTAGCCATGGGCAAAGCCCATTAGTGCCCGAGTGCTAACATAATGCTGCACCCATGTAAATGGGGGGGAACCTCACATATATGCTCAGCAGAAAGTTCAGCAGTTTGCATTGGTGGTAAATGACACCCAAAGAAATGCTATTCACTGCCATTACAAACCTAGTCTTAAATGGGAGCAAAGCCTTGGTGGCAGGACAGCTACACTGCAGCCACCTGCTCCCTCCTACCCTCTCAACCCCCGACCATGTACAACAATGTATGCTCTGCCCAACCCTCTAAACCCCGTCCTGGTCTGGTTCAATATTGCTCTGGTGTCTAGTGACATCCCCACCCACTGAGCACCCCATAGCGGTGCATGCACATAGACCCTGATGTCTAACTGCACCCTCCCCCGGACACCCATCCCCAAGGCGGGAATGTTGTGGCACTCTGTGGCACTTTGTAAAATTGCCTACTAACTAGAGGGAAAACTGCCACTGCTTGGCATTCTGCAGGGATGGATTCTACCCACTTTGCCCAACTCTGACCAATAAACTCAAAACAATTCCTCATAATGTATACAGCTTATCGAGACTTGATAATGGAAGGAAACACCAACTTTAACATGATGAGGGAAATGGTACAGAGGTTCCTGTGCAAAATTCAACTGGTATGGACACACAACAAAGGTGGTAACTGATAAGACAGGGGATAGTGGAGGCAACAGAAACTTGCAGCAGGGCCCAAACTAAGAAGGCTATGGGAAAGAAACCAAACTGGATAAGTAAAGGGGTGCTTGACAGGGTGAGGAAGAAAAGGGCAGCTTAGAGGAGATACAGAAAATTGGGGTGGGAGAAAGATAGTGAGGAATACCTGAAAGAAGCGAAGGAAGTGACCAGGGGAGTAAGGGCAGCCAAGGCAGCAAGGGAACTCAGGCTGGCACAGGGCATAAAAAAAGGGGAGAAAGGCTTCTTTAGGTACATCAGGGAGAACAAAAGCTGTAAGGACCAAATTGTAAGAATTAAGAAGGAGGGGGGATGGGTGGAGCAAGGGGGTGAAAAGGCAGAAGTGCTCAATGACTACTTCTGTTCAGTCTTTACGAAAGAAAAGGAAGGGGCGCTATCCATAGTAGAAGGGAAGATAGGAACAGATGGAAGGGTGACAGATGAAGAAATCACAGTGGGGAGGGTGCTGGAGGGGTTAAGGGCATTGAGGGTAGACAAGGCTTCTGGGACCAGATGGAGCACATCCGAGAGTGCTGAAGGAGCTGGCAGAGGTCCTGACAGGACCCTTAGCAGACTTATTTAATTAATTTCTAGACACAGGATGCATACCGCAGGACTGGAGACTGGTTCATGTGGTTCCCCTCCACAGGAGTGGACCCAAGGATGAACCAGGGAACTATAGGCCAGTAAGTCTAACGTCCATAGTGGGGAAGCTAATGGAGACCATCCTAAAGGATAGGCTAGTGGCACTACTGGGGGTGAACGGGGTGCAGGACGGGAGGCAGCATGGTTTCGTCAAGGGCAGGTCATGCCAGACCAACCTAGTGGAATACTATCACTGGCTGACTAGGCAAATTGACAGGGGCCATGTGGTGGATGTCCTGTACCTAGACTTCAGTAAGGCCTTTGATTCAGTACCACATGGGAGACTTGGAATCAAACAACAGGACACAGGGGTGGGAGTGAAATTGGCGGGGTTGGTGGAGAACTGGCTAAAAGATAGGCAGCAGAGGGTGGTGGTAGATGGGGAATACTCATCCCATAAGCATGTGACAAGTGGTGTTCCACAGGGTTTGGTGTTGGGCCCAGTGCTGTTTGGCATATTTATTGCGGACATCTCGGAGGGCATCAGCAGCAAAATCAGCCTGTTTGCGGATGACACCAAGATGGAACCGGTGATTGATGACCAGGAGGGGTGACGGGGGCTACAGGAAGATCTGGCAAGGCTGGAGGCATGGTCTGACAGATAGCAGCTGGGGATCAATGCAAAAAAATGCAAGGTGCTGCACTTCGAAACAAAAAATCCGAGGAGAAGCTACCATATGGGGGGAATGCAGCTGGAGGTAACAGAAGAGGAGAAAGATCTGGGGGTACTTATGACGGTAGCAATGGACAATTCTACACAATGCTGAAAGGCAGCAGCAATGGACAGCAAAATGCTGGGGTGCATTGCAAGGGGAATTAGCTCGAAAAGAAGGGAGGTTATTCTACCATTATACAGATCGTGGGTTAGACACCACCTGGGATACTACATGCAGCACTGGCACCCATACCTGCAAAAGGACATTATGCTGCTGGAGAGGGTGCAGCGTAGGGCAACGAAGGTGAGTCAGGGCCTGGAGGAATTGCCATATGAGGTCAGACTAAGAGAGTTAAACATGTACACACTGGAGGAGAGGAGGAGGGACAGGGGGATATGATTGAGATCTTCAAATACATGAAAGGGATAATCAAAACAGACACAGAGAGTCTATTCAGGAGGAGAGTGGAGAGAGACTCTAGGGGCCATGACATGAGATTGGAGGGGGGTAAATTCAGGAGGGAGGTGAGGCATTTTTTTACTAAGAGGGTGGTGGCAAAGTGGAATGCACTACCAACTGAAGTGGTGGCATGTACCACAGTGGAATGCTTCAAGAAGGGGTGGGACAGGGCAAAAGGGAGGTAAGTGGGGGGGCAGCTGCTGAATAGGGAGCTGGCTGCATTCATGAACAGCCTAGATAGACCATGATGGCCTTTTGCTGCTGGCAATTTTCAAATGTTCATATGTTCGTAACACATTCCATAGATGTTATGTCTATTAACAAAATAAAGAAAGAGGCAAGTGAATATCTGTATCAGTGATATAGCAAATGGGCAGGAGAGAAGGGTGTGCCTATTTGCAGATGATATGAACATCTGTAATAGGGTGGACACCCCCAGGAGGTGGAGGCCATAAGGAAGGACCTGAAGATTCTGGAAGGGTGGTCGGATAATTGGCAGCTGGAATTCAATGCCAAAAAGTGTGCAGTGATGCACATGGGGTGTAAGAACCCACAAGCAACTTACACTTGGGGGGGGGTGCCGGTAATTAAGCCAGCTGAGCAAGAGAAAGATCTGGGGATCTTAGTGTCAAGCAACCTTAAGGTAGGTCATCAATGCAGCAAAGCTGTGGGAAAGACAAATAGAATGTTGGCATGCATTGGAAGGGGCATAACAAGCAGAAGGAGAGAGGTACTGATGGCTCTTTATAAAGCCATGGTGAGGCCTCACCTGGAGTACGGGGTCCAGTTCTGAAGACCACACCTATGCAAGGACATAAATGGCACAGATAGGGTGCAGAGAAGGGCAACCAAGATGGTGCATGGTATGCGGGGGAAGTTATATGAGGAGAGGTGCAGGGAATAGGATCTGTACACATTGGAGACTAGATGGGAGAAGGGGGGCATAGAGCAGAGTCTAAGATTGGAGGAAGGAAGATTTAGGGGCAATGTGAGATGGGCATTCTTCACAGAGAGGGTGGTGGAGACCTGGAATAAACAACCAGAGGAAGTGGTGGGGCAAACTGGTGGAGGGATTCAAGAGGATATAGGACAGACATAAAGGGTTGGCAAGTACGGGGAAGGGGAGGTCCCGTGACACAGGTAATGAGAAAGGGGGAAGGGGCAGACTCGATGGATCAGAGGGTCCTTTTCTGCCACCAGATTTCTATGATGCTATGATTCTAAGTATTGGCTTGCATGGAAAACATACAGAATACTGTATTATAGGCAGTAAATTGTCAAAAGCAGGGCTAAATGTGAAATGCAGTTTCTCCAGGTCAGAGGTCACTGGTGACTAGTGACACCCATCACCCCTCAATCTCCCAACCTAGTGCCTGCAGAGACCCTGGTGTCTAACGACACCTCAATCCCCTGAACACCCATCCCCAACATGTTGATCTATGCCCTGGTGTCTCGTGTAAGTCTGATGATGTACTACAGTGCCTTTTCACACTGATTGTACCAGTACCCATCACGCTCAGCTTAGCTCAACTCAGCACAATCGGTACCGGTAGAATAAGTGCAAAAAGGTGCTGTTCTTAGGGTTGTCAGAACCCAATGAAATTATGGTTCTGGTCTAGAACTTTACAAATAGTTCTAGGGTTCTAATCCCTGAATAGATCCTTTGTCCTGATCAAACCTACAGTCATAGCACTTCGACACCCCAGAATAGCTGTTAACCCATTTTTTCCCTTTACCCCATCCCACTTTTTGTGTTGCTTGCACTCATGCACAAGAAACATGTTGTTGCAGCTTGCTGCAGAAGCAGGTTGTGGAGGTGCGGCACTGTTGTGGCCAATGCCCCCACTGCCTTTGGCGGCTTGGCCCACGTTCCTCAATGGGGTGGCACGCTGCTGACACTAGTTCAGCCAGCGTGCCACCACCTTCAAACATTTAAGCCGCTGCTATCAGGGGCCGTCTCATCATTGCAGCGTCATCTCCTGCAATGAGGGAGTGACCCCTCCTTGCAGGGCTTGCCGACTGGGTGCCCAATCCCTGTCAGCTTCAGTCCCCCCTTCCCCTTGACGATGGGGGAGCCCACTCCCCATCGGCATAAGTCCCCCCCCCACATTTGTTCTGTGCTGAGGGGGTTGCCCAATCCTCCTCGGCTCTTGTGTCCCCCCTCGATATGTGCTGGACGGGATGCCCAATCCTCTGCCAGCTACAGATGCCCCCTAAACATTCAGGTGGCATGCTGGGAGCCCACCCTAGCATGCTAAATTCCTCTGAAAAATAAAAAAATCCTGCAATTTTTTTTGGTTTTTTTTTTTTAAACCTATTAAAAAAGAAAACAGTCCCATGCAGTCCACCCTCTGCATGCCCTGCCTCCCCACACACCCCTCACCCCATACTTACCTCCAGAGCCCGGCGCGACGATATTCGGTGGACCGGGAACACATCTGCACTCTTCAAAGCCAACTGCGAACTGAGAAAATGCTGGTAAGCCATATAATGGCTTAAATAGGGTTTTTTCAACTTTGGTGCATATCTCAGGCATTTTTGGGAATTGTGGCACCAAATTTTCAACATGAGATTATTGGGACCCCTCCTCATGAATTCAGCCACTGTCATGGCATTATTCAGTCCTGAAAGTTGATTTTATGGTCACCGCATGGAATCACCTTTCAGGACTGAGTAACAAAATGACAGTGCCAGTGTTCATGAAGTGGGCTCTCAAGAAACTCATGTTGCAAATTTGGTGGGAAAAATCAAAAAAATAAGTGTTTTACTAGTGTGCATTGAGCAGTTGCTACACGTGCTAGAAACTTTGCAAATTTGCAATATTTTCACTCCAGATTTTCAACATTGGCATTTTTCCGCACCTCCTTATGAACAGTGCAGCTGTAATTTTTCACAACCTGGCCGAAATGTGTTTTCACACTTGTGGCGCAGAATAGCGCAGTTGGTGTGGATCAAATCAATGATCGGGACACATTAAGAAAATCACAGTGACACTGTTCATGAGCAGAGGTCCTAAAATGCCTATGTTGAAAATTTTGTGATGGTAGTCCATAAAATGACTGTGTTATGAGAGTGCGTTGCGTAGTTTCCACGCACCCTTGTAACTTAGCAAATTAGTAATATTGTCATCCCAGATTTTCAACACTGCCATTTTTTCACACCTCATTATGAACAGTGCAGCTGCATTTTCCACATCCTGGCCAAAATAAGTTTTCGTGCTTCCAGCACAGAATAGCACAGTCGCTTTGGGAAATCAGTGTTTGGGACAAATTAAGATCGAGTGAGAGAGCGGGAGTGACTGAGCTCAACTGAATTCTGTTGGGACTGCTGTGGATTTCATTGTGGGCAGAAAAAGGGACCAAGGCAGGCAGGAGCCCAGTACAAAAGGGCAGCCTGCAGCACCAGGAGAAACAGAACAAGCGAGTGAGAGAGGGGGAGTGAGTGAGTTCAACGGAGCTCTATCAGGACTGCT
Source organism: Neoceratodus forsteri (assembly GCA_016271365.2). NCBI lineage: Eukaryota > Metazoa > Chordata > Ceratodontiformes > Ceratodontidae > Neoceratodus > Neoceratodus forsteri. The sequence goes on along the minus strand of CM028133.1, from coordinate 219,750,421 downwards.
GCAGATTTCTTTGTGGGTAGAAAAGGGTGCCAATGCAGGCCAGAGCCCAGTACAAAAAGGCAGCCTGCAGTGCCGGGAGAAACGGAATGAGCAAGTGAGAGAGAGGGAGTGAGTGAGCACAGTGGAGCTCTATCAGGACTGCTGTGGATTTCTTTGTGGGCAGAAAAAGGCGCTAACAGAGGCAGTAGCCCAGTACAAAAGGGCAGCCTGCAGCACCAGGAGAAACAGAATGAGCAAGTGAGAGGGGGGGGGAGCGACCTCAAGGGAGCTCTGTCAGGACAGCTGTGAATGTCTTTGTGGGCAGAAAAAGGCACTAACGGAGGCAGGAGCCCAGTACAAAAGGGCAGCCTGCAGCTCCAGGAGAAACAGAATGAGTGAGTGAGAGATGGGGAGTGAGCGAGCTCAACGGAGCTCTGTCAGGACTGCTGCAGATTTCTTTGTGGGCAGAAAAAGGCACCAATGCAAGCAGGAGCCCAGTACAAAAGGGCAGCCTGCAGTGTTGGGAGAAATAGAACAAGCAAGTGGGGGGGGGAGTGAGCGAGCTCAATGGAGCTCTGCCAGGACTTTAGAGTTGCCCACCCTCCTGCCCAGGGTCCTCTGTGGTCCTATATTAGAGCAGGGTCTCTGCAGTGGACACAAATCAATGATTGGGTACTTTTAGGATTGCTGTAATAATACAGATTTAGTTGTTCTGTTTATTTCTTTAACTGAGCTAAATACTGTGCTATGGTGTTATGATTGCTGTAATAATACAGTGGATGTCTGGGGAAGGGGGGGTTCTTAGTTCTTAGGCATAGCACTTTCACTTCCAAATACCTAAGCAGCACATATAAGCAAGCAACATATGGCACTGACAAATGCTTGTTGTAGTATTCCCATCCCACTGTCCACTCATGCTACCTCCCCACTACTCTGTGTTTTCCTACTAACTATGTCCTTTCCTCCTTCCACCCACTCCCCTTAACAAAATAAACTGGCCCAGCCAGTTTCCTGCATTGAATATTCTAATCCTTCCTCGGGAGGGAGCAATTTTAGACTTGGTACTCTCAAATGGGGACGGAGAAAGAATCTCAGATTTAGAAGTGGTTAGCCATCTGGGAACAAGCGACCACCAAACAGTGTGGTTCACAATAAACACAGCCGAATAATCAAGCCTTACAAAAGCAGGAGTATTGGGCTTTAGGAGGGCTGACTTTCGGAAAATGAGAGAGTGCTTCAGAAAAGCACTAGCAAACAGGCAAGAAGGAGGGGTGGAGGAACAATGTGGAGTAATCAAAACAGCTGTCACAGATTGCCTGGTCCTGTAAAAGTGAACATATGCCCTGGTGGCTAGTGGCACCCTCCCCCACCCTCTGATCCCCATCTCCAGGAAAAGTTAAATATTCCCAGGTGTCTGGTGGTCCTCCCCAAGCACTGAACACCATCCTATATACTAACACATATTTCTCTGGTGACCAGTGGTTCTCACACTCTCCGATCGCTGGCTCCATATAAATTAAATACTTCCCTGGTGTCTACTGGTCCCATCTGTCCTCCAATTACTGTACCCCCTTACCTTAAGTGCCAGTGCTGTGGGAGCCCATATGGTGACCGGCACAGCCTTCTTCTTACCACCTCAGCCTACTGCCATATGCAATGACAGGGAGCATGCATCTCCTGTACTGGGAGCTTGTGTATTGTCTACAGTAGACAGTACATGCACTCCTTTTACTGTACAGGGGACACACCCTCCCTGTCATTGCATATGGCAACTGGCTAAAGTGGCAAGAGGGGGGCTGTGCCGGTCACCATATGGGTTCCTGCAGCACCAGTGCATAAGGCAAAGAGGGTGGCAGGGTGGGTTGGTCAATACCTGTAGTGCCGAAGAGGTGCCACTAGAAGCCAGGGAATATGTGATTGAATACAGGGCCAGCAATCAGAGGGTGGGGGAACCAGGAGACACCAGAGAAGTATTTCATTATAATGGGGACAGTGATCGGAGGGTGGATGCCATGGAAATTATTTAATAATACCAGGGCAGGGGATTAGAAGTTGGGGGGGTAAACTAGACAACACGGACATTATTACATTTACCCAGGATGGAGATCGGGGGACAGTAGGCACCATGGGGATTATTACTTTTATTGCTGGTGGGGATCAGAGGGCGTGTGGGGTGTCACATGGCACCAGGAAGCATGTGCGATCTCCAACTGTCGACATGGTTGTTGGATGCAGTGTCTCCGCCGGCTACTAGGGTTGCCCATAGTAAGTCAGGTTTCTTCTTAGCAGTAATTGTGCAGCATAAGGTGGCCTGTGCTATTGCCTTTGCACAACACTACCATGCTGAATATTGCACTGCACCAGGATTCATGTCCCAGCCCCTCCCTTTACCCAACACATACATTATTTCTTTGCACACACTAACCATTTTAGCACATGCTACAGCTCCCTTTGAATATTGCACTTAGGCACAAACCCTGGACAAATGGTGCAATCAGTTTGCTCGCCAGGCAAAGTTGTGAGTATCTGGCCCCAGGAGGCCTATAAATTTGTCACTTGTCCTAGTGGGCCACTCTCGGAGGTCCCCCTTTGATCCCTCACCCCCCATCTTAACAAAGCCATTCCTGGCAGCTGCCCCCATCTCCCTCCAGCCCCCTTCCCTTTCACCCCTTATGGACTCTGCCATGACAAACCCACTTCTAGTTGCTATTTCCCTACCTCTTGCACTTAGTAACTGGCTTATCAGCACTTAGTAACTGGTTTGTTTTTTGTTTGCTACTACATTTCTGGTATTAAGCTATGCACCTTGCTAGTTTCTAAATCTACCTATGTATTCTGTTTACTTCTGTGTCCCACAGTGTTGTTATAACTGCCTACCTTGCCAGATACTGGCACTGAAAGTTTTCTGTAATGTATTGTTTTTGTGTCCACGACTTGGAGCCTTTGTAAAAGAGCCTCCTTGGCCCAAAGGTTGTAATTCCGAAACTGAAATAAATAAATACGTAAATTTATTAAATGTTTATGTTGTAAGAACCAGTGCTAAAAGTGAACAAGAACACACAGGAACTCAATTCCTGTACCTTTTTGCATCAGGAATGGAGTTCCTGTGCTTCTTCCCACTGACTCTGGAACTGAAATTCTTAAAGCAGCAACATAATGACAATTTTTGGGCCTGTGACCTGAAATCAGGGTTTCCATAACATTTGACTTGTACAGCAATGCTATCTTCCAAGAAATACTTCAAAATATCTAACTGAATCTACTGGTGTCTAAACAGATAGATGTGTTGTCTTGACACAACTATCCTTCAGACTGAGGTTCTTCATTCTGCATTTCATATTTGCCAATGCCGGAGTTCCTGTACTTCTTGTCTACCACTTGCACCACTGTTAAGAACCTCCCGGAGAGGCAGTATAGTGCAGAGGTTTAGGTCTCCGAGCTACAAATCTAGAGACCTGGGTTTGAATCCCACAGCCCCACTTGCATACTGTGTGACCCTCAGCAGGTCACTTAACTTCCTTGTGCTCCCAGGTCACACCTGGAAACAAGCGTTGACTTAGTGTGCCTTTTCTGGTTAAACAATGTCCCCCCTTTCATGTGTGTGTGTGTGTGTGTGTGTGAGAAATAACTTATACACACCCATATCCACCAGAACATTTACTTACATCCTTATCAACAGAACTGTCACATCCATGTGTAAAAGTTTATTTATCAGTTATATCCAGTTATGTAAGTTTGTTTTTCAAAAAACTGCCATGCCTGAAGAAGAGCTATGTGTAGCTTGAAAGCATGTGTTTTGTAAATCTCTTGTTGGTCCAATAAAATATATCAAATCATCCCCTTTGTTCATCTTTGTGTGCAAGGACCCATACAGCTACTAAAAATTCTCAACATAATTTAGATAGGTTTTTCGTGCTTTGGATGTGGAGGTATTTCATTCAGTTTGCTTACCATTTTAGTGGGAACAACTCCTTCAGCTGAACAAACAGTTTATAATCAAATTTAAGCACCTCTATTTTGTTTGTTTTTTTTGAATACTCTGTTTATTAAAGATTTTCTTTCACAGACGATACATATATAACATACAACAGCGAGCAACGACATAGATAGACATACTGACATCCCCACCCAAACTAATAATACATACTGATTACTACATGGTAACAAACAACAAATAGACGTAATCAATCAACAAATAAATACAATCACCAAATAAATACAGCAAATCAAATACACTAAATGCAGTGACTATAGTGAATAGATGCAATGAGTAAATGCAATGCATAGATGCAGTCGAGTGTGCGCTTCCATATCTATCTCTGAATGTAATCAAACACTCACACTTAACCACACCTACACCCAAGGTATCCATTTCATTCTCATTTTGTACCAGGCGATAGTATCATAAAACATAGAACATATTAGGCAGTGACACTAAACAGTGTCTGCTCAGTTATCGAGGGAAGCCCTTCCCTTTTAGATTTGCCTCTCTGCTGGTGTTTCTATATTCAACCCTGAACACAGCATTATGCTTTCAGACATACTCAGGGATGCCAAGAAGGGAGCCCAGTCCCTCAGGAACACTTCCTCCCTATCCCTCATCAGTAGTGTGAGCATTTCCAAAGCCAAAGAGCAGATGGCCATTCTTCACTACTCAGTTAGAGTAGGCCTATTCCCGGTGACCCAAGTGTTCTGAATACAGTGCCTGGCAAATACAAACAGAACTCTTGTCCTCCTAGGCAGTGGCAGCCACTCTTCCTCTCCTTCTGCTACCTCTACCCCAAATAAGCAGACCAAGGGATCCCGAGGTAAGTGCCCCCCTGACACCTTATTTACCTCATGTACTACCTCCTCCCAGAACTTTACCAGAACTGGGGACGACCAAAAACAGTGGAAAAAGGTATCCATCCCCCTATTACATCTCTGGCATATCGGGGATATTGCGGGACGCACCCTATGTACCGCCACTGGGGCCCAGAATGCTCTATGCAAGAACTTGTAGGAGGCCTCTTTAAACCTGTTACACACCATGATCCCCTCCGGCATCCCCAGCACTAGCTGCCAGTTCTTTTCCGATATTTGATTTCCTAAATCCCTCTCCCAGAGAGCCTTTGTGGCACCAGTTAAATCCGGCAGAGTTTGCCTGTTTAGCCACTTTTCCTAGAAATCCCCTCAGGTCTGACTTAGCTTGACATACCATCCGCTCCACAATATTTGGGTGCAACCCTCCCTTATCCCCCATACCCATCTTTCCCACAAATGCTTTCACTTGTAGATATTGGAATAATTGGGATGTCCCCAACCTCATATCTCTCCTAATCCTGTCAAACTCGCTTAGCTCTCCCTTTTCCAAAAGAGCCCCCACATAGGCTGCTCCCCCCCTTTCCTATTCCAGAAACCCCCTATCCTCCATCCCAGGTATGAAGAAGGGGTTCTTTGCAA